>CM031386.1:23519649-24232973 GCA_018350135.1 Citrus trifoliata | reverse complement strand
GATATAATAATACTCTCCAAATAGACTCACTAAAAAAGTCAACACATTTGCGCAAATTGCAAGGATTGAATTAATGTTCCCAGTAGTGGATTGATAATATTTTTATAGTAAAAGAAAACTAATATTTTATATATTCTCATGCAAGTTTATCAGTATTATATCCACACACCCCGAATGAAACCTCTGTCATACCACAACAAAATAAAGTCTTGCAGGGCATCACAATTAAGGTATGGTTCATTTCGTCCTTACGATTTGTTAGTTTTCTTTCAAATTAAAGTTATCTATCGTGATCAGTGTAAACGATCAGGATCCTTTATTCATCTTAGCATTATTATTATTATTTTTTACACTCACAGAATGGAAATTCACGTAAAAGAGTCAACACTGATACGACCAGCCCAAGAAACGCCCAAGCATTGCCTACGAACCTCTGACTTGGACCGGTCGATGCCGTTCATTTTCAATCCCGGTGCGTACTTCTACCGACGGCCAGAAGATGCTTTAAATTCTTTGAAGCTGGTTTGATGAAGGAGGCTCTGAGCAAAGTTCTTGTGCCGCTTTACCCGTACGCCGGAAGATTGGTTAAAGATGAAAACGGAGAATTTGAGGTAAACTGCAATGGAGAAGGAGTTTTGTTTGTAGAAGCTGAAACAAGTTGTGAGTTGGATGATTTTACTGACTTTGAATCAACCTTGAAGCTTTTGCAACTTTTCCCAGCTATTGATCACACTAAAGATCCATCTTTTTATCCACTATTTTCAGCACAGGTATCATTGATTTAGTGTTGAATAATATTTAGTATCCTTTTTAAGTCCGAAGTGATGCTGAGGCTTATCAATAACTACCTCGGATCCTAATGCATAGTAATATTGATAAGTCACATTTAAAGACTCAAGTTAATTACGGCTTTAATGTTGAAATCTTTAGTACTAAAATTTCTAACGTTACTCTTAATTAATTGTTTTATACTATTTAATAATTTTTTCAATTGACTTTCATATAATATCGACTAGGTAACTCATTTCAAGTGTGGAGGATTTGTGTTGGAGCTATGTCTCACCATGTGTTAGCAGATGGAATTGCAACAGCTTTTGGTATGAACCTATGGTCTGAGATGGCACGCGATGTTCCTTTAAGCATTACACCATTGTTTGATAGAGCCGTACTAGAAACTGGGATCCCAGTTTCTCCTACATTCCACCACCTGGAATACGACCTGCCTCCTTCCATGATCAATAGTCCTACTGATGATCATCAAAACCAAGAAACCATTTCTACTGCTATGATCAAATTATCACCCGACCAAATGAACACCCTCAAAGGGAAATATTCTAAGAAATATAGCAAATTCGAGATAGTAGCAGCACATATATGGCGTTGCGCATGCAAAGCACGAGGATTGTCTGCTGATCAACTTAGCAAGTTAGAAATTCCCACAAATGGACGTTTTAAATTGAATCCTAAAGTCCCCCTTGGATATATTGGCAATGTAGCCTTCAGCGCCACTCCAATTGCTTTCTCAGGTGAAATTCAATCAGAACCGTTGGAATACACAGCCGAGATAATTCATAACGCCCTTAAGCGAATGGACGACAAGTATTTGAAGTCAGCTCTTGCTTACCTAAAACAACAGCCTGATTTAACAGTTATAAGGCGAGAGGCCCACAATAATAGTTGTCCTAATCTGTTGATATGCAATTTGGCAAACATGCCTCTTTACGATGCAAATTTTGGATGGGGTCGGCCAATGTTTGTGAGGATGGCTTACCCCTTTCTCCATGATGGCGTAATTATTTACCAAGTCCAGCCAATGACGGTGGCTGGTATGTCGGCATTGACTTGGAAACTAATCACTTGCAGCTCTTTAAGAAGTTATTTTATGATATTTTTCAACATTAGAATAAGTAATCTGAATTTTAAACCTGTTTGTTAGGGGTACCAGGTCTTTGTTTTTAGAAATGATTACGGAGATTACTTTTAGACAATTTGTTTCAGATGATAGTAGATCACTATAATCATCTGATATAATTGTCTTTAAAAGGATATATATGACTATATCTATAAATAAAGAGGTCTCTGTATCACTGTCCTTTCCTTTTTATCCTCCTAATGATGTGTGTAGAAGAACTTCTCGAGTGGAGAATGCATTCATTTTATGTATGTTTTCTTATTCTGTTGTCTTGTAATTCGTAAAAAAAATTGTACTTTGAAGCTTGTAGTAGAACAGAAAGTCGTAATTTGAATAATAAATGTTTATTTCTACTTCTTTTCTTTGGAGATAAAAATGCTTCATTAATGATAGGTCAAATTTATCAGAATTACAAAAGCACGCCACATTGGACGCGATTATAACTATGAAACTTCAAAACAGTTACAACCAAACCAGTTACAGAGTTAAGACATAAGATTATTGTTTCTCAAGCATGCTTTGAAATAAAAACTTTTGTCATTTTTTAAAATTTTTATATTGATCAGCGGCCAAAAGCTAAGAAGTCACTAGTACAAAATGGAGGGAGACGTTTGATTTCAAAAATCAAACTAGAATAATAAAAATGCTTCCTGCAGCGACGTTTGATTTCAAAAATCAAATTTCAAAAATCAAAATTTGATTCAAATTTTGAGGAAAAGCTACAAGAAAAAGAGAAAAGTAAAAAGGACCCATTTAAAGACCGAAAGCACATGATGAATCATGATTCATGTCTTTTAAAAAAAAGAGTTAAAAATTAAAATTAATCAATAGACTTTAGTTACTCTTCACAAAGATATATAAGTGACATTTATAGTGCAAACACACAGTGCATGCATATGTCTCTTCATGATGAATTCCATCATTGGAAGCTCAACATGGCAACAAAATTTAGAGTATCGACAGGCCATGGCCTCCATGGACGATGAGCATGAAACCTGAGGAGAATGCAGCGGCAAGGCTAAATTCCGTCGGTCATTTCAGAAACGAGTCCATGGACAAAAATGTTGATGATTATTACTACAGAAAATTTTGTTTCAATGATATGCCATTGAGAAATTTATCAGTTAAAATGCATCCGGCGACTGATCATCATAAATGGTACAAGACATTGCCACCGGGAGAAATGCTGCCGAGAAATGAGGTTTTGGGAGGTTACATTTTTGTTTGTAATAATGAAACCATGCAAGAGGATCTCCGCCGCCAGCTCTTTGGTAATATTTAAATTTTGCAGATGTTCGCAACAGAAAAATGTTGGGTATAAATATGTACGATTTTTTCATACAAATTTTTATTGCAGGGCTTCCACAGAAGTATAAGGACTCTGTAAGGGCAATAACTCCAGGATTACCTCTTTTTCTCTATAACTATACTTCCCACCAGCTTCATGGAGTTTTCAGGTTCGTTTTAAGTACTCTTTGAAAATTTTGTTCAATTTACCAACTCTTGACTTTAAACGAAATTGGCTATTTAAATAATCCGTAATAAAATTGATGGTGTTTTCTAAATTGGAAGGCTGTGAGTTTCGGAGGATCAAATATTGACCCAACCGCATGGGAAGACAAAAAATGCAGAGGTGAATCTAGATTTCCTGCGGCACAGGTAAATTAACAGAAATTAAATTAATTAAGTTCGATTATTGAATTATCCCTCTAATCTAAAAGTAATTAATTTAAAGAAACCTATTACGATAATCTTATGTATTTATGAAACTAAAATTTCATCAGGTTAGAATTAGAATCAAGAAGATATGCAAGCCACTGGAGGAAGATGCTTTTAGGCCAATACTGTATCACTATGATGGTCCAAAGTTCAGATTGCAGCCTGTTCTGTGCCTGAGGTTAATTAATTCTTAATAATATCATACCATATAACATTATTATTTTAATCTGGATTGCTCAAGTTTCATCACTTGTATAAACAATTATAGTTTATTGCATGATATATATATATCTTAAATTAATCGACAACATGCAGGCACTTGCATTATTGGATCTGTTTAAAGAGGAGGACATTTAGAGGGGAGAAAAGAATGATTTATTCTCCATTATTAAGTTGCTTGAAAGTTTGGAAGTAGCAAAAAATATATTTAGACAACAAAAACAGCTGCAACGGAGTAAGGAGCAAAAATGCAATTTCCCATGGAATAGCAGATCATGTTTGGGAGCAAGTGTAGCAATTAAATGAGTGCAAAGCATTTTTACTTATTCATATTATTTGGATAAAATTATTTATTGTAAAACGAAATGGCTAATATTGAACAAGTATGCGTTGTGCTAATATAAGATGTATGTACAAGATTGGGGGTCAACTGTCGACCATTTGTTTCCTTAGCAGTTGACACCTTCCGATATCATTCTTGAAGTTAAGGATTTAAATCTCTCTTATATAATTATAAGAGTAAAATTTCTTCTGATTTAGAAGCAGCCATCTTCATTCTTTTTTTTCTTAAGTAGATTTATGGATTGAGTTTGATATATCCAATCAACTCGCAGCAAGCTTCTATTCCATAAATTGTCTTATGACTTGGACCTTATGAATTTGGTAATTTTCCATTTTACCTTAAAATATTTTTTTTTTCTATTGTCCGACTCTTAGAAATTTACCCTTGGTTTTTGACTCTTCGAATTTCTACTTACTACTTTATGTTATTGCAACTTTGCAAGTGATACTGCCTAATGCATCAGTCTAATATGATCATGTGATGCTAAAAGCACCTCGTGAAATTCTAAACAAAGTACCTCTGCAAATAGGAGTAGTAGGAGAAAATTTTTAAAATATATTAGAGTTATCATATCAACTATATCATAAGTAAATGATGTTATATAATATTTTCATTTATTTTTTAAAAACTAACATTTAAGTACATATATAATAGTTATATTAAATTTAATTACACATGTCATACTTATAATAATTATATATTGCTTCAAATGTACCACAGGAGTCCATGATAGCTTCACTAAAGATTATAGACAAATCAATATTAAGAGAAATGTTTATATTGGTTGTGTATCATCACTTCAGCAATAGAAGCCTGCAGTTCGGACAAGTTACGTAGGATACTCACACTTAAATGAATATTATCATGGAACACAATGATTTGATTTAATGGAAAGCTTCTATTGGTTGGGGCACTGTCTTAGCTATAAGCAACATGTCATTTGTAAAAGCCAACTTCTGGCCAGGCCCGGCCCGGCCCATTGTTGACCGTTTAATGTAGTTAAGAATCACGTGCGAAACCAAACGGTCATCTCCATTAATCTTCTTCCAAGTCTCGAACACATCAAATCAAAATCGAAGCAAATATCATCAACTCTCCTTTTTAGCGTAATGGGTTTAGCAAAATCACAATTGTCACTCAAGCCCGCATTTACTTTCCTTTTCGTCAATTTCACCCAAAGCATTTCCAAATGGACACCACTTCGTCGTCGTCGTCGGCGTCCGCCGCCGCTCCCTCAGCAGTGACCTTCTACGATTTTCTCGATCGCATGCGCAACCCCGCTTCCCTCGATCTCGTTCGCTCCATCAAAAGGTCTTTTTTTTTTAATTTGTTTTTTTGCAGTTTATTTTAATTTTATAAAAAATTAATTTGTGTTGGGTTTGATTTCAGCTTCATAGTATCGTTTTCATTTAACAATGCGAACCCCGAAAATGATGGCAAAAGAGTTCAAGAATTCTTCACGGCAATGGAATCTGCTATTAAAGATCATCCCTTGTGGGCTAATGCCACCATTGAAGATATTGAGTCGGCTATGGAGGTAATTAATTTAAAAAAAAAATTAAGATTTTCTTTAGTGTGTGACTCTTATTGTTGTCCTCTGCATTTAATGAAATCTCATTTAATTTTATTTACTTGGGGACTAATATTTACAATGACCCACTTACTTATGAAGTGATTCCATTTCCCATTTTAGAAGTGATAGCATATAGAATCCTGAACTCCGATCAACCTTGTTTAGCTGTTCGAAACTTTCAGTGGGTGGCTGGGTGCATGTTGTCTAAATTTAGAAGTGTCACTAATTTAGGCAGAGGGTTTCTTTATCTTTTATGCTTAAATCAGTTTTTGTGTCCCCAAAAATACTGTCCACCTAGGCATCTAGGATGCTCTCCATAATTCTCATGTGAAATTTATGCGGGTGTGTGCGTATTGCAGGGTCTGGAGAAATATGTCATGACAAAACTGTTTTCTCGGACATTTGCATCAACTTCTGAAGATGTGAAGATGATCAAGAAATTTCAGAGAAGATAGTTTGCTGCAAACCTTCTTGAGGCCTGAACACTTGGATATACCAGCGTTTCTTCAAAATGAAGCTTCGTGGCTGGTATGGCTGCTAACCTTTTTCTTGCATGGAACAGGGTTGTTTATGCAAGTGACTGTGGCTATAAGTTTATGAATTTATATCTTTAACTTTTACCGTCAATGTGTTTCATCATCTATTACAAAACTATTGTTATAGTTTTGATATTTTTTTTGTATTCCCAGCTTGCCGAGAAAGAACTGCAGAAGATCAATGCTCTTAAAGCTCCTCGTGAGAAGGTTCTTTGTATTATGAATTGTTGCAGGATCATCAACAATTTGCTTCTCAATGCATCTATTTCGGAAAATGTTGAGCTGGGAGGAGCTGATGACTTTCTTCCAGTCCTAATTTACATTATCATCAAGGCAAGGTTTCCTTGGTAAATTGCCATTCCGCCTATCACTTCCCTATTTTGAATTACGGTTCCTCTATTGTGCATATTTAGTCTGAAATATTGAAGTTTGCATTCATGATAAAGTTTTCTTGAGATTTGTTTGGTGAATATGTTGTTTGTTTTTAGTGACTTCATTTCTTACCTTAAAGAATATTAAATTGAAATCATATTTTGACTTCCACATTCTCAAATTAACATTCAAATTCAACACTTGTTAAATTAGTGGCTTGCTATGACCTTGGAGATACTATGAAGATATAGAGGTCATTTTGTTCAACCTTGTAGGAAAGAAGCAAGTTAAAAGAACTATTGAGAGGATGCATGGTCATCCAATAGAATAACATATTCTTCAATCTTCACTGATAGACTCTTACATTTTCATGTTTTCAAATTGATTGTCTTATTGAAATCTATATTAGCTCAATAATGAAGTTTTTGTCTGGAGTTTGTTGGTTGCCGGTAAACAATTAAATTCACGAAACATTGTTGGTTGGGGAGTCTATTTTGAGCATTTTGTTTCCGTGTCTCTGCAAGCTTGCGAGGTCCCCTTTTTGTCTTTATTAAGATATATGGTGGCTTATACTTCCTATTAGCAGTTGGAAATTTGAAATTGAGTTCTTGAGGAACATGAGCGAAATGGAAATGCTGAATTTCATCTGCATTAGTTTTTTTTGGAGAGCATCTCTTGGATAACTCTGACGATATAGCCAGTTCTGGAACATTCACTGTTGGTCATCTCTCTGATAATTGAATTTCAATTGATTGATTGATGAGACATCATTTTCTAAGTTCTTTGGTGAAAATTTATTCGGAAGCCAACTTCTTCTGGTATATTAGACTGAAACTTGGATAAAGAAAATAATTTCCCCACAATTGCTTAGTTAATGTTATTAGGATCTTTCATGGATTAATTGCTTTGAGTTAATCACTCATAAGTATTTGTTCATGTTTGTTGGTGTTACCAGCTTCAAGATCAGCTTTGGTCATGTTTGTCGGTATTATCTACTTCATGTTCATGTGGGGTTTTTGATTATTTTTTTCTCCTGAGTCCTGTCACAAGTAATGATTGATTTAACATAAAGGGCTGATAATTTTATATTGTCATTGTCAGGCCAATCCTCCTCAGTTGCATTCAAACATCAAATTCATTCAGTTGTACCGGAGGCAGGCAATGCTTGTTTCAGAAGCAGCTTATTATTTCACAAATCTTGTCTCAGCCAAGACATTTATTCTTGACTTAAATGCTAAATCCTTTCTATGGAGGAACTGAGTTCGAGAAAAGTATGCAAGCTGCAAGATTAGCCAACAAAGTTACTCTTATTGAAGAATCAACCACCTCAAATGGCATAAAAACCTTAGGAGAGCAGGGACATCCTGGTAAGAATACATGGTGAAACAAGTAAAATAGCTTGTATTGTCTAGTGGACTTTTGTTTCTTGCTTTCTGTATTGTCTTAATGTATTAAAAAGATTATGTTTTGTGCCAACAAGATTAAGAAACAGAGTTGATTTGAAAAGCATATGGTGGATATGTGCCTGGTCAAAATTGTTGACTTTAAACTTCTTGATATGACTTCTATTTTTATGTCAAATCCATATATTTGGCAGTATTTGGATAATTTTTTCCATAGCTTAATACTATGCTAGATTTTATTACACTATTGACTTGTTAGTGATCAAATCAGAGAGGCATGACGTCACACGAATAGAAGCCTCAGCCATGTCAAATGACAGAAAATCCTTGGAAGAGCAGAGAGGTGTAGGTCCATCTCAAAGAATATACGGTAACAATACAATTACAAGTGGTGAGCTTCAAACCCCAAAAATATCTGGTGGTATGTAACTGGTGAAAATCATTGGTCTTACACTTATAAATCTATCTTTCTAAATAGTAAATTGCTAGATCAAGAATTCAGGATGTAGGTATACCTTATTTTTCTTCTGAGGAATGGTAAAGATCCATGCATCTATTTATCTCAGACATACATTAGATATTAGAAATTATCCAATCTAGGATCCTGGACTTTGTTAAAGTTCAGAAAAGCTATTGCGGTGTAAGAGTATAATGTTATTACATTATATTATACCATATGTTGTAATAGCTTTCTAGGACTTTAATAAAATCCAGGACCTTGGACCACATCAATACTCATTAGATATACCATATGTATTTATTAGCGATATATTAAACTCCCCTTAAAAATTCTATCTTTTTCTGTAAGTTATTTATTTAAATATATGTATAGCCTAATGGAAATCCAATCTCTTCCCACCCATGCAAGTGGGGTTCGAAAGCCCAGGCTGCGCTTGTATCAACTCAAGAGACTTCACCACCAGTAAATTCTTATGTTTCCTAGACTAATATTATTTTATTCCTTGTGAGAAACATTATTACTAATCTATCAGCAGTAGGAATATTTTGTTCTAGATCCCTAATCCCCTTTTGACAAGTCAGTGAAATATTTCTGTTTCTTACGAGGAACAGAATGCAAGATTTTGTCACAGATATTGACTTATCTATGATGGAATCAGGTGGGTATGGATACCCTTTTATGGAAGCTGAGGCCAGTCAATTAACAACTGGTGATGTGGAGAAATTGTTGAGTGTGTACAAGGATGTGGTAAGAAAATATACAAATCTCTGCAGGGCTGTTAGACATGTCTCGGTGCCCATGACAGTCGCTCCTATTCCGCATTTTGAAGGAAACAATAGCTCATTCAAACAGCCCGCTACTAAAACAAGTGCAAGTACTGATAGCAAAAGAGAGGCATGAAGAGGTAAAAATTTGTTCTTGTTCAAATTTCTTTGTTTAGACTCTCGCATATTTTTGCTGTTTCTTCTCATAAAATCACAAAAATGAGCAAAATTTGATCACTTGAAAACTTAAAAATTTCAGTAGACAATGTTTGTCATAGTCAATCTAGTTACAGGCTTTACAGCTGTTTCATGACTTTAAAACATGCTGGACAGAGAAACGTTGTAGCTTGTAGCTTTCTCGCCTTATGAGTTTACAGTTTTCATTTTTGACTAACTTTATAGGGTTTAATCTGAATTTTTCGTTTGCACTTGCAGGTTTTGATCAAGATCGACATGGGAATTCACAATTAAATGGCGAAACTGAAAGGTGGTAAGGTGGACAAATGTCTCAATCTATACAGAATATGTGTCCTGAGATGGCCATCTTTCTGGGCACTTTCTATTGTGCCGGTTTTCCCTTTTTATTCTTTATTTATATTTTCTCATGGTAGATTGTAAGAGCTGAATAGAAAGCATGGTTTATGAAGTGCTAATTTTCAATGCTGTAGCATCCAGTGCTATTTTCTCGTGACCATTAATATCACAACTTTTTTCTATCAAAATGAATGCTCTCTTCAAGTCATCAGTTCTTGAACTCGAAAACACTTTTTTTTTTCCCTCAAGTTTGAAAAAAATATTCCATGCATGTAATAATATTAGTGCCTCTTTAATTCCCTGTTATTGGAAATATAAAACCTCAAATTGTCGTCTCAAATTGTCGTTTAACTGTGTAAACAAAACATGAGGAGTTCAAGAAACAAGAAATGTGTAAAACTCAAAGCTCAAAAATCAACATTCCAAACAGTATCGTCTCCTTCCCCACAAGAATTGTGAACGATCTTCATTCTCTCTACTGATTTGCATATCCCACTGCACGACCAATCGAATGATGCCACGCATGCATTCCCTGCTTTTGCCTTCCACTCACAATCTAGAAATACAATAAGTAAAGGTGATAACATCATCATTTAATCAAGGTCCATCATCAATCAAAGGGTCGGGATTGAATTATGATCATACCTGGAGGTGTCCCACAGCACATAGATCGATCATCTACATGTTCAACTTCCAAACCAATGAACCAAGAACCCAGTGATACATCCTCATTTGCATATCTATGCAATATTGGCCTGCCATAGATTATTTAAAAAACAAAAAATGAAAAGCGTATATTATACTAAATATTCTAAAATGTTAACTTAATACTCTATTTTTTAAGAAAATAAAGTATGAATGGCCGCATCAGAGAACTGACAAGTTAATAGAGATGTAAGCAGCAAGATCCTGGGAGATGGCATAGATTTGGCCAGTTGCATGCCTGAAATATTTGTTTCCTTCTTCCCCAAATTTCCAATACTCTGGTTCATGATATTTCACCCCTCTGCCTCCCCAAAAATAAATAAATAAATGAAAATCATAAACTTAAATAAATCATTTCACAGACAACAAAATGCCTACGGATAGAAGCAGAAAAGTATGATCTCACTTTTGAGAAAGGACTGGTCCTGACTTCATGCATCCAATGTAAATCCTAGGTTTGGATTTGTGATTTGCAAGTGTATTCACTAGCATGCCTGTAAACAACGTAAATAAAAAATAAAATCATTATTTTTAAGTGTATATTAAACTCGTTCGGGATTTTATAAGTTGAAACAACCAGGATGTACCCATTTATATATTTGAAATCATAAAGCACTGACCTAGATTGACATGGACATCATCGTCAACCTTGACATAGAAGTCAGCATCCCAAATTGAAATAGCAGTTGAGAAGTACAGTCTGGTCTTCGTAGAGAGTTGATGGTATCCCTCCACATGATTGAGCCTAAGAAAGTCTTGATGCTCAGCATCTTCTGCATCAATTGCTTTATCAAGTACACCTCCTGGTGTTGCACTGTTCCCTATGACAAACCTTATCACTATCCCTTTCTCTTTCTCCATTCTTCTCAATTCTTCTCCTGCAATAACCAAAAGTTATAACTCATTCTATGTATGGTCATTATATTGATCAACTCCAAGAGCTATTGCTAAATTATTAAGACCCTTTCTCTATCTCTAGTGTAGACACCTACATATTTTAAAATATATATTTAACTTACATATTGCTATTTAACACATACACACCATTTTTTAGCACAATTTTTTAGTACAAATACTACTACATAAGTCAAAACCACTTAGAAATGCGGACATTTATACTTTTTTAAAACAATAACAAGTTAAGCGGCAAAAAATTAAAGGATCTTAATTAAATTGATAGGAAAGATGTGAATAATAGTATTTAAGCTCAAATTGTAATGCACGTGAAAAAATTTTAAGGGTTGTTTCATAATTAACTTGAGAAGAGGAAATTAAGATGAATAGATAAGGCTAAAGAACCTGTTGGCATCCATGAGGATCTAACTGAGTCTCTCCTTTTCTTGCTGCTAAAAGCGGTATTAATTCCAATAACCACAAAAGCTCTCTGCAAACTGTGATTACTTGCTATGCCTAGTGAAGTTTGGCCATCATTGTGACTTGTTCTAGCTACTGCTAATTCCATTTCCAATGCCGAAATTGTTTTGTTGAGTGACCTGTATTAATGACAAAAATCAAGAAAATAAAATTAATTATCAAATTTATAAAAAAATAGAAGAAATTATATGTATATACTCTTACTGAATAGCTTGGTGAGTCCTTTTGACCTCTCCCATTACATCTACAGATTTTCCTCCAACAGATTTCTTCATAAAATTAAAAGAAAAAAAAATTAATGAGATATTGATATACATTTAGACCGATTAATATAAAGAATTTGATACACATATACCAATCAAAATTAAGGAATTAATCTAAACAACATAGAAAGGAGACTTTTATTAAGTATCCATTCTCAGAAAAATCACAATCTTATAGCTATTTATTTGCATAACCACCTAAGTAATTAATTGTTTTCTAGTTCACACACACACATACAGACATGCAATTTCCAACTATGTCGCGATCATTGTGAACTACCAAAGGCTTATTGTCATGATGATCACAATCACTTGTAACTTCATCGGCTAGCTTGGTGACATGATTGATTGGAATTTGTTGATTATTGTCCTGGTGGAAAGTGTGAGTCCATGTACTGAAAAATGATCCTGCAAGAAAGCAAGCAATACAAAGCGCCAAAAGTGTTTTTCCAGAAGCAGCTTTTGCCTTCATTTTCCTAGAATCACTTTCAAGCTGCTGCTGCTGCCGCCGCCACCCTTTGTGCATCAAATGTTACTTCTTTGAAGATAGCAGCAGCTTAATTATCTTTGTGGCCTTTAAAAGACTTTCCTTGAAAACAAAAGAGAAAAGAAATTAAATTCAATGTGGGAAAGCAATAAATTGAAAGCTAAAGAAAATTTGATCTTCAATTAGCTAATTAATAATCTCTATGCATGCATTTATGCCAAATTTATGAATTAGTTCAACCAAATGAACTTGAGAAAAGTGAAGAGCTTGTTCACATGTGATGTTAAATTTTTTTTCAAATTCTTAATTAAGATCATTCAAAAAAAGAAATTAAAAAAGTCAAATGCAAAGAAAAAAACAAAACAATTGCATGACTAATAATTATGAAAACCTTCCTTTAGCAAAATGCACGTCTTTTGATTAACTGATGCCATATGTATGCATTTCCCAGATCTAGGAAAAATTAAATTTCTCCAAAATTTACATAACAAACTCGAAAATCTTATATACGCAAAATAATTAATATACATACTAAGAAGCTACTATACCTTTGAAGAAAATGTACGATGATTGGAAAATGCCCTGATGCTGAATGGAAAATGATTGTAATTATTATAAAGATGAAAAATATATTGGCATCCTGAACAGGACTTTGCATATATTTATTATTAATTCCTCTATATATAAGGTTTATTCAATTAATTTTCATGGAATACAATTAATGGAAGTTGAATCATAATATTTTCATGATTCAACAAACTGTCCGCTGCTAACCAGGAAAAAAAAATTGCTGTATTTTATTTGAATTTCTTATTTGTTAACATTTGCGTGTGTACTCAAATGTGTGCCTATTTGAATTGTCTTTTGTTTAGTAGTTAACAATTTTGGTGGGTTGATTACTTGATTTGTTGATATGATCACATGAAACTAAACAGGTTGATGAAGTGTTGGATAGGCAAAGGAGATTTTCTAAATTTTGTTTTACTCTATTTAAGTTATGAAATACTATTATAAAAATGTTCTTACCTGAGCTAAATCTATGCTCGTAATATAGTTTGTTTGTCATCACAAATTAATTATAAGGTGTCATAGCCTAGAAGACTCTTTTGAGTAATTCAAAAGAGTTTAGAGAACTTCAATCATTGGGATAATCAGGGGCGGAATCAGGTGAATACCTGAGGGGAACTGGGCACCCTGAAATTGAAAATATGGAAGATTCTAAGCTTATTCTATGTTTGTCCCCCTTAAGTTTAAAAAATGTACTGAAAGGTCTATCCAAGTTTATGCGGTTATACCCCTGAATCTACTGGTTTTATATTATAGCCAGCATAAGTTTATGACTTGTTTAATTTGGTCTTCCTCAAACAGAAATCCTGTCTCCCCAAACCCTACGGACAATTATGGTTAGAGGCAGTGGTGAAGCTCAGAGCCTCAGAGAGGCTCTTAGGAATTTTTTTTTATTTAATGACAAAATTATCCTTATTGAAACTTGTATAAGAATTTTTATTCTAATTAGTTAGGTTGTCTCCTACCTATTATCAAATTCTTGTCCGAATTTATTATTTCAGGGATAAATATGTATTATCCAGACAATCTCAAATGATATTTAAAACTAATATTTTTAGGGATAAGGCTAATTATGTTTTCCTTTATTAGATGTGTTTTATAATTTCTTATTAATAAAGTTATCTTGTGTTTGGGGGATATATTTCGACAAGACCAACCATACCCTGGACGAGGAGCCAGTCTCTTTTTAAGAGAGCAGATGGGCAGAAGTCTGGTAGCAGGTTTCCACGAGCAGGGATATCCTGCTCGTTCACAAGGACGCCCTCCTTTGGACCATAGCGCGAGTTAGCCTCCTACTAGGAACCGAGAGCCATTCCTACTGGAGGTTGGAGTTAGCAAACCCAGTCCATAACGGTTAACAAGACGTGTACTCCTATCCGAGAATCTAGGCACGAAGCGCACTCAGCCACAACTACGATAGTCAAGCACCCACTTCCGAGAGCTGGGGGAAGGTGACGGATGTAGATCGTAAGGGCGGCCGGATTCGAAGTAAGGCTATAAAAAGGTAATCAACGAAGGTAAAGGGGTTAGAATTTTTGATATTAGAGCTTAAGAAAAGAGTCTTTGACTGAGAAATAGAGAGAGAAAAATTGGGAAGTATCTGATTCATTGAGAGATCATAAAAGAGCCACAAGATTGGTGGTCGTGTTTCCCAAAAAGTAAACCTACATTTCTGACTTGAGCCTCGAAGGGTTTACGTCGAGAAACACTCGGCGTGCTCTGACCTGTTTTCTATATGCGCAAGAGTCTGCTGAGAAGAAGCCTTACGAGGTGTTACTCTGCTCGGTTAGAAGGGTTGATGAGAGATTTTGGTCGTGGACGAGCAGAAACCAGAATCTCGCATCAACATCTTGTATAATAAAAAAAGCATTGAATTAAAACAAAAAAAAAACCATCCAAGAAAATGTTGGTAACTTCGCCACTAGTTAAAAAGATTTGATTCATTTATCCTCATTATTATATGTGCTAGAAGACTCTTTTGAGGAATCTAAGATTGTGTAATAAAAAATATCACTACAACAAATATGACTTGTTATAGCACTAATTTATAGCGTTTATATCAAATGTCATCACAATCATACATTTTATAGCATTTTTTTTATAAAAATTGCTATTAAACTAAAATTTTATTAGATGTATAACATTACTTTTATGACATATTTTTTAAAAGTTATAAAAACGTTAGTTAGCATAGCATTTTGTAAACAAAGTTATAAAATAAATTGTTACTTAATAGTTTTTATGACATTCTTTGTAAAAGCTATTGGAAAAAACAAATTATAACATTTATAAAATGCTATAGAAATAAAAAAATTATTATAAAATAAATATTGAAAAGATAACTTTATATAAAGTGTTTTAAAATTTATTATAAAAAAATCTCCAAAATGGCGCTAATTTTTTTATATTGGCGCCCATTCTTCCCATCCCAAGAAAAAGCCCAAAATTTTCTCCAAATCCCTTTCATCTCTTTCTCATTGCAGCTCTAAACTCTCTCTTTTTCCCTTTTCCTAATCGGTCAAAAGTAGCTGGTTCATCTTCTCAAATCAATCCATCAGGTATGTGTTGTGCAAATTTTAATGTACTCGCAAGCGCACGAATCTATTGTAGTGTAGATCAATGGTGACGAGTGTCGATCCCACGAGGAGGTGGATTTTAATTATATATAGAATTAATTTTGTAAATGGGTGGTTGGAATTGTGGTGGAAGTGATTTAAATTACCCTAAAATTGGAATTGAAATGGTGATAAGAACTTCTAAAATTGGAATTAAAATGGCGAGAATAAATTGAAGAGGAAATCTATTAAATTGACGTACTTGGGTATCTGGATCCGTATCAACATGCATCATGGGCTAAATAATCCGTATTAATACCAATTAAATCATGAGGGGGGAATCCACACCTCATGAACCACGCTCTAATAAATATGGTGCTAAGGGCTTATCGTGCCAAATAATAATAACCTTGTACTAGAGGGCCGGTGAAACCAAGGCGGTACTAGACAAGATTAGTATTATTTGTCGACGAGAAGTCAAAACATCCACAAAAACTAGAGGGGAAGAGAAAATAAATTTACCAAATAAAGCCCATGACACATGTTGAGACTTCACCTTCAACCCAAGCTTGAAAGAAAATTAGCCACTCATAATTGAACTAGGGGCAAAATGGGAATTTATTAAAATACAAAGAAAATACAAGATGGAGAGGGAATTACAGAAAATGGATCCCAAAAATGGATTCAGAGATATCAAATTAGGGGGGGGAGGCCCCCTTTTTATAGATACATGGAGTAAATCATGGCCATCGGATTAAAAACAGTTTGGACGCTCAGGATTGCGCCACGTCATCAGTCAACAGTCCACGGTTTGACCACGCGGATGAACAGTAACACGGTTTGACCCGGATGAACAGTAACGCGGTTTGGTTGAAAATAATCCTGTGTGATGCATGCACCGTACGCGAGATTTTTCGTCCACTGATATGCTGCCACGTCACCATCAAAAGTATATAAGAATTTTAGTCCAACAGGATCGTGACACCTCATCAGTCAATGCCACATCATCGGTCAATGCCACGTCATCGATTTGTCTATATGAACAGTGTCGTGAACAGTAACGTAGACAGTACCGTACCCGTGAATAGTACCGTACATGTGAATAGTGCCATTTTTCCTTTTATACTCCTCCTAAGGTTTTCAACCGTCCTGATTTCAAAAGTGATGTCCGTTTTGCCGTCTGATTTCTCCTTTATTGTGAAATGACTATAATGCCCCTAAAATACATAAATTACTTAATTAAAATAAAACACATGTAATTAAACCACAAGAATGTTAAATACATAAAAGTAAGGGTTGTTAGTAAGACTTGAAATGTAAAATGACGGTTTTCTCCTTTATAAATATGCATTTTCTAACACTCAACACACCCCCCAACCAGCTGATTGCTAGTCCCTAGCAAATAAAGCGAAAACAAAATTCAAATTTCAAAATGATTTTTTTTTTTTTTTTTTTGAACTACCGTATTTATTCAATCAGATTAATGATAGCGATCAAAGAAAAGTATAAACATTATCTCCAGTCTAAAGAAACATCACATCTTCATCAACCATCCACATGAATCAGCCCAGTAGACTTTGTTATAGCTACTTTCAAGAATGACATGTCTAACCCCAAATTCTCACTGGAAGTAGTGACACTCTCACAAAGAAATTAAACCCAATAAAAATAGTCACTCCAATGAATGGTAATTGAGAGAGAAAATAATAAAGGAGTGATATCACATGCTCTCACCAAGATGAAAGAAATATGCCCTCAGCTTAGAAATAATACGATCTCAAGTAAAATAAAAATGCTAGTCAACCCACTTTATTCATCTTTTTTTTTTTTTATTATATATTTTTTTTATGCATCACTACATCTTTTTTAGCCCATATAGCTAGCTTCTATTTCAGATTATAGTTCCCTAAAATCAAGAAGGACTTTTATTAGGACGTAATGTAGGTTAAGGACATGGTTAACAAAGAATGGAAATAAGGAAAACAAAGTGTATGTTTGAGAAAAGAAATGCAGAGATTTTTTTTTTTTTTTTTTTTTTTTTTGGAAGTTGCAAGGTGGATTTCACCTTTTATTGTTCTTTTTTATTCTTTTGAAACAACAACTTTTGTTTTTGATTTTTTTTTTTTTTGGCATAACTTCACTGAACAAAATAATTATTTACATTTTTCTCAAACATAAATAGGTGATGTAACTTATAAGACATCGGGTAATACTCCAAATCGGAGTGGGTCAAGATGATAAGTTGACAAAGAAAATATTATTTATTTTTTTTTTTTAAAGGCTCAAAAGGGTTAACTATGGATATATCACAAAAGGGATGGCTAGAAAGGCTCAAACGGATCAAAGATGGCCTTTCCATCGTCTTTTAGGGTTCTAAATAATCGTCCATATCTACTAGTTAGATGGGCCTCCAAATGTAGCAACACACATTTTTTTTTATTTTACAACAATTTTTTTTTTAAGGGTTAACTCAAAAGAAAACTAGAGATTGTGTATAAAATTATAAACTACAAAGCTGTATGAAGAATGGGCAAAAGGGTTACTCTCCAAGAAAAATAATAGGCTCAAAAACTCACTTGGTACTTATTATGACATGTTCATTCCTTCAAGCAACTCATATTTGTCTCCGACATCAACATGTAAAGTAGCAAACATAGTGTAACATCACTTAAGACCAAAGATAATACAAATACTAAAATTTGAAATTCATCATGTCATCCAATATTAAAACAAATCACACATTTTTTTTTTTTTTTAAACAACATTCTACCCCCCAACCTATTCTAAGCATGAAAGGAAAATATGCATGCAGAAATGCGAAAATGACACAGAAAAACTAATTAGAAAAGTTACACTTAAAATGATGAAAAAAAAAATGAATTTTTTTTTTTTTAAACTTAGAAGATGCGTTTCTAGAGGCACTACACTCCATATTCAGCCATCTTCGACTCAAAAGTTGGAAAATGTATATTTATAAAGGAGAAAATAAAAAAAAGAAAAAATGAACATCAAAACTTAATAAAGAAAAAGAAAATTTTTTTTTTGTTTTTTATTTTTTATTTTTTTGGTTTTTTATTTTTTTTATTTTTTATTTTTTATTTTTTTGTTGAACAATGAAGATGCGTTTCTAGAGTAACTACACTCCATATTCAGCCATCTTCAACACAAAAAGTTAGCAACAGTTAGTTTCTACAACAAAAAATTAGTAAAAACTTAACCAAGATTCCACATTTGTCGACTATTCCCTCCCCCCAACCAGAACGAAACATTGTCCTCAATGTTTGAAAGGAAGAAGTAAAGTTTAGAAGACATCACCTGGGTGGTACAACACAGAAGAAAATATTTACAAGCGGAGAGTTAAATCTAATTTGTACTTCTTACTGCTGCTACTGTTACCATCATTATTTGGTCGCTCCAACACAAAGGTCCAGGGGTTTGGCTCCGGTCTATAAGCTTGTAACAGATCAAGTAGCTCATTAGCAGTGTGAGCACAAATAAAAAGTTTTTTCGCATGGGAAGGAATGAAGTAGTTTTTTATTGCATGGTTAAGAAATGCGATAAAACCATCATAAAAGTTATTGACATTTAACAAACCGATGGGTTTCTGGTGGATGTGCAGATGGGCCCAAGATGCTAGTGTGATAAGTGCCTCTAGTGTTGCAAGATCTCCTGGAAGAAAAATAAAAGCATCAGCATAATTAAGCATTTCAGTTATTCTTTCTTGCATACCTGAGACGACTAACTCTTCTCCAGTTGATGAGTCAGACGAACTGCCCAATGGTTTTAGGACTCTTGGGATGATGCCTAACACTTGACTTCCTCTGATAAAAGCTGCTTCTGAGACCATTTTTGATAACCCTCGGTTACCTCCTCCATACACCAAGTGTAATTTTCTCGCTGCTATACTTCGACCAAGATCTATGGCTGCCTCAACGAACTCTTTATGTTTGCCATAGGTAAATCCAGAAAGTACACAAATGTTCTTGAATTGTCTATTGGGAGTAGCTGCCATTGTGATACTTCTCAAAAATAATTTGTGAGTGCTTGACAAAAGAAATCACATTTAAGAGTCTTGGTGACAGTAGGTCACAGCTGTGTATGAGGTAACATGTCAGTGTCAAATAACGCGTAAAGCACATGGCTCGTGAGTCAAAAAGAAAACAGTAAAAGGAAAAAAAAAAGCAAACAGTAATTAAATTATTAAAGACAATAATGCAAACAATAAAATAACAGTGAAATGAAATAAAATAACAGTAAAGTAAAAAGGATATTTACAGGTAGTTGCGACTGTGGCTCACATCTTCCTCTGGTTTTACGTCCAGAAACGGCTTGAACGCCCTCTATGGGTCGAGGATAGGCTTCCCATCCAGTTTTCTTATAAACTGGCAAACAGGGTCGTTTATAGTCAGATTCCCGAGACTATATCGTGCATGCTCTTTCTGGAATAATGGCCATAACTGGAGAATCGCTCCTTGCACATATCCACTGGGATGCGTTTCAAGAGACAAAAGGATATCGTCTAATGACTCCTTATTCAAGCCATCCCTAATGAATTGAATCTTATCTTCCCTGTTATCAGACACCATTCCTAAAGAACATGGGTTTCTACCGCAACTCATTCTGGCACACTTATGACAAGCAACAGAAATTCTTCGAGCTCGTCGTTTTCTTGCATAATTTCCTTTACCACAACCAGGCATGAATGCAATAAATTTTTGAGGTAACTCACCTGCCAATCGTACTTTCGCCTCGATTAACCAACGGATGTCAGCAGGTATGTTATTCTTCATGAGTAATCGCATGCGTTCGGACCGAGCTTTGTAGATCGTAAGGAGGGCATTCTGAGGAAGTGAAGGGAATCGCTTGTGAAGCTTCGCTAAGATCTCGTTTCTATCCATACCTTCGCCTCAGAATGTCAGTTATTATGGGAAACTGAAGTAACCGACTTGATTGTCACGGAGTACCGTTATCCGCCACTTCACCGGGGTAAGAAACTAAAGCACACAAACAGAAAAACAAATTAAAACACACAAAGAAAATTAAAATCGTCCTCTTATTGAATTTACCTCAAGCTCCAACTGGATGTCGTAAACACTTCTTTCAATGTCTCTGAGTTGGCGTTCTAAACTCTCAACATAGGCTACTAACTCTGGTGGTTGTAGAGCCCAAATGCGTTGTGTTTTACAAAATTGAATCTGCCTTTTGAGATGAGTTTTGACACGTTGAAGTGGTTTAAGAATGTTCAGGAGGAACGGTCTAAGTAAGGTACTCATGATTAAAAATAATAAGAGAAAACGTAATAGTTAAACAAACACACTTATGCAAAAAAATAATTTCAATTAGCAAAAGAATAATATAAAGAAAGAAAATAAAATCAAATCAACGAAAAGAAAAGAAAAAAAAATCAATTCAACTCTGGTGGGTCACTCAAATTTATTTCGGTGTCTTCTCCATGTGGTTGGTACTCTAGATATGGCTTTAATCTTTGACCGTTAACTTTAAACGTGACACCGTTCTTTGGGTCCTTAATTTCAATTGCCCCATATGGAAAAACAGTATGAACAATAAAGGGACCAGACCATCGAGAGCGTAACTTACCTGGGAATAGGTGCAAGCGAGAATTGAATAAAAGCACTTTCTGACCTGGAGTGAAAGATTTTCTCATAACGTGCTTGTCGTGGAAGACTTTCATTCGCTGCTTGTAAATTTTGGCATTTTCATAGGCATCATTGCGAATTTCCTCAAGTTCTGCCAGTTGTAATCTTCTTTCCGAGCTAGCTTGCTGCATGTCAAAGTTGAATTTCTTGATGGCCCAATACGCACGATGCTCGAGTTCCACAGGTAGGTGGCAAGCTTTTCCATACACTAGCCTGTAGGGTGACATCCCAATCGGGGTCTTGAAAGCCGTTCTATATGCCCATAATGCATCATCAAGTCGTAATGACCAATCTTTTCTGTCTGGCCTCACCGTCTTTTCTAGTATGTGCTTTATTTCTCGATTGGAGATCTCAACTTGGCCACTGGTTTGCGGATGATACGGGGTCGCCACTTTGTGTGTGATTGAATACTTTGTCAAAAGAGATTTGAATGCTTTGTTACAAAAGTGGGCACCACCATCACTGATTATCGCTCGAGGGAATCCAAAGCGTGAAACAATGTTGCTTTTCAAAAATCCTATCACCACCTTATGATCATTGGTTCGACATGCAATTGCTTCTACCCATTTTGATACATAGTCAACAGCAACCAATATGTATTGATGGCCAAAAGAAGAGGGAAAGGGTCCCATGAAGTCGATACCCCATACGTCAAAAATCTCAACCACTAAAATTGGATTTAGTGGCATCATGTTCCTTCGCGTAATGCTCCCCATTCGTTGACACCTATCACATGAAGAACAGAAAGTATAAGCATCTCGAAATATAGTTGGCCAATAAAAACCACATTGTAAAATTTTAGTCGCTGTTTTCTTAGCACTGAAATGGCCTCCACAAGCTTGTTCATGGCAGAATGAAAGGATATTCTGAATTTCACTTTCTGGAACACATCGTCTAACAATTTGGTCTGCACAATACTTGAACAAATATGGGTCATCCCAAAAGAAATTCTTTATCTCTGCAAAGAATTTAGCCTTGTCTTGCTTGGTCCAATGCTCTGGAAGTTTACCTGTAACAAGATAATTAACTATATCAGCATACCAAGGTAATACTTCCACATTCATTAATTGTTCATCTGGAAATGACTCATTCAATGGTAATGGCTCTATAATTGTATCAAAATGTAGACGAGAGAGATGGTCCGCCACAACATTTTCTGTCCCTTTTTTATCTTTGAATTCCAAGTCAAATTCCTGCAAAAGTAACACCCAACGAATTAGTCTAGCTTTTGCATCTTTCTTTGTGAGAAGATATTTCAGGGCAGCATGATCTGTGAATACAATTATTTTACAACCAATGAGATAAGATCGAAATTTTTCCAATGCAAACACTACTGCTAGCATTTCTTTTTCCGTAGTTGAATAGTTCAACTGTGCATCATTCAATGTCATACTAGCATAGTAAATAACGTGGGGAATTCGATCAACTCTTTGTCCTAATACTGCTCCTACTGCATAATCAGATGCATCACACATGAGCTCAAATGGTAAGCTCCAGTTTGGGGGCTGAATGATGGGTGATGATGTCAACAAATGCTTTAATTTTTCAAACGCAACAAGACATGAATCATCAAAGACAAAAGATACATCCTTAGCAAGTAAATTGCATAAGGGTCTAGAAACTTTGCTAAAATCTTTAATGAAACGTCTATAAAAACCAGCATGCCCAAGGAAAGATCTTACTTCTCTGACTGTTTTGGGTGGAGGAAGATTAGAAATGAGATCCACCTTGGCTTTGTCAACCTCAATACCTTTGCTCGAAATGATGTGACCGAGAACAATACCTTGTTTTACCATAAAATGGCACTTCTCCCAATTTAAGACTAAGTTCTTCTCGATACATCTCTGCAGAACTAGTGTTAGATGATGTAAACATTGATCAAACGAGTCACCAAAGACAGAAAAATCATCCATAAAGACTTCAAGGAAACGTTCAACCATATCAGAAAAAATGCTCAACATGCATCGTTGAAATGTAGCAGGTGCATTACATAATCCAAATGGCATCCTCCTATATGCAAAAGTGCCAAAAGGGCAAGTGAAAGTGGTTTTCTCTTGATCTTTTGGTGCTATGGGAATCTGATTATATCCTGAGTAGCCATCTAGAAAGCAATAAAATTCATGGCCTGCTAATCTATCAAGCATTTGATCGATAAATGGTAAAGGAAAATGGTCTTTACGTGTGACAGAATTCAACTTTCTATAATCAATGCATACACGCCATCCTGTAGTTACTCTAGTGGGTATCAATTCATTATCAGCATTGGTAACTACTGTGACTCCTGACTTTTTGGGGACAACTTGTACAGGACTGACCCATGAACTATCAGAAATTGGGTAAATGATACCTGCGTCTAATAGCTTAAGGACTTCAGTTCTTACAACTTCTTTCATGTTAGGATTTAACCGACGTTGCATTTCCCTACTAGATTTAGCATTTTCATCAAGGTGAATGTAATGCATGCAATCTGCAGGGTTTATACCTTTTATGTCTGCTATGGTCCATCCTAATGCTCCTTTATGCTCTTTTAAAACATCCAACAACTTACCTTTTTGTTCGTCATTGAGGGATGAAGAGATGATTACCGGTAGAGCACTTTCTTCCCCCAAAAATGCATATTCCAATGTGTTGGGCAATGGTTTGAGCTCAAGTTTTGGTGGTGATTCTGATGATGGGATGAGTTTCTTCTCTGATGGTGCTAGTTGTTCAACTCTTGACTTCCATTGATTAGTGTCCATAGATGGTGCTGAGTCAAGTAGGGCGTTGACCTCTTCAACCGATCTGTCAATATCAAAATCCAAACCAAAGTGAGTTAAACATGTTTGTAAAGGATCATCACTGAGGTTTGAAATAAAAGTGTCATCAACTAATGCTTCAATTAAATCCACATCAACAATTCCATCATCTGCACTGTGAGGTTGTTTGGCAATGTTGAAGATGTTCAGTTCCATAGTCATATTGCCGAAAGACAACTGCATATTTCCAGTTCTACATTGAATGTGAGCATCCGCAGTTGCCAAGAAAGGTCGGCCTAGGATAATGGGGATGTGCTTCCTTGAATCCTGTATTGGTTGAGTGTCAATTACAATGAAATCAACAGGAAAATAAAATTTGTCTACCTGGATAAGCACGTCCTCCACAATACCACGAGGTATTTTCGTGGACCGATCTGCAAGTTGTAACACCACTGGAGTTGGGTGTAATTCGCCAAGTCCAAGTTTCACAAATACTGAATAAGGCAACAAATTTACACTAGCTCCTAAATCCAACAAAGCATTCTCAATTGTGTGGTTCCCTATACTACATGAGATAGTGGGGGATCCTGGGTCTTTGCATTTTAAAGGAATTTTATGTTGGAGTATAGAACTAACGTTTTCTGTTAAAAATGCCTTCTTTTGAACATGCATATTTCTCTTTTTAGTACAAAGATCTTTAAGAAACTTGGCATAAGATGGAACTTGTTTAATAGCATCAAGCAAAGGGATATTAACACTTACCTGTTTGAAGATTTCGAGAATCTCACCTGTGGATTTTCCCTTCTTGCCTTTAGCTAACCTCTGGGGGAATGGAGCTTTTGGAACGTATTCTCGTGGGTTTTTTTCTTCTTTCTCCTCCGGTGATGAGTCCTCAACATTCACAGGTACAATTTGATTTTCTTTGGTCACCGGCATCTCCACTTTATTGTCGACTTCTTTTCCTTTTCGCAAGGTCATGACTGCTTTGACCTCTCCATGCTGCTGTGGTGAACTGGTACTTGCTTCATGTACTCCTTTAGGATTAGGCACTGGTTGACTTGGAAATTTACCTTCTCAACAGTCATTGCCAAGGTCTGAACCGAAGAAGCAAGTTGTCCCACCATTTTCTCTAGGCTTGAAACTGATTGAGCTTGTGAGTTGAAGCCGCTCTCAACTCATTTCGTAGTCCATCAATGGTGCGGTTTTGTTGCTCAATCGTGGAGTGAGTAAGATTCTTGAGATTCTGGAATGAATCTTCCCATGGTCTGGGTTGAGTGTAGTTCTGGTTTTGATTGTATGGTCTGAATGGAGCCTGAGAGGCTTGAGGCACTTGAGGAATTTGTTGCATTGGTGGAGCTGGAGCTGCTGGTCCATTTTGTTGGAATCCTTGAGACCATGAAAAATTGGGGTGGTCTCTCCATCCAGGGTTATATGTGTTGGAGTATGGGTTGTAATTTGATGGCTTTCTCATTACACCTATGGCATTGGCTTGATCTGAGTATGAGTCAGGGTCACTGTGCTCTGTTGATTTAGCAGTCGATAACGATGCTATTTGTCGAGCAGAGACCTTCAACTTATCGCTTGACTTCTTTAATTCCTGAAGTTGACTCGCCAATTTGAACCTCATTTACTCCCTTAATCCTTCTAGTATTCCTGAGTGATCGACTCCGTTGTTGAGAATTATCCGCTTGTCGCTGGAAAAATTCCCAAATTTCTGATGCACTTTTTGACATTAGCTCTCCTCCACTTGTTGCCATTAGCCATTCTTGCACATTTGGTAGTAATCCCTCCAAAAAGTATTGGCACTGGTGCCATTTCTCGTACCCATGATGTGGACACTTCAAGAGTAGCCCATTAAATCTCTCCCATGTTTCGAAAAATTGCTCGTCCTCTCTCTGAGTAAACTCTGAGATTTCCCTGCGAATAGCATTGGTTTTATGCACTGGGAAATATTTATTCAAAAATTTTGTTACCATTTGTTCCCATGATGAAATGCTATTAGCAGGCAAAGTATTTAACCATGAACGAGCTCTATCCTTTAAAGAAAATGGGAATAATCTAAGTTTTACATCATCATCTGAAAAATTCTCATATTTAAATGTTTGACAGATGGCATGAAAATCATTCAGATGATTATATGGGTCCTCATTTTCTAGGCCATAAAATGTGGGGAGACAATTTAGCACACTAGGTTTTAATTCAAAACTCCTAGCAGCTACATTTGGGTATCTTATGCATGATGTGCTCAAATTAGCTAAGGGACTAAAATAGTCCTTAAATGGCCTCTCCTGTGGTGCTTGTAGATCCATTCCAAATTTATTTTTAATGTGCTTTTGTGTGCGAAGTGTTTTTTCTAATTCAAGGTCTATAGGTTCAAGATTAGGTAATAATGACCTACGACCACGCATGCAAAACAAATAAAATAAAAATAAAGATGAGAACAAAACAAATAAAAATAAAGAAGAGGGAGAAATTACAAGACTAACCTTATTGCGCAATTACAACCTTAATATATAAATACACAAAAAAAAATACGTGAAATAAATTAACTAAAAATAAATTAATAAGATAATAAAAAAAATTACAAAGAAAAAATAAATTGAAAATTAAATTACAGAATTTTAAAGAAGAGAAAAAGAAAAGAAATACTAACCTTTATATGTAGATTCACTTTTTTTTTCTTTTTCTTTTTTTTGATAATTAAAAAAAATACAAAAAAAAAATAATAAAAGAAATAATTCACAAAAATTAATTCTATGAATTAAAATTACTTACCTCCCCGGCAACGGCGCCAAAAACTTGTTGTGCAAATTTTAATGTACTCGCAAGCGCACGAATCTATTGTAGTGTAGATCAATGGTGACGAGTGTCGATCCCACGAGGAGGTGGATTTTAATTATATATAGAATTAATTTTGTAAATGGGTGGTTGGAATTGTGGTGGAAGTGATTTAAATTACCCTAAAATTGGAATTGAAATGGCGATAATAAGTTCTAAAATTGGAATTAAAATGGCGAGAATAAATTGAAGAGGAAATCTATTAAATTGACGTACTTGGGTATCTGGATCCGTATCAACATGCATCATGGGCTAAATAATCCGTATTAATACCAATTAAATCATGAGGGGGGAATCCACACCTTATGAACCACGCTCTAATAAATATGGTGCTAAGGGCTTATCGTGCCAAATAATAATAACCTTGTACTAGAGGGCCGGTGAAACCAAGGCGGTACTAGACAAGATTAGTATTATTTGTCGACGAGAAGTCAAAACATCCACAAAAACTAGAGGGGAAGAGAAAATAAATTTACCAAATAAAGCCCATGACACATGTTGAGACTTCACCTTCAACCCAAGCTTGAAAGAAAATTAGCCACTCATAATTGAACTAGGGGCAAAATGGGAATTTATTAAAATACAAAGAAAATACAAGATGGAGAGGGAATTACAGAAAATGGATCCCAAAAATGGATTCAGAGATATCAAATTAGGGGGGGAGGCCCCCTTTTTATAGATACATGGAGTAAATCATGGCCATCGGATTAAAAACAGTTTGGACGCTCAGGATTGCGCCACGTCATCAGTCAACAGTCCACGGTTTGACCACGCGGATGAACAGTAACACGGTTTGACCCGGATGAACAGTAACGCGGTTTGGTTGAAAATAATCCTGTGTGATGCATGCACCGTACGCGAGATTTTTCGTCCACTGATATGCTGCCACGTCACCATCAACAGTATATAAGAATTTTAGTCCAACAGGATCGTGACACCTCATCAGTCAATGCCACATCATCGGTCAATGCCACGTCATCGATTTGTCTATATGAACAGTGTCGTGAACAGTAACGTAGACAGTACCGTACCCGTGAATAGTACCGTACATGTGAATAGTGCCATTTTTCCTTTTATACTCCTCCTAAGGTTTTCAACCGTCCTGATTTCAAAAGTGATGTCCGTTTTGCCGTCTGATTTCTCCTTTATTGTGAAATGACTATAATGCCCCTAAAATACATAAATTACTTAATTAAAATAAAACACATGTAATTAAACCACAAGAATGTTAAATACATAAAAGTAAGGGTTGTTAGTAAGACTTGAAATGTAAAATGACGGTTTTCTCCTTTATAAATATGCATTTTCTAACACTCAACAGTATGTACAAAGCTTTAAGCTTGTTACGTGCTTTAAAAGATCAAAAGGAATAATAAAAATAATACAAAGCTTTAAGCTTTCTATTACTTGCATTTTTTTCCTTTTAGCTGTAAAAATAATAAAAATATCCTTTCTTTTTTATATATTTCATGGCTCCATGGTCTCAGGTCAAGTGAGGACTTTAAGATGATGGACAAAACTTGGGTTCAACTTAAAAGGTTTTTTAACTCACCAAATAACAATTATGTATTTACTATTTTCTTATAATGTTATTAATTTTAATTGATATTTTATGTTTATTTGTAGAAATACAAAAGAATATCGTGAAGGAGTAAAAACGTTTGTGGAAAATGCAACATTAAATGTAGAAAACCAAGGTTTAGTGAGATGTCCATGTAAAAAATGTCAAAACCTATGTCATCAAAATGGTGAAACAATTGTATTGCATTTGTTGAAAGACGGGATGAATATGTCTTACAGTACTTGGATATGGCATGGGGAACAGTTAGGGAAAAAAGGTATTGATGTCGAAATGACTAATACATATAGCATGTCTTAGCATGTCTAGAGATGTAGATGATCATTATAGAAGTGTTCATGAAAATGTTGATGAGCGGCAAGATAATTGCCCAATGAATTTTGTAGAAGATGCTGAAATCCCATTGTACCCAGGTTGCCCAAAGTACACTAGGTTATCTGCAACGGCTGTCTTATATAAGCACAAGACTATGTACAGATACTCAAATAAGAGTTTTGATAACCTCTTGGAGATTACTAAAACATAATACTGCGATATAATGTAGTGCACCAAACACTCACTAAGCTAGTGTATACGACTCTGACACTTTGAGATAATCCATAACTCTAGATGAATGTTGTTGTTTACATAGTATTGTTCCTAGGCAGTCATTTTTTTTTTTTTAATTTTTCAGAACAAATTAATGTTGTAATGGCTTCCTCGAGCATACAAAATGTGCCTCATTGTCCATATGATGCCTTCTTAAGCTTTAGAGGAGCAGACACCCGTAAAAGCTTCATAAGTCATCTCTATGCTGCATTGAATGGAAAAGGAATTTATGTATTCAAGGATGACAGAGAACTCGAGAGAGGAACATCCATTTCACCTGGACTTCTTAATGCAATTGAAGATTCTAGAATTTCAATTATTGTTTTCTCTCAAAACTATGCTTCCTCCACTTGGTGCTTGGATGAACTTGTTAAGATTATTCAATGCAAGAACAAAAACGATCATCAACAAATGGTTTTTCCAATTTTCTTTGATGTTGAACCCACTGTGGTAAGGAATCAAACCGGAAGTTTTCGAAAAGCTTTTTCTAAACATGAAGAAGCTTATAGGGAGAATCTAGAAAAGGTGAAAAATTGGAGAGATGCTTTGAAAGAGGTGGCTAATATTTCTGGCTGGGAATTGAAACAGTACAGGTAGCCATTCTTATTATTATGTAGATCATTTGAAATAGCTTTAATCAGCATACTGTTATCAATTAAACAACTTTTATTCAATATGTGTACGATATGATGTGTACTAATTGAACAATCGCTCCATATACAAATATTTGCAAGCAAAAGTGGTATAGATGGATGCAGATATTTACATGAACGCACCTAAAGATTAGCCATATGTAACAACATCTTACATTACTTCAATTTTTTCAAACGAATATTGCATATTTTGGGTTTTTTCTATTACTAAATTTATTTAATACTGCATCCAGACTCACTGTAATTTAACCATACTGATCTTTCTTTGTTCTTTAACTGCAGGAATGAGTCGGAATTTATTTGGGATATTGTCAAGGTGATATCAAGTAAAATTCCTTTAAAATCAGAGACTCTTAAGAAGCTAGTGGGAATAGATTCACGTTTGGAAGAACTGAGGTCTCTTATGAACAAAGGGCCTAATGATGATGTTCGTATGATAGGGATTTGTGGTATGGGAGGCTTAGGTAAGACGACTCTTGCAAGAGTTGTTTATGATTTGATCTCTCATGAATTTGAAGGGAGTAGTTTTCTTGCCGATGTTAGAGAAAAATTTAAAAACAAAGGCAGTGTAATCTCTTTTCAAAGGCAACTCCTTTACGAAATATTGAAGCTTGAAAAAGATAGCATATGGAATGTCGGTGATGGCATCAACATTTTAGGAAGCAGGCTGCAACACAAAAAGGTTCTTCTTGTTATCGATGATGTGGTTGACATAAAGCAATTAGAGTATTTAGCTGGAAAGCGTGAGTGGTTTGGTTCTGGCAGCAGGATCATCGTAACATCGCGAGATGAACATCTATTAAAGACACATGGAATGGATGAAGAGCATATTCTTGACCTTGATGTACTAAATAACGATGAAGCTCTTCAACTTTTCAACATGAAAGCTTTTAAAATCCAAAAGCCTCTTGAAGAATGTGTGCAGCTGTCTGAACGTGTTCTACAGTATGCCGGTGGTCTTCCGTTAGCTCTCGAAGTTTTGGGTTCCTTTTTGAATGGTAGATCTGTGGATCAATGGAGAAGCACCTTGGAAAGGCTACAAATAGAGCCTCCCAATGAGATTATGAGTATACTTCAAATAAGTTTTGACGGACTACAAGAATTAGAGAAGAAAATATTTCTCGATATTGCATGTTTCTTTAAATGGAAGACTAGAGATTATGTATCGAAAATTCTAGAGGGATGTGGTTTTTCCCCAGTCATTGGAATAGAAGTTCTTATAGAAAAATCTTTATTAACAGTACATGACAATAACAGATTGTGGATGCATGATTTGATACAAGAAATGGGTCACCAAATTGTTAGGAGACAATCCCCCGACGAGCCTGGAAAACGCAGTAGATTGTGGAAGAAAGCAGATGTACACCATGTATTGTCACAAAATACAGTAAGTGAATAATAAAGGGGATCTAAAAGTATTTATTGTCCAGCTCAGCTCACTTCTTTTAGCTAGATAAATCTCTAACGAACGACTTTGTTTATAATTTTCAGGGAAGTGAAGTAGTTGAAGGAATAATGGTTGATGATTTTTTCTTTCGTGGAAATGATGTGCATTTAAGTGCTAAAGCATTTTCACTGATGACCAACCTAAGATTGCTCAAAATCAGTAACGTGCAACTTCCTGAAGGCCTTGAATACCTATCTAACAAGTTGCGGTTACTTGATTGGCATCGATATCCTTTGAAATCTTTGCCATCAAATTTGCAATTGGATGAAATTGTTGAATTTAAAATGTGTTACAGCCGCATTGAAGAATTATGGAAAGGATTCAAAGTAAGATCAATTTTTGTTTTGTCACAAATTTATATTTTTCAGAGAATAATTGTTGATAACAATTTTATTATTATAGTAGTATATGAATTAAGAAATATCATGTTAGCTCCTTTTTTGTTTTCAACAGCCTTTAAACATGTTGAGAGTCTTGAAACTCAGCCATTCGGAGAATCTGATTAAGACACCAGACTTCACAAAGGTCCCAAACTTAGAGGTGTTGGATCTTGAAGGATGTAAAAGGTTGCGTGAAATTCACCAGTCTTTGCTACGTCACAATAAGCTGATCTTGTTGAATTTGAAAGGTTGTACAAGTCTTACAACTCTTCCGGGTGAGATTTTTATGGAATCTCTTAAAACGCTTGTTCTATCTGGTTGCTCAAAATTGAAGGAATTTCCGGACATTGTAGGAGGTATGGAGTGTCTGCAGGAACTTCGTTTAGATGGAACTGATATCAAAGAACTGCCAGTGTCAATTGAACTTATGTCTGGCCTTGTTTCGTTGAATTTGAAAGATTGCAGAAATCTCGCGAGTCTTCCAATTACAATAGGCAGTTTAGAATGTCTACAAACGCTCGTGCTATCTGGTTGCTCGAAAATAGTGAAATTTCCAGAGACTGTGATAAGTGTGGTAGATCTGTCAGAGCTCTTTTTAGATGGAACTTCTATCACAGAAGTGCCGTCATCTATAGAGCTTTTGACCAAACTTCGATTGTTGAATTTGAATGACTGCAGAAGTCTCGTGAGACTTCCTAGCAGTATAAATGGTTTGAAATCCCTCAAAACTTTGAATCTCTTAGGCTGCTTCAAACTTGAAAATGTGCCTGAGACGCTTGGGCAAGTAGAAAGTCTGGAAGAACTTGATATTAGTGGTACAGCTATAAGGCAACCTCCATCGTCGATTTTTCTTATGAAGAATCTTAAAGAACTATCTTGTCGTGGGTGCAAAGGATCACCATCATCTGCATCATGGTTTCTGCGCTTTTCTATCAATTTGATGCGATGGAGTTCAGATCCGGTGGCTTTGAGTTTGCCGTCTTCTCTGTCGGGTTTGTGTAGTTTAACGAAATTGGATATCAGTTACTGTGATCTAGGGGAAGGAGCAATCCCAAGTAGTATTGGCGACTTATGCTCATTAGAAGAGTTACATCTGAGTGGAAACAATTTTGTTACGCTGCCGGCAAGCATCTACCGTCTTTCTAATCTTAAATGGATTAAATTAGAGGAATGCAAAATGCTTCAAAATCTGCCTCGACTTCCAGCCAGTATACATTGGATTTCGTTAGACGGTTGTGTTTCGTTGGAAACATTATCAGATGTATTAAATTTAAACGAGCATCGACTCCCGCACTTATTCCTTCATTGTGTGGATTGCTTGAAATTGGCTGGCAACTATGATTTGGCGCTTTCACTGTTGAAAGAGTACGTTGAAAATTCTGAGGTCAGTCTCTCACTCTCACCTGTGCTAACATTATCCCTAAAACTGATGCAATACATGTTATGTCTTTTTATTTTATTTATTTACTCACTTCTTTTTTTCCGTGGGGTTGCAGAATATGTCACTGTCGGAAAAGTACACTAAACATGTAATGTCAGTTTCTTACACTGTCTCTCACCTGTTGCTAAAATCATGCCTAAAAATTATGCATTGGTATGGCTTTCTAATATATATATATATTTTGTGGGTTTCAGGACCTTACGAGACGTTGTAGCATTGTTGTTCCTGGAAGTGAAATCCCAGAGTGGTTCGAGTATCAGAATAATGAGGGTTCTTCAATAACAATAAGCCCGCCTCCAAAGACGTATAAGAATAGTAAGCTTGTGGGATATGCTATGTGCTGTGTTTTTCATGTCCCTAAATATTCACTTCCTTATTATATACGACCGCTTCCATATCCCGTACATTATCTGTGTGCCCTGCCTACCGACAAGTATGGTTATGGAATTTTGTTTAGAAAGCAATTCGGTCAGGCTATGTCAGACCATCTTTGGCTATACTACCTGAATAGGGAAGATATTAGTGAAGTGGAATTTTCTTCGCCGTCGGGATTGGAGTTTAAGAGGTGTGGTTTGCATCCAATCTACGTGCATGAAGGGGATAAGTTCAACCAAACAATTGGTCCAGTTTGGAATTTGAACGAATTTGGTCACGATTGTTCTGGATCAACATCCTTTACGCGTAGCCTTAACGATGACTTAGACAGGGCAGAAGGCAGTGGAAGTTGCTGCGGGGATGATGCAGGATCAACGACGTCGTCTACCCGAAGCTTTCTAAAGCGAAGTCTTGAAGAATATGTTGGGGCGGCTGAAACTAGTGGAAGCTAGTGGAAGTGGCTGCTGTAATGATGAGGAGGAACCACAACCTAAAAGATTTAGACAACTCGAATGAAGGGCACATATTTTATTTTTCTCTGCAGATCGCATTTCATTTACTTTCTTTGTATTTATTTATTGTATTTGTTCTTGTTACTTATTTCCCTGTTAAATTACCAGAAAATGCCTGGCTTGGGTCAAACAGTTGGACAGATGTTTTATTACTCTGTTTTTTCTGCTTTGCTTGTTTTATTAAACAAGCAACAAAATAACAAATTCTTTGAAAAGAAATTATATAATAGAAAGAAGAAATTATCACATAAAAAAAAAAATGTTCCAGTTTTTGCCTTTAGCCTCTCCTCCCCAAGTTGTCGGGCATGGACTTGCTTTCGCTTCCGAAAGGAAAAAATAAAATAAACATATGTATATTAAAATAATTTTAATCTTCAAAAAATATTTTAATACTTTACAGTATTATATTATATTAAACTAAATTTTATAATGGATATAAACATAGTATTAAAATAAATATATAAAGATTCAAATTATTTTAAATTTATATAAAATAATTTTAATATTATCAATACATGAGATTTTTTATTAGTTGTAAAATCTATTTAACCCAAATATTTATTTCAAAATTATGTAATAGATAAAAAGATATTATTAAAATAATATTATAGCTTACATTTTAAAAATTATTTTATACATATTACAAATATTCCATTATTTTTAGTCTATTAGACAAAATAAACTATTTAAAGTATATTTGTATTTATTAAAAATATTTTAACGTTAATTTTTTTAAAGTTACTACCTATGTAGGGTATTATAGTCAAAAGGGAGTTTACGTATCATTTTGCTTTTAAGTTATTTTATCTTAAATTTTTAATACAAACTTGAAATTGTTGATTTCACGCAATTCAGCGACTATGGTGGATGATTTAACATCGTAAAATTTTATATTAACTTTTAATATTAACCATTAGATTGTGAGAGATTAATGGCTCATTTTTTGTGTCAAAATTTAAGTTAAAATATCCAAAACCATGCTTTTATAACGAGAATATAAAATAAATAGATAATATTTCATGAATATTATTAGAGGTAATATTTACTTATATTAATTACCATCATAAATGCAATCAGCCTCTTAGTGACATAAAATTTTGTAACCACAATCAATGAATATCAACAAAACAATCTTTCATAATTCATAAACTATATAGCTAATTAAGAATTTATGTTAATTTCAAACTTTACGAAATCAACAAAGTGATATTGGAAAATTAAATGAAAATAGGCTTGTAAAACTTAAACTTATATTCCTACCATATAAAAGTATTCATTGTAACATAAACCATAATTTCATGGTATAACATACGTTCTTGAAAATTCAAGAAAAAAAACTCTTACGAAGAAGAAAGTATCTCAATTAAGAAATATTAAATATTATTAATGAGAAGCTTATGTATGTTATAAAGAACTATCAGTAAGAAGCCTATATATACTAAGGTGGCGTTTGTTTTTTAACTTAATAATTTAAAGTGACTTAACTTAATTAATTAAGTTAATTAGAGGTGTTTGTTTTTATAATTTAATGAGACTTTTTAGATAATTTTAACTTAATAAAATAAGCCAATTTTTTTTACTTTTTACTTAATGGAGAAATCTGAATTAAGTCAATTACTTGCTAATGTAATAAATATCCTTATTTTATAATTTATTTTTCATGTTTATTCCAAACTCACCTATAGACATTTACTCTACATAAAAATATCCATGTTTTTCTTTCTTATATTATATACGATAAAATTTAAAATTTATGGTATTTTATCTATTAAAATTCTAAAATAATTATGTATTCACTTGAATATAATTTTACTTATAAATGTTAAAATATTGTGGCATTTAATATATTATTTATTTGACATTCAAATTTAATAAGAATACAAATGTAAAAGTACATATTTTTAACTTTTGAAGTTGAAAAAAATAAACAACTTAATATTTATTTTCTGAGATTCAGACGAAAAAACAAACATATTATTCAGATTCAAACATTTAAATATATTCAGAATTCAAATTAATTCATGTTTATTCAGATTGCAGACAAAAAAACAAACGCCACCTAAATAGCCAATTTAATCTTAATCCTTCTTAAATAAAATAAATAATTTAAAATTCTAATTAGAATAGAATTCCAAACGCGATCGAATAAATTTAAAAAATAAGATAAATTCTAATAAAATACTAAATACCCAAATATTATAATTCATAATAAATTCTAATTTATTTTATCTAATATGCTTCCTACATTACTTCATCGCTATATTGTCTGAATCAATATCTCTTTTTACACTAGTAAAAAAATGGCCTTCTTTGATACTATTTTGGTATCAAGAACTTGTTTTACTGACACCGAGTTTAGTTTCACTGAATATGGTGCAAGAAACTAACTGACATGAGTTTTTTGTATCATCGAATCTATGTCACCGTAGTATCAAAAAAATATTGATGCTTGAACATCACATATTTAACGAGACTATGGTATCAAACAAATAATGATACAAAAGCATAATAAATATATCGATACTTTGGTATCAATGTTTATTTGAGAAAAATTAAAAAAAGTTAGAAATCCATATAATAGAAATTTAACATTTGCAATTGGCATTTGAATTGAAATTTACATTCATCAATATGAAAACTATTACATTGCAATGAACAATTTAAAAATTATTACATTGTTTGAAACTTATTACATTGTTTACCAACTACAAATAATTTATAATCTGATATATAGTAACAGCACAATCTTCCAACACATGTTTATTGCTTCGCGGATTCTTTCTTTCGGTAATCGAAATGAAGTCTTCTATTATTGTTTCCATGTTCCAATTTGACATTTGCTCTGATTATTTAGTTTTGACCCACATACATGCTTTGGTTTATTGTAAGTCATCCTGCACCATTCAAGACATGCACAATAAAAAAACTGATAAAATTTACATGCTGCAATCTACATAGTTTCCTAATGGCATATAAATGCATGCAAGACAAGCATATTACATTAGCAATAAAAATTATTTTAACCGTTGTCCAAGAAAAAGAGGAGAAATTATTAACAACATCATGAGAGGAAGTCTAACAATACAGTCAAACAAACAAAAGAAAACCCATGCTTGGTTGTATAACAAGCATGGAAAGTTCAACACAAACACAAACACAGAGACCAATGGAGTTAACCAAAGTAATGAAGGAATTTCTGTGCAACTGTCAGTGGACACACAGAGCAATGTGTGCATATGAGCAGGCAAAATATGACATCCAAGTGAATAAATTTAAAATATTATATCTGGCAATTAAATCAACACAAACATGAGAAAGAATAGATCCAATAAGGTAAATCTAGACAACAATGATCAAAAAGCAACAAGACAAAATTTGAGAAACAAAAGGTGAAAATAAAAATACCAGGCATTTACTCCAGTAGCTCCATGGATCATAAAAATTGACAGCTAAAATAGGATACCTGGAAAGGAAATATAATACAAATCAAAGAAGGCATCATTGCAATTGCCACATAGCAGAGAAATATTGTGATCACAGAATTGAAAATAAAAATTATAAGTTGTGGTTCAGAAAAGGCTCACTTACTCATGTGAATAACTATCAAAATTATTGGTAGTTAGCGTATGAGAACCTTCAACAGAATCATCATCAGCTTCCTCTCCATGCTTAAGCGAATGTATAACAAGCATTGAGTGGAATTCAGAACCAGTGGGTCTTAAATCAGGTCCTATAGAAAAATTGCGAATAGTTTTTGTTAAATTTAATCTGTTCTAGAAACAATGAAAAGCCAAATAGAACTCCATGAAAGCATCATGTTACACAAACAATCCAGGTGGACGATAATATACACTGAATATGCAAAATGCACCCATGATATCCGACAAAAGAGGCACAACTATGCAAGCGGCAACCTACCACTCCAAATAAAAACAACATAGAAAGGGCTGCTATTATGGATAATCCTGCACCAGATAGTGATGCCTCTGTCAAATCCCTTGGAATTTTCCTGCAAACAGAAAAGAAATAAGTAACAATATAAACCCTGTGATTTTATCTATGTGATTTACTAATACAGCCAATGCATAAAAAGATTGCTTTGCTTCTGGCCTACTGATTTAAATAAAAAGATACCGGTTGGATTTATAAATTACATAGAATCACCAACTTTCAAGTATAATGAGATGGACGAATTATAAACATTAGCAAACAAGTAAAAGCGAGTCGCTAACAAAGAGCAATCAAAATCCACTGTCACAAATAGCAACATGAAAGTGCATAGTTTCAAAGCATCGGAGTTTGTTCAAATTATAATATTTTTAATTCACATACTATTATACTAATAAAAGCTCGAACATATTTGTTGTCCCTACAGTCAAATATTTAATTTCATATTCTTCTTAAAATGCATCAAAATCCATACATTGTAAGTATAATGAAGAACATAACTATTAGTATTAGAATTTCTTAAGCATTCAGCTGATTCACTAATAATAATAATAAAAGCCTATACATATAGAAGAATACAATCGTCATACAGCCAAAATCAGTGCATTACAAGTAATAAGTTATAAAAGGCACAATTACCTGTTTAGTTGCAGATGAGTAGTTTCTCAAAGTGGATACCACAGGGCGAAGTCTCTGGATTAGAAACGCATTCACAAGGAACAATAGTCAGCAGTGAAAAAAAAAGGGGCAAAATGAATACTATTTAGGCATACTGAAATAGAAGAACCTCCTCCTGCAGCCACTTTCTACCTAATAATTCCCCATATCTTTAATTGTTTCAATTAAAATACTGCCCTACTCACCATATAAACCGCCAATAACAACACTATAAATAACACAATCAGCAAACAGCCCAAAAAAAAAAAAGGATACATAATCATATCCTATTTAAGTGAATGTAAATCGAAGTCTATAATTAGTTAGTAGACAATAACATCGTGTTTACGATATGCGAATCAAAACAAATATTACATATAATTATTTTTAAAAAAATTACTAACCGGCTTATCTCAAGCAGACATGTAATAAATCATGCTTTCCATCAAATCAAGCAAAATTTATCAAAATTAATCAAACTACAGCTATAGAAACAATAAAATCACAGTCGAAATTAAGAGAAAATTAGAAAATTTTCAAAAAGAGAAAGAAAATCGATGAAAGAAATAGAGCAAACACTAACCTTTGTTTCTCTGGTGTCCGCGTGTTTCAACACCTCGAACAGGGAGTTCTCATATAGATTTGTGAAGCTAGTTTCTTTGACTTGCTCTTCCTCTTTCTTATTCCTCCTCATCTTGTTTGACTTTTTTCATCCTTTGGTTGTCTTCGGTGGTGACCGAAGAATCAAGACCCATACGCTTCATAAAGTAAAACTAGGATGATTTTATTTTGTTGGGAGACAGAGTAATTGTTTTGTTAAGACTGAAAAGGCTGGGTGATTTGTTTTGTTTCAATTTAGGGTTTCTTGAAATGAGTGGGAAGGATTTGGGAGATAGGGAAGATGAAGAGGGAATACTACTTTCGTCAAGGCCAAAAAATTTCACAAGTGTTCAATTTAAAATACCCTAATTTTAAAAGTAAAACTACGTCGTTTGAAATAAGAAAAATTAAAATTAAAATTAAAAATATATATCTTAGTATCAGTAAGAGTTTATGGTACTATATTATTAATAACCACCGGCACTAATATGTAAAACAAACTAAAAGTTACTAAAGTTATCGAATATTGATACTTTTTTATTTAGTATCAGCGACTTAATATTAGTAAAAGTTATTTTTTTAGTAGTGTTATCAATAAAAAATGCTTCCTCATCATCCATTACTAAGACCTCACTCAATTGCTTTTCAATTACTTTTTGATCAGCAAGTAAGTTTTCAAAATTCTCAATGGTTGGTTGAGTTGAATAACCTATGATAGCTATAACAAAGCTCTTAAGCTCAAGCCTCAAACTATTGACAATAATTCTCTTTATTCTAGATTTAGAAATTGCAGCAATAGAATCTAACCCATAAATTTCATGGCATAGAGATTTTAACTTGTTTAAGTACTCGTCAATTGTCATGTTTCATTATAAAATTGATAGTAGCTCATTTTTCAAAAGTTGTAGCCATATGTTATTTTTCTTTGAAAAACTCATTGTAGAAGTATCCCAAGTTTTCTTAGGTATTTTAACATTTTTTATGTGTTGCAGCATTTCTTCTTCAATTGTAGTTTTGATGGCGAACATGGCCTTCCAGTTATAATGCTTCACTTCTTTAAAGCGGCATCCTCAGTTGGTGGTCTCATATTGTTACCACAAACAATCTCCCAGAGATCTTGACCTTGTAAGCAAGACTCCATCAATGTTGCCCACGTATTGTAATTTTTCTTGTCGAGCTTTTTAACTCTTCCAACTACTCGAAGGTCACCCATCATATTTCCAAAACTTTAACAATGCCAAGCAAGCTTGATGTTCATTAATGAACTTGCAAAGTTCCAAACAAAGTACTCTAAATAAAGTACTCCACTTCAAATTTGAACCCAACAGCCTTTTACTCAATAGATTTTGACAATTCCATTCCTTTAGATTAAGAGAAAAGAATTGATGGCATTGTGCCACAAGGAGGAATCGGTTCCAAAGTATTTTTTCCACGATCCAATCCCTAAGAACATGCAACATATCCTTCACCGAAAAAACATAATGATCATATATAATGCCTATTGGAATATGCCTCCTCATTAGCTTCGTTTTCGTTTTCAATCTATCATGCATTAGTAGCCAAAGAAAGTACATATTCTTTGTGGACTGTGTCATTGCCAAATAGAGTAATTTTTTAGTCCGGAATTTTAAAGTGTGGGAAAGTTCGGAAAAACTTTAAAACCATGCGGTGGACTGTAATAAATAGATAATATTTTTTCCATTCATTCCCATGAAAAGTACAAATGCTTTGTGGACTGTAATCATAAATTCTATAACTTCTCAGGGGTGTGTTCTGGCCAGGATCGGAGGTGAGAGGTGTGATATCCACCCAATATATATGGAGGAGTTTGACAAAACTACAATCCAATGGAATCGCTTTACCACTTATAATCTGAATGGATCCCCTCAAATTTTTTTTTGCATCAAAGATGGTTGTAGCAACAATGTCAAGGCAAAGCCTTACTGCATATGTTGAGGTGATGAGGAACCACAACCTCAAGAATCCATTTAGTGAACTCAAATAAAGGGAGAAGCCTGCTTAGTATTCTCTGAATATTTCAGTAAGCATGCATCTTCAATTTCAGTTGGCAATTTTTATTTTATATATGTTAAATTACCACAAAACCAAAATATCATCTCCAAAGTTGTTACCTTCCATGAATCGAAAATGCTTTCATGCTTGATCAGATTGTTTAAGTATGCGTTCCTAAAATATACAAAAGTGCTCAGGAAAATGGCACAGAATAATTAGTGTATAATAAAGTTCATTTTTGGTAATTTTTTAGATGCATATGGTTTTAAAGTTCTGTTCAAATAGCTGGACTTGCCATATACTATAATATTGTTTAGTAAGGCATTACTATCATATCCTATATATTTTTTATCTATCATTAATATTTACATTTTTATTATTTCATTAATCTTATTTTAATTTACTTTGTATTCGTAGATATAATTTAAAAATATAATATGATTGTACTTATGTTTTCGTTTTCGTATATAATTTCCTGGAAGATGCTCTAACATCAGTTTTGTCGTTATTGAATAAAAAAAATTAAAAAAAACAAAAAGATACAACAACTGATGCTCTCATTCACAAAGAACCAGATAATGTACAAGAGGCATTAGATGACTCTAGAGGGCTTCAAGCTATGAAAGAAGAATATGATGCTTTGATTAAGAATAATACATGGACATTAGTTCTAAGACAAGCTGGTCATCACGTTGCTGACAATAAATGGGTGTAAAGGATCAAGTATAACAAAGATGGAAGTGTAGCTAAGTATAAATCAAGGCTTATTGCTAAAGGATTTTAGCAAGTGGCAGGGGTGAATTACTTTAAAACATTCAGTCAAGTGGTTAAATTAGCTATTATTAGAGTGATGCTGAGCCTAGGAGTGATGAACTAATGGAAAATAAGGCAAGTTAATGTTAACAATGCCTTTTTTAATGGAGAGTTAACTGAGGAAGTATTCATGTGTCAGCCGAAAGGCTTTATTAATGCTGAGAAACCTGAATTTGTGTGCAAATTGTACAAATGTCTATATAGACTCAACAAGTTCCTAGAGCTTAGTTTGATAAGCTAAAAAGCTGTTTATTGCATTGGGGTTTTATTAATACTAATTTGGATACATCTCTTTTCATAAGAAGAAACACTCATTACAAGTCCAAGTACTATAAAGTTAAAAAGTTTTATAACTCAGTTTAGGAAATCATTTGCCTTGAAAGACCTAGGAGTATTATCTTATTTCCTTGGAATTAAAGTGTTGCAAGACGCACATTGTGTATATTTATCACAAAGAAAATACATCAGAGATCTGTTGTTTATAGTTGAAATGATTGAATGCAAAGGCATTGACACACTTATGGTGTCAATGCCTATGTTGGCATTGACACCCCAACATAGGCATTAAACCAACATCATATAAATTAGCATTAAGTTGGATCAAATTCATATTGTCTTTAATAAGATTTGAAAGTAAGTGAAGTTTAACACACCAATAATTTTGGTGATCTGTCTGAAACGTAATAGACAACACCACTTATTAAATTTTATTTCCTAAAATACTTATTGTTTAATTTATAAAATATAAACTCATTTATTAAAATTAAATATCTTCTCATAAATCTAGATATAAATTATGAAATGATGTGGGTGTAAATTATTTACTAAAACCTTAATTTATTTAAGTGTTTAATTGAAATCCCATTTAAATTTTTTTTTAAAATTATTTATTTATAGTTATTCAAGTAGTTTTAATAGAAAATGAGTTTTATAAGAAATTTTAAGGGATGTCAAAAGGCTACTCTTGAAATAAATGACCCAAGTCCATTTCGGCCCATGTATAAGGAACAAGGTCTTAGTTTAAAGGCCGTATCAGGGTCGAGCCTCAACTCACGCTTACATAAAAAGGAATGAGAAAAAAATTAAAAATATAAATACATACATAAAATTAGTTAAATCATTAATGCGTATACTAAAATTAAAAATCTGCTTACGTTTATAGTCAAAAATCGCTGAAGGTTCTTTGCATATTTTTGCTTGTGGGGCTGTGTTCAAAAACTGTGAGGGAGAATTTCTGGGGGATTTCTTTACTTGGTGGGACTCTTCACCCCTCATGTTGCTTCTCTTTTGCATGAGGATGTTTTTAGGCTGCCTAGCTATCTGTTCAGCTAGCTTTTGTAATTGTAGTTTGGCTGGTTTTCTTGCTATATTTTTATTTTATTTTAATAAAACATCCTCACTTTGGTGAGGATTCATAAAAAAAAAAGGAAAAAAAAAGTTAGAACAACCTAGATCAAGTAAATTATATCGCAGGGATTTTCGAAGAAATTCAAGCATTGGAATGATGAAAAACAAATATGTAGATGATCGATCTCACCTTATATGGAATTGCAAGCTAAGTTCAAGGAAGGAATTTTTGAGAAATTATGTTCGATAAAATGCCCAAGAAAGAATGCATCCCACCTGATGTGTTGAATAATAAGACGATACATCTGTTGCTACAATTTATTCACATAAGAAATTCAATTAAAGCAGTTGAATGGGAAATTTTTTTTTTTCTCTTGTTGCCAGGAACCAAAACTGTTGCCACTTTATTGGTATACTCCGGGTGTTTTCCGTTGTTTCAATTTACTTGCTGGTATTTTATTTTCGTTTGCTGAAGTACGATTATTTAACAGCTAGTTACTTATTGCAATAAGAGGCTGTGGAGTCAATTGCTTGCATCATGGGCATCCCGAGAACTAAGATGTCTGCTTGAGCTTCAGAGGTGAAGACAAGACACCAGCACTGCAAGAACTTTTCAGATCACCTCTAGTCCACTTTGAATAAAACTGGAATTAATGTATTCAGTGATGAAAAAGAACGTGAAAGGGGAATATCCATTTCACCAGCACGGTCTAAAGTAATTGAAGAATCAAGAATTTCAGTTATTGTCTTCTCGAGAAACTGTGCTTCTTCAACTTGGTGCTTGGATGAACTTGTTAAGATTGTTGAATGGAAGAACACGTCATGTTCGCCAACAATTGGTTTTTCCAATTTTCTATGATGTTGAACCAGCAGTGGTAAGGAAACATATAGGAAGTTTTCAAGAAGCGATTGCTAATCATGAAGAAGTTCTTAAAGGAGAATATAGAAAATATGCAAAAATAGAGAGGCGCTCTGCAAGAGGTGGCTAATATCTTTGGCTAGGAATTGAAAGATAGGCAATCATTCTTATTCTCAATGACTAATTTTTTAAGATGTAGATCAACTAATTTTTGTTTGTTCTGCATGAATCATAATAAGTGAAAAGATGTCTGGATTTCTCCACTTTTAAAAAATTGCCAATATTTATTCAGTATATTTATTTACTAATTTCATGTTCAGTGTGTGCATGTGCATGTGTATATTTGTATCAACAATAAGATTTTACCAAAATAGTGTTCATATTCATCTCGTTATTGCAACAACCAACTTGCCTACAATTTTCCAATAAACTTTACATGACAAGATTTTATACTATGTTGTTGGGTGAATGATGTGGTAGAGCAGAGGGATTCTAGAACTTATCAAGTTTTTAGGCATAAGAACAAGGAGAGACAGTAGAATAAATGTATAAGAATTTGTTAAAATCATAGGATTTAATTGAAATAATAACTTGATCAATGAATATCTACATACGAAGAGTTATAGACGAAATTAGAGAAGAGTTACATGAAGAATAACCTAGAGATTAATCAAACACAAGTTATGACTTTATCACTTCCTTTTTGTAGATATATATTATGTAATTTTTTGACACTACGTTACGCTCACACTAGCTTTAGCTCACCAACACAAATCTTTTCTTGTTCTATTCAACCCGCAGGAATGAATAAGACTTTATTATAGAGATTGTCAATGAGATATCAAGCAAAATTCCTTTAAAATCAGAGACTCTTAAGGAGCTAGTAGGAATGGATTCACACTTGGAGAAGCTAACGATTCTAATGGATAAAGGGCCTAATGATGGTCGTATGATAGGATCTGTGATATGGGAGGTATAGGTAAGGCAGCTCTTGCAAAGGTTGTTTATAACTTGATCTATCATGAATTTGAAGTAAGTAGTTTTCTTGCCAACGTTAGATAAACCTCAGAAAAAGGAGATCAGATTTCCTAACAAAATGGAATGTATATAATGTTATCAACATAATTGGAAGTGGGCTGCGACACAAAAAGGTTAGCTAGAAAGTTCAGGCAGCAGAATCATCATAACATCCAGAGATAAGTATCGTTGACAACACATAGAGTGGACGAATTGTTGGTCCTTAAGCAACTATACTATGATGAAGCTCTTGGACTTCTTTGTATGAAAGCCTTCAAAACCAATCAGCCAGGGAAAGGATATGCGTAGCTGTCGAAAAGTATTGTAAACCAATCAGCTAATGTTGTAAGAACATTAGCTGAACAATAGCAGTAGATTGTGGAACGTAACAGATGTACATCATGTGTTGACAAAAAACACGGTAAGTGACAAAGTGCTATTTTGAGTTCATGATTCTAAAAGTCAAGAAATGAAGTATAAAATTGCTATCATTACATAATGCAAAGTAAAACATATTCTGTAATGCAGCCTACATTTTATTCATTTTTTATGATACACGTACAAAATGTTTTACTTTGCCCAAGCTATCAATTGCACAATGTAGGCTTTTAAGGAGATTCCTTTGGTCATCGTTACATTGATCCGAAGGAAATGACTTTGTGCCCTGAGAAAGGTCTGTCCACATTTGCTTAATTCAATCTTTGATCTTATCTTCATGACTATTCGAGATTATTCTCATCTCTTGCTGAATCACTCTTATGAGTCATCTGACATGCTTGACTCATAGAGGCATTTTATTGAGCATATTGCTCATTCTATCAAACATTTGTTTTGCTCGACATTCTATGCTTTAAATCTATACATAAATAATTTTATGAACATCTTCACATCCTAGTTTGCACTTATCATCTGCTTTTATGATTTTTAAGGAACTGAAGTAGTCGAATGCACTGGTATATGACTTTTCAGAACTTAATGTTCATTCTATGGACATCTTCACATCCTTTTCAGAACTTAAGGTTAATTTTTATGAAATCTCCAAAAACATTGGTACTTTCTTGTTGCTCAAAGTTGAAGAAGTTTCTAGAGACTGTGGGAAATATGAAGTTTTTGTGGCAAGCTTCTTTTGGATGAAACTGATATTAAGGGACTACTATTATCAATTATACTTTTATCTGGAATTGTTCAGTTGAATTTGAAAGGTTGTAAAAATATTGAGTGTCTTCCAAATTCCATAATTGCTCTAAAATTTCCTTCCACTTTGAATTTCTCTGGCCTTTTGAAATTCAGATTGTTTCCAGAGATCATGGGACGTATGGAACATCTGTTGGCACTTCGATTGTTGGGAACTGCTATAAGAGGATTGCCAATGTCAATTGAATATCTCTCTGGCATTTTTTTGCAAAAGTTAAAAGGTTGTAAATATCTCTTGAGTCTTCCAATTAATATAAGTAGATGTTTAAGATTCTAACGCTCTCTGGTTGCTCAAAGCTGGAAAAGTTTTGAGGAAGTATGAAATCTCTAACTATGCTCATTTTAGATGGAACTGCTATTTGAGAATTGCCATTGTCAGTTGAAATATCTAACTGGCCTTGTTTTGTTGAATTTTAAGGATTGGCAAAATCTCTAGTGTCTTTCAAGTCCCATCAGTGGTTTGAAATCTCTTAAAATTCTGAATCTCTCAAAATTCTAAATCTCTCTGGCTGCTCCAAACTTGAAAATGTGTCAGAGAACTTGGGGAAAGTAGATAGCTTGGAAGAGCTTGATAATAGTGGAACAACAATTAGGCAGCTTCTGACGTCTGTTTCTATCTTGAAGAATCTTAAAGTAGTGGACCACTATCATCTACATCATGGGATTTGTGCTTCCCTACCAATATGATGTGAAGGAGATCAGATCCTATGACTAATTTGATGTTACCTTCTCGATCAGGCTTATGTTCTTTAACAAAATGGGATCTCAGCGATTGTAATCTACCAGTGGAAGGAGGAGAAATCCCAAGTGATATTTGCCACATATGCCTATTGTTCAAAATGAACCAAAATCTAATTCCCAGACCAGATGCAATGTCGGTTGAATAATAAATGATAGTATGAACGGTTGTTTCTTTGCATACGATCTCTCGGTTACTCCTACAGGACTCGTGTACGACATCCGGCTCAAGTCGTCTAAACTTAGTAAGTGAGTGCATGCATTGGTCACGTGCACTCACTTATACACAATGATCAAACGACCCGAAAATACTGTCGTATTGAAGAGCATTAGTATCAGTATGTAGCTGTTAAATCAGTTAGAAAGGGCGAGAAATTATTACAAACCCATAACAAGCTGATGACCGATGAGGTATATTTTATGATGTCCATTCTGTAGCTTGCAATTTTCTCTCTAAGTTTGTAAGTTGTTCTGAGAAAACAAATAAAGCTTGCCAAAGAAGGCATAGGCCACTGTAGCTAAACATCTCTAGATATTGTGTTTGTGTTTTGATTTTTTCTTTTTTTCTTTTTGAGCGAAGCCTTACTGATGATGAAGAATCTCAAGCTACAAGAATTTAAGAAATCTAATAGAGAGAAAAGCCTTTTTATACTCATGCTTAGTATTATGTTCATATTTCGCTATTACCTAATTGAAATTGCAGTCCAACTTGGATTTTCAATTTCTTGATAAACTATATATTCATTTGAATTATTTAATATAAAGATTTTTGTATCACTAGTTAGTGCTTGTTGGTTTTTTTATTTCTTTCATTTAAATATATCAATTATAATACGAAAAATGATGACTACACCCCCCTAAATTTTAGGAAATGATCACTAATACTTCAAAATTTTTGAAAAAGACACCAAAATCCCTTTTTGACCATTAACCCTTTAAACAATTAAATTTTAAATTTTTAATAAATAGAAATATTATATAAATAATGTAATCTACGCAATAGACTAAGAATATTAAAATAGTTTAATATTTTAATACATTTAAATATATAAATTGTTATATTTATTTAATAATATATTTTTATTTATTTTAGATATTTTAAATAAATATTTGCATTAAATATATTTTACAATAAAAAAACTCACATACTAATGTTATTACTATTTTACATAATATTCAAAATAATTTAAATTTTAATACACTTTTTTTTAACATTATGATTCTATTATTATAAAATTTAAATATATATACTAAAATATATCTAATAGATTGTAAAATATTAAAATATTTTTAAAGTATTGAAATTATTTTACAATGTATACATTATTACATTTATTTTAATGTTATATTTTTATTTATTATAAAACGTTAGTGTTGATTCTTTTTGGGATAATAGAGGTTAAAGGATATTATCGCTCAAAGAAGGTCATGGTGTTCCATTTTGAAAGACAAATATCTATATGAATATGATCGATCTTAGCTTGATTTGGGCTCAGAACAAACGATAAATAGACAAAGGTATGATTATATGGAATTTGCAGGCCAGGTTCAAGAGAGGAGTTGATGAGGAATTATGGTATAATTCTCGTGCCTAGGACGTGTTCGATAATATGCCTACGAAGGAATGTGCATCCCACCTGATGTGTTGCATCAACTCTATGGTTTCCCAGCAAAAGCAATCAATCAACAAGGTCAATTCGTGAAGGTTTGTCCTGCGTGAGTCATGGCTAGTGAGCAGATTTTGAGATTCCTTCAGTATCAATATGTATTGTCAATATATTGTTTACATATGTTGTTTACGTGTTCGATAATCAGCACAAATAGCCAGCCAAACTAATGAGTCAGCCAGGAACTCTAATGATCGAAGGCAAAACCAAGAAGAGAGTGAAGGGTCTGCACAAAGGGGCATCCCAGGTACTCGATCGAATACCAATGATTTATTGGCAATCTTTAATGTGTCCGTTTGTCAGCTACAAAATAAGCACGCTCCTTCTTGTCATTTCCTCTTCTGAAATACATTCCTTCACTATCAAATTCCATATCTTCAGTGCCTTGGTAGTTTATGTACACGTGTCTTTAACAGAATTTTACCACAAACACAGTGCAAACCCAGTGTTTATTTAATCAATTATTTTTTTTTCTATCGACTAACATTTTTGCAAATTTCTAAATAGAAATATGCATGACAGAATTTGATTATTTGTTGTTGCGTGAATGATGTGGTAGAACGAAGGAATTGTAGAATTTCTTGAGTTTTAGACATAAAACAGAGTCTGGCCATAGAATGAATGAAAAAAATATCATCACATTTGTTGGAATGATGCTGTGCTCATTCAAAATTATTTCTTCCACTTGAGAAGCAATCAATAAAAGTGTTAATTCTTGAACCTGTGAAAAGCAATTAATTTTCTTCATTTGTTTACTAGCAATCTTCCATAACCATTGTGTTTGGCTGTGAAATACCCCATTTGTGGCTGAACATAGAATCTGTTTTTTGTTTCTTTGTTGCTTTTTGCGAATCTTTGGCTTAATTTACAATTCATGGCATGTCTGAAAATGGGTAGATGAATATGTTAAATATGGACTCAGATCTAGATCAGATTTATCCATGAAACAATCAAGAGGATTCAACATTTGATTTTTATTTTTCTTTTCTCCACCCCTATGTTTAATTTTGGTCCGAGGATTTGGTTGATAGGAATTGACAACTATTGATTTTCCTTTTTTTTCATTACACAACAGACCACAACGTCAATTTGAAGACTTTGTTGATAAGAATTGACAACTGCTGGTTCTTATTATTTGTTTTTGTCTAATAGAAGATGCCTTGGAATTCCGCATCATTGACATGTAGTTGATATTTAAAACTACAACTGTCGGAATTCTTATTAAGAAAATTACTATGCTGCTTGTAACATAATCAAAGTTGTAAGTTTTATGCCATGCAATTCTCTTTATTTTCATTTATGTTTTTGAATTTTCAGAATAAATATGAAGAAGAAGATCATTAATTTCCAAAGCTGAGAAGAAAATATTTTCGGAATTATACTACAATGACTATAGGGAGATCCTGAAAATGAGGTTCTTGATGTTCTTCAAATAAGTTTTGATGGGTCAAAAGAAACAGAGAAGAAAATATTTCTCGATATTGCATATTTCTGTGAAGGGAAGTATAGAGATTATGTGAAAAAAATTCTCAAATATTGTGATTTTGACCCAATTATCGAAATTGTTGGTCCTATTGAAAAATCTCTATTAACTGTAGATGATTTCAATGGACTGTGGATGCATGAGTACCTACAAGAAATGGGGTAGACAAATTGTTAGGAGGCAATCCCCTCAGGAGCCTGGAAACTGCAATAGATTGTGGAAGGAAGCAGATATATGCCATGTATTATCACAAAGCACAAGTAAATGTTCAGTTAGGTTAAAAACTTGCAATTTTGGGATCATGATCACTTATTTAACTAGTTAAACCTTTGCATAGTTTTATCAATATTTTCTTTTTTTCATTTTTTTTTTGGTTCCCACTTATTTTTTGTTATAATGTTTAGGAAACTGATGTAGTTGAAGCATCATATTTGATCGCTTTAACAACAAAGAGATGCATGTCAGTGCTAAAGCCTTTTCTAATAGGACCAATCAGACTTCACAAGAGTACCAAATTTAGGGGAGCTGATTTCTGAAAGATTTACAAGGTTGCAGGAGATTCACTCATTTTTTCTGCGTCAAAGAAGCTGATTTTGTTGAATTTGAAAGGTTGTACAAGTCTTTCAACTCTTCCAGGCAAGATCTTTATGAAATCTCTTAAGACACTTGTTCTTTCTGGTTGCTGGAAATTGAAGAAATTTCTAGACGTTGTGGGAAGTTCTTTCGGATGGAACTGATATTAAAGAACTGCCATTATCAATTGAACTTCTATTTGGACTTGCTCAGTTAACTCTGAATGGCTGCAAAATTCTCGAGTGTCTTCCAAGGACTGTAAGTGCTCTAAAATATCTATCAACTTTGAATCTCTCCAGCCCTTTGAAATTCAGAGAGTTCCCCGAGAAAACTTCAAGCATGGATCAGCTCTTGGAGCTTCATTTGGAAGGAACTGCTATAAGAGGATTGCCAGCATCTGTTGAACTTCTTTCTGGCAATGTCTTGTTGAATTTGAAAGATTGTAAAAATCTCAAGAGTCTTCCAAGTACCATAAATGGTTTGAGATTGCTTAGAACATTGTATCTCTCTGGCTGCTCCAAACTTAAAAATGTGCCAGAGACCTTGGGGAAAGTTGAAAGCTTGGAAGTTAGATTGTCTTGTTAGAATCAGGCCAAAATGCAGAATGATTTCGACTATGTGGAACAGAGTGCAGTGGAGACAGTAACAAAGTTAGCAAAAGCAGAATCGCTAAGGTACTTTACAAAATTAATAATTTCCTTTATAACATGCAGTACCGTATTACTTCTATGTGCATTGCTATCAATATCTTCGACAGAAAGATTCAGATTCATGGAAGAAGAATGTTGATAAGGGCATCAAGCTATCTACAACAGCAATATCAGCTTGCTCACTTGCCTGCCATAGGCTGATTCAAACCTCAAGAGCCATGCCAAGAGTTGTATCAAATAACAGCAAATTCACATCTTAGGTGGCGTTTTCTTCCAGCTTAGTCACTGCATCATTTTTTATAGCAGGTTCATTCTATAATAATCTCATAGGCACATATCATGAACTTTGTTTTATCATGCTTGCATACTTTATTTACTTCTGCACAGTGATATACACATTCACTATCAATTTAAGTAGAAATTGATTTTTGAATATGCTCTTATCCTTTATTAATCATATAAAAAGCTCATAAGTCAGGGTATCTGACTATTTACAGCTGTCTTGCGGATGGATTCGTAACCTTACTTAAGTAATATTATCAACAATTTTTGGAATTGATGATATCTATTCATCAATTGCATACAACTGTTGCATTTATTTGATTTTAGAGCCTGGTCTTAGAGTCCATAATGCATTGACAAATACAGAAATGATCAAATTACTAGCCTCTGGAGTTGCTATTTATGTTATTATTGAAGGATGATTCAAATTCTTTATGTTTGGGCGGGAAATTTAAGTTTTATCTGAGTTGACTCTATTGACCACTGCTCGTATAAAAAAAATCTGAAAAATAACTTACAACTTGTGAGGCTTGTAACCAAAAGATGCCTAAAACCAATTATTTCGAAGAGAAGTGGACAGCCGTAAACCTTTCTTCCCGAGCCTTAAGCAACTTCAAAGGAAAATGTCAAGCTTTCAACATTTATTTTCCAATCTTTACTTATTTTAATGAGAAAAAACTACAATTAAAAAAAAAATTGAAAGATTGTACAGGACTTATTCCAAAAGAATATTTTATTCATTTTTCCCTAAAAAATGCAATTACATTTGAAATCCTTTCTTTGATGTGTAGATTACTGAAGCCAGCTTTTGTCAACATCAAATAGACCATGTCTTTTCTACACCAAAGACCAAAATCATTCTTCATTATTCCTTTCGGCAAACGCTTTAGACTAAAATTGTTGTTTGAGAAATTAATTAGAACACATGAAAATCCTTTCATTGATTTCTTTGAACAAACTTAATTGGAAATTGAAGTAAAAAATGTCGAGCCTTTAACCTTTACTTTCCCATCTTTACTTTTGTTAACAAGAAAATTCTACAATTTAAATAAAAAATTCTTAAAATATTATAATGGAATTTTTCCAAAAGAGTAAATTCTTAAAATATTTTAATGGAATTATTCCACAAGAATAAATTCTTCAAAGATTAAAGTGGAATTCACTGTACCCTACAAAATGCAATTACATTGAAGATGCCATTAATAACATGCTTTTGTCAACAGACCATATCTTTGATCCCATGCGCCACTAAAGACCAGAATCATTCTTCATAATTACTTTCGACATACACTTTTGATTAAACTTTTTGTCTTTGAGAAATCAATTAGAACACATAAAAATCCTCTCACTGATTGATTTCTTTGAAACAAACTTAATTGGAAATTCAAGTAAAAATTTATCATCTTTGATTGCTTCCAATAAGCTCAAACATGTAAGTTAATTTTCTTACATTTTCAATTTTACTTGCATTTCGGGGTTTGCTTTACATGAATTTACTTGAAGAAAGGGCACGTACTATGTTAGAGGCTAGATTTAGCTCCAATTATAAGGGAAGCCTTTCTAAGACTCAAGTTTTAGATTCGAGCTCTACTTGATGTGCATGCCACAAATTTGAAAAAATGTGCTTACCAAATTAATTTTTTTGGAGAAAAATGGAATTGAATAATAAATGTACAATGAAAAATTTACATGTGTTTGTGATTTTCACAGATGGATTAAAAAAAAAGGGATTATAAGTGTATTTAAACAATCCATTAGCCGGGTCCAGCTACTTTTTTTTAACAACTTTTGCAAGGCATCTCCGACTTTCAGAGAACTTTTTTTTTTGATGTTTGGATTTTATAGAATCTGGATTTGGAAAATGATAGGAGTTGTACGATACATACCTCAGCTTAGGATCAAGCTTCGGGTTTGATATCAGGTTGGTTCTATAATAATCTCATATGCACATATCTTAATATTTATTTTATGGGAGATTCCCAATTTTCTTATGGTGCAATCAATATTTACTATTTGTCCCTTATTGTTTTTACAGTCTCTCTTTTGCGTGACTACTATAAATTTAAGTGAAATTTATAAGAATAAATTATTCTAAAAGAATAATTTAATCAATTGAGTTGTGATTCAGAAACAAACAACGATGTCATTTGTGAGTTGTGAGAATCAGAATGAGACGCACATGTACATACAACACAAGAACTGCAAAACAAAGTCATTAGAGTATGCACCAACCAAAAAACAAGACATAAATATTTGTGAAATCAATATATCAAACTCAATTGGAAAAACACAAACCCCTTATTTCCACAAGAATAAATTCTAAAAAGATTAAAGTGAATTAAAATTTTCTAAAAGAATATTTTATTCACTTTGCCGTATAAAATGTAATTACATTGAAGACTCGCTAAATAAAATGCTTAAAGAAATCCTTGCTTTTGTCAATATCATGTCGACCATATATTTGATTCCATGCGCCACTAAAGACCAGAATCATTCTTCATAATTACTTTCGGCATACACCTTGGATTAAACTTTTTGTCTTTGAGGAATTAATTAGAACACATAAAAATCTTCTCACTGATTTATTTCTTTGAAACAAACTTAATTGGAAATTCAAGTAAAAATTTATCGTGATTGCTTTATCTTCCAATAAGCTCAGATATGTAAGTTAATTTTCCTACATTTTCAATTTTACTTGTATCTCAGGGTTTGCTTTACATGAATTTACTTGAACTGCACTAGCGCCTTCTGAAGTAATGGCTGCTGTTTCTTCACCATCAGTTAAGTAACATTACAAATTAAATCAATTTTAGGTCTGACACAAAGCTGCAAATTGAAGAAAAAGGGCACATGCTATCTTAGAGGCTAGACTTAGCTCCAATTATAATTTTTTCTGAGACTCAAGTTTTAGATTCGAGCTCTACTTTACTTGCATGCCACAAATTTCAAAAAAAATGTGCATATTAATTTTTTTTGGAGGAAAATGGAATTGAATAATAAACGTACAGTAAAAAATTTACTTGTGTTGTGATTTGCACAGATGGATCAAAAACAATGATTGGCGGATTGAATAATGAGTGTAAAATAAAATTAAAAAAATTTACTGTTGTTGTGATTTTCACGGACGAGGGGATTATATAGAATCTGGATTTAGACAATGATAGGAGTTGTACAATACAAACCTCAGCTTAGGATCAAGCTTCGGGTTTGATAGCGGGTTCGTTCTATAATAATCCCCTATGCACATATATTGAAATTTATTTTATCATTCATTATAGCAAAACTTTTCTATTTCGCATAACTATTATAAATTTAAGTAGAAATTACTTTTTTAATATGCTCTTATCCTTTATTAATCACGTCAAAAGTTGTGAGAGTAAATGTTCGAATAGTCCATATATTTTAGGTTAAATATATGTTTATTTTTTATATTTTGAAAAATATCTCAAGAGACCCTACGTACTTATTGAATATATGTACTACTGCCCTTTGTTTTTCTTATGTTTTATAATAATGCCCTTATTACAATTTTGGAGACATTAATTAATTAATCTATGAAAAATGTTAATTAACAAATTTAACCATAGTTATTTATTAGCAATTAACCAATAATTATCAATTTGAATGAACTGGTATTTTTCATACTCTTATAGCAATCTTCTAATGATTTAAAATAAAATTAATACTAGCTAACTTAAAGCAATATTTAATACCCTTGCGATTATAGTCTCTGTAATAATTATTTAAAAAATTAATCTACCAAATTAATTCCAAAAGTAAAATAAAAAATTTATATTTATTTTTACTTTAACTTTCTTTATAGATAAATTAATTTACATCCTCAAGAATATTGTTGCAAGTGTATTCCTATAAAAGTAAAGAAAAAACAAGTGCATGAGTGTAATATACTTAACAACAGTAATCTCTTGAAACACTTTTTTAAAATATAAAAACTAAACAGATAATTAAACAAAAATATATAGATTAAACAAATATTTACCCAAAATTGAGACATCAACCTGTATAATTATTTACAGCTGCCTTGCGGATAGATTCATAACCTTAACAATTTTTTGATGGCAACGTAGAGTTGCTGCCTTCTTGACCGTCGGATGCACGTGAGAAGAATCGAAAACGGTAACCAATAATAGTGAGACACGTGTGATGAAGATTCCGTCCAATTGTCCTGATGATGAGACGGTTTGGATATTGGAAGCTGCGTTCCCGTTGTTGGTAACAATTTATGTTAAATATGTTCGGTAATGCAACACGTAAAATCGTAAAAATATATGATGAAGCAACATTTTACTTATTTCAACCTTTACTTATTTCAATAACAAGATTCTATAACTTAAAAAAAACAAAAAAATCCTTAAAGATTATGACGGAATTCTTCCGAAAGAATAAATTCTTAAAAGATTTTAGTGGAATTTTTCCAAAAGAGTAAATTCTTAAAATGATTATCGTGAAATTTTTCTAAAAGAATATTTTATTCACTTTGAGGCCGTCCTTGATAAAATACTAAAAGAAATCTCTATTTTCCTCAACATCACGTCGACCATATCTTTGATTCCATACACCACTAAAGACCATGATCATTCTTTAGAATTGCTTTCGGCATACACTTTTGATTACACTTTTTTTTTTTTGAGAAATTAATTAGAACACCAAAAATTCCTCTCATTGATTGCTTTGAAAGAAAGCTTCGTTCTTATTGAGGTACTATAAAAGTTTAAATTATTAAAAAATAAAAATTAATAGTATGTAATAAATATAATTTTAAATAATAATTTTCACAAAATTAATAAAAATATATAATATATTTTTCAGCATACAACTTAATTTTTAAGATACAGTTGTTAATATTTATTAAATACGTTGGTGTTGTAATTTAAAAGTTAGAGGTGTCCAACCTCAACTTCGAACATGACTTTAATTAGAAACTCAAGTAAAATTTTACCATCTTGTATTGCTTCCAATAAGCTCAAACATGCAAGTTAATTTTCTTACATTTTTAATTTTACTTGTATCTAAGCGTTTGCTTTGCAAGAATAAATGTCTTACATAGTTATGTCTTATTTTTTTCATAGATAAAATTCAATTTGAATTAATTTAAGAGGAAATCTTGGTTTTCTCCTCCTTGAATTTGCTGGTTGTGTACTGATTATGATTATTTAAGAGCCATTTATTCATAACATTTCATTTCAAATAAAACTAAAATGTCCAATGTATTAAAATTTGTCAAAACTTTATGCTAAAAATCATTTGGAGAAATGATTATTTACATCAGTTTAAGCACTACAGGCCGTCGATTTCGAGCGAGCTTACAAGTGTTAAGGCCAAAAAATTTTGAACTGGACATCAGCCATGGGAAGTTTGGGCAATTTTATTTTGGGGAATGTTGGGAAAGGGATTACCAAATAGTTGTAAATTAAGTGAAAATAAAAATTATTTCCTTTTTTGTATGATTAAAATAAGATTTACAAAACACATACAATTGTTTTTAAAATTTATAGAACTTTTGAAAATTGCATCAAATGTTTAATTGGTTATCTTTATAGTTGATTATTTCTATAATACAATTAATAGTAATTATTTTAAAAACTATAATATTACCAAAATGATCCAATATCTTTTAAGGACCCAACTGAAATCTAACGAATAAAGGGTACCATTCCTATAGATTGTCAATAGTTTTAACTACTTTTAATTAATTATTAATATCAACCATTGGATTCCAATCCATTTTATATTGCGTTTACTAAATTGGAATCGGAATGAGTTGAAATGAGAATGAGCAAGAATGGGAATGAGCTGAAATGAGTATGGATAATGGGAATTAAAATAAGTTTTTTACTTGAACTGCATGAATTAGAATCGAAATGAACTATACTCATTTTGATTCTAATTCAAACAGTTCAAGTACATAATGAACTATTCTCATCATTATTATTTTATATTTTAATTATAGCGATTATTTATTAAAAATGATTATTATTATTATTAATTATTGTTAATAATACATAATTTAATTATATTTATATACTAATTATAAAATATATTAATTAATAATAAATATTAATTATTGTAATCATTTATTAAAAATTATAACTATTAACAATTATTGTTAATAATAATTTATAAATTAATTAATAATAATAACTATATTAATTCTTCAATTATAGTAATATTTTATAATTACTATTAATTAAATATAATTACTATTAATAATTATTGTTAATAATTAATTATAATAATATATTAATTAATCATAATTGAGGATAAAATGAACATTTTGATTTTTGGAGAGGGGTAAAATGATCAATCCGGAGACTCACTACCACCTCCGAGTCTTCCATTACTTATTTTCAAATTGTGGTAGGGTACATAATATCAATGAAATCCTTCAGTTTAGTAAAATTCTTCTGTTACCCACATAATTTTAGTTTTGAACAATTTAATCATCCTCAGTTTTCCAGCAATTACTTCTATGTGAATTGCTTTCAGTGTTGTTCAACATAATGTTATCAGACTCATGGAACAAGAATGTTGATAAGGTTAGCAAGTAATGAAAAGCATAACTGGTCGAGGAAACTCAGGCTCAGATTCTTACCAGTCCTACAATTAACAACTGGAAAAGTTAAATCAAATAATAGCAAATTCAAATCTTATGTGGCCACTTCTTTTGGCTTGGTCACAGGTTCAGTTTTGATAATAGGTTCTCTAATAACATGATCTTAATTTTATCATGCTTGAATGCTTGGCTTTACTTCTGGCGCAGATCCATTTCCATGCACATTCACTTTCACAAAGTTTCTCTGTTTTGCATGACTACTTCAAATTCAAACAAAACTTACAAGCCTTAATTGCCGAAGAATGATTCAAATTCATAAAGTCCGGAGTTTTGGTTTTGGTGGGAAAATCAGAAGCTCAAGTTGTTAGCGCGGATTCCACTTGTTAGGTTCATCTCATTTGGGGGCCCCAAAGCCTAAAGTCCAAATAAATTTGCTTGGTTTGTAATTATTATTAAGCCTTGGACTTGGATGAAATTTGCCATGTAATTTAGCTATAAAAGCAAGAGGCAGCCCTAGTTTTCTCATCATACAAAAGGATGAGTGGAGAAGAAAAAGCGGCAAAAGAGAGAGAAAAGCCAGTGGAAGGTTTTAATTTGTGAATAGTATTTTCAATCTTTAATTGGGTGATTGGAAGTGATTTTGACTCTGTTTTCTCCCAAATTATGAGAGTAAGTTTCTGGCCTCACCTTCTACAATTCTATTGGTGTTGATTTTTATTTTATTTTCTCTTTGGCTATTATTTGATATACACACTTGTTGGAGAAATAGTAATTAGGCTGTTACTTTAAGTTAAGAATAGTGAGATTCTTGATGTTGATAGCCTCTAGTATTATATAGAAAAGAATTTATGATGTAATCCATTAATATAGTGGAAGACTATATCGGACTATGGTCCCGTGATTTTTCTCGTTTTGGGTTTTCCATGTAAAAATTTATACCTCTTGTAGTTGGTTTTTGCTTTAGATTTATTGGTTTATTTTTCTGTCTATTTATTTATGGTACACATCTTATTATAATCACACAAAGAGGGAAAGAGTTTTGTTTTTGCTAAATTTATAACTGTTTATGATAGTTCCTTTCCCAATTGAGCAGTATCAGAGCCATGTTGTGTGTTTTATTACTTGTGTGGTAAAGATGGAGGAATCATCAGCCTGTATGATTAAAGTAAAGTAATGGAATTATTGTATTTGAAAGTCTAGAATGGAAGATTTGTTATACATAAAAGACTTACATGAACCCATTAAAAGCGAAGAAGTTAGACACGCCGATTTAGATGATAAGAAATGAGCTCAATTAAACCAGAAAGCTGGGGGTTTAGATCATGTATTGATCAGAGTGTATAGCACCATGTCACGAAGAAATCCAGGGCTGATGTTCTTTAGAGAAAATTAGACACAACTTATGAGCAACCGACAACACAAAATAAAGTTAATTTGATGAAAAGACTTGTTAATTTTAAATACAAGAGGGGCGCAATATAACTGAACACACTAGTGAGTTTCAGGGATTTGTTGATCAGTTGACTACTATGAAAATTATTCTAGATGATGAGTTACAAGCATTATTGTTGCTTAGTTCTTTGTTTGGTAGTTGGGAGAATTAGTGGTTTCAGTGAATAATTCAGCGCCGAACAAAAAATTAACCTTGGATATAGTTACAGATAGGTTGCAGAATGAAGAATCTAGAAGAAAAAGTGTTGAAGCACTTTCTTCTAAACCAGATGCACTTGTTTAATAAAAGCAATAAAGGTAGAGGATAAGCTAAAGTAGAAATTTCCACTAGCAGAACAATGATAGGCCCATAGGAAGATCTAAGTCCTAGAGGAGAAATATGAAATGCTTTCATTGTTAGAAAATGGGTCACGTAAAAAGGAGTGTAGATTGTGGAAAAGAGAACAGGCGAAAGAAAAGGGTGATACTTAGAAAAATGACAAAGAAAACACTGCAGCCATAGTTGACGGTGATTTAGGTATTGTTTATAATGAAAGCTCAATAAATCTCACTTGCCATACCAGTGATTGGGTGATTGATTCTGGTGCTTCACTTCATGTTACTGCACATCGTGATTACTTTACATCTTATGTTAATGGTGATTACAACCATGTTTGGATGGGAAATGAAGGGGCATCCAAGATTGTATGCATAAGAGATATTTGCTTGGAGACCAGCACTAGTTGTAAGTTGTTGCTTAAAGATGTCAGACATGATATTCACCTCAATTTGATTTCTACAGGAAAATTTAATAATGATGGTTATATTAACGAATTTGGTGAAGGAAAATGGAAGCTCACTAAAGGCTCTCTAGTGTTAGTTAAGGGGAGGAAAGTAAACACTCTATATATGATAAAAGCTAAGATAAAGAAAGAATATGTGAATGTGACTGTAAAAGATTTTAACATTGAGACATGGCATAAAGACTTGGTCATATTAGAGAGAAAGGGTTAGAAACTCTTGTCAGAAAAGGATTTCTACACAGCTTCACAGGTATGTCCTTCAAGACTTATGTTCATTGTTTAGTTGGAAAGACACACAACGTAGCTTTTAAAAGTTTTTCTCCATCTAGAAAGTCGTAAATCCTTAATTTGATTCATACTGATATTTGCATGATGCAAAGTAGATCAATATGAGGTGCACTTTATTTTGTAACTTTTATTGATAACTATTTTAGAAAAGTGTGGGCTTTTGCTTTAAAATCTAAAGACTAGGTGCTTGATATATTTAAGTTCTTCCATACTTATGTTGAGAGAGGAACAAGAAGAAAGTTAAAATGCGTTAGGGCAGATAATGGTGGTGAGTACAAATGGCCATTTGAGCAGTATTGCAGATCCCATGGAATCAGATTTGAGAAGATTGTACCAAAAACCCTACAACAGAATGGTGTTGTAGAAAGGATGAACAGAACAATTAAAGAGAGGGTCAGATATAAGCTTTCTGATGCGAAGCTTCCTAAATCCTTCTTGGCGGAGGCTATGCGTACGGTAGTTGACTTGATTAACCTTTCTCCTTCAGCTCCATTAGAGGGTGATGTACCTGAGCGAGTTTGGACGGGGAAAGATGCTTCTTATAAACACTTGATAGTGTTTGGTTGCAGAGCATATGCTCACATCCCTAAAAATGAGATTTTGAAGTTTGATGATAAAGCCAAGGAATGCATTTTCTTAGGCTATGGGCATGAAGAATTTAGGTATAGATTATGGGATCTAGTGGCAAGGAAATTGATCAGAAGTAGAGATGTTGTGCTCCTTGAAGATTAGATAGTTGGTGATGCAGTGAAGAGTGATGAGTCTCAGTCATCTCTAGAGATTCTTATTATTCCAACTTCAGTTTCTCCACTTATGATTCATGATGATCATAGGGGAACTAAAGAGGATAATAATAATGGTCCAGCAAAAATAGTTGACCAGGCACCTCTAGAACCACCAACACCACCAGTTGAGCCATAATTGAGAAAATCTATCAGAGAATGGTGACCTTCCACTAGATATCCTCCACATAAGTATGTGATGCTTACAGATGTAAGGGAGCCAAAATGTTTTGAAAAAGCCATGTCTCACCAGCATAATAGTGAGTGGGTTAAAACCATACAAGAAGAGATGAAATCCTTGAATGAGAACCACGCTTATGACTTAGTGAAGCTTCCTAAGGGAAAGGGAGCACTGAAGAACAAGTGGGTTTATAGGTTGAAGACTGAAAACAACTCACAGCAGCGATATAAGGCTAAATTGGTTGTGAAGGGTTTTGGTCAAAAGAAAGGTAGGTGTTGATTTTGAAGAAATATTTTCTCTTATGGTAAAGATGTCTTCTATCGGAGTTGTTCTGGGACTAGCAATTAGCTTGAACTTGGAGATTTAACAGCTCGATGTAAAGATAACTTTCTTACACGGTGACTTGGAGCAGGAAATATACATAGAGCAACCTGAAGGATTCAGTGTCAAAGGTAAAGAAGAACTTGTGTACAAGTTGAAGAAAAGTTTGTATTGACTGAAACAAGCACCAAGACAGTTGTATAAGAAGTTGGATTCTTTCATGGAGAATCGTGATTTCAACAAGACTATGTGCGATCATTGTGTTTTTGTGAAGAGGTTTAGTGATAATGGTTTTATTATCCTTTTGCTTTACGTGGATGACATGTTAATTGTTGGCCACGATGCTAGTAAGATTGGCAATCTGATGAGGGAGCTTAGCAAGTCGTTTGCAATGAAATACTTGGGACCGACAAAATAGATTCTTGGCATGAGAAAGGGACGAGTGCTTGTTGCGAATCCAAACTAATTGCTCAACTTACATGTTTATGATATTTGTAACTAGCTAATTGCTTCACTGTCTTTCAAATTATTTCTTTTTTTCTTTTGAAAGTGTGAATTTTTTTTCCGCATTGAAATTAAGACCAAAGACAGTGTTTTAACCCAAATCTATTTTAGAAAAGTATTACATACTGTGAGGACACTTAATTATTTATTTTTTAAACTCCTGGGTAAGCCTAATCCAACCCCGTACATGCATGGAACACTTTGTTTCGTATACAAATACAATTAGTTGTTAGTAAAAGTTTCAGCCAATTTGCTGTAATTCTTTTCCTAACGGTTGTCTTTACCGGCTTTTACCACTCCGGTTACTCTCATGACCTACATTAATGGTGCTTTTACTCATGGGACTTAAGAATCGAAATTTGGAATTAGAATGATCCGTAGTGTGTACTTCTTAGAATAGAAGAGGGAATGGAAATGAACTAGAGGGGCTCCTACGTTTCTGGAAAATTTGTGAAATTTGTTCAAACCTTTTGTGAAATTTGTTCATGGAATTCCTAACTAGTTACTGCCAACAGCAGAGGTGGATTACTAGCAATAAGCATACAAATTAGAGTCAGCAATTTTTATAATTTATACATATGGCTAGTAAATAAAAAGTAAAATAAATAAATAAATATAAAAGTGGTAAATTGATGTTTTAAAATTAAAAATTAAAAATACTTGTAAAAATAATATAAAACTTATAAAACAACATTAAACTTTAACTAGACTAGAAAATAGTTGATTTATTTATTAATTATGCAAAAAAATTCACTAATCAAGCAAAAAAAATCACTCATTAACTGAAAAAAAAACTGTATTTAAATAATTAGAATAAATTTTATTGAATTGGTTTAACCATGAATTCTATATTTATCCTTGGAAATTTATAATTTTTTTCATTTTCTATCATAATATTTGTTTACTACACAGAAAAATTAATTTTTTTAAAAATGTAGATCAAGCCAAAATAAAATAAAAGTTATTTTTATATTACTAGACATATATGGTATATGAATAAAATTAGAATTAATTTTCAGTTTTATACATACTTTATCTAGTTTTTAAACTTTACTTCTTATACTTAAAGATCATTTGGAGTTATTGTCGAATAAGTTTAGAAGGATGCAAAATTACCTTATCTTATAAATAACTTTAAAAAAACATAAAAAGAGTTTTATTCTCTCAAATACAAGCTTTTAGCGCGGCATGCAAAATACACTCCGTTTAAATCTAATCACACCTCTCTAATTTTTTTTTATTTTTTTCGCCCCTATGAGGTAATGAAGTAGTTAAAAAGTATGAACTTTAGAATTTAGATTCCTTTCGCATTTTTGCTTTTTTCACCCCCACTCTCTGAGATGACCAAGACTTGCCTTTGGAATACATATAAATTAATCTGGAGCAGCTGGAAGTTGCATTTTTTTTTCCAAAAGAAACATATTTGCCTGAGATTAGCTTCTTTCCTTTGAATCAAGACACTTCATTGGAGTTGATCAGATCAATCAGGTGGCTTCGTTCAACACACTCAAAGCTGTAAGTTTTATTTTATACATTTCTCTTTTATCCTCAGAATTAATTTGCACATCCTGGATGTTTAAAAAAGGAAATAAATAAAATTGGAAGAAAGCTTTGAATGGTAATTTAATTTGTATTGTATCAACTCCTTAATTTGCTTCATTTTGAGGCTCTAATTAAGATTTGCTTAAGTAAAAGTCGGCAAACACGCTCTCCAATCATCATCTGAAAAACTTTTTTATTGTATTTTGGAAGTAAATGAGAGGCTGTCAATTAGTTTGTTTAGTTAAGAAGAAGATCATTAATTTGTTGTTCAATAATTTTATGTTAAAAGAAATTATTAAAGTAATTATGTTACATTATTTTTCTCTTTCTCTCTATTTTCTCTTTTTTAACACTAATAATTAATAATTTTTATCTCCTTGAATTTCGTAAGTCTCGATGAATCTTTAGGTTTGTAAATTTTTTCTTTAGATCTCGATAAATAACATTTGACAATATTTGTTGATCAGACTGTGTTATAAACAACGCAGATTTTATAAGTTGAATCAATTTTCACTGGAAGCTTTTAAACAGTAATTACATTTTAGCATAATTTTTTTTAAGTGTATGGATTTTGCATATTTCTATTATAAAGAACTTTAATTTTTCTTTCTGTAAGGGTGGTCATCCAACCCACCCACTATTGATTAGTTTAAAAAAAATCAAACCAACCAATCAAATAAATATGTTCAACCCAACTCAATCTTATCCTTAAATCATTGTGCTGGGTCAATCGAATTGATTAAAACTAAAAATGAAAAAAGTTCAAACATAAGAGTTGAAAAAAAAAAAGATATTCGCTACTTAAAATCAAATTCAAACAGTAAAAAAACATATTAATTCCCACCTGGTTGGACTCCATTAAAGTTTCAGTAATAAAGATCATTATGTTTACCATTAATTCCTATAGATTGCTGATAATTTTAATATTTTTAATTAATTATTAATATCAACCGTTGGATTCCACTCCATTTTAATGGAAATATGGAATGCAATGGTTTCAACACGACTAATGGGCAGAATGGCAAAGATGCGTATACAATTGAAAAGCCTGATAATTTTCGTTTAGATTCCTTGAAGCACTGACAATATTTATTGATTATTAAAGAGGCCACTTTTTGACAACAACACAACTCCTATTGCTTAATTTATTTTTTCCCAAAGGATATTTGCATGAATAAATTCTTTGAATCAAACACTGCATCGGAGTTGTGGTAATAATAATAATAATACTGCATTGGAATTCATTTAAGGGCTTCCTGCAATACACTCAAAAGCTGTAAGTTCTATCTCATAAATCTCTCTCTTTTATTTTCAGAATTAATTTTGCACATCTTGATGTAAAAGAAAAAAATGTAAATTGAAAGAAATCTTTGAATGTTAATTTCGTACAAACTCTCTGCTTTCTTTTAGAGGCTCTAATCAAGATTTGCTAAAGCAGAGATTGGTGTGCACACTCCTCGATTAGCATCTAGAGAAAATTTATATTACATTTTGGGGTTTATCATGTGTAAAGAATTTAGATCTATTTTAATCAGCATAAACAAATTAAAACGGTAGATATATTAATTTTTCTAATTAATTAATCCTGAAATTACTGTTCACGGATTACTGTTTATACAATATTGTTCATGCAATACTATTTAGAGTCACTATTCATACGAGTTACTGTGTAGGTTGTCAAAAAAAGTAGAATTTATGTATAATTTATAACATTTTCATTTTTGTGCTGCCCATAATTTTGAATGAATCTTATTGTTTGCATAGTATTGTGCGTTCATTGGATTTCACTTGATTTATTCTAAATTTTCAGGAACAAATTAATATAATGGCTTCCACGAGCTGCCAAGATGTCTCTCATAGGAAATACGATGCCTTCTTAAGCTTTAGAGGAGAAGACACCCGTCAAACGTTCATAAGTCATCTCTATACTGCTTTGAACGATAAAGGAATTTATGTATTCAGGGATGACAAACAACTTGAGAAAGGAGGATCCATTTCACCAAATCTCCTTAAAGCAATTGAAGAATCAAGAATTTCAATTATTGTTCTCTCAAGAAACTATGCTTCTTCCACTTGGTGCTTGGATGAACTTGTCAAGATTGTTGAATACAAAAATAGAGAGGATCAGATTTTTCCAATTTTCTATGATGTGGAACCAACTGTTGTAAGGAAACAGACAACAAGTTTTGGAGAAGCTTTTACCAAACACGAAGAATTTTTCAGGGATAATATAGAAAAAGTACAAAAGTGGAGACACGCTTTAAAAGTGGTGGCCAATATATCAGGTTGGGAATTGAAGGACAGGTAATCATTCTTATTCTCAATTATTATTATTATTATTATTATTATTATTTTGTTCTGCATGATTAGTATTCATGATTCAACATTATTTTCAATTTAACAGCTTCTGTTTAATATGTATATATATCATATGATGTGTCGTTATTAAAGTAGTAGTGCTATAAATGAATTAATATTTGCAAATGAATAGATATAGATGTTGATACTATAAATTATTGTATTCTGAACTATTAAAGACTATACATATGTATCTTGTGTTGCTTTGTGCTCTATTAATCACATCTAAAAAATAAAAATAAAACATTACTCTTCGATTGACTCTTTAGTAACTGTTAATAATAACAATGACAATAATCACAAGCCCAATGATATCATCAATATCATTACATATTTAGCTAATTGTAGTGTTATACATCTCAAATTTTTTATTTAAAAAAACCATTCCAAAATGATGTGACGTACATCAATTGGTTCTTGAAATAATATAATTAACTCACTCGAATCTTCTAAAGAATTATCAACCACTTATTAAATGACACATCATTTGGGAAGTTTATCATCATCATCTAATTGATTTCATGTGAGCAATAATTGTTCTTATAAAAAATTGATATAAATTCTCTTTTAATCTAATTTATCCTCCTACAGAAAGAAATAATATGTACATGAGAAGAAAACAGCAAAAGAAATTGAATTTTCTCATTCTTGTTGTTTCTGACCCACGCGATAATATATGTTACTTGATTATACGACTTCAATTTGATGAAATGAATATTATATAGTTTGGATTGTATACATAATATGGAATTGATTTGTTACTACGTTTACACAAACTTTAATTTAACAACAGTAATCTTCTCTTGTTGTTTTCAATTTGCAGCAATGAGTCAGAATTTATTGAGGAAATTGTCAATGTGATATCAAGTAAAATTCGTACAGAATCAGAGATTCTTAAGGAGCTAGTAGGAATAGAATCACGCTTGGAGAAACTGAATTTTCTTATGGGTGCAGGGTGCAATGATGTTCGTATGATAGGGATATGGGGTATGGGAGGTCTAGGAAAGACAACTCTTGCAAGAGTTGTTTATGACTTGATCTCCCACGAGTTTGATGGTAGTAGTTTTCTTGCTGATGTTAAAGAAAAATATGATAAAGAAGGGAGTGTAATCTCTTTGCAAAAGCAGCTCATTTCTGATTTACTGAAGCTTGCGGATAATAGCATACGAAATGTCTATGACGGTATTAACATGATAGGACGTAGGTTGCGACAAAAAAAGGTCCTTCTCGTGATCGATGATGTCGCTCATGTTGAGCAACTACGAAGATTAGCTGGAAAGCGCGATTGGTTTGGCCCGGGCAGCAGAATCATAATAACAACGAGGGATGAACATCTGTTGAAGTTGCATCGAGTCGAGGAAGTTTTTAAGCTTGAGGCACTAACTTATGATGAGGCATTCCAACTCTTTTGTTTGAAAGCCTTTGAAACCCAGAAGCCCAGGGAAGAATATGTTCATCTATCTCAACTTGTTGTAAATTATGCTGGTGGTCTTCCATTAGCTCTCAAGGTTTTGGGTTCTTTTTTGTTTGGTAGACCTGTGGACGAGTGGACAAGTACCTTGGAAAGACTAAAAAGAGAACCTGAACATGAGATTCTAGATATACTCCAGATAAGTTTTGATGGCTTGAAGGAAGCAGAGAAGGAAATATTTCTCGATGTTGCGTGTTTCTTTAAAGGGGAGAAGAGAGATTACGTGTCAAAAATTCTCGATAGCTGTGGTTTTGAACCAGTAATTGGCATTGGTGTTCTTATTGAAAAATCTCTATTAACAATATGTGAGAGCGACAGACTATGGATGCATGATTTGTTACTAGAAATGGGTCGACAAATTGTTAGGAGGCAGTCCCCACGGGAGCCTGGAAAACGCAGCAGATTGTGGGAGGAAGCAGACCTATGCCATGTATTGTCACAAAACACAGTAAGTGACTAATAAAAGGGATCGGAAATTTTTTTTTCTTTTACCCAGTAAAATCTCTAATGAACTATTTTGTTGATAATATTTAGGGAAGTGAAGTAGTTGAAGGAATAATACTTGATGATTATTACTTTCTCCAAGATAAGGTGTATTTAAGTGCTAGTCCGAAAGCATTTTCAAAGATGACCAACCTACGATTTCTCAAAATCTGTGGTCTGCAACTTCCTCAAGGCCTTGAACACCTCTCTAACAAGTTGCGGTTACTTGATTGGCATGGATATCCTTGGAAATCTTTGCCATCAAATTTGCAATTGGATAAAACTGTGGAGTTTAAAATGTGTTACAGCTGCATTGAAGAATTATGGAAAGGAATCAAAGTAAGATCAATGTTTTTGTCACTAATTTTTTTTTTTAGTGAATAATTGTTGATGACAATTTTATTATTATAGCTGTATATAAATTAAGAAATATCATTTCAGCTCCCTTTTGTTTTCAACAGCCTTTAAACATGTTGAAAGTCATGGAACTCAGCCATTCAGAGAATCTGATTAAGACTCCAGACTTCACAGAGGTCCCAAATTTGGAGGAGTTGGATGTTGAAGGATGTACAAGGTTGCGTGAGATTCACCCATCTTTACTGCTTCACAATAAGCTGATTTTGTTGAAATTGAAAGGTTGTACAAGTCTTGCAACTCTTCCGGGAAAGATTTTTATGAAATCGCTTAAAACACTTGTTCTTTCTGGTTGCTTGAAATTGAGGAAATTTCCACACGTTGCGGGAAGTATGGAGTGTCTGCGGGAACTTCTTTTGGATGGAACTGATATCAAAGAACTGCCACTATCAATTGAACTTCTATCTGGACTTGTTCAGTTGACTTTGAATGACTGCAAAAGTCTCGTGAGACTTCCCAGCAATATAAACGGTTTGAAATCACTAAAAACTTTGAATCTCTTCGGCTGCTCCAAACTTGAAAATGTGCCAGAGACGCTTGGGCAAGTACAAAGTTTGGAAGAACTTGATATAAGCGGAACAGCTATAAGACGACCTCCATCCTCCATTTTTCTTATGGACAATCTTAGAACACTCTCTTTTTTTGGGTGCAATGGACCACCATCAGCTGCATCATGGCATTTGTTCCTTCCCTTCAATTTGATGGGAAAGAGTTCATGTCCTGTGGATTTAATGTTGCCTTCTCTGTCAGGTTTGTGCTCTTTAACAAAATTAGATCTCAGTGACTGTGGTCTAGGGGAAGGAGCAATCCCGAGTGATATTGGCAACTTACACTCATTAAACGAGTTGTATCTGAGTAAAAACAAATTTGTTACGCTGCCAGCAAGTATTAACGGTCTTTTAAATCTTAAAAACCTAGAGTTGGAAGATTGTAAAAGGCTTCAATCTCTGCCACAAATTCCATCTAGCATAAACGTAGTTACAGTGAATGGTTGTTCTTCATTGGTGACATTATCTGGTGCTTTAAAACTAGGCAAGTCCGACCACACAATGATTAATTGTATAGATAGCTTGAAATTGCCCGGGAACAACAGTTTTGCAATTTCGATGCTACGAGAGTACCTTGAGGTCAGTCTCTCACTCCGTTTCTTCCGGCTATGCCAAGATTATGCCTAACAATTAAGCAATGGTATGGACCTGTTCATTTTTTGTTTTTCGGTTGCAGGCAGTGTCAGATCCAAGCCATAAATTTAGCATTGTTGTTCCAGGAAGTGAAATTCCAGAGTGGTTCATGTATCAGAATGAGGGCTCTTCAATAACAGTCACAAGGCCTTCATATTTGTATAATATGAATAAGGTTGTGGGATATGCTATTTGCTGTGTTTTTCATGTCCCTAAGCATTCAACTGGTACCTATTTATGGCGTTCGTATTCCCAAGTTGAGTTACACTGCTCCATGGATGGTTCTAATGTCAGTCATTTTATTCGTTCTAGAGGGAACTTCGGTCATGCTGGGTCAGACCATCTTTGGCTATTCTATTTGTCTCGACAAGAATGCTACAATGATAAGTGGCATTTTGAATCTAATCATTTTAAGTTGTCATTGATTGAAGAAGGTCTGTATGGGCGAGGTACTGATTTGAACGTGAAGAGATGTGGCTTCCATCCAGTTTATATGCACGAAGTTGAGGAGTTGGACCAAGCAACAAAGCAATGGACTCACTTTACTTCTTATAATCTGTATGAATCCCCTCACGATTTTGTTGGATCTAATATGGAAGTAGCCACAACATCAAAGCAAAGCCTTGCAGAAAATGCTGGGACAACTGAAGCCAGTGGCAGTGGCTGCTGCGATGAAGATGAGGAACCACCACCTAAAAGATTTAGACAATTCAAATGAAGGGCAAAGCCTAGTGTAACAGTGTAAGTACACATCCCAATTTCAATTTATGCTCTTTAAATTTGCACATGGTATTTCATTTAGTTTTTATTTATTCTAATCTTGCAATTTATTTTCACGTTAAATTACTTGAAATGCTCTACTTGGATTCAGAAGTTGGTCAGAATCAGAATGTGTTGCTCGACCAAATTGAAGCTTTGTATTTTGGGATTTCTCACGAGTTGAAAATTAAAAAAAGAGGGAAAATTAGTCCTCGGTTTTGCATTCTTACTTGTTTCTCTGTTTCATTGCAGCATTCTGTCATTTTGTATCCATTATTAAACGTCCGAGTTTTTGGGTACACTTGAATGGGCTGAGGACTGGGGTCATAATTGATGAATTGCATACCAATTGCTATGAGTGAACAATAAAATAAGTATCTCATTGCAATCTGGTTAAATATATTCTATTATTATTTTTATTATTTTCACTCTTTTGGCGTACAGCTTCTGCTGTTCTTTCTATTTGAGTAGGCCAACTAAGCTTATTCTAAATTATACAGCATATGAAGCTGATATGGATTTTCGCTTGTTGAGATTCTTATTGAATTTGCATAGATTTTATCCTAGAATAACACTAGCGCCTTCTGATTAAACATTGCAATTAAAGCAATTTTAAGTCTCACAAAAAGCTGCGAATTAAAGAAACCGTACAAATTATAACCATTTATAGAGAAAAATGAAATTGAATGACAAATGAACTTTGATGAAGTAAAATTATCATTTATGTATGAAGATCATATTGTATATATTTCTGTACAAGGATTATATCACATATTTGGCCAAAATTTTTGGCAAAAAAAAAAAAAAATTCATGGTTGTCTTCAGTGTGAACATTTGTGATTCTTATTCCTTTTATTTTGATGTTGGAACTTTTTTGGGCTTTCATGGGTTCATTGAATTTAACTGTGCTTATTTAATTTGGGTTTTCTAACTTTTGTTCTTTTTAGGCTAGATTATTGATCCCTTCTGATCTTTTCATAAAACTTTTTTTATTATTTTTTTTTAGTTATTCTTACTCATAACTCCCAAAATATCTCATTTTTAATCATTCATCTAATTTTTAATATTATTTTCTTATCGAGGTTGAGGTCTAACTTCACTGCCAAGCTTTTCTAAGACTTAAGTTTTAGGTTCGTGTTTCAACAGATGCGTGAGTTAATTGCAAAAATGTCTTTTATTATTTTCTTGCTAATTCTTTTCACGGAGTTGCATTATTGACACCCCTCTAATATCCTCTTAAGATCTCTTTTTTTTTTTAAAAAAAAAGAAGTTATTCTTACTTTTAATTTCAAAAATATCATTTTTTAATACACTCTTCTAATTTCTTTTTTTTTTTATAACATTGTTGTTAATTTCAAATCTATCCTACACAGAAATTAAAAAGTTTTATTGGTGATGAATTTTTAAATGTTAATCATTGACTTAAATCAAAAATACTTTAAATTATAATTTATTGACTTAAAATTACACATTTTAAATTATAGTATGAATGTACGTAATCTGAAATTTAAAAAAAAATTTATTCAATCAATAAGAACTAGAAAAAGAATAATAGAATATTTTAAATTTAAGCAAATTTAATTTCGATACGCAGGAAGTCATGACAAATAAAAAACAAAAAAAAGGGACGTTAATGAATACAGTTAACTTGCAGGAAAAAAAGATCTAATTGGTTGACTAATTGTTATTTATCCTTATATATAGTTGTATTTGAAGTTGGGTTTTTTTAAGAACGACAAAGGGGTGCTCATAGAGTCACTCTTTCTACAAGTGTGCTCGACATCTATTCAATTTATTGATTCTAAGTTCTGAACAGCTTGTAATCCATAATCAAGAAGAGTCAAGTTTTTGACACCCCGAAAGTCTCTAAAATAATCTCATACGCGCATATCTTTATCATAATTTTATTTACTTATTTTTTTTATATGATGGGGCTCTAAAAAGAGCTAGAATAAAACAGAACGCGGGTAAGCCACCCCATACAAGTCATGTTACAAAAGAGGAGTCACACCAGGTGGGGGATTAGCAAGATGATGAACACCTAGAGGAAGAGATAGAGCATAATTAGCGAGATAGTCTGCTGTGAAATCTGCCTCACGATAGACATCGTTAATGATAATGTTCCAATTGCGCTGGATAACTTCCTCGATAGGCTGAAGAAGAGAAGTGTACTCATTGTCAGTATCCACAGGCTTCCTAACCAGTTCAGTAACACATAGGCTATCAATTTCCACCACCAGCCACTTTATCCCATGCTCCCATGCCAGTTTTAGACCATGACAGAAACCCCTTAACTCAGCCACCGTAACAGAGCAATGCCCTATATTCATTCCGAAGCCAAAGATCCAAGCCCCTTTGTGATCACGAATTACTCCAGCACTTGATGCTCCTGTTCGCTTACAAGCTCCATCAGTGTTCAACTTGCATCATGGCCAAGTTGGGGCATCTCCATGCAGTCCATTTGTTTACTCTCCCGATGTCGTGACTAGGCCTGTATTATTTATGCAGTTGATTTTCTCTGCTCTGGTTCGAATGTCATGAAGCATACTCAGGTTGTCAACAGAGGTATGCTTAAATTGAAATTGATTGCGTCAGAACCCGAGACGCCGACTAGCGATTTATTTTTACATTTTACTTTCTAGTTATTCTTACTTTTATTTAAAAAATGTTCCCCTTTTTCAATAGACTCTTGTAATTTTTAATGTTATTTTCTTATTAAAGTTGAGGTGTAGCTTCACTATCAAGCCTTTTTAAGACTCAGGGTTCGAGCTTTAATGGATGGGTGAATTAATCTAAATGTGTTTTTGTTATTATCTTGTTGATTCTTTCTAATTTCTATGTATGGAGCTGGACTATTACCACCCCTCTAAAATTGTCATGAAACCTTCTCTCTCTCTCTTTTTAGTTATTCTTACTTTTAATTCCAAAAACATCCTTTTTCTTAATACACTCTTCTAATTTTTCTTTTCTTTAACAATCTTGTTAATTTGCAATCTATCCTATATACAAATATCAGTGATGAATTTTTTAATATAAACCATTGACTTAAATTACAAATACTTTAAATTATAATTATGACTTATTAAATTATAATTAGGACTTAAATTACACATATTCTAAATTATAATTTGAAAGTAATCTTAATTTAAAAAAAGATTCAATCAATAGAAATTGGGAAAAGAATAATTTAATATTTTAAATTTAAGCAAATTTATTTTGGGTAGAGAGGAAGTCGTGAATGATAAGTATTAAAAAATAAAATAAAGATTATTGAGCAAACAATGTTCAGAGGATAAGTAATATTCTCTACCATAAACTATATTGTCTACTAAGGCATTACTGATTTATTAAATTAGGATCATATGATATATTTGATCTATCATTTATATTTATATTTTTTATTATTTCACTAATCTTTTTTCAATTTACTTTTTATTTGTAGACATAAGTTTGATATGTATAACATTATATTACTACTATACTTACATTCGTGTTTCGTACATAATGTATAACGTTACAGCAATAATGTTTTAGATGGTTTTCTCATCTGGTCAAATGACTAGCCTACCATAAACAATATTGTTTACTTATGTGGCGTTTGTTTTTTAATTTAATAAATTAAAGTGATTTAACTTAATTAATTAAGTTAATTAGAGGTGTTTATTTTTATAATTTAATGAGACTTTTTAGATAATTTTGATTTAATAAAATAAGCCAATTTTTTGGCTTTTTACTTAATGGAAAAATTTGAATTAAGTCAATTACTTACTAATGTCTAAAATATCAATGTTTTATAATTTATTTTTCATGTCTATCACAAAACTCACCCATAGACATTTACCCCACATAAAAATATCTCTATTTTTTCTTTCTTATATTCTATACGATAAAATTTGAAATTTATGGTATTTTATTTATTAAAATTATAAAATAATTATATATTCACTTAAATATAGTTTTACTTATAAATGTTAAAATATTGTGGTATTTAATATATTATTTATTTGACATTCAAATTTAATAAGGATACAAATGTAAAAGTACATATTTTCAGATTTTTCAGTTGAAAAAAACAAACAACTTAATACTTGTTTTCCGAGATTCAGATTAAAAAATAAACATATTATTCAGATTTAGACATTCAGATCTATTCAGAATTTAGACTAATTCAGATCTATTCAGATTTCAAATAAAAAAAAAACAAACGCCACCTTAGTATCATCATGTCATATATTTGATCTTATCTCATTTATATTTATATTTTTATTATTTCATTTGTCTTATTTCAGTTACTTAGTATGTACTGTACATACAAATAATTCATAAATATAAAATTATCTGTATATTTACATTTCTTTACTTTCCTGGAAGATGCTTCAACAGCAAATTGAATAAACAAAATGAAATGTTACGTCATCTACCAAAGAACAAGAAGGAGAGACGGGAAAAAAAAACACAATAGAGAAAATGATAAGCGGAGAATTATTATTATAATTACTTATTGTTTAACTATACTTGAAGAAAAGTCTTTATGTTTAGATTATCGAAGCTTTTGTTACCTTTGATAATGTCTTTGATTACATTATCCACCGTTGACCATAGTCATTCTTTATAATTATCTTTTGTAAATACTCTTGAGTCTTTTCTTTCTTTTTTTTTTGTTGTTGTTGTTGATGATGGGATGTATTAAGTGTTTCTAATCCCTCAAGAATCCACTTTAAGTGATCACATAATAATTGATTTAACTTCGACATACTTATTTCATTTTGCCCTTATTTTTTCCCCAATTATACTCTTGACCATAGTAACCCCAAAATTGATATTATATTTTAAAAATCAATATAAATATATTATTAATATAAATAAATGTACACTACAAAATTTACAATTATCTGAATTTGTCACTAAGCATGCATTCAAATGTTATTTTGCACATGATAATTCATTTGCATTCTATTTATTAAAAAATCTGTTAAAAATCAGTTTAAGGGGTAGTGACGTGGCACTGATGAGCTGTCCAGATTGGTGTGCAAGTTTCTTAACCGTGTTTAGCACTTAGCGGCAGCTGGAAATAAACACAGGGTCTGAGGTAGAGAGTGTTTATTGAGCTCACGCTCTTCCTTGTCATTTCCTCTGTGAATTTTTATGGGTTTAAATACTTGAACCTTGGAATTGAGGCTACAACGCTTAGTGCACATGTGTTAAGAGAGTGTTTGTTGAGCTCACCTTCTTCCTTGTCGTTTCCTCTCTGAATTTTTATGGGTCGAAATACTTGGACCTCGGAATTGAGGCTTCAATGCTTGGTGGGCAAACGTTGAGCGGTGCCTGAATTGGCAAGCTTGGATTGAGGATTTTAGGAAGAAAGACAAATATCTATATGAATATGATCAGATGAATTGGCAAGCTTGATTTAGGAGCAGAACGAACGAAAAATAGACAATGGAATGATTATATGGAATTTGCAGGCCCAGCTGTACAGGGAAGTTGTTGAGGAATTATGGTATAATTCTCCTGCCTAGGACGTGTTCGATAATATGCCCACGAAGGAACGTGCATCCCACCTGATGTGTTGCATCAACTCTATGATTTGCCAAGCAAAAGCAATCAATCAACAAGGTCAGTTTGTGAAGGTTTGTCCTACACGAGTCATAGCTAGTGAGCAGATTTTGAGATTCCTTCGCTATAGACATGTATTGTTTTGATTCAATATATTGTTTTCAGAATTAATATGAAGAAAAACATCATTTATTTCCAAAACAGAACCATTATCAAGTTTCATAATTTCTTGTACTGGTAAACTTTGGTCTTTGAGAAATATTTGTGTCTACAACTCTTGATTAATTTTAGTTTTAGTTTAGTTTCGTTTTATTTTTTTCCCCATAAGGTAGAGATGAGATGAGAAACCTCATTAATTAAACACCAAAAAGTATTTTAAAGTATGCTGGTGGTCTTCCATTAGTCTCAAGGTTTTGGGCTCATTTTTGTTTGGTAGAACCATAGCTGAACGGGAAAGTGCACTACAATGACTATATAGAGATCCTGAAAGTGAGATTCTTGATGCACTTCAAATGAGTTTTGATGGGTCAAAAGGAATAGAGAAGAAAATATTTCTTGCTATTGTGTGCTTCTATGAAGGGAAGTATAGAGATTATGTGAAAAAAAATTCTCAAATACTGTCATTTTGAACCAATTATCGGAATTGTTAGTCTTGTTGAAAAATCTCTATTGACTATAGATGATTTTAGCAGACAGTGGATGCATGAGTTGTTACAAGAAATGGAGTAGGCAAATTGTTAGGAGGCAATCCCCTCAAGAGCCTGGAAACTGCAGTAGATTGTGGGAGGAAGCAGATGTATGTCATGTATTATCACAAAACAGTGTAAATGTTTACTGAAGCTGAAAACTTGCAATTTTGGGATCATGATCACTTATTTAACTAGTTCACTCTTTGCATAGTTTTATCAATTTTTTCTTTCTTTCATTTTTTTTCCCACTTATTTTTTTGTTATAACGCTTAGGAAACTGATGTAGTTGAAGTCATCGTTTTTTATCACTTTAGCAACAAAGAGATGCATTTCGGTGCTAAAGCCTTTTCTGATATGATCAATCAGACTTCACAAGAGCACCACATTTAGAGGAGCTGAATTTTGAAGGATTTACAAGGTTGTGTGAATTCACTCATTTTTGCTCCTTCAAAGAAGCTGAGTTTGTTGAATTCGAAAGGTTGTACAAGTCTTACAACTCTTCCAGGCAAGACCTTTATGAAATCTCTTAAGACACTTGTTCTTTCTGGTTGCTTGAAATTGAAGAAATTTCCAGACATTGTGCAAGTTCTTTGTGATGGAACTGATTTTAGAGAACTGTCATTCGCAATTGAACTTCTATTTAGAATTGTTCAGTTGACTCTTAATGGCTGCAAAAATCTTGAGCGTCTTTCAAGGACCATAAGTGCTCTAAAATATCTACCAACTTTGAATCTTTCTGGCCTTTTGAAATTCAGAGAGTTCCCAGAGAAAACTTCAAGCAAGGATCAGCTCTTGGAGATTCATCTGGAAGGAACTGCTATAAGAGGATCGCCAGCATCTATTGAACTTCTTTCTGGCAATGTCTTGTTGAATTTGAAAGATTGCAAGAATCTCAAGAGTCTTCCAAGCACTATAAATGGTTTGAGATCTCTTAGAATGTTGCATCTCTCTGGCTGCTCTAAACTTAAAAATGTACCAGAGACCTTGGGGAAAGTTGAAAGCTTGGAAGTTAGATTGTCCTGTTAGAATCAGGCCAAAATGCAGAATGATTTCTACTGTGGAACAGAGTGCCGTCGAGACAGAAACAAAGTTAGCAAAAGCAGAATTGCTAAGGTACTTTACAAAATTAATAATTTCCTTTATAACATGCAGTACTGTATTACTTCTATGTGCATTCTTATTAATGTTGTTCGACAGAAAGATTCAGATTAATGGAAGAAGAATGTTGATAAGGGCATCAAGCTATCTACAAGACTACAACAGCAATATCAACTTGCTCACTTGCCTGCCATAGGCTGATTCAAACCTCAAGAGCCATGCCAAAGAGTTGAATCAAATAACAGCAAATTCACATCTTAGGTGGCCTTTTCTTCCGGGTTAGTCTCTGCATCATTTTTTATGGCAGGTTCGTTCTATAAGAATCTCATAAGCACATGTCATGATCTTTATTTCTTCATGCTTGCATACTTTGTTTACTTCTGCGCAGTGATATATACATTCACAATCTCTCTTTTGCATGACTACTATAAATTTAAGTAGAAATTGATTTTTGAATATGCTGTTATTCTTTATTAATCATATAAAAAGTTCAGACGCAGGCTATATGATTATTTACAGCTGTCTTGCAGATGGATTCGTAACCTTATTAAGTAATATTATCAACAATTTTTGGATTTGCTTATCTATATTCATCAATTGCATACGACTGTAGCATTTACTTGATTTTAGAGCCTGGCCGTGGAATCAATATTGCATTGAGAAATACAGAAATGATCAAATTACAAGCCTCAGGAGTGCTATTTATGTTATTATTGAAGGATGATTCAAATTTTAATCCCTCAATAATCAACTTTAAGTGATCACATAATGATTGACTTAACTTCAACATGCTTATTTCATTTTGCGCCTTTTTTTCCCCCAATTATACTCTTGAGTCTTGACCATAGTAACCCCAAAATTGATATTATATTTTAAAAATCAATATAAATCTATTATTAATATAAATAAATTAAATATGTTTTTGGGACCGAAGCCAGTGGAATGGCTGCTGTGGTGATGAGGAACCACAGCCTCAAAGATGAACTCAAATACTTACTATTATCTGAATTTGTCACTAAGCATGCATTCAAATGTTATTTCATTTGCATTCTATTTATTGAAAAATCTGTTAAACAGTCTTAAACCTTTCTTTCCAAGCTTTAAGCATCTTCAAAGAAAAATGCCAAGCTTTTAACCTTTATTTTCCAATCTTTACTTATTTTAATGAGAAAATTCGACAATGTTAAAAAAAAAAATTGAAAGATTGTAGTGGAATTACTCCAGAAAATGCAATTACATTTGAAGATCCCCTTAATAAAATACATAAAGAAATCATTGCTTTTGGTGTGTAGATTATTGAAGCTAGCTTTTGTCGACATCAAATAGTCCATGTCTTTTCAAACCAAAATCATTCTTCATTATTACTTTCGGCAGACATTTTAGAATAAACTTGTTTGTTGTCTGAGAAATTAATTAGAACCCATAAAAATGCTTGCATTGATTTCTTTGAAACAAACTTAATTGGAAATTCCAGTAAAAAAATGTCAAGCCTTTTAACCTTTACTTCCCATCTTTACTTAGTTTAACAAGAAAATTCTACAATTTAAATAAAAAAATTCTTAAAAGATTATATTGGAATTTTTCCAAAAGAGTAAATCCTTAAAAGATTTTTAGTGGAATTATTCCACAAGAATAAATTCTTAAAAGATTAAAGTGGAATTCACTATGCCCTATAAAATGCAATTACATTGAAGACGCCATTAATAACATGCTTTTGTCAACATCATGTCGACCATGTCTTTGATCACATGCATTCTTCATAATTACTTTCGACATACACTTTTGATTAAATTTTTTGTCTTTGGAAAATTAATTTCCATGTGTTGTGATTTTCACAGATGGATTTAAAAAAAAAACGACTTTTGCAAGGCATTTGCGACTTTCAGAGAACTTTCGTTTGGATTTTATAGAATCTGGATTTGGAAAATGATAGGAGTTGTGCGATACATACCTCAGCTTAGGATCAAGCTTCGGATTTGATATCAGGTTCGTTCTGTAATAATCTCATATGCACATATCTTAATATTTATTTTATGGGAGATTCCTAATTTTCTTATAGTGCAATCAATATTTACTATTTGTCCCCTATTGTTTTTATAATAGTCAATAATTTTTCCGATAGTATAAGTTTATAATATTATCTTTATTTTTAAATACACTTTTATTCTCATTTATTATTGATTAAATAAATCATATTAATGGAAATTAAAATAAAAATTAAGTATTAAAAATAAGAAATATATATTTTGATGTAAAAAAAATTAATAATAAAATATTTTTCTTGTACTTTGTATTCTATAAACATTTTCTTATAATAAATGTATGAGAAAATTATTGTAAAATGATAAAACATTATTATAAGAAAACTTGAATGATAAATAAAACATTATTACAAGATAAGTAATAAAATATTTTGCCTGCATTGTTTACATTTTATTTTAAAATATTTATTATAAGAAAATATTCACAAAATAAAACGATAAGAAAAAAATCTTATTATTGATTTTTTTGCTAAGATCAAAGCATATATTTCTTTTTTAATACTTAATTTTTTTATTTAGTTTCTATTCATATGATTTATTTAATTTATAATAAATATAAATAATAGAGTGGTTGAAAATAAGATTAATATTGTAAAGGAAATTAATACTTACTAACTTAAAGCAATATTTAATACCCTTGCAATTATAGTCTTTACAATAATTATTTAAAAAATTAATTTACCAAATTAATCCCAAAAATAAAATTAAAAATTTATTTTTATTTTTATTTTATCTTTAAGGTTATTTCGATAACTAACTTTCTTTATAGATAAATTAATTAATATCCTCAAGAATATCGTTGCATGTGTATTACTATAAGGGCTCGTTTGGTTGGAGGATTAAAAGTAGGGATTAGACTCTTTTTTTTTTTAATTTTATCGTAGTCGCATGTTTGGTGCTGTCTATAGTATAAAGGTTTAGTTATCCTGGCCCACAACATAATCTTAATTTTGTAAAGGAAATTATCCCAAGGGGGCATGAGATTAGTTAGTATTGGATTATATTGATAACTCAATTAAATATAATAATTTATAAATATTAAAATTAATGTAATATGTGATAAATGTAATAAAAATTTGATTTTAATAATGTAAATAATAAATCATACGAAAAATCATTATTAATTTCACATTAAATTGAAATTCTATTTTAATTTATTTAATTAGTAAATATTTTTATAATTTCAATTTTACATTATAAATTAATTATTAAATTAATATTCAAAAAATGCCAGTTAATTTTCTTATATTTTTTATTTTACTCGTATCTCATCATTTGCTTTGCAAGAATATTTGTCTTACATATTTATGTATTATTTTTTGTTCACATATAAAATTCAATTGAATGAATTTTAAGAGGAAAGTTTGTTCTCTTGGTTTTCTGCTCCTTCAATTTGCTGGTTGTGTGCTGATTATGATTATTTAAGAGCCATTTACTGATAACATTTCATTAAAATGTCCAATGTATTAAAATTTGTCAAAACTTTATGCTAAAAATCATTAGGAGAAAAATGATTATTTTAGATATTTTGAGTCCCCGACAGATTTTGAGGGAGATTGGAATCTTGTGTAATTTTGCTGTTTGGAGTTATGATGCATCTTTATCGACTTTTTTGTTGACTGGACTTGATTGGCATCTGAACTTGACTTTTTTATTATTTAAGAGCACACATCATTGCATCTCCTCTTCCTCCCATTAGTTTGCATCTCCTTCTCTCATTACAGCATATCTAGCTAAATTGTGAGCTTGGACATTACATGCCCTTGGAACGTGTTGAACTTTGACTTTTTGGAACCAGTTGCTCTATTTTTGGATTTCAGAAATTACCCAAAATATCTCAGTTTTACTCCCTTTCTTCTTGTTAACTAAATCAGCAACTTCTTGGCAATCCATCTCCATTATCAGGTAAAAAGCAATGCATGCTATAATGAATTTTTTGTTGACTGAACTTGATTGACCTCTGTATGCGACCTCATGTAGGTCCGTCCGCTGAAATACGTGTTCTTTAATGGATCAATTCGACCCGTATTTGACCCGCGTTTGGTTGGACCGCAGGATGTATGTGACGTGTCTTGTTGGCCGTTGATCCGCCTTGTGGGAGGGTACTGGATGGTTGACGTTGTATCTGGACCATTATTTTGATCAAATTGAACGCGGTCCAAGGGTTCTGAACCTGTCACGTACTCTCCTACTTCAAACCCTTGATTTAATTCAGTTTGGTGGATCCAACGGCCATTTTCCGCATCTCTTTAAAATGTAAAAGCATCATTTTAAGTTGTACAGGCCGTCGATTTCGAGCGAGCTTTCAAGTGTTAAGGCCAAAAAAATTTTGTCTTGGAGAAGAATTTAGTGAGTGACTTATTTTTTTTGTCCTTAAAATTTATTTTTAAACCCTAGATTTTTTAGAAATACTTTTCTTAAGGGTTAGAAGCAAATGTTTTAGGTTGGAATTTTAATGAGTGCAAACTATGTTATTGTCAGACATCAAGAATCAAATTAGCATTTATTTTCTTCTCTTGTCTTTAGCTCCATCAAGTTCGTTGATGCAAGGTCTTTGAGTTTGAAGGTGTTAAATCCAAAACGGATTCTCTCACATCCAATATCATTTTACTCTTAAATTTATTTGGTAAGCAGATTTTGATGCTTGATTTACGTAGAAAAAAAAAAATTGTGAGAACTGTGAGGATTTTTTTTTAAATTAAAAACTACCCTAAAACGGGGTGTGGGGTTACGCGGGACTCCTTCACTAATAAATTAATAAAATAAAAGAAAATTCATATAGAGAGAGAAACATATGTCAAAACCTCGAAGTACGGGAACAAATACATCCAATAAGTAGAAAAATAACAAAAGCAATAGAAGATAGGACTAATTAATGCAACCGCCTAGAGAATCGCTTCCAATTCTTACGGCTAATAACTAATGTGAAACCTTTGTTAGAATTGGAGGCATGCGGCCCGGCAACACGAAAGTCATCAAGATCACGCCCTCCTCTAGTATCCTTAGGCTCAGATGCAAAATATTCATTAGTCATAGGATTCCCATCAGAGCTAAACTTCTCATCAAATTGAAAAAGGATATCTGTAGAATGGGGATTGAAGCCCACGATCATGGAGCGAATATCCTCTTCAGTAGCTCAAAAAAAAGTAGCATTGATGGAAGCCCTCTAAACACCTGGATCATCTAAAAAAGGAGGGTTAGAGACCTTAGTGCATCCAGTAGCATCTCTTAAAGCAGTAGGATTCTTCAAACCATCATCAGTTTGAACTCTTTTCATAGAAACCAGATCAAACCCATCTTCTGCAGTATCCTGATAAATAAGTGATTAAGCATCTAAAGGAGCACCCTCACTACCATTAGGCCTCAATGGCTGAACCTCTTCGCCATCCCCTTTGGATGCACAGCAGCATCAGACATCAACATCTTACCTTTATCATGAATAATAGTATCCTGCACCTGACTAACAGGCTGCCAGGGTTCCCAGAGCCCAGGATTAGCAAGTCGCTGTTTGACCAAGACTTGCTTTTGGAAATACACACAACTGAAGCGCTGGAAACCGTGTAATCGCTTTAATTTTCCAAATTAAACAAAAAAACCTCCGCCTTCCCTTGAAAGATAGGTGCGCACGTCAAATTCTATCATGTCGTAATTAATTGCGACATTAATAAGTAATTAATATAATTTTTTATAATTTATACATACAACCAGTACATAAAAAGTAAAATAAATTAATTAATATAAGTGTGGTTAATTGATATTTTAAATTAAAAATAAAAAATATTTGTAAAAATAATATAAAACTTATAAATCACGTTAAACTTTAACTAGACTAGAAAATAGTTTATTTACTTAATTTAATTAAGCAAAAAAATCGCTAATTAAGAAAAAAATCACTCATTAATTGAAAAAAAATTGTATTAAAACAATTAGAATAAATTTTATTGAATTGGTTTACCAATGAATTCTATATTTATCCTAGGACATTTATAATTTTTTTTCATTTTCTATATTTATCCTAGGACATTTATAATTAATTGCCTGTGCAATTAATACACTCAAAGCTTTAAGATTTATTTTAAGTTTTGTCTTATACATGTTTCTCTCAAATACAAGCTTTTAGCGTGGCATGCAAAATACACCCCGTTTAAATCTAATCACACCTCTCTAAATTTTTCTTTTTTTCGCCCCAAAGACGTAATGGAGTAGTCAAAGAGTATAACCATTAGATTCCTTTCGCTTCTTTGCTTTTTTCACCCCCACTTTCTGAGAAGACCAAGACTTGCTTTTGGAATACATATAAATAAATCCGGGGGAGCTGGAAGTTGCATTTTTGTTTTCCCTTTGAATCAAAACACTTCATCGGAGTTGATCAGATCAATTAGGTGGCTTCTTTCAACACACTCAAAGCTGTAAGTTTTATTTTATCCTCAGAATTAATTTGCACATTCTGGACGTTTAGAACAGGAAATTTATAAAATTGAAAGAAAGCTTTGAATGTTTAAATTAATTTGTATAGTATCAACTCTTTAATTTGCTTCTCTTTGAGGCTCTAATTAAGATTTTCTTGAGTAAAGGTCGGCAAACACACTCTCCAATCAGAATCTGAAAAACTTTTTAATTATATTTTGGAAGTAAATGAGAGGCTGTTAATTAGTTTGTTTAGTTAAGAAGAAGATCATTAATTTGTTGTTCAATAATTTTATGCTAAAAGAAATGATCATAGTAATTATATTATTTTATTTTCATTTTTGTGCTGCCCATAATCTTGGATGAATCTTATTGTTTGCAAGGTATTTAACGCTCACTGGATTTCACTTGATTTATTCTAAATTTTTAGGAACAAGTTAATATAATGGCTTCCACAAGCTTCCAAAATGTCTCTCATGGGGAATACGATGCCTTCTTAAGCTTTAGAGGAGAAGACACCCGTAAAAGCTTCATAGGTCATCTCCATACTACTTTAAACAATAAAGGAATTTATGTATTCAGGGATGACAAACAACTTGAGAAAGGAGGATCCATTTCACCAAATCTCCTTAAAGCAATTGAAGAATCGAGAATTTCAATTATTGTTCTCTCAAAAAATTACGCTTCTTCCACTTGGTGCTTGGATGAACTTCTTAAGATTGTTGAATGCAAAAATAGAGAGGATCAAATTTTTCCAATTTTTTATGAAGTGGAACCAACTGTTGTAAGAAAACAAACAGCAAGTTTCGAAGAAGCTTTTGCTAAACATGAAGAATTTTTCAGGGATAATATAGAAAAAGTGCAAAAGTGGAGACACGCTTTAAAGGTGGTGGCCAATATATCAGGCTGGGAACTGAAGGATAGGTAATCATTCTTTTTCTCAACTATTAATTTTGTTCGTTTTGCAAGATTAGTAACTACAAAACAGATTTTAATATTCATTCAACACTGTTTTCAATTAAACAACTTCTATTTAATACATATGTATATCGTATGATGTGTAGTAAAAGGGTTCCTCCCGTGAATTGAATATCTTTAAAATATACCTTCACTTTTGAAAAAAAAATAGGGTAATTGAGGTGTTCAAAAGGGAGTGATTTGACGATATTCAAATCACGAGGAGAATAATCTAAATTTTATGAATGAATTTATATTTGCAAACAAAGAGATATGGACATTGATATGTTGAATTATTGTATTTTGAACTTTTCATGACTAAAAGTTTTTATGTTGTGATGCTTTGTTCTATCAGTTTTGCAAAAAAACAAAAAGTAAAATAAAACTTTATTCTTAGATTATTGCCCAAGCTTAGGCATCTCAATATAATGATTTAAGCTTGTGATTATAATTTTAGTCCAAATTTATTTACTGGATTAATCTTTACAAGTATAAACAAGTGCACACAACATATATTGAGCTTCAATTTTGTAAATCATCATTTATTGAATCATCTTTGTTCTTCAATTTGTATATCTACTCTTTAAGAGAGTTTTTGTTGTAATGTTCAATTTCTCATCAAATTTGTGAGTGTTTAAGTGTGTGAGACACTTGAGTGAAGAGATTGAGAGATAATATCTTTGTTGTAAAGGTTCATTGACACCTTAGAAGTCAATTGTAAACTTTTGAAGTCTTAGAAAGTTTGGATAGTGAAATCCTCAAGCTTGGGTTGCTTGGAGGCATGGACGTAGGCGGGGAAAGCCGAACTATGTAAAAATATTTGAGTTTGCTTTCTCTTCCCTTATTTATTATTGTGCTTTCATTAAATTTATTGTTTTCAAATTTATTAAGGCGTTAGATTGGATTGTTGTGTGGTTTGATTAGGATAAGTTTTAAAAACTCAATTCACCCATCTCTTGGATTGCATTACTTGTATTTCACTTCTAACTAGCCTTGTGTTGAATTTGAAAAATTGACAATATCTTGAGAGTCTTCCAAGTACCATCAATGGTTTGAAGTCTTTTAAAATTTTGAATCTCTCTAGCTGCTCCAAACTTGAAAATGTGCCAGAGAACTTGGGTAAAGTAGAAAGCTTGGAAGAGCTTGACATTAGTAGAACAGCAATTAGGCAACTTCCGACATCTTGTTTTCTCTTGAAGAATCTTAAAGCAGCAGACCACTATCTTCTACATCATGGGATTTGTGCTTTCCTACCAATATGATGTGAAGGAGTTTAGATCCCATGACTAATTTGATGTTACCTTCTCTATCAGGCTTATGTTCTTTAACAAAATGGGATCTCAGTGACTGTAATCTACCAGTGAAAGGAGGAGAAATCCTAAGTGATAGTTGCCTCTTATGCCTATTGTTCAAGAATGAACCAGAATATGAATTGTTTTGATTCAATATATTGTTTTAATTTCATAATTTCAGTGGCTTGGTAGTTAAGTATACATGTCTTTAACAAAAGTTTACCACAAACGCAGTGCAAACCTAGTCTTTATTCAATCAATTAGTTTTTCTAATGACTAACTTTTTTGCAATTTTCTAAATAAAAATATACAGGACAAAATTTGATTATTTACTGTTGCATGAATGATGTGGTAGAACAAAGGAATTGTAGAATTTCTTGAGTTTTAGACTTAAAACAGAGTCAGGCCATAGAATGAATGTACGAAGAAATTATCATCATCTGATGACTGAAAAAAAAATCATCACATTGGTTTTAATGATGCTGTGCTTTATTCAAAATCATTTCTTCTAATAGAGAAGCAATCAATAATGGTGTCAATTCTTGAACCAGTGGAAAGCAATTAATTTTCTTCATTTGTTTTCTTGCTTGGCTGTGAAATAGCCCATTTGTTGCAGGCAATGTCAGATCCAAGCCATCGTTTGCACATCGTTGTTCCAGGAAGTGAAATTCCAAAGTGGTTCATGTATCAGAATGAGGGTTCTTCAATAACAGTCACAAGGCCTTCATATTTGTATAACACAAATAAGGTTGTAGGATATGCTATTTGCTCTGTTTTTCATGTCCCTAAGCATTCACTATGGCTTTCAAATATGAATGAATCTCATCATAATTTTGTTGAATCAAAAATGGAAGTAGCCACAACATCAAAGCGAAGCCTTGCAGAAAATGCAGTGGCAGCTGAAGCCAGTGGCTGTGGCTGCTGTGATGATGATGACGAACAACCACCTAAAAGATTTAAACAACTCAAATGAAGGGTAAGGCCTGGTGTAACAGTGAGAGTACGCATCCCAATTTCAATTTATGTTCTTTAAATTTGCATATGGTATTTCATTTACTTTATATTTGTCCATTTATTGTATCTGCTTTGGCAAATTTTTTTAATGTTAAATTACTAGAAATACTCGATTTGGATCAAAAAGTTGGTCGGAATCAAAATGTGTTGCTCGGCCAAATTGATGCATTGAATTTTGTAATTTCTCATGAGTTGAAAATTAAAGAAAGAGGGAAAATTAATCGTCTGTTTTTTATACAAAGATCATATCACATATTTGGCCAAAAAGATTTTTGGCAAAAAAATATTGTTCATGGTTGTCTTCAGTGTGAACATTTATGATCCCTTTTATTTTGATGTTGGAATTTTTTTGGGGCTTCATAGGTTCGTTGAATATAACTATGCTTATTGAATTTAGGTTTTTTGACTTTTGTTGAGCCGTATTGATTCTTTTCATGCTAGATTATTGACACCCCTTTAATCTTTTTATAAAACCTTATTATTATTATTTTTTCCAATTATTCTTATTTTTAATTTCAAAAATGTCCCTTTTTAATCACTCATCTAATTTTTAATCTTATTTTCTTATCGAAGTTGAGGTCTAGCTTCACAGCTAAGCTTTTCTAAGACTTAGGTTCTTGCTTTGATCTTTAATGAATGCGTGAGTTAATTTAAAAAATGTCTTTTATTATTTTCTTGTTGATTCTGTTTCACGGAGTTGGATTATTGCCCACCCTCTAATATTCTCATAAGACTTTTTTTTTTAATTATTCTTTCTTTTAAGGAAAAAGGACATGTAAACCCCTAGATTTAAAAAAATTGTCACCAACACCCACAACTTTTAAAAAAGGACACCAAAACCCCTTTTGACTATTATGTCATTTAAAAAATTAAATTTAAAATTTTTAATAAATAAAAATATTACAGAAATAATGTAATCTACGCAATAGACTAAGAATATTAAAATAACTTAATATTTTAATAAATTTAAATATATAAATTGTTATATTTATTTAATAATATATATTTTAGATATTTTAAATAAATATTTGCATTAAATATATTTTACAATAAAAAAATCTCACATACTAATGTTATTATTATTTTCGATAATATTCAAAATAATTTAAATTTTAATACACTTGTTTTAATATTATGATTCTATTTATTATAAAATTTTATCTTATATAATAAAATATATCTAATAGATTGTAAAAGTATTAAAATATTTTCTAAGTATTGAAATTATTTTACAATGTATATATTATTACATTTATTGGAGGAATTAATTAGAAAGCATGAAATCCTCTCGTTGATTTCTTTGAAACAAACAACATTGAAATATCTTTATAAAGAGAATTATCTTTGACAAGGTAAATTTTCATAATCTTTCAGTGCGTCCAACACGCTCAAAGCATTAAGTTTTCTCGCAGTTTTGTATTCCAACATTGCTTCCCATGAATGTTTGTCTTACATTATTATGTATTAAGTATTATTATGTATTAAGTATTATTATGTATTAAGTATTTCTTTTTCTCTTTTTCTTTTTCTTTGGATGTGATAGATTAAGTGTTCCTAATCACTCAATCAGTCAATATTAGAGGAGATTCTGTTCTCTTCTTTGCTAATTTGATTATTTATGTACAGTTTTTTTCGGTACTTGTTGAGTTGGAACTCAATGTGAGTACACATTTTTTCCCCCAACAACACAAAAAAACAATTGCTTCTTCAACTTCTTCTCTTATCCATATGCTGAAAAAAAGAGAACATTGAACAATCCATTGAAGAAAGAAGGCATTTATATTGTGATCAAAAGGAAGTTTTCCACTTGTGATTTTCTTTCGGCCATTAACGTGATCCAACATTCGATCATTCCACTGCAGGACTCATGAAGAAAGGTAGGCTCTTGAATCCTTTTGTTTTCTTTCAATTTAAGAGGCATTTACTCATAAAAATCCTCTGCTTTTCCTTAAAACAAATATATTTCCCTGATTAGCTTAAGTTCTCTTAAAGCAAAGTACTTCATTGGAATTCATTTACTTACAAAAATCCTCTCTATTTAAGATTTGCTAAGGTACACTCTCCCGTCAGGATGTGGAAAGTCAAATTTTCTGATATATTTTGGGATTTTCGGTATGGTATTTTCTTTTCATTAAAGAAAGGATAACATAAAATTGTGCAAGATCAATTAAAGTAGAAATTTGATTCATACGTAACTATAACTTAAGTGACCACATAATAGTTGACTTCTTTTTACAATTTCGACATGCTTATTTATTTTTTGTGTAATTTTTATTTTATTTTATTTTTACTATTATATTCTTGACTATAGTAAGCCGAAAATTGATATTATATTTTAAAAATAAATATAAATATATTATTAATATAAAAAATATAAATGTATTATTCTTGACTATTTTATTTTTACTATTATCTGACTTTATCACCGCGCGCATCTCAAATTCAAATGTTATTTTGCACATGATAATTCATTTACATTCTATTTATTCAAAAATCTGTTATAAATCACTTAAGGGTTAGTGACGTGTCCAAGTTTGTTAACCGTGGTAGAGCGAAGAGTTAGAGAGTGTTTATTGAGCTCACGCTCTTCCTTGTCATTTCCTCTGTGAATTTTTATGGGTTTAAATACTTGGACCTCGGAATTGAGGCTACAATGCTTAGTGCACATATGTTGAATATGAATATGATCGATCTCAGCAAATTCGCAGGCCAGGTTCAAGAGAGGAGTTGTTGAGGAATAATGGTATAATTCTCGTGCCTAGGACGTGTTCGATAATATGCCTACGAAGGAATGTGCATCCCACCTGATGTGTTGCATCAACTCTATGGTTTCCCAAGCAAAAGCAATCAATCAACAAGGTCAATTCGTGAAGGTTTGTCCTGCATGAGTCATAGCTAGTGAGCAGATTCTGAGAGTCTTTAGTCTTTAACAGAATTTTACCACAAACACAGTGCAAACCTAGTGTTTATCTAATCAATTATTTTCTTTTTCTGGCGGCTATCCTTTTTGCAAATTTCTAAATAGAAATATACATGACAGAATTTGATTATTTGTTGTTTCGTGAATGATGTGGTAGAATGAAGGAATTGTAGAATTTCTTGAGTTTTAGACATAAAACAGAGTCAGGCCATGGAATGAATGAAAAAAATATCATCACATTTGTTGGAATGATGCTGTGCTTTATTCAAAATTATTTCTTCCACTAGAGAAGCAATCAATAATAGTGTTAATTCTTGAACCTGTGAAAAGCAATTAATTTTCTTCATTTGTTTACTAGCAATCTTCCATAACCATTGTGCTTGGCTGTGAAATAGCCCATTTGTGGCTGAACATAGAATCTGTTTTTTGTTTCTTTGTTGCTTTTTGCGAATCTTTGGCTTAATTTACAATTCATGGCATGTCTGAAAATGGGTAGATGAATATGTTAAATATGGACTCAGATCTAGATCAGATTTATCCATGAAACAGTCAAGAGGATTCAACATTTGATTTTTATTTTTCTTTTCTCCACCCCCATGTTTAATTTTGGTCCGAGGATTTGGTTGATAGGAATTGACAACTATTGATTTTCCTTTTTTTCGTTAAACAACAGACCACAATGTCAATTTGAAGACTTTGTTGATAAGAATTGACAACTGTTGGTTCTTATTATTTGTTTTTGTTTAATAGAAGATGCCTTGGAATTCCGCATTGTTGACATGTAGTTGATATTTAAAACATTTTGATGTTAGAGCTTAGAATGTTTTCTGTCGAAAATTCTTATTAAGAAAATTACTATGCTGCTTGCAACATAATCAAAGTTGCAAGTTTTATGCCATGCAGTTCTCTTTATTTTCATTTATGTTTTTGAATTTTCAGAATAAATATGAAGAAGAAGATCATTAATTTCCAAAGCTGAGAAGAAAGTATTTTCAGAATTATACTACAATGACTATAGGGAGATCCTGAAAATGAGATTCTTGATGTTCTTCAAATAAGTTTCGATGGGTCCAAAGAAACAGAGAAGAAAATATTTCTCGATATTGCATGTTTCTGTGAAGGGAAGTATAGAGATTATGTGAAAAAATTCTCAAATATTGTGATTTTGACCCAATTATCGAAATTGTTGGTCCTATTGAAAAATCTCTATTAACTGTAGATGATTTCAGCGGACGGTGGATGCATGAGTAGCTACAAGAAATGGGGTAGACAAACTGTTAGGAGGCAATCCCCTCAGGAGCCTGGAAACTGCAATAGATTGTGGAAGGAAGCAGATATATGCCATGTATTATCACAAAGCACAAGTAAATGTTCAGTTAGGTTGAAAACTTGCAATTTTGGGATCATGATCACTTATTTAACTAGTTAAACCTTTGCATAGTTTTATCAATATTTTCTTTCTTTCATTTTTTTTTTTTGGTTCCCACTTATTTTTTGTTATAATGTTTAGGAAACTGATGCAGTTGAAGCATCATATTTGATCGCTTTAACAACAAAGAGATGCATGTCAGTGCTAAAGCCTTTTCTAATATGACCAATCAGACTTCACAAGAGTACCAAATTTAGGGGAGCTGATTTCTGAAAGATTTACAAGGTTGCAGGAGATTCACTCATTTTTTCTGCTTCAAAGAAGCTGATTCTGTTGAATTTGAAAGGTTGTACTAGTCTTTTAACTCTTCCAGGCAAGATCTTTATGAAATCTCTTAAGACACATGTTCTTTCTGGTTGCTTGAAATTGAAGAAATTTCCAGACATTGTGGGAAGATCTTTCGGATGGAACTGATATTAAAGAACTGCCATTATCAATTGAACTTCTATTTGGACTTGCTCAGTTGACTCTGAATGGCTGCAAAAATCTTGAGTGTCTTCCAAGGACCATAAGTGCTCTAAAATATCTATCAACTTTGAATCTCTCCGGCCCTTTGAAATTCAGAGAGTTCCCATAGAAAACTTCAAGCCGGGATCAGCTCTTGGAGCTTCATTTGGAAGGAACTGCTATAAGAGGATTGCCAGCATCTATTGAACTTCTTTCTGGCAATGTCTTGTTGAATTTGAAAGATTGCAAGAATCTCAAGAGTCTTCCATGTATGATAAAAGGTTTGAGATCTCTTAAAATGTTGTATCCCTCTGGTTGCTCCAAACTTAAAAATGTGACAGAGACCTTGGGGAAAGTTGAAATCTTGGAAGTAAGATTGTCTTGTTAGAATCAGGCATAAATGCAGAATGACTTCAACTGTGTGGAACAGAGTGCAGTGGAGACAGTAACAAAGTTAGCAAAAGCAGAATCGCTAAGGTACTTTACAAAATTAATAATTTCCTTTATAACATGCAGTACCGTATTACTTCTCTGTGCATTCCTAACATTATCTTCGACAGAAAGATTCAGATTCATGGAAGAAGAATGTTGATAAGGGCATCAAGCTATCTACAACAGCAATATCAGCTTGCTCACTTGCCTGCCATAGGCTGATTCAAACCTCAAGAGCCATGCCGAAGAGTTGAATCAAATAACAGCAAATTCACATCTTAGGTGGCCTTTTCTTCCAGCTTAGTCACTGAGTCATTTTTTATAGCAGGTTCGTTCTATAATAATCTCATAGGCACATATCATGAACTTTGTTTTATCATGCTTGCATACTTTGTTTACTTCTGCACAGTGATTTACACATTCACTATCTCTATTTTGCATGAGTACTATAAATTAAGTAGAAATTGATTTTTGAATATGCTCTTATCCTTTATTAATCATATAAAAAGTTCATACGTCAGGGTATATGACTATTTACAGCTGTCTTGCGGATGGATTCCTAACCTTACTAAGTAATACTATCAACAATTTTTGGATTTGCTGATTTTAGAGCCTGGTCTTAGAATCCATAATGCATTGACAAATACAGAAATGATCAAATTACGAGACTCAGTAGTTGCTATTTATGTTATTATTGAAGGATGATTCAAATTCTTTATGTATGTTAGTTTTTGTGTGGGCGGGAAATTTAAGTTTTATCTTAGTTGACTCTATTGACCACTGCTTGTATCAAAAAAATCTGAATACTGGTCGTACGAGTACTAGATAATAGACCTCAGGCCATGCGAGGAGAGACCAAAATCGAGTCAGATCGAAGGCTTGATCAAAGGCCAACACGTAGTTTGTCTCCAAGAAACTCGGGCACAAAGCCCATTTGAGCGGCGGTTACATTGTCCATTGACCCATGATTTCAAAGACGCAGCACGCACCTTTTCACTTCCAAGCCAACAGTAATCGTGGGGAAGATGGAGTCGATGGTTCAGGTTGGGTATAAAAGCTACGGAGAATGGAGGTAAAAAGGGCTGGACAATTTTTTTTTTTTTTTCCATATTTTCTCTCTCTTTGACTTATCTCTCTCGATAATTCTCTCTATTTATTTTTCTTCGTTTTGAGAATTAAGATTTCTAACTTTCAATTGATATAATTAAGCAATGAGTTTGTGATACAAGTTTTTCTAAAAGAGACTCAATTACTGACTTGAGCGTCAGAGGATTTTCGCCAAAAAAAATTTGCTGCCCCTCTAATTGGATATTGGATATTGTGAGTATAGGTGATCCAACTTAGCCAGTTTTGGTTGAAGCTATCTACTCGAGTGCGATAACCGTCGCACTGAATCAGGTCCCTAGCAAACAAAATTTAAACGTTGGCGCAGATAGCCTGGTCGCAGTTCCATCGATCAGATTCCTGCATCAACACCATCAGGACTCTACCAAGTTTACCTCAAGTCTCCATCAAGACACAACATGATGATCCATGTCACAACAACGTCCATTATTTTATTGGTGCACAATTTGCTATTGCCAAGCAAATTGCTGTCCCTTTGACAAAATTTACCAAGTTTAGTTATATGGTCGGCCACCATTTTCAACATATACACAATAAATGCATTCCCCACAAATAATAAGGTCATTCGCATGTAATCATATAAGTTAATTGATAACATTAACTGGTTGACTTAGTTGGCATTTTCATTTCATCAAGTTAGTTTATAAAATTTTGACATTCACATTTCACTTTTGCAATAAGCCCATCATTTTGAAGAAATTTTGTCACTTATTTCGTACTAAATTTTTAAGATCAAATATAATGGCCTCCATGACCAAGAGTATCCAAAAAGCAATCATCGTAATCTTACTAATGTTACGATTATATTTAATGGAAATGACTCAGAAATCTACTTCTAATAGACGTTTTTAGATTTTGTCCCGTGTATTCATACAATTGAAGATAGAATTTGTGTTACGATTATATTTAATGGAAATGACTCAGAAATCTACTTCTAATGTCACTTTTTGACCAAGACTTGCTTTTCGTTTTGTCATACAAACAAACAACAACAGAGATGGGAAGATAGAATTTGTGTGACGCACAACTATGCTTTCTCAATAAAACAGAACTTTAATTCTCCAAATAGAAGCCCTCTGCTTTCCCCTGAATTCCATTAAGTAGCTGCCTGCTACAGTATTGAGTTGCTCGTATCAAAAAAATCTGAATAATAAACTTACAACTTGTGAGGCTTGTAACCAAAAGATGCCTAAAACCAATTATTTCTAAGAGAAGTGGACAGCTTGAATAATAAATGTACAATAAAAAATTTACTTTTGTTGTGATTTTCACAAATGGATTAAAAAAAAAAATGATTGGCGGATTGAATAATGAATGTACAATAAACAAAAAAATTTACTTTTGTTGTGATTTTCACGGACGAACAAAAAAGACAAAAGGGATTATAAGTGTATTTAAACGGTCCATTAGCCTTTAACATTTACTTTCAAATCTTTACTTATCTCAACAAGAAATTTCTATAACTTTAAAAAAAAAATTAAAGATTATAGTAGAATTCTTCAAAAGAATAAATTCTTGAAAGATTTTGGTGGAAATTTTCCAAAATAATAAAATTTTTAAAAAGATTATCGTGGAATTTTTCTAAAAGAATATTTTATTCACTTTGCCCTATAAAATGCAATTACATTGAGGCCGCCCTTGATAAAATACTAAAAAAAATCATTGCTTTCCTCAACATCATGTCGACCATAACTTTGATTCTATGCACCACTAAAGACCATGATCATGGTTCGTAATTGCTTTCAGCAGACACTTTTGATTACACTTTTTGTTTTTGAGAAATTAATTAGAGCACAAAACATTTATTTCATTGATTTCTTTGAAAGAAACTTAGGTCCTCTTATACTGTAATTTTTTAGTTTTAAATTATTAAAAAAAATTATAATTATAAGATAAAAATTAATAGTATATAATGAATATAATTTTTATAAAATTAATAAAAATATAATAAAATTTTCATCATACAACATAATTTTTAAGATATAATAGTTAATACTCATTAAACACTTTAATATTATAGTTTAAAAATTACAATTTCCCAAGCTCAATTCCAAATAAAGCCTTAAATAGAAGATTAAGTAAAAATTCACGATCTTTATTGCTTCCGATAAGCTCAAAAATGCCAGTTAATTTTCTTACATTTTTTCATTTCAAATAAAAGTAAAATGCCCAATGTATTAAAATTTGTCAAAATTTTATGCTAAAAATCATTAGGAGAAAAATGATTATTTTAGCCATTTTGAGTCCCCCGACAGATTTTGAGGGAGATTGGAATCTTGTGTAATTTTGCTGTTTGGAGTTATGATGCATCTTTGTCGTCTTTTTTGTTGACTGAACTTGATTGACCTCTGTATGCGACCTCATGTAGGTCCGTCCGCTGAAATACGTGTTCTTTAATGGATCAATTCGACCCGTATTTGACCCGATATTGACCCGCATTTGGTTGGACCGCAGGATGTATGTGACGTGTCTTGTTGGCCGTTGATCCGCCTTGTGGGAGGGTACTGGATGGTTGACGTTGTATCTGGACCATTCTTTTGATCAAATTGAACGCGGTCCAAGGGTTCTGAAGCTGTCACGTACTCTCCTACTTCAAACCCTTGATTTAATTCAGTTTGGTGGATCCAACGGCCATTTTCCGCATCTCTTTAAAATGTAAAAGCATCATTTTAAGCTGTACAGGCCGTCGATTTCGAGCGAGCTTTCAAGTGTTAAGGCCAAAAAAATTTTATCTTGGGGAAGAATTTAGTGAGTGACTTCTTATTTTTTTTGTCCTTCAAATTTATTTTTAAAACCTAGATTTTTGAGAAATACTTTTCTTAAGGGTTTTAATTAAAAACCGCCCTATAATAGAGTGTGGGGTTAGGCGGATCCTTTCACTAATAAATTAATAAAAGAAAAGAAAATTCATATAGAGAGAGACATATGACAAAACCTCGAAATATGGAAACAAATACATCCAATAACTAGAAAAATAACAAAAGCAATAAAAGATACGACTAATTAATGCAACCGCCTAGAGAATCGCTTCCAAGTCTCACGGAGCGAATATCCTCTTCAACAACTCAATCGGTGGAAGCCCTCTGAACACCCGAATCATCTAAAAAAGGAGGCTGAGAGACCTCAGTGCATCCAGCAGCATCCCCTAAAGCAGTAGGATCCTTCAAACCATCATCAGTTTGAATTCTTTTCATAGAAACCTTATCAAACCCATCTTCTGCAGTATCCTAATAAATAGGTGACTGAGCATCTAAAGGAGCACCCTCACTAACATTAGGCCTCAATGGCTGAACCTCTTCGCCATCCCCTTTGGATGCACAGCAGCATCAGACATCAACATCTTACCTTTATCATGAATAACAGTATCCTGCACCTGACTAACAGGCTGCCAGGGCTCCCAGAGCCCAGGATTGGCAACAAAACAAGTATCAGTAGAGTTCCCAAGATGTTTACACAAGGCACAATATAAAGGAACATCCTAAAAAATGACATTCTACCAAAAAACGCCATCACCTTCACTAGTCCAAAGTTTGGGCAACAACGGTCGCGAAACATCCAACTCAATCAGAACTCTAGCAAGCGAGGGTTAATTAACAACAACAGTAGCATGGTCCACCCGTAGAGGCTTACCAATAGCATTAGCAATAGAAAATAAGACATCTTTGCAATGAATAAAATGCACTTGCAAATATGGCAAAGAAACTCAAATAAGAAGAACAGGAGATTCCTCAAAGCACCAAAATGAAGTCTATGAGACTACGCTACATGAGACTCAAACATAAAGGCCTAATTCTTGGTAAGGCTGCCCACCTAAATCCACTTGGAAAATGTTCAAACATACTTTTGATAATGTGTTTTAGTCTGTGAGGGTTGACACAATAGAATTTGGATTCGAGATGTTTACGGTTGCGAAGCTTCTGTAAGTGTTCTTGGTCCATTGTAAACTCACATTATTTTCATAGTGAATTGTTTCGTCTACAAGTGGACATAATAACATGTCGAGATTTTTATCCTAAATCGTGAGGATCAAAAGTATGTTTTTATATTAAATTATCTTTATTAACTAGGAAATAAAATCATTAATTTTACAGGGATTATTATTATTATTACCAATTATATAAAGATACTAAAATAAAAAATAAAACTAATAATATAAAATATTTACTTTAGTTATCAATTATTATATATACACACAATAAAAAATATTTTATATACATATATTATAAATATTAAATTAAATTTTATTCAAAACTATGTCCAATTTAATCATTTACATTCTTGTCATTTACAATCTTATTACAATTTAATAGTAAGATTTACCAAATATATAAATTATTTTTAAAACTCACAGTACTTTTAAAAATTATATCAAACGTTTAATTGATTACTTTTATAATTGATTATTTTTACAATACAATTAAACAGTAATTATTTTAAAAACTATAATATTAACAAAATGATCCAACATCTTTTAAGGACCCAGCTGAAATTTAACTAATAAAGGTTTACCATTACTATAGATTGCGGATAGTTTTAACTATTTTTAATTAATTATTAATATCAACCGTTGGATTCCATTCTATTTTAATGGAATCCAATGGTTTCAACATGGGTGATGGGCAGAGTGGCATGGACGCGTAATCAATTGAAAAGCCAGATATTCCATTCTCTTTTACTCCATCGTGTGAGTAAACAGTGACAATGTTTATTAATTACTAAGAAAGTCACTTTTTGATTAGTACAACAACAGACTGATTTCATTCCATTTGCTCTTGGAAGACGCGTAATCGATTGAAAAGCCAGATAATTTTCGTTTAGATCCCTTGAAGCTTCCAGCAAGCTTGATGCTAACTCCATCGTGTTGAGTAAACAGTGACAATATTTTTGAATTGTTAAGAAAGTCGCTGTTTGACCAAGACTTGCTCTAATTTCCCAAATTAAACAAAAAAACCTCCGCCTTTCCCTTGAAAAATAGGTGCGCACGTAAAATTCTATCATGTCATAATTATTTGCGACATTAATAAGTAATGAATATAATTTTTTTTATAATTTATACATACAATCAGTACATAAAAAATAAAATAAATAAATTAATATAAGTGTGGTTAATTGATATTTTAAAATTAAAAATAAAAAATACTTATAAAAATAATATAAAACTTATAAATCAACGTTAAACTTTAATTAGACTAGAAAATAGTTTATTTACTTAATTTAATTAAGAAAAAAAATCGCTAATTAAGAAAAAAATCGCTCATTAATTGAAAAAAATTGTATTAAAACAATTAGAATAAATTTTATTGAATTGGTTTAACCATGAATTCTATATTTATCCTAGGACATTTATAATTTTTTTTTCATTTTCTATATTTATCCTAGGACATTTATAATTAATTGCCTGTGCAATTAATACACTCAAAGCTTTAAGATTTATTTTAAGTTTTGTCTTATACATGTTTCTCTCAAATACAAGCTTTTAGCGCGGCATGCAAAATACACCCCGTTTAAATCTAATCACACCTCTCTAATTTTTTTTTTTTCGCCCCAAAGACGTAATGGAGTAGTCAAAGAGTATAACCATTAGATTCCTTTCGCTTCTTTGCTTTTTTCACCCCCACTTTCTGAGAAGACCAAGACTTGCTTTTGGAATACATATAAATAAATCCGGGGGAGCTGGAAGTTGCATTTTTGTTTTCCCTTTGAATCAAAACACTTCATCGGAGTTGATCAGATCAATTAGGTGGCTTCTTTCAACACACTCAAAGCTGTAAGTTTTATTTTATCCTCAGAATTAATTTGCACATTCTGGACGTTTAGAACAGGAAATATATAAAATTGAAAGAAAGCTTTGAATGTTTAAATTAATTTGTATAGTATCAACTCTTTAATTTGCTTCTCTTTGAGGCTCTAATTAAGATTTTCTTGAGTAAAGGTCGGCAAACACACTCTCCAATCAGAATCTGAAAAACTTTTTAATTATATTTTGGAAGTAAATGAGAGGCTGTTAATTAGTTTGTTTAGTTAAGAAGAAGATCATTAATTTGTTGTTCAATAATTTTATGCTAAAAGAAATGATCATAGTAATTATATTATTTTCATTTTTGTGCTGCCCATAATCTTGAATGAATCTTATTGTTTGCATGGTATTTAACGCTCACTGGATTTCACTTGATTTATTCTAAATTTTTAGGAACAAGTTAATATAATGGCTTCCACGAGCTTCCAAAATGTCTCTCATGGGGAATACGATGCCTTCTTAAGCTTTAGAGGAGAAGACACCCGTAAAAGGTTCATAGGTCATCTCTATACTGCTTTGAACAATAAAGGAATTTATGTATTCAGGGATGACAAACAACTTGAGAAAGGAGGATCCATTTCACCAAATCTCCTTAAAGCAATTGAAGAATCGAGAATTTCAATTATTGTTCTCTCAAAAAATTACGCTTCTTCCACTTGGTGCTTGGATGAACTTCTTAAGATTGTTGAATGCAAAAATAGAGAGGATCAAATTTTCCCAATTTTTTATGAAGTGGAACCAACTGTTGTAAGAAAACAAACAGCAAGTTTCGGAGAAGCTTTTGCTAAATATGAAGAATTTTTCAGGGATAATATAGAAAAAGTACAAAAGTGGAGACACGCTTTAAAGGTGGTGGCCAATATATCAGGTTGGGAATTGAAGGATAGGTAATCATTCTTTTTCTCAACTATTAATTTTGTTTGTTTTGCAAGATTAGTAACTACAAAACAGATTTTAATATTCATTCAACACTGTTTTCAATTAAACAACTTCTATTTAATACATATATATATATCATATGATGTGTAGTAAGAGGGTTCCTCCCATGAATTGAATATCTTTAAATTATACCCTTTAATTTTGAAAACCTCAATTTACCTCCCATTTTTGTTAAGAATACAAAAACATTTCATCAACTCACCCCATTTTTCCTTCTCTTTTGAACAAAAATAGGGTAATTGAGGTGTTCAAAAGGGAGTGATTTGAAGATATTCAAATCCCGAGGAGAATAATCTAAAATTTATAAATGAATTAATATTTGCAAACAAAGAGATATGAACATTGATACGTTGAATTATTGTATTTTGAACTTTTGATGACTAAATGTTTTTATGCTGTGATGCTTTGTGCTATCAGTTTTGCCCCAAAAAAAAAAAGTAAAATAAAACTTTATTCTTAGATTATTGCCCAAGGCATCTCAATATAATGATTTAAGCTTGTGATTATAATTTTAGTCCAAATTTATTTACTAGATTAATCTATCCTCATCCTTGCTTGCAAACTGCTCTGTTTTGTGTAATTTGCTATTTATTTTAATATAGTTTTTTCTATGAATTGACTCTTGACCTAGATTGCAAAATACTAATAATAACAATGGCAATAATCTCTATACGAATGATATCAATATCATTACATATTTAGCTAATCTAATTGATTTAAATTGTCTTTTCAACTAACTGATCCTGTTGTAGAAAGAAACAATATATAAATTTTGAAATTACCAATCACAATGCAACCCAATCCAATCCAATTTTTATTGGGTTGGGCTGGAATTTCTCATTCCAATTGTTGTTGACTGATGTAATAATATCATATTATTTAATTATGACTTCAATTTGATGAAATGAATATTGCATAGTTTGGATTTTATTCATAATATGGAATTGATTTGTTACTACATTCATACTAACTTTGATTTAACAATACCAATCTTTTCTTGTTGTTTTCAATCTGCAGGAATGAGTCAGAATTTATTGAGGAAATTGTCAATGTCATATCTAGTAAAATTCGTTCAGAACCAGAGATTCTTAAGGAGCTAGTAGGAATGGAATCACGCTTGGAGAAACTGAGGTTTCTTATGGGTACGGGGTCTAATGATGTTCGTATGATCGGGATATGGGGCATGGGAGGTCTAGGAAAGACAACTCTTGCAAGGGTTGTTTATGACTTGATGTCTCATGAGTTTGATGGGAGTAGTTTTCTTGCCGATGTTAGAGAAAAATTTGAAAAAGAAGGCAGTGAAATCTCTTTACAAAAGCAGCTCCTTTCTGATTTACTGAAGCTTTCAGATTATAGCATACAGAATGTCTACGATGGTATTAACATAATTGGAAGTAGGCTGCAACGGAAAAAAGTTCTTCTCATAATTGATGATGTGGCTGATGTTGAACAATTACAAAAGTTAGTTGGAAGGCGTGATTGGTTCTGTCCAGGCAGCAAGATTCTAATAACAACAAGAGATAGACAATTGTTGGTGGGACATGAAGTGGATGAAGAGCATATTCTTGACCTTGATGTACTAAATAACGATGAAGCTCTTCAACTCTTTAGTATGAAAGCTTTTAAAAGCCATCAGCCTATGGGAGAATATGTGGAGCTGTCTAAACGTGTTCTGGAGTATGCTGGTGGTCTTCCATTAGCTCTAAAAGTTTTGGGATCCTTTCTAATTGGTAGATCTGCAGATCTATGGAGAAGTGCCCTAGAAAGACTAAAAAAAGATCCTTCAAATAAGATTATGAGTATACTTCAAATAAGTTTTGAAGGACTACAAGATTCAGAGAAGAAAATATTTCTCGATGTTGCATGTTTCTTTAAATGGAAGACTAGAGATTATGTAACAAAAATTCTAGACGGATGTGGTTTTTCCCCAGTCATTGGAATAGAAGTTCTTATTGAAAGATCTCTGTTAACGGTTGATGGCGGCAACAGACTGGGGATGCATGATTTGTTACAGGAATTGGGACAACTGATTGTTACGAGACAATCACCCGAAGAACCTGGGAACCGCAGTAGATTATGGAAGAAAGAAGAAGTACGCCAGGTGTTGATAGAAAACTACGGTAAGTGAATTATTAAATGGAAAACTTGTTGATGCTTGCTACTTTATTTTGCCCAATTATATCTCTGACCAAATTTTCAACATCTTTACATTATTGTTTTATTACTCATCCTTTGCTTATAATCTTTAGGGAGGTGAAGTAGTGGAAGGAATAATAGTTAATGCAAACTTTCCTGAAGATGAGGTTTACTTAAGTGCAAGTGCTAAAGCATTTTCGCAGATGACCAACCTAAGACTACTCAAAATCAGTAATGTGCAACTTCCTGAAGGTCTAGAATACCTCTCTAACAGGTTGCGATTACTTGATTGGCATCGGTATCCTTTGAAATCTTTGCCATCAAATCTGCAATTAGATAAAATTGTTGAATTTAAAATGTGTTACAGCCGCATTGAAGAATTATGGAAAGGATTCAAAGTAAGATCAATTTTTTTTTGTCACAAATTTATATTTTTCAGAGAATAATTGTGGATAACAATTTTATTATTATAGTAGTATATGAATTAAGAAATATCATTTTAGCTCCTTTTTTTTTTTCAACAGCCTTTAAACATGTTGAGAGTCATGGAACTCAGCCACTCAGAGAATCTGATTAAGACTCCAGACTTCACAGAGGTCCCAAATTTGGAGGTGTTGGATCTTGAAGGATGCACAAGGTTGCGTGAAATTCACCAGTCTTTGCTACGTCACAATAAGCTGATCTTGTTGAATTTGAAAGGTTGTACAAGTCTTACAACTCTTCCGGGTGAGATTTTTATGGAATCTCTTAAAACGCTTGTTCTATCTGGTTGCTCAAAATTGAATTTCCGGACATTGTAGGAGGTATGGAGTGTCTGCAGGAACTTCGTTTAGATGGAACTGATATCAAAGAACTGCCAGTGTCAATTGAACTTATGTCTGGCCTTGTTTCGTTGAATTTGAAAGATTGCAGAAATCTCGCGAGTCTTCCAATTACAATAGGCAGTTTAGAATGTCTACAAACGCTCGTGCTATCTGGTTGCTCGAAAATAGTGAAATTTCCAGAGGCTGTGATAAGTGTGGTAGATCTGTCAGAGCTCTTTTTAGATGGAACTTCTATCACAGAAGTGCCGTCATCTATAGAGCTTTTGACCAAACTTCGATTGTTGAATTTGAATGACTGCAGAAGTCTCGTGAGACTTCCTAGCAGTATAAATGGTTTGAAATCCCTCAAAACTTTGAATCTCTCAGGCTGCTTCAAACTTGAAAATGTGCCTGAGACGCTTGGGCAAGTAGAAAGTTTGGAAAAACTTGATATAAGTGTTACAGCTAGAAGGCAACCTCCATCGTCGATTTTTCTTATGAAGAATCTTAAAGAACTATCTTGTCGTGGGTGCAAAGGATCACCATCATCTGCATCACGATTTCTGCGCTTTCCTATCAATTTGATGCGATGGAGTTCAAATCCGGTGGCTTTGAGTTTGCCGTCTTCTCTGTCAGGTTTGTGTAGTTTAACGAAATTGGATATCAGTGACTGTGATCTAGGGGAAGGAGCAATCCCAAGTAGTATTGGCGACTTATGCTCATTAGAATGGTTGTTGCTGAGTGGAAACAGTTTTGTTTCGCTACCGGCAAGCATCTACCGTCTTTCTAATCTTCAGGAGATTAAATTAGAGGAATGCAAAATGCTTCAAAATCTGCCTCGACTTCCAGCCAGTATACATTGGATTTCGTTAGACGGTTGTGTTTCGTTGGAAACATTATCAGATGTATTAAATTTAAACGAGCATCGACTCCCGCACTTATTCCTTCATTGTGTGGATTGCTTGAAATTGGCTGGCAACTATGATTTGGCGCTTTCACTGCTAAAAGAGTACATTAAAAATTCTGAGGTCAGTCTCTCACTCTCACCTGTGCTAACATTATGCCTAAAACTGATGTGTCGGTTTCTTACACTGTCTCTCACCTGTTGCTAAAATCATGCCTAAAAATTATGCATTGGTATGGCTTTCTAATATATATATATATTTGTGGGGTTTCAGGACCGTCGGAGACGTTTTAGCATAATTGTTCCTGGAAGTGAAATCCCAGAGTGGTTCGAGTATCAGAATAATGAGGGTTCTTCAATAACAATAAGCACGCCTCCAAAGACGTATAAGAATAGTAAGCTTGTGGGATGTGCTATGTGCTGTGTTTTTCATGTCCCTAAATATTCACCTCCTTATTATATACGACCGGTTCCATATCCCGTACATAATCTGTGCGCCATGCCTACCCACGGGCATGGTTATGGAATTTCGTTTGGAAAGCAATTCGGTCAGGCTGTGTCAGACCATCTTTGGCTATGCTACCTGAATAGGGAAGAGGTGTGGCGATACTACCATAATATTTATAAAGTGAAATTTGATTCGCGGTCGGGATTGGAGTTGAAGAGGTGCGGTTTGCATCCAATCTATGTGCATGAAGGGGATAAGTTCAACCAAACAATTGGTCCGGTTTGGAGATTGAACGAATTCGGTCACGATTGTTCTGGATCAACATCCTTTACGCGTAGCCTTAATGATGACTTAGACAGGGCAGAAGGCAGTGGAAGTTGCTGCGGGGATGATGCAGGATCAACGACGTCGTCTGAGCGAAGCTTTCTAAAGCGAAGTCTTGAAGAATATGTTGGGGCGGCTGAAGCTAGTGGAAGTGGCTGCTGTAATGATGATGAGGAACCACAACCTAAAAGATTTAGACAACTCGAATGAAGGGCACATATTTTATTTTTCTCTGCAGATCGCATTTCATTTACTTTCTTTGTATTTATTTATTGTATCTGTTCTTGTTACTTATTTCCCTGTTAAATTACTAGAAAATGCCTGGCTTGGGTCAAACAGTTGGACAGATGTTTTATTACTCTGTTTTTTTCTGCTTTGTTTTATTACTCTGTTTTTCCTGCAAAAGATGCCGTACATAGATGCGGTGAGCGCGAGTTGTTTGGTATATTTGAAGGGGCTCGGGACCACAATGACTAATTATTTAATGTTGTGTGTTAAATATTAAAATATGCGGATAGCTTATCACTTTTGAGACCTAAGAGTCATTGATACTCTGTTTTTTAGACCTAAAAGTATTTATTTAATGTTAGGGTGATTGAAAAAAAATTGACGAATTACCATTAAACAAGCAACAAAATAACAAATTCTTTGAAAAGAAATTATATAATAGAAAGAAGAAATTCTCACTCGAAAACAGTTTGCAGGCAACCTACCATTGATATAAACAATCAGTTATAAAATTAAGCAAATATAAAACGGATACTCAAAAATTCTTATAAAATTTGTTTTCTTCTTTTAGTAGTTTGAGGAATGAAAATGGTATCTAGTTTTTTTTTTTTTTTGTGTTTTAAGGGAAGACGGTACCTAGATATTGATAAAAGAAAAATCCTTTAGAGTCGGGATAAAAGTCTTACCATCAATAATAGGAGTTAAATATGAGAATCATCACCCTTAATTTAAGTTTAAAAGGTAAGTAATTATGCAACAAGTCATTTAGAAGTTGTGGTACTTTTTCATACTTTAAATTATTTTTGTCTAGTCAATTAAATAGATATTTTTTAAGTCGCCAAAAAAATAAAAAATATTTTGAACTTAAAAATGATAGGAGCTATCTATAGTTTTACAATTTTGCAGTTAGTAGTAGAAATATAATAGCATTGTAACAAATATAATTAGCTAGTAATATTATTTCAACAATACTTTATATAAAGATATTCCATAAGGTCTTATAGCAATTTATATCATAATTAAATGTTGTATGAATTTAATTGTAAAACCATTAGTACTTGAACAATAATGATTATAGAAGGCATTGTAATAAATTATTTAATATACATTATTAACAATACTATATGAATCTGAAACAAATGAGAAATATTTTCATCCATAACTAGAATGGAAAAATGTATGTGTCTATTTAATTAGACAATGGCTTGGATATATATTTTTAGAGTTAAATTAGAAAAAAGGACACCCAGAATCCCAGATATCTCTAACTCTGTAACTCCTTTCTTTGAAAACCAAGAAAAAAAAAAGTTCCAGTTTGCCTTTAGCCTCTCCTCCCAAGTTGTCGGGCATGGACTTGCTTTCGCTTCCGAAAGGAAAAAATAAAATAAATATATGTATATTAAAATATTTTTAATCTTCAAAAAATATTTTAATACTGTACAGTATTAAATTATATTAAATTAAATTTTATAATGGATATAAACAGAATATTAAAATAAATATATAAAGATTCGAATTATTTTAAATTTATATAAAATAATTTTAATATTATCGATACATGAGATATTTTTTATTAGTTGTAAAATCTATTTAACCCAAATATTTATTTTAAAAAATTTATATAAAATAATTTAATATTATCAATAAAAATATATTATTAAAATAATATTATAATTTACATTTTAAAAATTATTTTATACATATTACAAATATTCCATTATTTTTAGTCTATTAGACAAAATAAACTACTTAAAGTATATTTGTATTTATTAAAAATATTTTAACGTTAATTTTTTTTAGTTACTACCTATGAAGGGTATTATAGCCAAAAGGGAGTTTAGGTATCATTTTCCTTTTAAGTTATTTTATCTTAAATTTTTAATACAAAATTGAAATTATTGATTTCATGCAATTCAGTTACTATGGTGGATGATTTAACATCGTAAAATTTTACATTGACTTTCAATATCAACCATTAGATTGAGAGAGATTAATGGCTCATTTTTTGCGTCAAAATTTAAGTTAAAATATCCCAAACCATGCTTTTATAACGAGAATATAAAATAAATAGATAATATTTTTCCCATGAATATTATTGGAGGTAATATTTACTTATTATATTAATTACCATCATAAAAGCAATCAGCCTTTTAGTGACATAAAATTTTGTAACCACAATCAATGAATATTAACAAAACAATCTTTCATGATTCATAAATTATAACTAATTAAGAATATATGTTAATTTCAAATTTATGAAATCAACAAAGTGACATTGGAAAATTAAATGAAAATAGGCTTGTAAAACTTAAATTTATATTCCTACCATGTAAAAGTATTCACTGTAACATAATCCCTAATTTCATGGTATAGGTTGTGCTAAATTGGTGTTAAAAATAATATATGAAATACTAGCTAGGCAACCCAAGAGGGGGGTGAATTGAGATTTTAAAAATTAAGCTAAATAAACCACAACAATTCAATATAATGCCTTAATCAATTCGAAACAATAAATTTAATGAAACACAATATTAAAAGAGTAAGGGAAGAGAAAACGAACACAAGGATTTTTACGTGGTTCGGCTATCCCCGCCTACGTCCACGCCTCCAAGCTCACCGGGCTTGAGGATTTCACTAAGCTAGCCTCCCAAGGCTTCAAACGCTTACAATTGACTTCCAAGGTGTCAATGAACCTTTACAACAAGAGATTATCCACAATCTCTTAACCCAAGTGTATCCCAACACTTACAATCTTTTAACTTGATTTTACAAAAAAGATTACAAATGAATCTCTCTCACACAATGTGTTTGATCTCAAGTGAAAGCTCAATGTGTGAATGAATGAGATGAATACAATGATTTAAAGCTCAATGAAAGATGTATTCTCAATATTTTGCTCAATGATAATCGTTGGAATCACCCTTCTTTGAATTGGATTGAGCTTATTTATAGTTGGAGCTGAAAACTAGCCGTTATTCACTTTTTGATCACTGTCGGATCGCCGTTATCTAGATATCGGATCGCCGTTTGACTGGTCAATATGACCGTTGGGGCTGATTTTCAAATTGTCGGATCGCCGTTATCTATATGTCGGATCGCCGTTAGTGTCCAGAGACTAATCTTCAATTCTGTTAGATGTCGGCGAGCCGTTAGTAAGAAGTCGGATCGCCGTTAGTGTCCAGAGGCTGATCTTCAATTCTGCTCGATGTCGGCGAGCCGTTAACCAAATGTCGGATCGCCGTTTTCTACAGTGACCGCTACAGTGACTGCTACAGTGACTACTATAGTACACTATTTTGTGAAATAATAATTTGACCCTCAAACTTTATATAACTGTATTATGTCCCAAAACGATATGAAACTTTGCAAATAAGTCCAATTTCAGAATTTCTAAATAATACTTTGTTAATCCCAAAACTTTCTGAAATTATGGTATAGCCAAAAATGCTATGACACTTTTCGAATAAGTCCTTTACCAAAATTTCAAGCAATACTTCTTTATTTCAAAGTTTTCAAAATCCTTTAAATTAAACCATAAACTTTGAAAAACAACTAATTTTATACAATCATTTTTCCATTAAATATAAAACATTTATAATGTAAAAATAATGATTTATTCAAAATATATTTTTCAATAATTTGAGCTTAAAAAATTAATCATTCTTAATCTTGTTTGTTATCATCAAAATCAACATTATGAAAACATAAATGTTAACAATATACACTTCATGATTAATCACACAATGGTCCTTAATAATATACAAAATAGTGAGCATTATGTTAATTTTTATTAAAGAGTGAAAAAGGTGAAGAATGACAGAGGCAGCGGCCGTAGACGGTGGACGTGAGATAGCTTCGGGTTTTGATATTTTGCTGACTTTTTCTTCTTTTTTTTTAATGAAAGTAATTGATGATGGAGGGAGGATTTGTGTATGGGGAATGGTTGATGGTCAGGAAAGCTCTGCCTAATACAAAGAAAGACTCTGATGCCACTTGACGCATTGCAAAAGTAATACTAAATTTCGTTTTAATGTACGTTCTTGAAAATTCAAGAAAGAAGGCTCTCACGAAGAAGAAAATATCTCAATTAAGAAATATTAAATATTATTGATGAGAAACTTATATGTTATAATGAACTATCAGTAACAAGCCTATATATACTAAGTAGCCAACTTAATCTTAATCCTTCTTAAATAAGAGAAATAATCTAAAATCCTAATTAGATTAGAATTCCAAACATGATCGAATAAGTTTAAAAAATAAGATAAATTCTAATAAAATACTAAATACCCAAATATTATAATTCCTAATAAATTCTAATTTATTTTATCTAATATGCTTCCTATATTACTCCATCGCTATGTTGTCTGAATCGATGTCTCTTTTTATCAATAAAAAACGCTTACTCATCATCCTTTTCTAAGGCCCCACTCAATTGCTTGTCAATTACTCCTTGATCAGCAAGCAAGTTTTCAAATTTCTCAATGGTTGGTTGAGTTGGACAACCTTAGATAGTTGTAACAAAGCTCTTAAGCTCAAGCTTCAAACCATTGACAATAATTCTCTTTATTCTAGATTTAGAAATTGTAGCAACAGAATCTAACCCATAAATTTCACAGCATAGGGATTTTAACTTGTTTAAGTACTCGTCAATCGTCATGTTTCATTGTGAAATTGATAGTAGCTCATTTTTCAGAAGTTGTAGCCATATGTTATTCTTCTTTGAAAAACTCATTGTAGAAGTATCCCTAGTTTTCTTAGGTATTTTAACATTTTTTATGTGTTGCAGCATGGCGAACATGGCCTTCTAGCTATAATGCTCCACTTCTTTAAAGTGGCATCCTCAGTTGGTGGTTGCATATCGTTACCACAAACAATCTCCCAGAGATCTTGACCTTGTAAGCAGGACCCCATCAATGTTGCCCACGTATTGTAATTTTCCTTGTCGAGCTTTTTAATTCTTCCAACTACTTGAAGGTCACCCATCATGTTTCCAAGACTTTAACAATGCCAAGCAAGCTTGATATTCACTAATGAACTTGCAAAGTTCCAAACAAAGTACTCTAAATAAAGAACTCCACTTCAAATCTGAACCCAACTGCCTTTTACTCAATAGATTTTGACAAGTCCATTCCGTTAGATTAAGAGAAAAGAATTGATGGCATTGTGCCACCGGGAGGAATTGGTTCCAAAGTCTTTCTAAAAATTGTACGATCAGCAATCCTTAGAAAAAAGTGATAAACTTATTGTAAATTGTAAATGGTACTTGAAGAGGATATATATTTTCGCTTGTTGAGGTTCTTATTGAATTTGCATAGATTTTACTTGAATAGCACGGGCGCCTTCTAAGTTCGAGTTATTCACGTTGCAAACCCTATTTGGGATTACAGTTGAGATGTTATAAATAAATTATTTTATAAGTTTTGACAATAATAGTGCTTGGTAAATATTTTAAAAGTGGCTTGTTTTATAATTTTCACTACTTTGATAACAATTTTAAAAAGTAGGTGCTAGATAAGAGTTGCATTTTACAAGTAGTTTATTAGAAAAGCCGTTAACCTTTTAAAGTTTTTATTATAAACTAAATATTTTGACAAAATGATAATTATATCATATTTTTCAATAAACCCTGATATATATATATATATAAAAGACAATTTAAACTTATATCTACTTTGATTATTATATATATTGAAACAACACTATCATAACAAAATTTATCGAATTGATATACTTTATTTTTCAAATTCACAACCACATAATTTACGAAATATTGAATTATTTTTTAATTAACAATTTATTTTAACCGCATAGGGAAAATAACTTACCATTTTAGTTACCGCAATCTGGTCATAGCACCTATTTTCATGTGCCATGATCAATGATAATATCACGTATTTGACCAAAAATATTTTCGATAAACAATTATATTGTTTACGTTGTCTTCACTGTGAGCTAAAGCTTCATCAAGTACCCTTCCCAACCCTTTTAATCTTTCATCTTGATGTTGGAATCTTGTTGGCCTTTGTGGCCTTGTTGAATTTAACCTCGCTTGTTTAATTTGGGTTTTCTGACTTTGGTTGAGCCTTGTTGATTCTTTTATGCGGAGTTGGAATATTGCCCACCCCCAATCTTTTCATTAAACTTTTTTTTTTCAAACCCAACTTCTAGATTCGAATTTTAAAAAGTATGTGTTAATAAAAAAACATTATGTTATTTTATTATTGTTAAAATTCAAAGTAATATTCTTTTTTTTTCAACTACACATAAATTAAAAAATTGTATGCGTTTACTTGAATTACACATATTTTAAATTATAATTTGAGTTAAATTGTACAGATTTGATAAAATGTTCTTGAGGAATAATTGTATGATTCCCATGCTCTCAACATGTTTGATAAAATGCCCAAGTAGGAACCATGCCATCCCAATTCCGAGCTGAAGTGTTGAACAACGAGATGATGATGATGCATCTGCGGCGTCACCTCTACGATTTCCCACCCAAAAGCAATCAATCAACAAGGTCAATTTCCTAAGCTGTTGAGTATGATTCAATAATATAAATTTAGGGTTGTGTGTAATCATAAATTCTGTAACTTCTCAGGGGTGTGTTTTGGCCAGGTTCGGAGATGAGAGGTGTGATATCCATCCAGTTTATAAGGAAGAGTTTGACAAAACTACAATACAATGGAATCGCTTTACCACTTATAATCTGAATGGATCCCCTCAATTTTTTTTTTTTTTTTTGCATCAAAGATGGTTGTAGCAACAATGTCAAGGCGAACCTTACTGCATATGTTGAGGTGATGAGGAACCACAACCTCAAGGATCCATTTAGTGAACTCAAATAAAGGGAGAAGCCTGCTTATTATTCTCTTAATATTTCAGTAAGCATGCATCTTCAATTTCAGTTGGCAATTTTTATTTTATATATGTTAAATTACCACAAAACCAAAATATCATCTCCAAAGTTGTTACCTTCCATGAATCGAAAATGCTTTCATGCTTGATCAGATTGTTTAAGTATGTGTTCCTAAAATATACAAAAATGCTCAGGAAAATGGCACAGAATAATTAGTATATAATAAAGTTTATTTTTGGTAATTTTTTAGATGCATATGGTTTTAAAGTTCTCTTCAAATAGCTGGACTTGACATATACTATAATATTGTTTAGTAAGGCATTACTATCATATCCTATATTTTTTTTATCTATCATTAATATTTACATTTTTATTATTTCATTGATCTTATTTTAATTTACTTTGTATTCATAGACATAATTTAAGAATATGATATTACTGTACTTATGTTTCCGTTTTCGTATATAAATTCCTGGAAGACGTTCCAACATCAATTTTGTCGTTATTTAATAAACAAAATAAAAAAAACAAAAAGATACAACAACTTATGCTCTCATTCACAAAGAACCAGATAATGTACATGCGTTAGATGACTCTAGACGGCTGCAAGCTATGAAAGAAGAATATGATGCTTTGATTAAGAATAATACGTGGACATTACTTCCAAGACAAGTTGGTCATCACGATGCTGACAATAAATGGGTGTGAAGTATCAAGTATAACAAAGATGGAAGTGTAGCTAAGTATAAATCCAAGCTTATTGCCAAAGGATTTTAGCAAGTGGCAGGGGTGAATTACTTTAAAACATTCAGTCCAGTGGTTAAATTAGCTATTATTAGATTGGTGCTGAGCCTAGGAGTGATGAACTGATGGATAATAAGGCAAGTTAATGTTAACAATACCTTTTTTTAATGGAGAGTTAACTGAGGATGTATTCATGTGTCAGCCGGAAGGCTTTATTAATGCTGAGAAATCTGAATTTGTGTGCAAATTGCACAAATGTCTATATGGACTGAAACAAGTTCCTAGAGCTTAGTTTGATAAGCTGAAAAGCTGTTTATTGCATTGGGGTTTTATTAATACTAATTTGGATACCTCTCTTCTTATCAGAAGAAACACTCATTACAAGTCCAAGTACTATAAAGTTAAAAAGCTTTATAACTCAGTTCAGCAAAGCATTTGCCTTAAAAGAACTAGGAATATTATCTTATTTCCTTGGAATTAAAATGTTGTAAGATGCACATTGTGTATATTTGTCACGAAGAAAACACATCAGAGATCTATTGTCTATAGGTGATATAGGTGAAATGGTTGAATGCAAAGGCATCGACACCCTTATGAGTACTAGTACAAAGCTGCAGAAGGTTGTTCAAGGAGAGCTTAGATACAATCTTGAAGATCCAACAAGCTACAGGAGTATAGTTGGAGGGAAGCAATACTTGATACAGAAGATCTGAGATTACTTTTGCTGAAAACAAGCTCAGTCAATATGTATCTGCACCTACATTGCAACATCTGATAGCATGTAAAAGAGTCCTAAGGTATCTAAAAGCTAGCTACTCAAGATTATGGATTAAGGTTCATTAGAAAAGGAAGCATGATGTTACGGACCGCAATCGTGACACCCAAGATATGCGCCCGTACGCTAGTGTCGTTGCTGGTTGTGCTGATTGTGGGAGACGTGCTTCAGGAAAGTGTGTGTGGCGATACAATGCCCTAGACTCTTTGGAGTTCAGGCAGGCCGACCCGGTTGAGTTTGGGGAGCTTGCCGCTAGTCAAGGACTTAACGCTGAAGAGGGGTCTAGGAATATCCTGACGCACACTGGTTGGGAACTGAGGCCGTTCTCCTGACGAGCCCAAGGCAGGGCGAAACCAGTCGACATTGTGCCACTTCCTCCAGGCTTACTCTCGTAGTATGGGATGCGGGAGTGCCGCACGGGGTCGAAACCTCTCGTCCCGTGACAGATGGTATCAGAGCCGCGCTTGTCATCTCGCAAAGCCCTCGTCGCGAGCTCGCCAAGCGCTCCAATGCCGCACCACGCGGGTCCCCGCCCTTCCGGATGCAAGGGTCGACAAGCGGGACGAACAGGCGGGTTCTCACACCCCCAAGCGTTCGCACCAAGTGGATGGTGTCTGCACGCGGGTCCTCTCCACGGATCGAGGACGAGTAGGCAGGGAGTTCATGGGTTGATGACAAGCCGATCTTCACGTTTTCGCGTGGAAGTGCACACTTGCGAGGCGTACTCCTCATGCACGAGGACGTGCATGGTTATGGCGGTGGGAGAATGTTACGGACCGCAATCGTGACACCCAAGATATGCGCCCGTACGCTAGTGTCGTTGCTGGTTGTGCTGATTGTGGGAGACGTGCTTCAGGAAAGTGTGTGTGGCGATACAATGCCCTAGACTCTTTGGAGTTCAGGCAGGCCGACCCGGTTGAGTTTGGGGAGCTTGTCGCTAGTCGAGGACTTAACGCTGAAGAGGGGTTTAGGAATATCTTGACGCACACTGGTTGGGAACTGAGGCCGTTCTCCTGACGAGCCCAAGGCAGGGCGAAACCAGTCGACATTGTGCCACTTCCTCCAGGCTTACTCTCGTAGTATGGGATGCGGGAGTGCCGCACGGGGTCGAAACCTCTCGTCCCGTGACAATGAGCTCACTGGTTTCACTGATACAGATTGAGCATGTGACTTAGATGATAGGAAATTTGTTGTTGCTTATTGTATTTACTTGGGGAACAATTTGATATCTTGGTCATTTAAGAAACAATCAGTAATATCTAGATTAAGTGTAGAAAGTGAGTATGGAGCTTTGGCTTCAGCAAGTGCAGAATAACTTGGCTTCAATCCTTGTCTATAGGATTGGGAATATGTTGCATAGAAAAGCCACTCAACTAGCAAGGAACCCTGTTTACCATTCCAAAACGAAGCATATCGAAATTGATAATGCACTTCATCAGAAACAAGGTACTTGCAGGTGAGCTAAACATCCATTATGTCCCAAGTGAAGAACAAATTGCATACATAATGATTCTGGCATTTGTGAAGTTTAATTACTTGAGAGCCAAACTCAACATTCATCTTCATCCCTTGAATTTGAGGGGGGCAATTAAGATAGCACACTGTTTAGAATACAAGAAGAAGAAAATGAAACTGAAGAAGAATGCAGAATGAGATGCCAGCTCAGCTTAATCACTTAAAATTTGTTACAAGTACACTGTGCATTGAGCTGAAAATTAGCAAGTCTTAACACTAGTCAACTCTGGATTAATTAAATGTAATCATCATTAAAGAATGTGTACACAAGCAGTTTCCTTCATATCAATTTGTGTTGTTGAATAAGAATTATCAATAGAACTCATTAATCTTTATAAACTTTCTCAGTTGCCGAATAACTTCATTTCAACTTTCTTTCGGATGTACAACGTTGTGTGAAATTCACCCATCTTGTCTAGAAAAAGCTTATTTTATTGAATCCCGAAGGATGTACAATTCTAAAAGCTCTTCCAACCAAGATTACCATGGAATCTCCAAAAACACTTGTACTTTCTTGTTGCTCAAAGCTGAAAAAGTTCCCGGAGATTGTGGGAAGTATGGCATCTCTAATGAGGCTCATGTTAGATGGAACTGATCTTCAAGAACTGCCATTGTCAAGTGAACTTCTAAGTGGACTTGATTTGTTGAATTTGAATGACTGCAATAATCTTTCGAGATTTCCAAGTACTATAAATGGTCTAAAATCTCTAAAAGCTCTGTATCTCTTTGGCTTCTCCAATCTCGGAAATGTGCCAAAGAACTTGATGAGAATAGAAAGCTTGGAAGAGCTTGATCTCAGTGGAACCGCTGTAAGACAACCAGTGTTGTCCATTTTTCTCTTGAAGAATCTTAAAGAATATTTTTCATGGATGCAAAGCGAAAAGATCTTCAACATCTTGGTATCTGCACTTCCCTGAAATGTTGAGGCCAAGAAGAATTTCAGATCCTACGCCTCTAACACTGCTGTTTATCAGGTTTGTGTTCTTTAATCTAAGGGAAGAATTAATCCCGGGTGCTATTTCAGCTTATTATCATTAGACAAGTTAAATCTAAGCAAGAAGAAGTGTGAATTGCTACCTGCAAGAGGCTTGAATGTCTACCGGAACTTCCATCCGGTGTAAAGGTAGTTAGAATAAATGGCTGTGCTTCGCTGAAACATTATCAGGTGCATTAAAACTATGCGAGTCCAAGTTCAGAAAAATCAATTGTGTGCACTGCTTCAAATTGTTCAATAACAAGGATTTGGTGGTTTCAATGCTAAAAGATTACCCTGAGGTCAGTCTCTCACTCTGCCCTTCTGCTGTTCTAAACAAAAGATTCAGACCTTACTGTTATGCTGATTTTTTTTTTTTTTTTAACTCTGTTGTAGAAAGGGTCAAATCCAAGACCAGAATATTTAAGCCTTGTTGCTCCTGGAAATAAAATTCCGAGTGGTTCAGCTATCAGAATGACGGTCCTTGGACAACAATAGAAAGGCCTTCAGATTTGTACGAGAAGAACAAGGTGGTGGAATATGCTATTTGTAAAATTCACCAACTGTCGGACACCTGCGTTCATAACACTTCAGTTGAACTGCCATTTGAGATCAGATGGTATAATGGGAGCTTCTCCATTTCTTTTTATGCCTTGATGTTTAGGAGTAATTTGGACGGGCTGATTCGAATTATCTTTGGCTACTCTATTTGTGTCTCGCCACAAGCACTATGATGGTATTGTTATTTGAACTAATGCCTGTATGTCTTTGGCTACTTTATTTGTCCCTCTCGTTTGCTTATAATCTGAATGGATCCCATGCCACAGCAGTGGGATCAAAGCAAAGCCTTGCTGACTATGTTGCCGTAGAGGCCACGGGAAGTGGCTTCTGTAATGAATGATGAGGAACCACAAGCTAAAAGGTTTAGAGAGCTCGAGTGAAGGGCAAAGCCTACTTATTATTCTCTGAAGATATCTGTAAGTTTGCATATCAATTTCTTTGGCAATTCTATGATCTAATTCTTTTCTAATGCCTATGCTCTAAGTTTATTTATCGTGCACAATTACATTTTTTGTGCTTCTGAAGCACAAGCCTCGTATTTTGCACGTACTGTAATTTTTTGGCAATGAAAATTATCATTCAAAAATATTTTTAAAAAAAATATAATGTATCATTTTCCTTCAATCAATATAGTATTGAGCTCCAACATTACTCTGCTCTTGCCACGAATATGATCAATGTGTTCAATTAAGATATGTCTGGATAAAAAATTTATCGAACATTTCCCGTCAACGAAATAACTTTATGCTAGAAAGTTGGATTAGAGGGTTGAATTGAATTGAAAATTTTAAAATACACAATTAGGTTGATTTGATATGAATTTGTTTTTATAATTTCTGAAAAGAAAAAAAATTAAAAAGTTTTGCGAAACATTATCATTTTTATTAATGCTCATCGTATATTTCTACTAAAAATTGAAGGATTATATTATGTTTTGTAATTACTTGAACTAAAATTTAAGAGTTAAAAACCAGTTCGTGGAAGTCTTTAAACACAAACGCCACAAAAGTTTCTTTTAAGCATTGGTTTAATGCTTACTTATGACGTGGCATTACCTAATAGGCCAGATGTAGCCAAACTCGATTCCTCATCGAAGTCTGTTACTTCAAAACAATCTCTTGTTTTAATATATTTCATTAGCAATTTCTTGGAAGATGCTCGAACGGCAGCTTTGTAGGCTATTTAATAAACTAAAGGAAGCACATTATTTTCAACGATAGTGATTGCCATGTGAAGAATCTTACGATGTATAATAATTCTTTGAATAATTAATAGTGACAGGTGGAAGTTTATAACGAATAACTAATTATGCAAGTGGAAGTTTATAGCGATTAATTAAGTATGCAAGTCAACTTTCACTAAGGCTGGCTTTTAGAATACAGGCACACAACAGAGCTGAGGATGAGGAGCCAGAAGTTGCCTGATTTGATTAACTTCTTTCCTTTGAGCAAATACTTCGTTGGAGATCCAATAAGCTGTAAGTTTTATCTTGTACATTTCTCTTTCATTTTCCGAATTAATTTGCACATCCTGTGTGTTTAAAAATTAAAAGAAAGCTTGAATGTTTATATGAACTCTTTGCCTTTCCTTAATAGACACCTAAAAAAATATTTGCCTGAGTAGAGGTGGGCATACACATCCCCATTCAGCATCTGAAAAAATTTTCTAATTACATTTTGGGATTTATTTAGGAAATTTTTTCTTTTTGGTAAAGAAAGTAAATAAGAAGTTGTGGATCTGTTTATTTTGTTTAAGAAGAAGATTATTAATTTTGAAATGAGAATGCTTTATTAACTTTTTATATTAGCAATTTTTCGTCTTTAAACAATATTTAAGTACAATCTATTGTCAATTAATTTAATTAATTAAAAAAAAGAGCGAATTTTCAGTTTCTATCAGCTTCTCTCAATCTCTGTAAAAAATTAACTTGAAAATTATGATCTATGCGCAAATAATTTATTAAAACTAACTATTTGCCAGATTCTTTGCTTATATATAATGTCAATGAATATTAATTGTAACCTTATTTTATTTAATTATGTAAGATCATTTTATTTATTTTACTTTATTATTGAATAATTTATTATTTTCTGAAATAAAAAGTACTACTTTCTTGATAAATTTTCAAAAATTTTATTGTGAAAGTTAAATAATAAATTTAATATAACTAATAGTATAAAATATTAAAATTCTAATAAAAATATTTTATTTAATGCAATACAGCTGATGTAATATAATATGGTGCACCAAAAACTTTCGAAATTAATTATATCTGGATATTTACATTTTCCTTTTTTGGTGGCCATAATTTCGGATGAATCATGTTGTTTGCCAATATTGTACTGTACCCAGAATGTCACATTTTTTCATTCTAAGTTTCAGGAACAAATATAATGGCTTCTAGGAGCACCCAAATTGTCTTTTATGGGAAATATGATGCCTTCTTAAGTTTTAGAGGGGAAGACACTCGTAAAACCTTCACGGGTCATCTCTATACTGCTTTAAAAAATAAAGGAATTTACGCATTCAAGGATGACAAAGAGCTTCAGAAAGGAGGATCCATTTCACCAGAACTCGTAAAAGCAATTGAAGAATCGAGAATTTCAATTATTGTTCTCTCCAAAAATTATGCTTCTTCCACTTGGTGCTTGGATGAACTTGCTAAGATTGTTGAATGCAAAAACAAAGAAGATCACATTTTTCCAATTTTCTACGATGTGGAAACAACTGTGGTGAGGAAACAGACAGCAAGTTTTGGACAAGCTTTTGCTAAACATGAAGAAACTTTTAAGGATAATATAGAAAAGGTGCAAAACTGGAGAGACGCTTTAAAAGTGGTGGCCAATAAATCTGGCTGGGAATTGAAGGATAGGTAATCATTCTTATTCTCAATTATTAATATTTTTTTTGTTGTTCTGCTTGATTAGTAAGTACAACACAAATTTTAGTATTCATGATTCAACACTGTTTAGTATTCATAATTCAACTGCTGTTTAATTAAACAGCTGCTGTTTAATATGTATATATATATCATATGATGTGCTGTTATTAAAATAGTCGTGTTGTAAATGAACTAATATTTGCAAATGAATAGCTACGGATGTTGATACATTTAATTATTGTATTTTGAACTTTTGAAGACTGTACATTTGTATCTTGTGATGCTTTGTGCTCTATTAATCAGCTGGTTCTAGAGATAATATATTTATATCTCAGTTGAATCTTCTAAAGAATTATCAAGCACCTAATGAATGTACACATCATTTAGGATGTCTATCATCGTCATCTAATTGATTTCATGCGTGTAATATATAAATATTCTTATCAAAAATTGATATAAATTCTCTTTTAATCTAATTTGCCCGGTTATAGAAAGACATAATATGTACATGAGAAGAAAATAACAGAAGAAATTGAATTTTCTCATTCTAGTTGTTTCTGACCCACGTAATAATAACATGTTACTTGATTATATGACTGCTATTTGATGAAACCAATATTGTATGGTTTGGATTTTATATGGAATCAATCTTTTACTTCGTTCACACAAACTTTAATTTAACAATAGCAATCTTTTCTTCTTGTTTTCAATCTACAGCAATGAGTCTGAATTTATTGAGGAAATTGTCAATGTGATATTAAGTAAAATTCGTACACAGCCAGAGATTCTTAAGGAGCTAGTAGGAATAGAATCACGCTTGGAGAAACTGAAGTTTCTTATGGGTGCAGGGTGCAATGATGTTCGTATGATAGGGATATGGGGTATGGGAGGTCTAGGAAAGACAACTCTTGCAAGAGTTGTTTATGACTTGATCTCTCACGAGTTTGATGGTAATAGTTTTCTTGCTGATGTTAGAGGAAAATATGACAAAGAAGGGAGTGTAATCTCTTTGCAAAAGCAGCTCCTTTCTGATTTGCTGAAGCTTGGAGATATTAGCATACAAAATGTCTACGATGGTATTAACATGATAGGAAGAAGGTTGCAACAGAAAAAGGTCCTTCTCGTAATTGATGATGTGGCTGATGTTGAGCAGCTACAAAGATTAGCTGGAAAGCGTGATTGGTTTGGACCGGGCAGCAGAATCATAATAACAACGAGGGATGAACATTTGTTGAAGCTGCATCGAGTCGAGGAAGTTTATAAGCTTGAGGCATTGTCTTACGACGAGGCATTCCGACTCTTTTGTTTGAAAGCCTTTGAAACCCAGATGCCAAGGGAAGAATATGTTCATCTATCTCAACTAGTTGTAAAGTATGCGAGTGGTCTTCCACTAGCTCTCAAGGTTTTGGGTTCGTTTTTGTTTGACAGACCTGTGGATGAGTGGACAAGTACCGTGGAAAGACTAAAAAGAGAACCCGAAAATGAGATTCTAGATATACTCCAAATAAGTTTTGACGGGCTGAAAGAAGTAGAGAAGAAAATATTTCTCGATGTTGCGTGTTTCTTTAAAGGGCAGAAGAGAGATTATGTATCGAAAATTCTCGCCGGCTGTGGTTTTGAACCAGGTATTGGAATTGGTGTTCTTATTGAAAAATCTCTATTAACAGTATGTGAGTACAACAGACTTTGGATGCACGATTTGCTACAAGAAATGGGTCGACAAATTGTTAGGAGAGAGTCTCCCGAGGAACCTGGAAAACGCAGCAGATTGTGGGAGGAAGCAGATATATGCCGTGTATTGTCACAAAACACAGTAAGTAACTGATAACGGGGATCGAAAAGTCATTATTTTCGAGCTCTGTTCACTAGTTAAATCTCCAACCAACGACTTTGTTTATGATTTTCAGGGAAACGAAGTAGTTGAAGGTATAATAGTTGATTATTATCACTTTCTCGAAAATAAGGTGTATTTAAGAGCAAGTCCTAAAGCATTTTCGAAGATGATCAACCTAAGATTGCTCAAAATTTGTAACCTGCAACTTCCTAAAAGCCTTGAATACCTCTCCAACAAGTTGCGGTTACTCGATTGGCATGGATATCCTTGGAGGTCTTTGCCACCAAATTTGCAATTGGATAAAACTGTTGAATTTAACATGTGTTACTGCTGCATTAAAGAATTATGGAAGGGAGCCAAAGTAAGATCAATATTTTTGTCACTAATTTATATTTTTCAGTGAATAATTGTTGATAGCAATTTCATTATTATAGTAGTATATGAATTAAGAAATATCATTTTAACTCCCTTTTGTTTTCAACAGCCTTTAAACATGTTGAAAGTCATGAAACTCAGCTATTCAAAGAATCTGATTAAGACACCAGACTTCACAGAAGCCTCAAATTTGGAGGAGTTAGATCTCGAAGGTTGTACAAGGTTGCATGAAGTTCACTCGTCTTTGCTACTTCACAATAAGCTGATTTTGTTAAATTTGAAAGGTTGTACAAGTCTTAAAACTCTTCCAGGCAAGATTTTCATGAAATCGCTTAAAACACTTGTCCTTTCTGGATGCTTGAAATTGAGGAAATTTCCATACGTTGTGGGAAATATGGAATGTCTGCGGGAACTTCTTTTGGATGGAACTAATATCAAAGAATTGCAACTATCGATTGAACTTCTATCTGGACTTGTTCAGTTGAATTTGACTGACTGCAAAAATCTCATGACACTTTCCAGCAATATAAATGGTTTGAAATCACTCAAAACTTTGAATCTCTCTGGTTGCTCTAAACTTGAAAATTTGCCGGAGACAGTTGGGCAAGTAGAAAGTTTGGAAGAACTTGATATAAGCGGAACAGCTATAAGGCGTCCTCCATCCTCCATTTTTTTTATGAAGAATCTTAAAGCATTATCTTTCCGTGGCTGCACTGGACCACCATCATCTGCATCACGTTATCTGCCTTTCTTCACCAATTTGATGCAGAAGAGTACATGTCCTGTAGCTTTGATGCTGTCTTCTCTGTCAGGTTTGTGCTCTTTAACAAAATTAGATCTCAGTGACTGTGGTCTACGGGAAGGAGCAATCCCGAGTGATATTGGCAACTTACACTCGTTAAAAGAGTTGCGTTTGAGTAAAAACAATTTTGTTACGCTGCCAGCAAGCATTAACGGTCTTTTTAATCTAATAAGACTAGAGTTGGAAGATTGTCAAAGGCTTCAATCTCTGCCACAACTTCCATCCAACTTAAGACAAGTTAGAGTGAATGGTTGCACTTCGTTGGTGACATTATTAGATGCACTAAATCTACGCAAGTCCAAATGCACATACATTGAATGTATAGACAGCTTGAAATTGCTAGAAAACAACTGTTTGGCTTTTTCAATGCTACAAGAGTACCTTGAGGTCAGTCTCGCACTCTGTGTCTCCGTGCTATGCCAAAATAATGACTGACAATTGAGCAATGGTATGGAATTGTTCATTTTTTATTTCTTGGTTGCAGGCAGTGCCAGTTCCGAGAGATTATTTAAGCATTGTTGCTCCAGGAAGTGAAATTCCAAAGTGGTTCATGTATCAGAATGAGGGTTCTTCAATAACGGTCACAAGGCCTTCATATTTGTATAATATGAATAAGGTTGTGGGATTTGCTATTTGCTGTGTTTTTCATGCGCCTAAACATTCAACTCGAGTAAAAAATCTATGGCGTTCATCTCCTGGATATCAGTTGAACTGCCGAATGATCGATTCTAATATGAGATATTGTACTAATTTTAGAGACAGATTCGCTCAAGCTGTTTCAAAGTCAGACCATCTTTGGCTACTGTATTTGTCTCGTCAACACTGCTACGGTAGTAATTGGCATTTTGAATCAGATCACATTGAGTTGTCATTTACAAGCGCGTGGAAATTTGAGGTGAAGAGGTGTGGCTTCCACCCAGTTTATATGTACGAAGTGGAAGAGTTCCACCAAACGACAAACCAACGAAGTCGTTTAACTGCTTATAATCTGAATGAATTCCATCACAATTTTGTTGGATCAAATATGGAAGTAGCCATGGCATCAAAGCGAAGCCTTACAGAATTTGTTGCGGCGGCTGAAGCCAGGGGAAGTGGCAGCTGTGATGATTCGGGAACCAAACTAAAAGCAACTCGAAGGGGCAGGCCTATGAAATTTTCTTGGATTAGTGAAAATTATTTTCTTCGGATCTATGTGAGTGGCAGCTGCTTGCTCTTCCCACTTCTGCTGTGCTAGATCTGTGCTGCTGCTCTTCCACACTGCTGCAAACGCTTACTGGATATTCCTTGTTCTTGGCTGATTTGATGGAATTTGTTACTTGGACCCTATCAATTCGGCAAATTGGATTCAATTGGGCAAATTGGATATTGTTATGTTCAATTAGTTTTTTAGGCAAATTAATTGGGTGTACTTCTTGATTATCTTGTGCAAGATTTGCTCTGGTTTTAAGTGGCATGTGGAAACTATTTTAAGTGGCATGTTCAATTCGGCAAATTGGAAACTGTTCTTGATTATTTTCTTTAGATTGTTTCAGATTTTAGGTCGTAGCAATGAGCTTATTTAAATTGTTTCATTTCATACCAAAAAAGCCTATGTATATAAATAAGGATTAATTTTACTTCTTCGCTAAAGAGGCTTCCGCTTTTTTTTTTTCATTTCTTTGTTTCTTTTACATGTTATCCAGCTTTAATTTAACAATATTGGATTTTGATTTTGCTTCCTTGTGTTTGAAAAGGCTGCTACTAGAGTTGATAAAACCCTGGAGGCAGCTACTGAAGAGGTCAAGCTTGATGACATGACCCGTGTTTTCGTTGCACTCGACGCCATCCCACGAGCAGCAATCAATATTAACTTCTTCTGGCTTCCATGATTCTGCTTTAGGACGACATGGCTCATTAATCCAAGGGTAAGAAGTATAAGTCTCATTAATGATGAGGCTTTCCTTGAATTGCAACAATGCAGAGCGCTCATCATCATGGCAGAGTGGCAGCATAGAAGAAGAAGCTGTAAAGGTAGCATTTGTAAAATCAATGAAGACGAGGAAATAAGCAAACTGCAAAAATGTGAAGAAGCCCATAGTTTCCTGGCAAAAAATTACTCTATCAATGTGAAGAGCCATAAGGATCTTAGATGGTTTGCTTTTATAGGCAATTTGGAATCATCGCAAAGCTTAATTTTCCAGTGACAATGAGTAAATTTTCCTTTTTCTTCCAATTTTGAATGTGAGTATTTAATGTACATTGGTCTAAGTCCTCCAAGTCCTTGTGAAAAAAATTATTGGGCCAGTAAAAGAGAAATGTGTGGACTCGGTGCAAGTCCAGAAATTTGTGAGACCAATTTTTCTATGCATCACAATCATATAGAATTAACTAACGCAAGTTGCTTAGAAATATCTTCCATAGTTTCAGAAATTCCTTTACATATCTCTTTTGCATTTCTGCATATATTATTTGTCTATCCATTTAATTAGCTCCTTCACAATCTTTAAAACTCATTTCTTAATTAAGTTTGAATAGTTTCTCAAGAGAACAATAAAATTAAAATAAAAGGGAAAAAACACGGATACTTTTAAGGTTTGCTAAAATAATCGCACAAGCTTCTTTATCATTCGATATTACATCCTAGAAGTAGCCGGTAGGCGAAAGTATCAGTAATCTGGTAATTTCCAAGATCAAGAAATTCGAACATTAAACAATTGATCTTGGAATTCTTCCTTTAAAAACAATGACAATGTCAATTTTTTTTAATTAATGTTAATTCTTAAACTTTATTATCATGTCATTTTGGTATATTAAATTTGGTTAAATTATTTTGTTGTATTTGTATGTATTAGCTAAATAATTATTTTATAACTATAAATATAATGTAAATGATTAGTAAAAACTGTTTTTGAAAAAAGCATTACCAAACGCATATTCTCTGTTTTTTCATTTTCAACTGTGTCTACCAAACGCATATTACTGTTTTCAGTTTTAAAATATAGGATACAGAAAATGATACCAAACGCATATTTAAATTCGAAATACAGTAACTGCAAAACACCATTTTCATTTTCGTTTTTATTTTCAAAAAATACAGATTCAAAAACAATACCAAACGGGCCCTAAATTTGCATGTGGTATTTCATTTCCTTTTTATTATTTGTTTATTTATCGTATCCACTCCTGCAGTTTATTCTCATGTTAAATTACCAGAAACGCTCAACTTGGATAAAAATGTTGGTCAGAATCAGAATGTGTTGCTTGAACAAATTGTAGTTTTCAATTTTGTGATTTCTCATGAGCTGAAAGTTAAAGAAAGAGGGAAAATTAATTCTCTTTCGTGTTCTTAAATCTCTGTTTCGTTGCACCATTCTCTCATTTTGTAACCATTATTACACGCACGAGTTTTTGTGTTCACTTGAAGGATCATAATTTTTGAGATGCACACCAACTACAATGAGTGAAAAACAAACTAATTTGCTCATGCAATCTGGTAGAATATATTTCTTTTTTTAATATTATTTGTATTATTTTTGCATATAGCTTCGGTTGTTCTAGTTGAGTAGGTCAGATAAGTTTTATTGTGAATTATAAACAGTACTTGAAGCTGATATGGGCTTTCAGCCTTTCACTTGTCGAGATTTTTACTGAATTTGCATTTATTTTACTTGAATAGCACTAGTGCCTGAGTTCTGGTTATTCACAATACAAATCTTGTTTGAAATTGCGGTTGAAATGTTGTAGATAACTTATTTCATAAGTTTTCAATAAAAATAGTGTTTAGTAAAATATTTTTAAAGGGGTTTATTTCATAAGTTTCTCTATTTTGACGATAATTTTTAAAAAAGTACATGATAAGAGTTATTTTTTATAAGCAGCTTATTAAATAAGTCATGACCTTTTTAAAGTTCTTATCATATCCTTAATATTATCTTATTTTCCAATAAAATCACTCTAATATACAAATAGAAGATAATTCAAACTAATATCTACTTTGATAATTATACAAGCAAACAACACTTTCATAATAAATTTATCATATGCGTATACTTTGCATCTCAAACTCTTAGCAACCGCAACAACAAAATTTACCAAACACTAACCTTGTTTTAGTCAACAACTTATTTTATCTGCACAGCAAAAATAATTTACTTCATCAGTTACCGCAATCTCAAACTAGCCCCAATGAATTTCTCAAAAAAACTACAAATTAAAAGAAATTCAAATTACGATAATTTATAGAGAAAAATGAAATTAAATGGCAAAGGTAACGATAAATTTTATTTTGATGAAGTAAATTATCATTTATATATAAGCATCATATCACATATTTGATCAAAAATATTTTTGGCAAACAATTATTGTTCATAGCCACTGACAGGTTGCCTTCACTGTGAAGCAAAGCTTCATCAACTGCCCTTCCCCTCCATTTTGATGTTGGAATTTTGTAGGCCTTTATCGACTTGTTGAATTTAACCTTGCATATTTAATTTGGACTTTCTGACTTTTGTTGAACTATTTGTTTATATTTATTACGGAGTTGGACTATTTACCCAACCCACCCCAATCTTATCATAAAACCTCTTTTTTTCTTTCTTTTTTTCCTTTTATTTTAAAACAGGTTTTAAATTTGAATTTCAATAAATATTTGTTAATAAAAAATAAAATTATATTATTTTGTTATTTTTAAAATTCAAAATAATATTCTCTTTTTTATTTTTCCTACACGTAAATTACAAAACTTTTATAATAATAAATTTTTATATTTCAATCATTCACTTAAATTACGTTACACTTAATTTAAACTATACTTTTGAGTTAAATTATACAGATTTGATAAAATACGTTTTGAGGAGTAATTGTATGATTCCCATGCTGAACATGTTTGATAAAATGCCCAAGTAGGAACCATGCCCTCCCAATTCCCAACTGAAGTGTTGAACAAAGAGATGATGATGATACATCTGTTGCGTCACCTCTACGATTTCCCAACCAAAAGCCATCAATCGACAAGGTCAATTTCCCAAGCTGTTGAGTATGATTCAATAATATAAATTTAGGGTTGTGTGTCTTCATAAATTTTGTAACTTCTCAGGGGTGTATTTTGGCCAGGATCGGAGGTGAGAGGCATGATATCCCTCCGGTTTATATGGAGGAGTTTGACAAAACTACAAATCAATGGAGTCGCTTTACCCACTTAAAATCTGAATGAACCCCATCAAAATTTTATTGCATCAAAGACGGTTGTAGGCGAAGAAAAATTGCCAACTGAAATTGAAGATGCATACTTTCTGGAACATTCAGGGAATAGTAAGCAGGCTTCTCCCTTTATTTGAGTTCACTAAATGAATCCTTGTAGCAAGAATGTCAAGGCGAAGCCTTACTGCATATGTTGAGGTGACGAGGAACCGGCGAAGCCTTACTGCATATGTTGAGGTGACGAGGAACCACAACCTCAAGGATTCATTTAGTGAACTCAAATAAAGGGAGAAGCCTGCTTACTATTCCCTCAATATTTCAGAAAGTATGCATCTTCAATTTCAGTTGGCAATTTTTATTTTATATATGCTAAATTACTACAAGAGCAAAATATCATCCCCAAAGTTGTTGCCTTCCACGAATCGAAAACGATTTCATGCTTGATCATATTGTTTAAGTATGTGTTTCTAAGATATACAAAAAGTACTCAGGAAAATGGCACGGAATAATTAGTGGATAACAAAGTTTATTTTTGATAAATTTTGAGATGCATATGGTTTTAAAAGTTCCTATTTATTGAGGAAACGATGTTTGGCTGATTTTCGTCTCTTCAAATAGCTAGCCTTACCATAAACTATAATATTGTTCACTCAGGTATTACTGATTTATCTAATTAGGTTCATATCACATGCTTTTCTATCTATCATTGATATTTGATGCGCAATAGGAATTTATACTAGTATATATTTCCTAATTAACTAAGGACTTTTAATTTCTTTTTCAATTTAATTTTTTTAATTTACAATTTTATTTTTTCTTAATAATTTAGGATAATAACTACTACAATAAATAACTTACTCTTGTAGTCTTTGAAGATATGTTTGATTTCAATAATATTTTCAATTTTTAAATCTCAATGTGAGTATTTGAGCAATTAATTCTCACGCCGTCTCCCACAAAAACTTTTTTTTCTTTTTTTTTAATTTTTCCCGTTCAGCTTAAAAAAACACAAAAAAAAAATTCAGCCCCGGTCAGACGCCGTCCAAGGTTGCCGGCTTTCGTTTTCTATAACCGATCTAGATGAAACCACCACCATTCAAATCAGAAAGCACTAGCCATCAAACTCCAAGCATCAACCACTGCCGACTGTCCACAAAAAGCTAGAAAATTGCGAAAATAGCTGCGAAGACTGGCCCCATCGTTCGCCACTTTCTGGCACGATTTAGCCGTCATCACCACCACCAATCAACTCCTCTCCATCAGTTGAACTATGCACCTATCCCTACCGTCAATCGACTCACCGATCACCGGAAATCAAAACAACTACAAACTCGCCGCCTTTATCTCCAATTTCCAGCCAAAACATCGCTTTTTCGGATAAACCAGCACCACCATCACATTCATCAACCCAAAATCTTTTAGATCCACCCATCCATGCTCAATTTCCAACTACCGTCACTGGAAATCTAAACGTTTACTTAATTATAGTCTCAACCTAAAATTTTATTTAATTTTCAGTTTAACCTCATTCCTTTTAAAAACCCGAATTTGGAAAATGACTCCAAGAAAAGCTCGTGATGCTCGTGCTGCAACTTACAATCAAGATAATAGTTCTAGAGATGAAGCCTTGACTATCATGACAGCCAAAATTGATATGTTAGCTGCACAAATGGCAGAGTTACTCGCTGAATGTCATTGCACACCAGAACGCGAGAACAAATCAAGTGAAAACTTTGCTAATCCATTCTCTCAGCGTCAGCCTAGAACTGAGTCTACTGATGATAGAAGATGGGAATCTTATTTGAGAATTGACAGAATTCCAAGGCAGTGGTCGACCTAAAGAATTATTGAATTAGATTAATGCCATTAAGGAAGTTTTTGAATACAAGGAAGTTTCTAAAAATAAACTAGTTTTGCTTGCTACAACTCAATTCCATGGAAGAGTAGTAGCTTGGTGTCAACAAAGTAAGGTCATAAGGATTAGGCAAGGCAAAAAAAAGATTGATTCTTAGGGAAAACTAAAGAAGCACTTGCGTGGAGCATTTTTGCCTTATAATTATGCCAAACTATTATACCAACGGCTACATAATTTAAGGCAAGGTAATTGATCAGTGGATGATTACAGCCATCGAATTCCATTGGTTGGTGGCACCCAATGACTTGACAGAGATAGAAGAACAACAAGTTTCCTGCTACATTGGAGGCTTACAATCCCAGTTTCAAGACCAGTTGAATCTACTCGATCCATACTCTGTCTCAGAGGCACACCAACAAGCCTTACAGTTAGAGAAACAACTTAGTCGTCATACTAATGACTCAAACTTTTGGGGTCCTCGAAGTGTTGCCCGACTTCTCAATTCCATAATTTCACGCTCTCAAATCCTCCAAATAAAACTAGTAAACCTAGTGAAAACAATCAAAGCAGCAAAAACCAATCCTCGGGTTTGGGATTATGTTGTTCTAATTGCAGAGAAAGTGGGCACAAAATGACAAAATGTAAAAAAAGAGGAAAATATGGTAAAGGCTTATTCGTAGGCGTTAAGGAAAGTGAAGACTACGAGGAGGAAGAAATTGCAGAGTTTGCTGAAGAGCTAGTTTTTTATAGTAGTGGTAGTGCACAATTCGTTGAAGAAAAAGGTGATAGCGGACCAATGTTGATCGTGAACCTCACATTCTTCACTTTTAAAGGTAAGACAAAGATAAGTGGTTACGATAAAATATTTTTCAAACTATTTGCACAATTGGGGTAAATTATGTCATATGGTCATAGAGTCAAGCAATTGCAATCATGTCATTTCGAAAGAAGCCGTAACAAAGATAAATTTAAAGACAGGACCTCATTAAATTATATACAAGCTCACATGCTTGAAGAAAGGAAATCAAGTAATAGTATCGAAATGTTGCTTAGTTTTCTTACCTATTGGTTCAATGTATAAAGACAAAATTTAGTGTGATGTTTTGGCTATAGATGCTTGTCATTTATTACTGGGTAGACTTTGGCAATATGATCGAAACGTAGTGCATGATATGAAGAGAAATACCTACACCCTTATGTTTAATAATACTAAGATTATTCTCCTACCTAACAATGAGCTTACTCTCAACCAAGACTTGGGTAATTATTTATTAGGTAAAAAGCAGTTTAAAGATGTTGTAACAAATACGAAAAGGGTTTATATTTTATTGGAAAAAATAGCCACAATAATTCGAAGATTCCTGAAGTTGTGACACCTATATTGGAGGAATTTCAAGATTTATTCCCTAGCAAGATACCACAGGGTTTACCACCTCTTAGGGACTTACAACACCATATAGATATGGTTCCAAGTTCAATTTTACCAAATCAACCTCATTATATTATGAGTCATACGAAACACAAGGAATTAAGGTGTCAAGTGGAAGAGTTACTAGAAAATGGATTTATTCATGAAAATCTTAGTCACTGTGCAGTCCCTGCTTTGTTGACTCTAAATAAAGATGGTTCTTGGAGGATGTGCATAGATAGTCAAGCTATCAATAAAATTACAGTTCGACATCATTTTCCAATCCCTCGATTAGACAACTTGTTAGATCAACTTAGTGGAGTAGCAGTTTTTACCAAACTTGATTTGAAAGTGACTACCATCAAATTCAAATATGGCCTGGAGATGAATGGAAAACAACCTTTAAAACTCGCGAAGGATTATACGAGTGGTTGGTAATATCGTTTGGCTTATCTAATGCTCTAAGTACTTTCATGCGAGTTATGAATCGAGTTCTTAGCCCTTTCATTGGAAAGTTTGTGGCTGTTTACTTTGATGATATACTTATATATAGCATTAGTCACGAGTTACATCTACAACATTTGAGAGAAGTGCTTTCAACCTTAAGAGCAGCAAGTTTATACACAACAATGAATAAGTGTATTTTCTTGACAAAGACAATATTATTTTGGGATATATAAGAGTGGATGCTATTCGAGATTGGCCAAAACCAACTACTTTATCTGCCACCAGAAGTTTCTGTGGATTGGCCTTTTTTTATACGCAATTCATTCCTCATTTTAGTACTATTATGATGCCAATCACGGATTGCATAAAAGGAGGACAATTCGCATTGACATAAGCAGCTATTAAGGTATTTAAGATTTTCAAAGAAAATTTGATTACTACCCCAATACTTGCCCTACTAGATTTTTCGCTCACTTTTAAGGTGCATTGTGATGCTTCCAAGGTAGGCATTGAAGCTATTATTAGCCAACAGGGTAAGCCTATAGCTTATTTTATTGAGAAGTTTAATAGAGTAAAGGCATGCTACAACACTTATGACGTGAAGTTTTACGCCATGGTCTAGGCGTTAAAAACATTGGTGACATTATCTGATTCAAAGAGACTTTGTTTTATACACTGACCATGCCGCATTAAAGCATCTCAATAGTCAAGACAAGCTTTCCCACTGACACGCCGCTTGGACAACATTCCTTCAGTAGTTTACTTTTGTGGTAAAGCATACTTTTGGCGAATCCAACTGGGTAGTAGATGCACTTAGTCGACGAACTTCTTTATTGACACGAATGCATAATCAAGTTCTCGGATTTGACAAATTTTGAGAGTTATATGTTACTGACCTTTTTTTTTTTGCTCCTCTACTAGAAGACATTGCTGCAGGGTTTTATTTAGAATATCATTTACATGATGGATTTCTTTTCAAAGGTAATCAATTATGTGTTCCTGACTCCAGTTTGAGATTGAAGATTATTGTAAAGTTACATAACGAAAGGCATATGGGTCGTGACAAAACTCTGGCTCTAATAGTCAACACTTATTTTTGACCTATTATGAGGCGTGATGTCTATTACTATGTCGAGACTTGTCGCATTTGTCAGGTTTCCAAAGGCACCGCAACTAATGTTGGGTTATATATGTCGGTATCGATTCCAACACAACCTTAGGCTGACATTAGCATGGATTTTGTTTTGGGATTACCCCGCACTCAGAGGGGTATGGATTCAATATTTGTTGTTGTGGATCAGTTCTAAAAAATGACTCACTTTATTGCCTGCAAGAAGACTATAGACGCCTTGACTATTGCTCCTTTATTCTTCAAGGAAGTCTATAGATTGCATGGCTTACTGGATTCTATAGTATCTGACTGGGATACTCGATTTTTTAGCCATTTTTGGAAGACATTATGGAAGTTGACTAACACTCGCCTGAATTTTGGAAGTGCTTATCACCAAAAAACATATGGTCAAACTGAAGTTGTCAACTAGTCTTTGGGAAACCATCTATGTAATCTAGTTGGTGATAACTTGAAGACATGGGATCATAAGTTATACAAACTCGAGTTTGCTTATAACCGAGCAGTTAAGTGTAGTACTGTTTTAAGCCCTTTTCAGGTGAATTATGGATATAATCCACGAGCTCCCATCAACTTAGCTCCAGTTTCATATTTAATTTACAAAACTAGTAAGGCAGAAGACTTTATTGAGCAGCTTAAGAAGATTCATGCAACTACACAAGAGTTTTTTAAGTAGACTACCGAAGGTTATAAAACTGTGGCAGATAAAAAGCATCGAGCTTTAGAATTTTAAACAGGAGATCTTGTTTGGGTTGTCCTAACCAAAGACAGATTCTATATTGGAGAGTACAACAAGCTTTTTGCAAGGAAAATTAGACCTTTAGAGATTATTGAGAAGATAAATCCTAATGCATATAGACCAAAGCTTCCTAATGATATTTGCACCGTAGATGTGTTCAATGTCAAACATCTTATTTCTTACAGAGGTGATCCTGATGAAGATGCTATTGCTGAAAATTTGAATTCGAGGGAAAATTCTCTCCATCATGGCGGGAATGATGCAGAATAGGAATTTATACTAGGAAATATTTCCCAAGTAACTAAGGACTTTTAATCTCATTTTCAATTTAGAATTTTGTTTCCTTTTCAATTTAGAATTTTTTTTCCTTAGTAATTTACGATAATTACTATTAATATAAATAGCTCTCTCTTGTAGCCTTTGAAGGCATGCTCGATTTCAATAATATTTTTAATTTTAAATCTCTTTGTGAGTATTTGAGCAGTTAATTTTTGGTATTCTGCAGAATCAACGAGTTTTAACCCCTAAATTTGCGGTATTCCTTTGAATCAATATGAATTTAGTAGTTCTTTTATTCCAATATTATCTGAAATCAATGAAATATTTTAAACATTAAACTTCCGCTGCATTAATATTTATATTTTTATTATTTCATTGATCTTATTTTAATTTACTTTGTATTTGTAGACATAATTTATGAATATAATATTACTGTACTTATTTTTTTGTTTCATATATAATTTCAGGGATGGTGCTTTGACAATAGTTTTATCGTTGTTGAATAAACAAAATGAAATGCCGTGTTATCTACTAACGAACATGAAGAAGAGGGAAATAAAATACAATAAATGATCAGTGGAGAGGTTGGTTTATTCCATGTATCTTCATTGTCTTGTTTCATTAAGTAATCTAAATTAATTGGGTCGTTCTATAATGCCATAGCTAAATTTATGGCATTGATGCCGTAATGAACGTGGACCGTTAGATTTGAATAAAAAATCTCTACTATTAATTCTAAATAAATAGGTATATTGTTACCTAAGTAGCAGGTAATTACTTTTTTTTGCTCAAGTTCCAAATTACATTTACTAATCTTATATGTGATTTACAAGTTTTATGCAACATTTACAAGTTTATGTTGATTTACAAATTTTATACAGCAGTTACAAGTTTTTGTTTTGTTTACAAGTTCTTTTTACAATTTACAACTCAAACATTAATTTACCTATTTTCCCATCAATTTATTAGTTTTATATGTGGTTTACAAATTTTTTGTTTCATTTCACACTTAATATCAATTTATAAGTTTTATATCATTTTTCTAAGTTTTTGTTTTGTTTACATTTTTTTCTTCTAATTTACAACTCTATCAATAATTTACATCTTTTTCCATTAATTTACTAGTTTTATATGTGATTTACACATTTTTTGTTTCATTTCACACTTATGTCAATTTCCAAGTTCTATATCATTCTTCTAAGTTTTTGTTTTATTTATAAGTTCTTCTTGCAAATTTCGACTCCAACATCAATTTATCTATTTTTCTATCAATTTACTAGTTTTATGTGGTTTACAAATTTTTTGTTTTATTTCACACTTAATGTCAATTTACAAGTTATGTATCATTTTCCTAAGTTTTTGTTTTGTTTACACTTTTTTTTTCAAATTTACAACTCCATCATTAATTTATCTCTTTTTCCATCAATTTATAAGTTTAAAGTGTGATTTGCACTTTTTTTTTCATTTCACACTTAATATCAATTTACAAGTTTTATGTCATTTTTTTAAGTTTTTATTTTGTTTACACGTTTTTCTTTTAATTTACAACTCCAACATTAATTTACCCATTTTTTCATTAATTTACTAGTTTTATGTGTGATTTACCTATTTTTTTTTCATTTCATACTTATTGTCAATTTACAAGTTCTATATCATTTTTTAAAGTTTTTGTTTTGTTTACAAATTCTTCTTGAAATTTACAACTCCAACATTAATTCACCAATTTTTCTACCAATTTACTAGTTTTATGTGTGATTTACAATTTTTTTTTTCATTTCACACGTAATGTCAATTTACAAGTCATGACTAATTTTATTAAGTTTTTTGTTTTGTTTACACTTTTTTCTTCTAATTTACAACTCCATCATTAATTTACCTATTTTTCTATCAATTTATAAGTTTTATGTCATTTTTCTAAATTTTTATTTTGTTCACATTTTTTTCTTCTAATTTACAACTTCAGCATTAATTTACTAATTTTATGTATATTTCATTTCACACTTAATATCAATTTACAATTTCTGTGTCATTTTTTTAAGTTTTTGTTTTGTTTATAAGTTTTTCTTACAATTTACAACTCCAACATTAATTTACCAATGTTTTTATCAATTTACTAGTTTTACGTGTGGTTTATAAGTTTTTTATTTCATTTCACATATAATTTCAATTTGTAAGTTTTGTGTCATTTTACTAAGTTTTTTGTTTTATTTACACTTTTTTCTTCTAATTTATAACTCCATCATTAATTTACCTATTTTTCAATTAATTTACTAGTTTTAGGTGTGATTTATACATTTTTTATTTCATCTCACACTTAATGTCAATTTACAAGTTCTAAGTCATTTTTTAAAGTTTTTAGTTTGCTTACAAGTTCTTCTTACAAATTACGACTCCAACGTTAATTTATCCATTTTTCCATCAATTTACTTGTTTTAAGTGTAGTTTACAAATTTCATTTCACACTTAATGTCAATTTATATGTTTTATGTCATTTTTTAAAGTTTTTGTTTTGTTTACAATTTCTTCTTGTAATTTACAACTCCAACATTAATTTACTCTCTTTTCCATCAATTTACTAGTTTTATGTGTGGTTTGCGTATTTTTTATTTTATTTCACACTTAATGTCAATTTATAAGTTTTATGTCATTTTTCTAAATTTTTGTTTTGTTTACAATTTCTTCTTGTAATTTATAACTCCCATATTAATTTACTCTTTTTTCCATCAATTTACTAGTTTTATATGTGGTTTACATATTTTTGTTTTATTTCAAACTTAATGTCAATTTACTAGTTCTGTCTTTTTTCTAAGTTTTTATTTTGTTTATAATTTCTTCTTATAATTGACAACTCCAACATTAATTTACTCACTTTTTCATTAATTTACTAGTTTTATGTGTTGTTTACATATTTTTTTATTTCACACTTAATGTCAATTTACGGGTTTTATGTCATGTTTCTAGATTTTTGTGATTCTTACTAGTCTCAAGATCAATTTACCACTCTAATATGAATTTACTCCTTCTTCCATCAATTTACATGTCCTATGTGTGGTTTATAACTATTTTCTTTCATTTCACATTTAATGTCAATTTACAAGTTTTATATTATTTTTCTAGATTTTTGTAATTCTTACAAGTTTGAAAATCAATTTACTACTCCAACATTAATTTATCCCCTCTTTCGTCAATTTTCTTGTCCTATGTATGATTTACAATTTTTTTACTTCATTTCATATTTAATGTGAATTTACGAGCTTTATGTTGTTTTGTTTAAGTTTTTGTTTTTCTTCCAATTCTGAAGATCAATTTTCAACTCCAACATTAATTTACTTTTTTTTCTGTCAAGCTATCCTATGTGTGGATTACAGTTTGTTTGTTTAATTTACAATTAATTTTCTTTTCTAATAACCTCTTTCTTAATGATGGTGTTTTGAGTGTATGGGAGTGAAGTGGGAGCAATGATGGCAATGGAGAGAATAATGGTGGGAGGACATGATTATTGATAAAATAGAAAATTCATTCTTCGGTACATAGAGGGAATACTATATCAGTTAGTATAAAACTGAATGAGAAATCTTGAACCAAATGCCTTAGCAAATTCAAGCAAAGAAAACTAAATTGCTTAGCATAACATGAAACATTTGACTCTTCAAAGTTAAAAGTCAAGAATTAATATTACCTTGCATGGGTGACGACTGACGACGACCAAACCAAGACGGAGGCAGCAATAAGAGAGACTCAGAGTTCGAAAGAGACAGAAAATCAACTCAAGAATAGCTGATATCTGCAGACGTATCGCTAACGAACCCGAACGAAAGTTAACGCGGCTATAGGTGTGACTTTCTCTTTAGCAATTCGTTAATTAGGGATTGAATTTTCCCTTTATATTTTTTTTATTCTTTTAAAAGGTAAATCCTTTTTTCCTTTAAATTTATACCAATAAAATTTTATTTTTAAAACAGTGCTTAACCGGCTTATAACTGGTTAAATATAATTTAATTAAAATTTTTTATTATGTTATAATTATTGTGAATCGTTGATTTAATCTAACAATTCACAATAATTACGGCATTGATACCATAATTTTAATGATGGCATCATAGAATTTTCCAAATTATTATTATTTAAATAATTAAACATAAGGCAGTTGCTTTTGGTGTTTGGGAGACTTTCGGTTACTGAAGCATTTGTTACAGTTGACCATGTCTTTGATTCCATTCACCACCGTACACCATAGCCATTCTTTATAATTTTCTTTTCTAATTATTGTTGACAAGACCTGTTGTTGGCAAGCAAAAGAGGAGGAATTAATTAGAAAACATGAAATTGTGTTAACCGTTTTCTTTGAAAGAAACCTAGCAAGTAGAATTTCATCGTCTTTCAGTGCCTCCCACGCGCTCATAGCGGTAAGTTTACTCGCATTTTTGTATTCCAGCATTTGCTTTACATGAATATTTGTCTTACATAACTCAGTTATTCAATTTAATTATTTTTTACACTCTTAGATAAATCTAATTCCAAATCCATACTTGCCGCTCTATTACTACTCTTATTACTCTCGTCTGCTACATTAACGGTGTGCTTACTAGCTGGATTTTGAAATTAAAATTCGAAACGAGAATGATGGATAGTGTTTACTTCTTAAAATAGAAGAGAGAAAGAGAATGAAATATGTAGGGCTTATAAGTTTCTAGAATTAATGAATGGAAATTGATTCTTATGGAAGTTGGGAGCCAAGTTCTTGTTCCTATGAGCTCTAGATTTTACCCCACCTAAACTTCATAATTTTACTTTTGTCTTCAATTAAAATATTATTATATTATTGTTATTGTTATTATTCTTATTCTTATTCTTATTCTTATTCTTATTCTTGTAATTGTTAATAATGGTGGTGGTTATTGAAAAAGGCTTTGTATAACCATTTAGGGAAAAAGCTTTTTTCATCCCTAGCATTTGATATATTAGTCCATTTCATCCTTATTTTTTAATCAATAACTTGTTTCATCCTTATTTTTCAAACAATAGTCCAAAATAACCTTTCATGAATTTACAATTAGTTTACTCTATAATTTATTGAGGACAAAATAGGATTTTCATTTGAATAAATGCAAAGATTTCTAAAATAAAAATCTGAATAATAATTAAATAACATATGAATTTTTGTATAAATTTAAAATTTAAAGATAACGTAATGAAACAAAAATAATACCAAAGCGTTTACATCATGTGTGTGTTATTGTTATTATTATTTAATGAAGTCAGCTAAATAATAACAATAATAATAATAATTCTTTTCAGTTAGGAATTACTGTTTATAGTAAGATCAAGAATAAGCTAAAAGATTAAAAAAAATACAATCCAATGCAGTGTATTTTATTCGGTAGTATTTTTAAATATATGTTGTTTTGTATTTAGGGTATATTTTCTATGTAAATGAAGGAATTTGTAATTGCTTTTGATAGAATAATAGTACTGATTGATTATTTATTTATTTATCTCGACCATATTAAAGTTAAGGATAAGTTAAAGGATAAAAAAAATTACTCTAGTGCCTTTGAAATCTATGTTTTTTATTCCTAAATATATATTTGACATATTATTTAATGTTATTATTGTTTATTTATTAAGTTATCCTTAAAACTAGTTTTTTTTTGTGTTAGAGAGTTTATTTTAAAATAATTCATCATTATTTAGAAATCTTATTTTACCGTCAATAAATTATATAGTATAATAACAGTAAATTAATGAAAGGGTGTTTTGAGATATTGCTTAAAAAAAGGAATAAAATGAAATATTATTTAAATAATAAAAAAGAAATGAACTATTAAATCAAACTTTAGAGGTGAAAAGAATATTTTCCCAACCATTTATTAAATCAAGAAAATTTACGTGACTATTTAAACAAATTTGTGAAAGGCCTTTTATCTCTTTTTCAGTTTTACATTAAAATTAAGACCAAAGATCACTCTTATGGTCTCACCTATTGTGCAATAGTGGCACCATGCCACTGCTTTTTGTCTTTTCTGTGTAAAATTTCATGAAGCCCTTTCACTTATTCTTATTTGAACTTTGCTTCACAAATATTAAGTTCATTTCTCCAAACCCATGAATACTTCAATGGCCGATCAACGGTAAATCGGCTCCTCTGGTGGCTGTGGTTGGTCAGAAAAGACAGAGGGAATTGTGGCGAACAAAATCCAACTAGTGGCGTCACCGGAAATCGGAGAAACCGCTGCGAATTGAAGCGGGGATTCTGTGACTTTTATCAGCTTCGATCGTCAGCTTTCCGAATGCTTTACGGCGACAAGAATGGCATGGAGATGACCGGCATTGCACGAGCTTCCGATCGGTACCAACCTTGGCCGGTGGAGTAGCCGGAAATGGAAACAAAATACGGGTCGGGTTCGCGGGTCTGTTGACCCGATTATTTTTGCAACAAGGATGGCGTGGAGACGACCGGCGTCGCACGATCTTCCGATAGATACCAACCTTGGCCAGTGGCGTGAACGGAAATGGAAACGAAATTTGGGTCGGATTCACCGGTATTTGTGATAAAGAGAGGGGGTATTGTGATAAAGGTGCAATATAGAAGAAAATTGTATAAATAGAAAATAATATAAGGTGCTAATTATAATGTTTATATAGATGCAATAGAAATTAATTTAATATTTATGAAGTAAAATTTAAATACAAATGAATGAAAAGAGTTCAATGAAATTTTACAATACTACTGACACAAAAGATAAAACCAGTGGTAGGGTACCGCGGTGGTAACGTTGGATCCCACTCTTATTAATAAGTTTTCACCAATCTGTTGTAATGTTTATTTAATAGTTGTCTTTTACCGAATACCGACTACATTTTTTTTTTTTTCAAACATCACCGACTACTCGAATTATTCCCATCCGCTACATTTCGCAGAAGGGGTCGTTTAGCTAAAGGACAAACAAGGGGGTCTGTATATACTTATTACTGCACTTATATTTATAGTTTATATTTCATAAACAATTTATTGGAAGATGCTCGAACGGCACTTCTGTAGGCTTATTGAATAAACTAAAGAAGCACATTATTTTCTATGATAGTATTGCCATGTGAAGAATTTATGATAATTAATAATTACTTGAATAATTAATTATGACAAATGGAAGTTTATAGTTGGTTTTAAACAGTAAATTTATCTGTATTTTTTTTTTCGGTTTTCATTGTTTTTCATATATACCGATCAGTTTTTTCTAATTTTAAAAATCGAAGCGATTGTTTCAGGGGCAGTGGCACCCAAATTAGAAGAACGAAAGCAAAAGTTAGAAAAGGCTCAACTTCGAAGAGAGGGTACGACCTTAAAAACTTTTCTTTGCTTGTGCTCTACACAAGAAGAAAATAAGCATACTTGATTTATTTAATTATTGTTTGTTTATAATAATGGATTTGGACAGTAAGTGGGTTCAAGTATCATCACCCCATATTAATTATTCATTTTTTTTATTTTATTTTTTTAGAATACTGATTTATTATAATTAGAAGTTTATCACCTCAGTAAAATAGAGAGATATATCTACTCTATGCATATTTATAAGAGAAAATATCTATCCATACCAAGTCACGGAATTGGAATAGAGAATCAGCAGTCTCGTATATGGGCTAAGAGCCCAACAACTACTTTTGAATCCAAACATCAATTCTCATGGCATCTACAGAGTCAATTATTTCTTTTTTCATCGAAAAGGATGCTAACACTTCCAAAGAGGAAATTGCTACAAAGAATCTTGAGTTTTCAAAAATAAACACTAAAACTCTTTTTTAACCATAATATACTTTGAATATAGTAAGTAAAATATTTTTTAACCATAATATACTTTGAATATAGTAAGTAAAATATTGACTTTAAAATTTTTTTAATTAATACTACTTCCAATATAAATAATATAACCTATCCCGTAGACCCCTTTTTCATGATTTTTTTACATAAATCAATAATTCACTGATATGGAACTAAATGAACTCAATTTGATATGTTGAGAAGCCCATTGTAAAAAATAAAAAAAAATTAATTCAAAATTTAAAATGTTATATGTTGGGGTTTTTATTATTGGTATCATTTTTGTCAATAATATTGTAATTCATTTATTCCTTATATTAGGGATTGTCTAGTTTTGGACATTTATGGCGTATTTACTTTCTAGAGTATGGAATCAAAATCTAAAATCAAAATAATTGATGACATTTACTTCATAAATTAAAAGTGGGAATTAAAATCGAATAGGTGGGACACTCTTATTTTGGTTTTGAGAAATGGGAGACTAATTCCCAAAGGGGTTGGGAATCAGTCTCCGATTGCTTGGATTACAAATTTTTTCCCCATCTAAATTTCAATATTTCAAAATTACTTTCCATTAAATTAATAAATATAAATAGCAAAAAAAAAAGCAGACATTTAGGATCATAGCATCGAGATCGAATTCGAATTAGAATCTAGAATCGAAATTATTGACAATATTTACTTCATAAATTAAAAGCGGGAATCAAATTGAATAGGTGAGACCCCTCCGAATTTGGTTTTGGGGAATAGAAGACTACTTCCCGAGGAGGTTAGGAATCAGTCTTCGATACCTAGGAGTACCAAGTTTGCCCCCATCAAAATTTCAATATTTCAAAAATACCTTCCATTAATTAACAAATATAAATAACAAAAAAAAAATTGGGATTATAGCACTGAGAATCTGAGATTGAATTCTTCATCGAACCCTCAAAAACAAGCCTCCATCGCAGCACCAGGATCACAGCACCGAAATTGCAACACCAGGATCGGGCACTTCATCACTGGTCATCTTTGTTTGGGCTCGTCATTGCTAGTCATCTTCGTTTGGGCTCGTCATTGTCATCTTCGTTTGGGCACAGCATTTCTAGTCCTCTCCACTTAGCTCGTCGTTTGTGGAGTAATAGTTGGTCACTAGGATTTTCGCCGTCTTCATCTTTAACGTGCAATCTTCACCATCTATCTCACCACCGATCGACAACTATATATTTTGTATTTATTTCTAGTTTTTTTCTGAATTTGTATTTACTTATACAACAAAAATAAAAACAAAGAAATTTGATTTTATTTCTATAAGATTAATTGAAGTAGATTTGTTAATGCAGAGCATGATTATTCAAAATTTTCCATAAATGTTGTCGGACAAAAAAAAAATTGTAGAATTTTATATTCATTTTATCATGCTTGGTAACTGTTTTCATGATTTATTTTTTGTTATTTGATGAATGGTTGTTGTTATTATTATATTTATTATAAAATTTATTAATTTTATTATTTTAATTGTTGTTGGTCTTTATTGTAATTATTTTCAGTTTTAGTATTATTTATATTCTTATTAATGTTAATATTATAATAGATACAAATAGTATTAGAGACAACAATTAACAAAGGGTATTTCAATAATTTACAATAGTTCATTCTTATTCCAAGATAAAAAAAAAAACACATCAATAGAAATATATTTCATTATGATTCCAATTCATTCTGCTCAAGTATACAACTTATTCTGTTTTTAATTCCTCATTTTAATTCTATCTCATTCCGACTCCCATTTAGTAAAAGCACCATTAACAATATCGCTTGAATAGTTGTAGATTAATAGTGATTTCAGAACTAGTTAATTAGGATAATTAATTTTCTAGAGTTTTATTTGCCAACACTTGTTAAAATAGATCTAATTACTTAACATTATATATTTTAAAAAAACAAAATACTTCTTTGAAAAATCTGTATTCACGATTTTTACTTATTTAAATAAAATATATGGAATGTAGCCATTTGTAAAACTAAAAATTTAATTTGTTTAATTAATATTCGATACTATTTTTTACAAAAATAAAAAATAATTTCATAAATTGATAGTCGTTTATTAATTTATTTATTGATCAACTACTATTTACTTAATTATATATTGTTGTCCTATATGTTTTAATTTATCAAAGCTCAAATATATTAAATATCTCAAAATTAAATTTTTTAATGAGTTATAACAAAGGATCATATATTCTTATAGTTTTCATAAATTTCAATTATTCTTTCATGACCTTCAATGTCTTGGGGCATGTTTGCTACGCTATATTAGAATGGATTGGATTGGATAGGATATAATATGATAGAATTGGATTATAAATTAGTATTATTTCATGTTTGGTGTAATGAAGGATTGGACAATTTTATATATAATTTTTGAACTAAATTAATTGAAACTAATTAAAAAGTTACTGCATGTTTTGTGTCAATTTAATTATAAAATATGTAAATATGATTTTAAGAATGATAGAATTATAAAGAAAATTTAAAATAATATTATAGTTAATGTGAAAAAAAAACAAATTGTAATGTTTTTAATAATACTTAAATAAATTAAACATAATAATATAAATTTTGTTAAGTAAAATTTACATAATTTTATATAAATAAATAATTTTTATTATTAGTTATTTATTTTAAATTAATATAATATTTGTAATAATACTTAAATGAATAATAATAATAAATAATAATGTAAATTAACTTAAATTTATTGAATATTTCTTTTTAATAATCAAGTAGTAAGTTTAGTTTTCGCATTATTAGTTATTTATATTTTTAATTAAGACATTTTTATATTATTATTAAAACTACATATTGATATAATTGTAATATTCATAAACTTATATATACTCTTGAGCTACAGAATTTGTCCTAAAAAATTCTATTGGGGTCATGGGATAAGTTTTCTTAGGTTTATGTGATTATTTTGTGCATGCAACAAGCATAGGATGGGATAAATTTTTTATAAATTTGTCTAATGCTAAGATAACTCTTTTATAAAAAGTTAAAGAGGTACGAGTATCAGGAGTTTATTGGTGATGAACATAGTAATAAAAGAGTTCGTATTGGGCAAGAGAAAGCCTATTGAAATAATTTCAATTGCCAGAAGATTATAAACTTGTCAATGACGAGTACATTTCAATAATAAAAAATAATTAGATGAATCAAGAATAATATACATATAGGATAAGACATGTTATATATAATCTCGTTAGAGATTAATTCTAATTATTTTTCATAATCTTGTTGCCAAGTTTATACGTCAGATGTTGGGGCTGAGGTTCACTGAGTCCTCCAACTAGTTGTGATATTCTTTTCTTATATATTATTAAATCTCCCTGGTACTATAAGTCAAAAAAAAAAATGTTCATAAGGAGTTAACTGACTTTATTATATAATAAAAATATATGACCCAATAATTGATGGACATATAGGATCCCACCATTAATTGAAATATAAATTTTATATATCCCAATTTTGTATGTCTAGCATTGTTCAATAAAAGTTTGCTACTTCACATATAATTACCCATAAATTTCAGAAATTTTCATTTTTGGTTTTATTTTACTTTTTTTTTTTAGATGATACCGCGTGGTTTCAATTTTTTTGACAATATGGTTTAAGACTGAAAATAAAAAATTTAAAAACGAGTTTCGAATATTATTTTATTTATCACGACTCACTTGTTTAATCAACGTTTGCCACATGTCCAATCTTCCCATAAATTGTCAGGAAAAAAAATATATAATGGCTTCCTCGAGCATCCAAAATGTATCTTATTGGACATATGATGCCTTCTTAAGCTTTAGAGGAGCAGACACTCGTAAAAACTTTACAAGTCATCTCTATGCTGCTTTAAATGGAAAAAGAATTTATGTATTCAAAGATGACAAAGAACTCGAGAGAGGAGACTCCATTTCACCAAGACTCCTTAAGGCAATTGAAGATTCAAGAATTTCAATTATTGTTTTCTCACAAAACTATGCTTCCTCCACTTGGTGCTTGGATGAACTTGTTAAGATTGTTCAATGCAAGAACAAAAATGATCATCGACAAATGGTTTTTCCAATTTTCTATGATGTTGAACCCACTGTGGTAAGGAAACAGGCAAGAAGTTTTAGAGAAGCTTTTTCTAAACATGAAGAAGTTTTTAGGGAGAATATAGAAAAGGTGCAAAAGTGGAGAGAAGGTTTGGAAGAGGTGGCTAATATCTCTGGCTGGGAATTGAAGAAGTACAGGTAGCCATAGTTACTACTATGTGTATCATTTTAAACGGCTTTAATCAGTATATTGTTTTCAATTAAATATCATCTATTCAATATATCCATGATATAATGTGTACTAATTGAAATAATAGCTTCATATTTGTATATTTGCAAAGAAAGTGGTACAAATGGATGCTATTTACATGAACACATCTAAAGATTAGCCATATGTAATAACATGTTACATTAATTGCTTCAATTTGATCCAATGAATATTGCATATTTTGGGTTTTTTCTATATCTGAATTTCTTTAATACCACATTCACACTCACTAGACTTGATCTTTCTTTGTTCTTTAACTGCAGGAATGAGTCAGAATTTATTCAAGATATTGTCAATGCAATATCAAGTAAAATTCCTGTAAAATCAGCGGTTCTTAAGAAGCTAGTAGGAATAGATTCACGCTTGAAAGAATTGAGGTCTCTTATAGACGGAGGGCCTGATGATGATGTTTGTATGATCGGGATTTGCGGAATGGGAGGTTTAGGTAAGACGACTCTTGCAAGAGTTGTTTATGACACAATCTCTCATGAATTTGAAGGGAGTAGTTTTCTTGCCAATGTTAGAGAAAAATCTGAAAAAGAAGGTAGTGTAATCTCTTTTCACAGGCAACTTCTTTCTCAATTATTAAAGCTTGCAGATAATAGCATATGGAATGTCGATGATGGCATCAACATTTTAGCAAGTAGGCTGCAACACAAAAAGGTTCTTCTTGTTATCGATGATGTGGTTGACATAAAGCAATTAGAGTATTTAGCTGGAAAGCGTGAGTGGTTTGGTTCAGGCAGCAAGATCATCATAACATCACGAGATGAACATCTGTTAAAGACACATGGAATGGATGAAGTGTATAAGCCTAGCAGTCTAAATTACGATGAAGCTTTTCAACTCTTCAACATGAAAGCTTTTAAATCCCATCAGCCTTCAGAAGAATGTGTGCAGCTATCTGAATGTGTTCTACAGTATGCTGGTGGTCTTCCAGTAGCTCTTGAAGTTTTGGGTTCCTTTTTGAATGGTAAATCTTTGGATCAATGGAAAAGTACCCTGGAAAGACTACAGATAGATCCTCCAAATCAGATTATGAGTGTACTTGAAATAAGCTTTAACGGACTGCAACATTCAGAGAAGAAAATATTTCTTGATGTTGCATGTTTCTTTAATTTGGAGGATAGAGATTATGTAACAAAAGTTCTAGATGGATGTGATTTTTCCCGTCATTGGAATAAAAGTTCTTATTAACAAATCTCTAATAACTATTTTAAATGACAACGCACTTTGGATGCATGATTTGCTACAAGAATTGGGCCAACAAATTGTTCAAAGACAATCCCCTGAAGAACCTGGGAAACGCAGCAGATTATGGAAGGAAGAAGAAGTCTGCCATGTGTTGATAGAAAACACAGTAAGTGATTAAATAAGGCCCTGTTTGGTATTGATGCTGAGTAGCTATAACTTTTACTAGAATGTTATTAAACACTAGTTGTTGTATCTTAAAAACTAAGTTGAATTGATCCTATACTTGTATAATGAAAAATTAATATTATCTTTACTATTTATATAAAAATTATTATTTTGAAAAGACATATTTACTACACACTATCAACTTTTATTTCAAAGTTATAGTTATTTTTTGTAGTACTTTAATACTAAACAAAGCCTAAATCTCTAAGGGCCTTTCAATATCTTTACATTATTGTTTTATTCACTTATCGTTTGCTTATACTTTTCAGGGAAGTGAAATAGTTGAAGGAATAGTAATTGATCACTGCTCTCCCAATAAGGAGGTACATTTAAGTGCTCCTAGTAAAGCATTTTCGAAGATGATCAACCTGAGATTGCTCAAAATCCGTAATGTGCAACTTCCTGAAGGCCTTGAATACCTCTCTAACAAGTTAAAATTACTTGAATGGCATGGATATCCTTTAGAATCTTTGCCATCAAATTTGCAATTGGATAAAACTTTCGAACTTAACATGTGTTACAGCCTCATTGAAGAATTGTGGAAGGGATTCAAAGTAAGATCATTTCATCACTAATTTCTGTTGTTTCAGGGAATAATTGTAGATAATTTTTAATATTGCCATTCCTTTCCAAGTATAAAGTGAATTAAGAAATATCCATTTTGATTTCAACAGCCTCTAAACAAGTTGAAAGTCATGAAACTCAGTCATTCACAGCATCTGATTAAGACACCAGACTTCACAGGGGTCCCAAACTTGGAGGAGTTGATTCTTGAAGGATGTACAAGGTTGCATGAAATTCACCCATCTTTGGTGCTTCACAAGAAGGTTATTATATTGAACCTGAAAGATTGTACAAGTCTTACCACTCTTCCAGGCAATGTTTTTATGAAATCTCTTAAGACACTTGTTCTTTCTGGTTGCTCAAAACTGATGAAGTTTCCAGAGATTTTGAGAAGTATGGAAGATTTGTCAGAGCTCTTTCTAGATGGAACTTCTATTACAGAAGTTCCATCCTCGATAGAACTTTTGACTGGACTTCAATTGTTGAATTTGAGTGACTGCAAAGATCTCGTGAGACTTCCCAGCCGTATAAATGGTTTGAAATCTCTCAAAACTTTGTGTCTCTCTGGCTGCTCTGAACTTGAAAATGTGCCAGAGAATATGGAAAAAATAGAAAGCTTGGAAGAGCTTGATATAAGTGGAACAGCTATAAGGCAACCTCCATCATCTATTTTTCTCATGAAGAATCTTAAAGAACTTTCGTTTCATGGGTGCAAAGGACCCCCATCATCTACATCATGCTCTTGGCGCTTCCCCTTCAATTTGATGTTGCCTTCTTTGTCTGGTTTGTGTTCTTTAACAAAATTGGATCTTAGTGACTGTAATATACAGGAAGGAGCAATCCCAAGGGATATTGGCAACTTATCTTCATTAGAAGAGTTATATTTGAGTAAAAACAGTTTTGTTTCTCTACCGGCAACCATTAGCCTTCTTTTTAAGCTGGAAGAGCTAGAGTTAGAAGATTGCAAAAGGCTTCAGTCCCTGCCGCAACTTCCACCCAACATAGTGAGTGTCAGTGTAAATGGCTGTGCATCGTTGGGAAAATTGTCAGATACACTAAAATTATGCAAGTGGGAGCACATATTCATTGATTGTATAGACTGCTTGAAATTGCTTTGCAACGATGATTTAGTGTGTTCAATGCTGAAAGAGTACCTTGAGGTCAGTCCCACACTCTCAGCTGTTCCAAATATCATGCCTAAAAATCATGCAAATGAATTTTTTTTCTCTTTTTTTTTTTTTGGGGGTTATTTCAGGCAGTGTCAAAATCAAGATTTAGCATTGTTTTTCCAGGAAGTAAAATTCCAGAGTGGTTCATGTATCAGAATGGTGGATGCTCAATAACTCTCATAAGGCCTTCAAAATCTAATAAAAAGAATAAGGTGGTGGGATTTGTTTTTTGCTGTGTTTTTCAAGTCCTTAAACGACCTTCAAATCCTCATACCACACATGAGTTGCACTGCCATGTGAAGGGTTCTTCTACGGGCTGTTTTACTGATTTTGGAGAGAAATTTGGTCAAGCCGTGTCAGACCATCTTTGGCTACTCTATTTGTCTCATCAACACTGCTCTGATATTAATTGGCTTTTTGATTCTAATTATGTTGAGTTGTCGTTTCGATCTGGGTCGGGCCCCGGATTGAAGGTTAAGAGGTGTGGCTTCCATCCTGTTTATATGCACCAAGTGGAGAAGTTTGACGAAACAACAAACCAATGGACTCACTTCACTGCTTATAATCTTAGTGAATTCCATCTGAACTTTGTTGGACCAGAGATGGTTGTAGCCACAACATCAAAGCGAAGCCTTACTGAATTTGATAGTGTAGAAGCCAGTGAAAGTGAAAGTGGCAGCTGTGATAAGGAGGAACCACAATCTAAAAGATTAAGAGAACTTGAATAAAGGGACAAAACCTACTTAAATTCTCTTATCAGTAAGTATGCATCTCAATTTCAGTTTATGTTCTTTGCACCAGCTATTTTATTCACTTTTTATTTTTTATTGTATCTACTCATGCAAACATATTTTTCATGCTAAATTACCAGAAAATGCTTTGCTTGGATCAAAAGCAAACAATACCATAAAAAGTTGTGCAGATTGTGCCTTCCATGGATCGAAATTGCATTCAGATTAGCTCCTTGAATTTCTTTGAGGTTTGATAATAAAATCCAGTGAGCATGGATTGTGAGAAAATGTGGAAAAATAAATGCACTAGAGTAAAAAGAGAAAGATTGGAAAGTTTAGTAAAATCTTTTTCCTTTTTGGTTGCTGGGAATAAAGTGCGGCTTTCAAAATAATATTTGAAGCCTTGAATTCATGAGTAATATTAAAGGATTGAAACAAATCCTCTGTTTTATACTCTTAATATATTTTCTCGCGCAGCTTTCTCATTTTGTACCCTCACCGTTATTGCACCTATATATAGTTTGGTACGCATTCAAGATTTAGCTGAAAGTCACTAATTTTACTACAAGAACAATTTTATTTCTATTTCAATTCAGGGATTGAAGAGGGGCTTTGAACTCAAATGAGATGAGGACTTCACTATCTATTCCTTCCTTTTCATGCAAAAGATGCTTGATTCAGAGTCAATTATGGTGATTATTTTCAGCATACTTGAAGGGGCTGGTGTCATAATTGATGAATTGCATTGCGAGGAACAGAAAAAGGGCCTTTGCTTGAGTGGTAGATCAGTCAGCTGCATCGGTTATAAGGAAGGAAGCTGCAGACGTAGCGATCTTAGTTCCTATTCAACTTTCTGCTTTCGCAGCCCTAGCCCTTTTCAAAATAAAGTAATTAGCCTAGCTTATTGCAATCTGATTGAATTTTTTTAATTAAATCAGCCAGCTTATTCTACATCATATACATGGCACTTGATAAATGATTATTATTATTATATTATTATTATTATTATTCTACAGCACTTCGCCACCACCAAGCATAACTGTGTTTCCAAGCTGGAAAAGCTCGAGTTGCAGGAACGCAAGAAGCTTCAACCTCGGCCTGAACTCTCACCCATTATATGGACAGTTAAAGTAAATGGTTGTGGTTCGTTGGGAGCATTAACAGATGTATATAAATTATGCAAGTCATAGAATTTTTATTTTAGCTGTCTACAGGGTTTGCAATTGCTCGGTTACAATGATTTGGCACTTATCAGTCTTAAAAGAGTATCTTAAGGTCTGCTTTCTCACTCTGCTTCTTTCAAATGTGCTAAGCCTTACGCCTAAAAAATTATGTAATGTTATGGAATTTTTTTTCTCTTGATTGCAGTCGGGATCAAATCAAAGACTATACTTTGAAAGTCTTTCCTGAAAGTAAAATTCCAGAGAGAATCATATCTCAGAATGATGGGTTCTTCAATAACAATAAGAATGTCTTCAGATTCCTGTATTTGCTGTGTTTTTCAAGTCTACAAACATTCATCTACTTCCATAGGCTGCATTTCATGTCCCATGCATAAGCTGAAATGCCATTTAAAGGTTTCTATTCGATAAACATCGAAAAAAGAGCATTCTCTGAAAATTGCCAGTAAGTTCGCATCCCAATGATTCTTCTTCTCATTTTTATGTCTATTGTTCACGACAGACATTGTAAATAACTAGTTTACATTAAATCAAGTTGATTGACGCATGTTTTTATTTTTTCAAAAATAAAAAGAGTCATGATGTATCTACTCACATTATTTATTTTTATTTCAGTTTAGCTACCAGAAAGTGCTCTGCTTGGATCAAAGGCAAACAATGCCTCTAAGACGTTGTTCAGAATGTTCCCACGGTTTCATCAAATCAAATTTGCATTCGTGCTTAATCGGACTACTACCTTCCCGGAAATTCTTTGAGGTTTTTTAATAAGTTCCAATGACTTGCAAATGCTCCCTTGCTATGAATTTCAGGACCCAGCTACTGTTTTAGAAGAATAATTGAATGGATTAGGTGTAAACAATGTCATCATGCGGATGTTTAGGCCGATTTTCGTTACAACTCACCTCCACAAGCAATTCTTGGTCTGCTTAAACTATGAATGGCTGAATGACTCTACATTACAGCTAATTAACAGATTTAATCAAAGTAAAAACTAAATGGTTACACACAAAGGGAGCACGTGAAACTATCATGGCTGCAAAACAGAATCTTCTGACTTGCCTGCTGACTTGGCATTGACAGTTGATTTGCTTCTTTTTTTGCAACTCAGCATAGTGTGCTTTCTTCATAGCCCCCTCAAACTCAAGGGACATAAATGTACATTGAGTTTGGTTCTCAAGTAATGAAAATGAAGAGAAGTGAGAGGTTTAGTCAGAATATCTGCAACCTGTTCTGCACTTAGTATAGAGACGATTTCTAAGTCACCAGCTAACTCCTTATCTCTGATGAAATGTAAATCAATTTCTTTGTGTTTTGTTGCTGAGTGAAATACTGGATTTTTGGCAAGCTCAGTAGCACTAACATTATCACACTATGTAGTTGGTTTGTCTTCACAACAAAGTCCCACCTCAAGAAACAATGACTTTAACCAAGCAATTTCTGATGTTGCTGATGCAAGTCCTCTATACTCCCTTACAGCCGATGACTTGGCAACTACTGATTGCTTCTTTTAAGACCAAGAAATTAAGTTATTGCCTAAATACACACAATAAGCACCAATGGATTTCTATCATCCAAGTCACTGCCCCATTCAGCATCTGTAAACGTTGTGATTTTGAAAGAGTGTTGTTTGACAAATCTCAGACCATAGTCTTGTGTTTCCTTCAAATATCTCGGCACGCTTTTACAAGCTATAAGATGTTGAAGTGTTGGTGAGAATACATACTGACTCAACTTGTGTACAAAATAAGCAATTTCCGGTGTTATTAACACCAAATATTGAGGATCTCCTATTATGCTTCTGTAATGATTAGGGTCTTCAATATCATAGTCCATTTCCCCCTCAATAGTATTCTGCAATCTAGAATCTTTGCCACTACTCATTGGTGTGCTGACACCTTTGCATTCCAACAAATCTACTTAGAAAGCAAGTCTCTTATATACTTCCTTTAAGAGAGAGAGATACTGTCTTGATCATACAAACTTCTATGCCAAGAAAAGGGGACAGTTTGCCTAGGTCCTTTAAAGCAAAAATTGAGCTAAATTGTTTGATAAAACTTTCCAACCCAGCACAATTTGGCCATGTAATGAGAATGTCATCTACTTATATCAGGACTAAGATTATTGAAGTGTTGCTCCTTCTTAGAAACAAAGATGTGTCTGATCTACAATTCCTGGATCCCCACTGTATAAAACATCCTTTGAATTTGTCAAACCATTCTCTCGGAGCTTGTTTGAGACCATAGAGAGCTTTGTCAAGTTTGCAAACAAAATCTAGTCTTTGCTGGTCTACAAATCCTTCAGGTTGATTTCTATATAGTTCCTCTGTCAAGTTACCATTCAGAGATGCATTATTCATATCCACTTGCTTGATTTGCCATACATTCATTACTACTAAGCTTAGCACAACTCTCGCTGTTGCTGGTTTCACAACTGGGCCGTAAGTTTCAAAATAGTTCATTCCCTCTATTTGTTGAAAACCTGTAGCTATTAGCCTTACTTTGTACTTAGCTATACTCCCATCAGTATTATACTTCACCCTATATACCCATTTATTGCCAATAATCTTCTGTTTGTCAGATTTTGGTACTAAGGACCATGTACCATTTGTCATCAGTGTATCATACTCTGACTTCATTGCTTGAAACCACTTCTCATCATTTATGGCTTCTTGAACAGTATCAGGTTCTTTGTGCACCAATACTACAGTATACAACTTAGGCTTAAAGATACCTACTTTCCCTTTAGTGATCATAGGGTGATGGTTGTGAGGCATGGTATTTTGTATATTGGGGGAACTTTGAGGTATTTTTGGAGATGAACTGACCAAAGTATCACGAACAAGAAAAGGTATAAGATGTGTGTGAAGGTTACTTACATTGTGTGGATATGGGAATGTAGAAGATTAAGTTGATTTGAATTATTTGCCTGTGCTGCATCCACAGTTAGGGAAATGTCATTACCATTGGTATTTGTTTGAGAGAGAGATTCATTGCTGTCATTTAATAGATTGGTTGGGACAGATAAAGTGGACAGTTGAAACGCTTGAACTGGAGAAACTTTGAAACAGGAATCTGACAAAATTATTTGTGGCATAAAAACTGGGATCTGAAGAGAACGGATATAAATGTTCATCAAAACACAACATGTCTAGCTATATGTGTGTGTCAAGAAGGATGAAAGCATTTATAAACCTTTGTGAGATGAACTGTAACCAAGAAAGATGCATTTAGATGTATGATAATCAAATTTATGTTTATTATAATCTCTTAAATATAGATAGCAAACACAGCCAAAACACTTTAGCATGTGCAGTCAGCTTTATGTTTATATAACCTCTCATATGTATAGACATTTTAAGTGTAGAAGTAGGCAATCTATTTTATGAGATATATTGATCTATGAAAGGCATCCCACGAGAATTGAAAAGGAAGTTTAGCTTGTGCGAACTTCACCATTGCCAATCATAACTTTGTCATCACCTTTAAATTCATCTCTGACGTGCATGTTTACCATGTTGTTGGTCAAGTGATGTGCAGCTCCACTGTCAAGATATCAACCTTCATCTGCAGGTCCTTCACAATTAGCAACATAAGCAGCTCCAGCAAGCTCATTGAGTCTGAAAAATATAAAGATCCAGGTGGACAATGCATGTGTGGCATTGGATAAGTTGGTATTGATCCAAAATGAGTAGTTGGCCATGAATCACCATATGAATTGCAATAATTTTCAGAAGAAGGATCAAAGCAAGTCATGTAAGCTGATCTTTGATTTCTGTCCTTGTTATAAGATCTTGTTTGTTGAGGGACATAATTTTCTATATATCTGTGCCAACACTCTGTAGCTGTGTGACCAGATTTGAAACAAATTTGGCATACAACCGATTCATAATTTCCTTCCACACTTGAAATACCAGAAGCAGTACCAAATTGACTTCTTCCAAGATGCATAAGTTTGTTACTCCCAATCATTTGTCCTCTGACAAGACTATTCCTATAATGACCAATATCAAAAGGAATGCCTTTGGGATGATAATTGAAAATCATGCATCTTTTAGCACAAAAATTACTTCTCCCGCCTGAATTTCCACTGTTATGTCCCTGAAATCCTCCAGAATATCCACCCCTTTTGGAATTGCCTATTATTTGTGCATGATAGGCATTAATCATGCCATAGTTATTATGGTTAGCAAAGTTAGCATAATTTGCAACATGTGTTTTTTGTTCCGACTTTGTTCAAGTCATGTCTCATGAGTAAACAATAGAGCATATGCATCATCATAATCTAACTTACTAGCAGTAATGAAAGTGGCCAAATTCAGATAACCAACTCTAAGACCGTTGAGAACTTATTGTTACAGATCTTTATCAAAAATAGGACTACCAGCACATGCCAAATTATCTTCTATTTGTTTCATTTTTAAGCGGTACTCTTCTATGCTTAGTGACTCTTTCTCATGATATTCATTTCATATCTAAGTTGAAGAACCCTGGCCTCTGATTGTACTCCAAACTTTTTCTTCAATGTTCTCCATACGTCATAAAGTGTTACAAGAGTGAAAAAGACTGAGAATACCTTCAGTGATAGAGCTAAGCAATCAGCTAAGTAATGTCTGATCTTTAGATCTCCAAACAATTTACTTAGGTTTTTCAATCTGTTGAGTAGATTCAGCAACCGCTCCAGCATAGCTTGATGAATCAATGAACTGATTTGGGGCTGCCTTTTCTCCGGTTATGTATCCTTCAAGCCAATTTCCTCTTATACAGGCTAGAACTTGATTTCGCCAGAGCATGTGATTTGATCGATCTAATTTGATAGGAGTAATGAAAGAAAATGTTGTTTGTCTTGTTTGATTTGTAGAGATTGTGTTTGAATTTGTGCTTATGTTGCTTGAGCTTGCCATTTTTGTCTCCGACTCCCATGTGAAAATTATTAGAAATTGAGTTATAGCTGTTGTTTGGCAGCTGAGATAATGGAGGAAAATTCTTCTGGAAATTCTAGATGTTTCTTATTAATTCAATGAAAGACAACAAGCTATTTATACATGCAATCTCGAAAATTGAGCCAGAGAACTTGGCGAAAGTAGAAAGCTTGGAAGAGCTTGATTTAAGTGGAACGGCTATAAGACAACGAGGGTCATCCATTTTTCTCTTGACGAACGTTAAAGCGATATACTTTCGTGGGTGCGAAGCAAAAAGATCTTCAACCTCCTGGTGTTTACGCTTCCCTGAAATGTTGAGGCCAAGAAGAATCTCAGGTTTGTGTTCTTTAACGAAATTGGATCTTAGTGACTGTTATCCAAGGGAAGAAATCAATCCCAAGTGATAGCTGCCGCTTATTATCATTAGATAAATTAAATCTAAGCGGCCGGTAACAATTTTGAATTGCTACCTGGAGGGAGCCATTAGCCATTAGTCATCTTACTAAGCTTAAAAATCTCAAGTTAGGGGATAGGAAGAGGCTTAAATTGCTACCAGAACTTCCATCTAGTGTAAGGGTAGTAAGAGTAATTAATGCCCCCATCATATACATTGTTACTTAATAATTTAAAAAATACTTTAAAATCTAAAGATTTAAAAATCAATTCGTACAAGAAATACAAACGCCGCATAAGTTTCCTTTTCGCTTTAATTTAATGTTTTTTCCCCTGACGTGGCATTACCTAATAGGCCAGGTGTAGCCAAACCCGATACCTAATCGAAGTCGGTGATTCCAACCCATCTCTTTCTCTATAAAAACAGCAGCCACAGTCTCTGCATCAGCTGATTGGGTACTTGCAAAATTCATTTTCTGCCAACGACGTCGTTTCAAGAAACAAACGACAAATCATGTCGGGAAACTCCAACTCCGGTTGCAACGTCTACATAGGTAAAAATAATCTCTCAAATCTCAGTTCTATCATCAGTTTTTCCAAAATCGATTTCTGAATTTTCTTTTTTGTTATTAATTTAATTGAATTTAATTAATATTGTTATTATTATTATAGGTAATTTGGATGAGAAAGTGAGCGAGAGAGTGCTTTACGATATTCTAATTCAAGCAGGGCGAGTAGTTGATTTATATATACCTCGAGACAAGGAAACTGATAAACCAAAAGGCTTCGCCTTTGTTGAATATGAATCCGAAGAGATCGCCGATTATGCCATTAAGCTTTTTTCCGGCATTGTCACTCTCTACAATCGAACCCTCAGATTTGCTGTACGTAACCCTTTTTTTCCATATTTGCATAATTTCATTAAGTTTTGGCTGAAATGCAAATAGACCCAATTTCTTTAGCTTTGGGATAATAAGATCCGGTCCCTTAATTTTTTCAAAATCACGAGTAAATGGCACACTTTGCTATTTGTTTTCGTTCGGGTCCTCAGTGAAAACAATGATTTCACAGTTATTATACTCAGCTTATCTATAGACATTGCACATTTGTTTCAATGTTTTGAGGAGTATAACATTATACTTTCAAGCAGGTTGATATGCAGTTGATACGGCAGTTATCCACTGGGATATCCGAATTTTGCATATGTAGTGTTACTCCTTTTAAAATTTGATAGACGGTTCCAACAAATGTTAAAGAGGATTTTTGTGTTAATTATTAAGGTTTTAGAGACTTTCTGGAGAATTTTGAGGTTAACTCAATGTTTAAACAAACAGTGAAATCATGTTTATAATGTCCCACTTGAAGCTTTTTGCATTGACATAGACTTTAATGAACAGCTTTCTGGGCAAGACAAAAACGTGCAAAACTCATCCATGACAACTACCCCTTTATCGTCTCGTAAATCTAAGAGCGATCCAGTACCCGTGCCAGTTAATGGTACGGAAATTTCTCACCATTCGATGAGGATTTCAGGTCCCCGTCATTATTCTTCCGAAGGTGATGTCTTTCTTCCTTTTTCTTCTGTACAGTGTTTTGATTGTATTTGCTTTTGTGCTTTGCTGAGAAACCTTCTTTTTGATTCAGAGCCGCCTCCCCCTGGTGTATCACATGAAAGTAATGGGTATGAGACACATCTCAATGTTACCAATTATGATTACAGTCGAAGGGTTTTTGGGGCAACATTGGATAGTATTAGTCGCTCTAGATCTGGCCGCTATAACACTAGTAATCGACATTACTGATGCTTATCATGTCACTTAGTCGAAAAGAACTCTTTTTCGTGTAAAGTAAAAGTGTGGTACATTGTTATGGTTCGGGTAAGATAAGCTTGTTTCAGTTCCTAACTCATTTCCATAGGTGTGCCAACCCATGGCTAGACTTGAGAAAGCTGTACTTCATTCTGTATCGTAGAAAATTGCTTGTTGTTTTAATTGTAAAAGTAGCATATCTGTCGTTGTTCTGGACTGTGAAACCTGATCGGAGGCAGTTATTTATTGTTACCACTTGTCCTGTAATTAATTGAAATGTCTTTTTGATTGCTGATATAGTTAAATTAATTTTATCATGTTGCTGCAGTATTGGTTTGAAGACTTTTTATTATCATTATTATTATTATTTGGGAATGAACAGATGATTTATGTATTTGTGTTTATTATTTTTTTATTTTGTACTCAATTGCTGATGATGCATATAATTCTTTCAGTTTATATAAATGTTTATTTGTGTGTTTTCATACACAAATACCCCCAGTCTTAATTTATAAACTTCTAACTTCTTCTTTAGGTATTCAAGAATCTATCTGTTGGGAAATCCCTGCATTGAGTCTTTATAAATAGTAATATATCTATAGAAGTTTCTTCATTGCCAAAGTAGTTGATATCTGGTTGAGATTGAGATTGAGATCTGACTTACTCGATAATGTGGAAGATTATAGTTCTCAGTAGTTAAGTATTAAACATATAGTAAACATGTAAATATTCAAGTAAACTGAAAAGGATAAGTAAGATATCTTGATTGGTTTAGTTCATAATTTCCTGATTTACTCCCAGGGACTGTTGTAGAGGGACTTTCTTTGATTTGTAGATGTCAAATTTGGGGGTCTGTAATAGTTGCTACCCCTCCCCATCAAATCAGAGTCAGCAAGATATATTTTGTAAGTCCAATACTTTTTGCTTGATGCTCTGATCGAACCTTTAATTAATTAATTTATTTATTTATTCTGAGCTCAGTGCTGCTTTTACTTGCTTGCTCAAGTAAATATTTATCACCTTGCTATTGGTCACTTATTTTTACTTTTAATTTGGGCTCTTTTTGTGAATTTCATTCCATTCTGAGTTTTTTCAATGAGAAGTTGTTTTTCATTAAGTTATTGGCTGATTTTTGGGCTAAAACATTGTTTTTGCTTGAGACAGTTGTAGCTATCCCTCTACGTGATCTGGGATGCAGTGGGAAGAATTGTATTGGTTTGAACCCATCCTGCTCCTTTCTTGTATTTTGTATATTTACGGCACTGACCAAATTTTGGGTGGATTCAAAGGAAATTCTGTGAATTTAGAAGTTCTTTAGAGTGCCTTGTTATCACATTAGGCCCCATGTGTCTTTCTGCTCGACTCGTAGAATAGCCTGATGTACAAATGAACTGTTTGGCATCCGAATGGAAGCCTGATAGCTAGAATCGTAACAGGCCTGGAGTGCTGGAACACTTGTGCACTACCCTAGTGATTTGGACACATGAACAATGGTTGAACAACAAACCCGTGATCTCAAATTATTGTATACTTCTCTATGTGTGTGTTCACACATCATGCGAGAATTAAAGAAAAGTCCCCTTGTGTCGGTATAACCTTTGTCAGAACAGAGTCCAGATCTTTTAGAGCTACAACACAGGGTATTCATATGGACTTCTGCACAATTCTATTCGGTTATAAAGCTGTTCATATGCTATCTACATTGGATGGGGACAAACCTTGGGATGACTGGTGGTCTCCTGCAGTAGCTGATGATGGAACCTAACTGGATCTGGCTTAGCGGCTCTCTAGTCGTCCTTGCTATCAAGTAGCATTCTTAGACATGCAAAGAATTAAATGAAATATGAGATGCTGCCAATTCTCTCTGTAGCTTCTTTCCTCAATGAGTGCAGTAGTCCCCCGCATTATTCTGTCAGCAGCCTTCCTCTATTGGCAGAACACAGCCGCATTTGATGGCATTCTGTTTGCAAGCTTGGCTGAACCATGGTGGATGGAAGGTGGTTAACAAAATGCTGAGACGTGGCTTTGAGCCTGAAATGAGAGTGGATGTGAAGTTTTGTTACTTTAACTTGTTCTGGGGGAGATTAAATAATTGAGGATTTAAGATTATTTGAATGAACTTTGACATTATTTCTTCGACCAAAGCATTGGCGGCGGTTTTCGTTGCGTGAAAATTTCTTTTGATGGGCTGTATGCGTGAATATGTTGATTTCATTCAACTTTAGAAAATAGTCCTACAGTGTTCAATTGCAATGAAGATTGCGTTCGTAATTCTTAGATTTTATGATCATGATTCTTTATCTGCTTTAGTGATAGAGAGAATCATGATCATTGCACGATACAAAGTCATCATACACTAAACTAAAATACAAGAAAACATTCAAATGCTTCACCAATCTTTCTGGTGGCACATGCCCCTTTAGTGGGACAATATATCTACAAAAAGCAGCTGCAAAAAAAGAGAATGTCATCAACCGGATTTGCCCCCAGCAAAATATGCCAGGGGTCCAACCATAGCAGCATTGATATACGTAGCCGGTTCTGAGTGACTATAGTCGCTCCGATCATCCGGGAACCCATCATTCTGGTTTGGGCCTCCGACGATGGCTCCGACTAAGATATTAGGGTTAGGGTTTGATGAGTGGAAGAATGGTTCGAATCCACCATCACAACGGATGCTTTGAGGGTGGTTTGCCAATGAGGGTAAAGAAGATCCTCTATGATGAATCCTCCTCGGGAAATTCGGTCCAAAACCAACCATGTAGGACATTTTTATTGGGTTCACACCTAATATATAGTCCACCTGAAAATTTCCAAATATAATCACATTAGTTCAAGAATCAAAGCTCAGTGGAAATCAAATTAATAATCAACGGGACAAATATTATGAGTAGATCTTATAGCAACTTGCCTGTCTTTTTGCAAGGCTTGTGAGTAAGCCAGGGTTGACTACCATATTGCCACAATTAAAATAGTGTTTTGTGGCTCTCATATACTTAGCGTAAGTTGTGAGAAGGAATGATATGGATGTAACATATTGAAGGTTGCTTTCGGGCATCTTATACATAAGCCCACCTGTATTTAAATTTAAAAGAAAAAAAAAAAAAGGTAAATGACCTTGCAATGTTTCAACCCAAGATCCAATTTGTAAGATATTAATTCAATTTATGTAAATTCACTATGAAATATGCAACTTGTTTAAAATGTGGATATTTTTGGCTTTGAAAGCTTTTACATTTACCTTGTGTGTATTGTGTGGTTGTGAAAGGAGAGTTTGGTAAAATCCTGCAAATGAAGTCTTCAGCTTCTTGTCTATATGGCTCGAAATTTTTATCCCTGTTCAATAAAGCTCTCTGCAAATAGGAACTTTTTTGTCAAAATTTTGAAATTTTTGAAATTGAATAAAGATAGCTCTCCAATATCTCATGAAATTTTGATTAACTAAATCATAATTTTGTGAATTTATGACCCAATTTACCCTTGCTAATAGAACGTGGGCACCAGCGAACTTGTTATCCCAGCTGAAAACGTCTGTGCCGCCATCATCTCCAACGGATTTTATGAAATTATAATAAGTAACGTCATTCGTCGCCCTGAAAAGCCATGCAGCTCCCCATAGCAGCTCATCCTGCACATAAAAATACATTACTAAACAAAGAAAAAAATAGTAAGCCCACTATCATTATATTAAATAACCCATTAAGATTAATTTATGAAGACTTTTGATGGTGGGTTATTCATTAATTCAGTTGGTAAAATCTTTTAGATTACACCAAGTACATCGCGACACCTCGAAAAAAAATTAATCTCAAAATTATTTTCTTACCTCAAAAAAAATTTAATCTCAAAATTATTTTCTAAGGTATGTTTTTAACATTTATTTTCAGAAAGAGTCATATGTATTCCCTTTTTAACTTAGAAATGCACCCTAGGCACAGAATTTGTCCAAAAAAAGGATTTATGAATCCTAAAAAACATTTTTCAAAATAAGGAAATTCCTATAGCTATTTCGCCAAATCATACGGTGTCACTAACTTTTTCCTATATATATATATATATATATATATATATATATATAAAGCCCACCTTGTATCCAGAATATGAGCAATAAAAAGGACACACAGCAGAGCCAAGAGAGTCACTATAAGCCCCGCGATACTGCATGGCAAATTGCAAGACATTCTTTGCAGTCCTCAGCAACAAGCTCGCATATCTAGGGTCCCCTTTCCGGAAAACCAACGAAGCCGCGGCCAAAGCGGCCGCGGTTTCTCCGGCAACATCCGAACCTGGATTGCTAGCCGAGACTGAATACACAGACCTAACGGTGTCCATGTCCTCGGGCCTCTCCCAGCACTTGTGGTCGGCGTTCGGGTCCCCGACGCCGACGTAGAGCTTCCCCGGTGTTACGGTTGCACACTTGAGGAGATAGTCCGTCGCCCACCGGATTGCTGCCCTGGCGTTCTGTATCTCTGGGCCCATTTTCTTGCCGTATTCGAGTGTGCTCCAGGATAGCATTGTTGTCGTGAAGGCCATCGGGAAATTGAACTTCACATTGTCTCCAGCATCATAGTAGCCTCCAGTTAAATCAACCTGAACAAAAAATTAAATGAACAAATAAGCGAAAATTGAACATAAAGTTATTATAATAACACCAACTAGAACATTTCTACAAGAAAATTGGAAAGAAAGACATTCTTTGTTGGGAAACTAAATATTATTTCAAGTAACTATGGTGCTTGATGATATTTTGAGGCATGGATGGACTCCATGTTCATTATGTGGATAATAATATTATATTTAATTAAATAAGGAAATACCTTGAATCTAAAAATTATATTTTGACATTTGATAATATTATAAAAAAGAAAAGAAAAAAGAAAAGAAGATGGAGTAGTGCCTTAAATAATGAATATGGTGAGGAAAGGATGTTTAATTTATTCTTTACTTTTGCTTAATCTTTTTGAGAATTAAGGAAACTTTTGACCTCAGAATACTCGACTAACATGAGACATATAATAATGAGATTGAGAGCAAGGTTTTTTATTTATTTATTTATTTATTTAAAAAAAAAGCACTTCGTAGAAAGCGTTGTACTCGTACAATATCTCCAACAAAAACATTTAGTTGTTTTCTGAAAATATTTCAAGCATTCTTTTTGGAAAAAAAATGTAATATTTTTCGAAAGTTTCCGTCAAAATATTCCAAAGAGAACAATGAAAGAGATGCTTTCCGCTATTGACATTTTTATCAATGAAAACACTTTTAAACACTGAAAAAAAAAAAAACTCCTCTCTTAAATCTATATTTAAAATGTATGTGAGGTTAAATAAGAATAACATTGTTTAATAATTTTAAAATGTATGAATATTTGCATTAAGAAGAACTTCCAATTTTTTTTCTTATATAAAAACTCTAATAACGACTCATAGAAACAACAAAATCTCAAACATTTAGCAGTTCATTTAAACTCAAACTGTACTTAAAATTATACTCAAACATTAGCAAAGAAAAAAGATGGGGTATAATCCAAGAAATAAAAAACATACATGAGCAAGTAACCCATCAGATAGCCCAGAATTGGATCTCCAAGTGATTTGTTGGTCCTTGGCAAGTCTCCCTGACCTCTGGCCTTGAAAAAACAACAGAGATTTTGCCAAAGCTTCTCTGTAATTAGGGTTTCCATGGGCATTTTCGATGAGAAGCAAAAACAAAAAGAGGCAACAGCAGCGCAAAGAAACTCCCCTTCGCATTGCCATTTTTTTTTTTGGTACTTAGCTGCCAAAGTACCAATATTTTGGCTAATTTTAATTAATTTTGATTATTTTCTGTTAATGGGTTTATGTCAAGCATGGCTATGCCTTTTATAGAGGAATCAATGAGAGCAAAAAAGAGCAAGGCCCTTGCTATCACAATGCCGCAATATTAGGCTTTTGATTTTCCATGCATAGACTTGTTTTGTTAATTTGTTTAGTTGTCATTATAAAATGGCGCCGTTTTTATGTGTCCAAATTCAACATCTTGTCCGTCGTTTTAGGGTTTACATATTGGAAAAGGAGATAATTAACTGTCAAAATTACAACTGAGTTGACTTGTCAGGTGACTCTCAAATACCCTTAACTTAAATATAATTAACATTATTCTCACTATTCTATAATTTTGCTACATCAACCATATACTCTTTTTTCTTTAACCCAAAAAAAAGTTATCATATAGTTCATTATGATTATTTTGAGGTAAAAAATAATCAACCATACATCACTATACTGGTTAAATTTCAGCACTAGGTTTTGTTTAAAAATATTTTCATCAGAAATTTACGAACGAAGTTCAGAGTTGAATTTTGGATAAATTATAGGGAAAATATCCACCGTCCACCTATTTTTTACACCTTTTTCAAAAATACACAATTCCTTCATTTTTTGGCTGGAATCCACCTAAAGTTACATTTTTTTTCACTTTTCCACTTCCGTTTGGAATCCGTTAAGAAAACTAACGGAAACTTTAAAAAATGACTATTTTACCCCCAAAACGAAAATTATAATTTCAACCTAAAAATGCTAAAAAAATAAGATTTAATAATGAATATCATTATCGGTACGTTAATGAAGTACAAAAAAATCTTAACTACTAGAGATTATAACTCAATAAATAATAAAACTTTACTTATCTTAAATTCAATTGATGGTTTGTGAGATTTGACTATTTTTAATACTACTGTTATAATTTAGCATTCTAATTACCGACATATTTTTAAAAAAAAACTTGCATTTGATGGTTGTAAAATTAATTTCTTTATTGACCGATGGGGAAAATTATTAGATTTAATCTGATTATTTTTATAATTTTTAAGGTGAAATTATAATTTTCGTTTTGTGGGTAAAATGGTCATTTTTTTTAAATTTCCGTTAGTTTTCTTAACAGGTTCCAAACGGAAGTGGAAAAGTGAAAAAAAAATATAACTTTACGGTGGATTTCAGCCAAAAAATGAAGGAATTGTGTATTTTTTAAAAAGGTGTAAAAAACGGGTGGACGGTGGATATTTTCCCTAAATTATAATTATAGAACAAAATTGGATAGGAATTGGATAGGCCTCCTAGTGTAACTCGATAGATCTACTAATAACAAATAGTATAAAGTTGGTATCAAATAGCATAAAGTTGGTATTTAGTAGATGAAGATTTCCATTCTTTTCAAAGATTTATAAAGAAAAAGAAAAAAAAAAGAAAAAGTTTGTTTGGTTGCTTCACTATGACTTAAATAAAACAGCAATTACTAATTTTCATCTATTTTATGAACACAACAATTTAATTTGTGAGTATTATTTAGTTGAATTAGTAAAACACAACAATTCAAACCCGCCTTACATGTGATGTCAACTGTATATTCTGCGATCTCGAATTAAGAGAGGTAAAACAATTAGCCGAATGTTCTCAATTCTAAGTTGAAGGCCAAAAGCAGTGTTTTGACATACATTTTTGTCCGAATTTTTTCTAGTCAGACCGAAAGCCAAAATTACCAAAGCGTGCCGCCTCTGTTTTTAGCCTGTCCTGGTAAAATTCGAAAAATAATAGTTGTCAAATGTGAGTTGTAGATTAGGCATCTATCACTTCAAAACTACCCAATCTTTTTGTTGATATTGGCATGCATGCATATTCCTCATGTGTCCTTCTACTTGGAATTGGCACTAATCTTTAATGATCAAATAATTTTAATCTTTCTTCACTAACCAATATCAGGCGAAGTATAATTAAACTCAATTAAAAGCAGCGAATTGAGTTTCTCGTGCACTAAAACTTTGATTTTGTTCCCTAATTTGCTTGTTTTGTGCCCCACCATTAGCCGAAAAATAATTACAAAAAAATTATAAGTGTTGGTTTAGTGGGGCAAAGTATAACCGAAAAAACCGCCAAAATCAAATGAAATTTGGCAAATTAATTATTAACAATTGTCAAAATTTTGTTGTTAAAAAAAAAAAAAAGTGGAGGCGTGAATGGCGCATTTTTGGGGCCCTGGATTGCGCAAAGAAATCGGCGCCAAAATTATAAAGAAAGAAAAATATGAAGAGAATGATGAGTGTGGAGTCAATTAAATGGACTTTGCCTTTTGCACTTTGTTGCTTTCATTTGATTCTCTTCTTGGGATCTCTACTTATCTAAGTTTATCTACTTTCTTCCCTATGCTTTAGGACTAAGCTTGTACTTCTTTTACATTTTTATTTTTGGGAGGTTCTTTTCTTTGTGATTTTCAATAGAATTTTTACTTGTTACTTTGTTATTTTAGATTCAAATCTTATTTGGATTTTAACATTAATTTTAATGGGTTCTACTGATTATTTAAAATATTAAAAAAATTGTGAAGTCATATTCGGAATTTATTTATTTTTATTATTTAGTCTAACAACAATCCTATCTCCTCCTCATTCATACAAGCGAGGTTCAAAGTCTAAATTTATTGTGACATTTGATACTTCAACATTTAAATCATTATCTATAGAACCTCTACCTAATTATTCCATCTTGTTACCTAACAAAATCACTAAATTGGTACTATATTGGAAAATAAAATTTGCAAAATCGACTGTGTAGGCAACTAACTTTCATATTAAAGAGATTTAAGTTTTATTATATTAGATAACTTTCATTCAAACCCCTTATAAAATGTGAACTTTATTACCTTTTATAGGTACTCCTTTAACTGCTATTGGCAAAACTCTTCTTGGCGAGTCTTAAGGGTTGCCTAAAAAGAGGTGGAACTAAGTCGACTCCTGGGGGCTGACTCCCATGTCGAGAAATTCCTTCCCCCGCCTACACACTAATTAATATCATAATTTTATTCCTTTCTAATCTGTAATTTTTAAATGAAGACATACTAATAAATCATGTGATTTAATAACGCGTCTTTATTAACTTTATTAAATCAAATGATTTAATAACGTGTCCGTATAAGAGAAATAAGGGTGCTCATATGAGAAGAGTATATATATATATATAATGTTTCACTTTGAGATTTTGAATTTATTAAAATGTGAAAAATTTATTAACTCATACGATTTAATATTACAATATCATTACACTGTTAAACTATCTAATTTAATAATTTTTTTAATTATTATATTAATAATTTATATGACCTAATAATTTTTACAGACATTAATAAATCTAAGATTCTAAATTGCAATATTTCTAATATATATAAAATGTAAAGTTGGTGAAAATCGTGTGGAAGTATGTGACGTTTCATAATTATCCCAAAAACCTAAAAATGCTTAATGGACCTACCTTGACAATTTCAAAAAGGCGCGCTTCATTAATAGACTCTACTCTCACAATCGCAACATATCTTTAAGAAAGAATGTGTTTAGCATGTATTATTAAAAAGTTGTTAAGAATATTGAAATGAGAAGGAATAATCATTAGCTTACCGTTTAAATAATTCAACTCAGTTCTTCATCTAATTATATTTAAATAGGGAGAAAAACTTATTCACGCCTTAACAAAATCCTAAGCAATGTATTAGGGAAGAGATAGTTCTGCTTTGTGTTAAAATTAATGCGTTAAGATAGATGCACCTATTCAAAGCCAAATATATTTACAGATTTACTTATTTACATTTTAAATTACAAAATAAGGATTTTAGGTCAGCCCATAAAATTTAAATATTATGACAACATTGATGATTTTTTTTTAATCCTTCTGATTTCGTACAAGAGAGGTCAATATCTTCTAGGATAACAAACTTGTATAAAAAAAGAGTACAAAAGTGAAGGTAGAAAATTTAAACTAATTAACTAGTTAGAAATTAAAGGACAGCTTGATTAGCGGAAAAGCTAGAGATTAGCTAGATTAGGAATCGTCTTAAACCAATGGCATCGGGATATGATTTCTCTTGATTTGGTAATTTTTTTGACAAAACGTTGTCGCAATTTGAAGCCTTATTGAATAACAATAATATGCGGACCTCTGTATATGATTAAATATATGAAAATAAATGCTTTTACGTCTTTTCATGCATTGCATTGTGCTTAGAATTATTCTCCAATTCAGCTTGCAATAATTGAAAAACTTCATCGACACTCTTTAATTTATCTGGTCAATTTAGTTGCTTCTTTTCTTTGCATGCATTGCTTCGATTAGTTGGTTATTCATGGCTTTTAGGAACGTATCCAAATTACTCAATTTGTAATTCACAAGATAACAACAATAATAACAAAATCCGAAAGGGGGCTTGTTTGTCTATGTGTGGACGCCTTCTTAAATTTAAAACTTAAATTAGTCAAAATATATGTTGGACGATCGATATCCATCTAATAGGTTAAGTTCTTGAATTCAGCGATTTGTTAATATGATAATTAATATATAGTTAATTTCTCTAATGTTTGTTGGATGGTCGATATCTGTCTACTAGGTTAAGCTTTTGAGTTCATTGATTTGTTAATACGGTGTATACTATATACCACTAAAACTCACAAAAAATGATTTATGTGACCATTGTTTTGCCGTTACATATGACTTTTTGTGATGGCTTTGTGGGCATTGGAAATGCTTTGTAGCCGCATTTTTAGCGTTAAAGAGAGTTTTCTGAAACGGCAATTTGGCCGTCACACAAGGTACGTAAAATCGGTTACAAAAAATTGCTGCGGCTTTAAGCCGTCAAAATTGACAATTCTTGAGTAGTACACTCACTAGTATCCTTTTCTTTCTTGTCTCGAGTTCTCAAGTACCCATATAGTTATGCCAAATACCAACAAATAAGGATGTATTAAAGGAAAATATAAACGCATATATTAAGGGAAAACATAAAATCTATTATGCACTCATTGCACTATTGGAGGTCTAACGAAATATTGTCATTCCATTAATCACTTTAAGACAAATGATTGTCACCATTCTTTATTCTGAAAAAACAAATCTTAGTGTCCCTTTAAGCAGTAATCTCTCAAAATTGTATATCAATAATAACACTTACATTTCGATACTAACAAAATACAGCCGATCCCTTAGCGTAGAGAAAATAAGTTTTCCACCTTACCAGCTGAAGCTTCCAAACTTATTAGTATAAGCCTACACATTACAAGTTAATCATCAGCAAAAGCGAGCGCTATAGACATAAACAACACATAATGTATCCTAATTTATAAAACATGTAAAATAAACATGCAAAATATTTATTTGACCAAATATTGGATTTTCAAAAAAATGCTAACGTACACCAGATCTCACTATTAATTTCAAAAGATGCTAATATGAGCAATATTTCACACATCCTTTAGGTTTTTTAAGTCATTTAAAAGTCATTCATGTTAAAAAAAAAATTTCTTCGTATTCTGTCAATATAACTCGTACGTGCACAATTAATTAACTTAATAAATCTGTTTCAGCTTGTACAGGAACATAATTAATCAAAGCCAGTAGTTATTGTGAAAAAAAAGTACTTAAAACTTGCTGCTGATGTATAGTAGATTCCTCTAATAGACTTTGGTTACGAGAAGCTTAATCATGAGACTCGGTGATTAAACATTTATTCCAATATTAGTAATTTAGTTTAGAATTATATAGCTCTAAAATAGGAAGATAAAAGTAATAATATGTGGAAATAAGGGTATTTTATTGTGAATCAAAGTCCTTATCTTTTTTGGGGTAAAAATTATCACTGAAATAAAATCATTGCATATATACTAGGATAATTAAGCAAGAAATTTGAAAATAAATTTCTTCAAAAAAGAAATTCTGCCCTCAACGGCTTAATCGAGTAGTTTTCAAAAAAACTTAATTTGGCTCACCTGAGTTCAAATTGCAAGAAGGTACTGATTGAAAACTTGATTTAGACTTTACCAATCTTTTCACCTCGTACCCAAAATTGTCAAAATAAAATACAATAAAAAGTAATTAAAGAAATTCTACTAAACTAGAACTCCCAAAATTGCGAATTAATTGGGCCGGTCTCAAGGAAAGAATTCGGGCCAGATATTGGTTTGGGCTTGTATCTTTCACCTTGAGTACTAACCCATTTTTAGCACCCATTTGAATTAATTAAGATCTTTAAAAATACTGTTCGCTTTGTACTGCAAATTGACGCCAAAAGAATCAAAATCCTGTAAGATTCCGAATGGTAAAATTGGATAAAACCAACGTCATCAAAGAGCTCACATGCCTATGAAGTGTGAACAATATTTGGTTTCGCAGAATGAGATTTTCATTTTTCCAGGAAAAAGTTTCCGGAATTCCCGCTGAATGATGACGTTGTAAGATCAGAAGTCCCATGTTCAGACTTAGAACCAATGCAGTTGAGGTTTTTCCAACTGACCAATTAACTAACTCGTCATCATTTATTGATTGGTGGCAAGTCTCAACGTGCGTTCTTCCTCTTTATCTGTTTACAAATTTCCAAGTCTAGCTGCACCGAATTTTTCAGAACTCCGTCCTTTCTCACTCTCTCCGTGAAAAAGACATCAAGATCTCTTTCTTTGATTAATTAGATAATAAATTTGTAATTTATAAGTACGACTGAAGCAATACTATTACTGAATAAAAATACGAACCTTTTTTGTTTAAATTAGAGAGCTTGTTCGGGCGATTGAGGGAAAATTAAAGAGAAAATGAATTAGAAATATCTGGAAGAATCTTGAATCTTATTGAAATGCATCCGAAAACATTACATGCATTCGGAGCTAGCATTCCTCTTATTTATACCATAGCTAGCAAAATGATAACCAACTCCAGAATTAATAACTGATTTGCTAGCTAACTAATCCTTTTAACCAATCATAATTTGCCAGCTGGCTCTTTACAGTAATTACATAAGCCTTGACGCAGAGACTCAATACATCAGCACACACTTCATCATTCATCAAGCCAGCTCATCAGTACACATCATCAACTGAACCAGATCAGCATTGCCAGCTTAACATCACACATCATCAGCACAAGTATAATATCTAACATTTTTATATAATCCTAGAGATCATCTTTGAAGATTCCAATTTAAAAAGGATAAAACAAGCATCATCAGAAACTGCCCACATGCGTGAATTGCAAACGTCACCAGCTTATATTTTGTTATGCGGTGTTATCCAGTGTTTGGTTTCCTAGAAAAAAGGTTTTACTATTTTCCAAGAAAAAGAAAATTTTCAGGAATTCCTGCTGAATGATGACGTTATAAAATCAGAAAACCCTTCCAACTGACCAGTTAATTCATGATCATCTTCTTCCTTTATGATCGGCTGCAAGCCTCCACTTCCATTCACTTATTATTAGCAATTGCAAGCTTCTACATCTGTCATCTTTTTACAAATTGCACCGCTGCTTAAACATTCAAAGTGTATGCACCTCAAAAAGCTTTGGCAGTATGAAAATATATATCAAATCTCCTCTGCTTCATGATTCTTGGGGGGGGGGGGGGGGGGGGGGGGGGGGGGGGATGGGGAATTAGGATTTGGTCGACGTCGTAGAGAGTTCCAATAAAAGTTATGACAGACTTAATTAGAAAATAATGAAATACCTATAATTTGACGATTGTCAAAATAGTAAACTTGATAGAAACAGGTTCATATATAATATATATATTGGCCTACGATGCCAGAATATACACTCTTAGTCCCCCCGGATGGATGCGGTTACATTTATTTAGGGTATAGGATAATTTCATACCCAATTTTTTTCGGGAAGGGAGGGTGAAATTTTTTACTCAATTTCTTATTCGGGGAGGGGATGGGGATGAGGTGGAATCCCCATCCCCTACCCATTTCCCCATTTTAATTTTTAATTTAATTTTTAATTTAATTTTTATTTTTTAAAATTACTAGTAAATAAATAATACAATTTGAATTATAAAATTATAAGTATTAGTAAAAATCACAAATATCAAAATATTTATATTATTAAATTTTTAGGCCTAATTAACTAATTAAAGTCCTAAATTTTTATTTAAGACATTAAAAAGACCAGACAGATTATATTAGTTTAAAACTTTTGTTTTAATTTTAATATTCATTAAATATTTTAAACTTAAATCTATTTTTATTTATTTTTAGATGTTATAATTGCCCATAGCAAATCACAATTTTAATATCTAATCTAATATAATATTTGCTCTTTATTTGTTTCGACTTAACTATTGTGTTGTAAAGGGAATAGTCTATATTTAAAAAGTGCACATGCCACCATTGAAAAATTAATTTTAAATCTAAATTTGATTTTATTTGTAACAATTTTGTATTAAACTATTAATTTATTCATGATAGTTTGTATCTCTTGCATGCTGCGTTACTTACTAATTTAATGTATGTAACTTTTGTAATGGATATTAATGTAAAATATATTTCGAACTTTACTTTTATTTGAATTTTTTATTTTAATATGATTAACTCAAAATCAAAAACAAAAAATTGTATTAGTTATTCGGAGATCGGGGACGCTCGGAGATTCTCTTTTATTATTCGGGGAGGGAATGAAGATTCTATTAAATAATTTTGACAGGAATAGGGAGGGGACGGGGCGGGGACATATGCAAAATATCAGAGATGGATACGAAAAGATTGGTCCCCTCCCCATTGCCATCCCTACCTACGATGCCCAGAATTTGCAGGCCGTAACCTGGTTCTGCCCCCGATTGGATGCGGCTTACAAATTTAATTGTTGATTTTCATAAATCATCCGCAATTTTTATAATTATTATAGTAGGTGCTTGTTTCATGCATTGTTATGTTAATTATTTGTTATCGGTGTTATAATAACAACCACCCACTTGCATTTGCATACATAAGAAGTATTCGCAATGTGCTAAATTTCTTTCGTTTGCTTGAGCAGCTTCTTTTAAAAATTCATGCAATCGTCTCTCGATATAATTTATTTATCCTTTAATTCCAGAATTTCAGCTGCATGCCTGTGATGAACAATTGTGTCATCAGCATGCATTATCGATTTCATATATGATTCATTCCCATGTTACTTGCCATTCAGACGACATTTGATTTTTGGGTTTCCAAATTATTATGAACAACCCATGAATTATAAGCTTTTACTTTTGGCTCTACACTATATACGTTGAAAATTGTAGAAAGAAAAAAAAAATCCCTCTTGTCGACGATTTGTTTATCAATTACTTTTTGTCGATCAATACCATACGCAGATCTATATCCATTGAAAGGAATTTTAGATGGTATTGACACTCCTATGTCATTATACTATACATTGTAAGAAAATATGCCATTTGGCATTATACTCTAAGCTTTTTAAATTTTTTTTTTTTTTTGGCATTAGGTTTAAAACTTTACCCCTCTGATATCTAAGCTTTCAATTTAGAAATTAATGTAATGCTACTTACCCCAGCATCCAGATAAGTTTAGTTTTCTTTTCTTTCTTTTGAAAATCTCAAAAATATGGGAAAGAATTATTAAATGAAAAAGAGAATTTCACTTACGTGATATAATGAACCTTATCGTTTGAAAAATACAATAAAGAAAAGAATAAAATTAAACTCCAATAGATAAAGCAAAATCAAATGTATAACGAAAACCAAGAATAGTTGTACAAGTCATAAACCCTTTACTATATATTCTTATCAATGTTATGATGTAATGTGTTTACAGAGGCGCATATATATTAATGAAAAATTTGAGACATTAAAGACTTAAAATTAGAAGATGCATCAATACGTTTTTTTGGATATATCAAAAGTAATTAAATTGTTATCCTTATAAAGACACGGCACATTAAGCCTAATATTTAGCGTGTGTCTTTAAAACACGTGTTAATTAAATTAATCATCTTACTATATAACCTATGATGTAATTAAATACTACCTTAAGGGACACGTAAATGAAAGGTACTGTATTCATATGCATAATTCGCGTGAGTGTAGCTGGTCTCATGAGCAATGCCGTTTTAATATTCTCCATATAATTTATTTGATATAAAGAAGCTCATCATTTTTATGATTAAAATGGACACTCAAAGTTTGTAACAAACCTACAACAGAAATCTTGCCATTAACAGATTCTAGCAACTCGCACACATATATATGTCATCAAATTAAACCACTCACATTTCTAGCAACTTCATCATTTACTAGCCATGTTCAAGAAAATAATAAAACATATTTCCCATATTATTTGTGCTCACAGATTCACTTGCAAAACTTTTTATTATTTTTCTTTTTTTAGCCCAAAGTCTCTCTGCCTTTCTCTCGTTTAATTTTCTTCTATAAATAGCCTTCAAAGTTCAAACCAACCACAAGTTCTCTTCGCCACTTTCATCAACACTCGTCAACAAAATACTCTTTAGCAAAAATGTTAAAAGCCCCAGCAAAATTTTCCTTTCTTTGGGCAATTGCCCTTCTCCTACACCTAGCTTCTGCTAAAACACTTCCTGCACAAGCAGGTTTTGTTCAAACTAGAGGCACCCATTTCGTTCTAAACGGCTCTCCATTTCTCTTCAATGGCTTTAACTCTTATTGGATGATGAATGTGGCTTCACAGCCAAGTCAAAGGTACAAAGTTAGCGATGTCTTTCGCCAGGCCGCGGCCGCAGGGTTAAGTGTTTGTAGAACATGGGCATTTAGTGATGGATGTTATGGAGCTCTCCAGCAATCTCCCGGAGTTTACAATGAACCAGTCTTTCAGGTTTTCGCTTCAATTCGTTTTCTCATCATTTAATGACTCTGGTCTTTCAGTTTATATATTTCATAAGGTTTATCCTGGCAGCGTCCACTCTAAACGTTTAAAATTCACTCTCCGATCACCTATTGGTAATCATAATTTCAGCATGTCAAAATTGATGCAAGTGCCTCAATTGAAGGAAATTACGTTGATTTTTATGGAGGAAAACTTTTGTGGGCCCAGCATACCATGTAAGTATGTTTAAAACGGTATGCTTGACCAATTAAAAACGAGCACTTGTTGAGTTCCGTAGTAAGACTTGCAAATTTTTATATTCAACACATTAAAGTGAATGATGTATTAAAGTCTTTCGAATTAAAAAAAAAAATCTTTCGTGATTCAGATAAAAAAAAAAAATCTTTCGAATAAACTCATTTTAATATACTAACCACCAACGTGATGATCTTCCAAGAGACGCATTAAAGAGGCTTTTATACCCAAAATATGAAATTGTTTTTTTTACGTGTTTTACAAACCCTCAGCGTCGTAAGTCTTAAGTAAGGACGCCCGTTAACGAGACCTATTTTATATTAGTGCATGGAAAAATTTTTTAATTTGCATGCATTCATTTTTAATCATTAATTTGTTACTGATTCATTATAAACGATTTTGCAGGGACTTGATTTTGTGATTTCAGAGGCAAGAAAGTATGGAATCCGTTTGATTCTGAGCTTGAGCAACAACTACCATGACTTCGGAGGAAGGCCACAATATGTGAATTGGGCTAGAGCTGCTGGCGCATCAGTTAATAGCGATGATGATTTTTACACTAATGCCATCGTTAAAGGATATTACAAGAATCATGTCAAGGTAAAACAAAAAACTAGAAATCAAACCAAACATTTTTGGCGTTTCACTTTCTATTGGACTTATATACAACATGAAAAGAAAAGTGATCATACATATATATATGCTAACAAAGTGCTTTCCTTTTTTCCCTTTTTTTATTTCTCTGTTGCAGAAAGTGCTTACAAGAATCAACACAATCACTAGAATTGCTTATAAAGATGATCCCACGATCATGGCATGGGAACTCATAAACGAGCCTCGCTGCCAAGCTGATTACTCCGGAAAGACCTTAAATGTAAGTATCAATTACTAAAGTTGCATGCAAAATTATATGCCGGCTGCTCTTAGTTACCAAATAAGTAAAATGACATATAGAATGTCTTGTGCTACAGAATTGGGTCCAAGAAATGGCATCCTATGTTAAATCTATTGACAACAAGCACTTGTTGGAGATTGGGTTGGAAGGATTTTATGGAGATTCAATTCCTGACAAGAAGCAATTTAATCCTGGCTACCAAGTTGGCACAGATTTTATTAGCAACAATATGATCAAGGAGATTGATTTTACAACTATTCACGCATATCCAGATCAATGGTGAGCTAAGAAAATTAAATGTACATTTTTGCTGCATCATTTTCGAAAACAAAATACGCATCCGATAATGTTTTCTAAATTAATTTTTTTAAATTGAAAACGGCGCCGGAAACATGTTTATAATATTATTTTTTAAAATAATTTGTTTCTGTTCGCACATTTAACCAAAAAAAGAGGACGTTTTGAGAAGGATACTGGTATTACTGTAAAATTATAATGTATTGCTCGGATTTGCATTTTGTAGCGTGCAAACATCTTCACTCGAAATTTTCACTAAAACTGACTTGGTTTTCTTGCCAAATAAACAGGCTACCTGGAAAGAACGATTATGCTCAAATGCAATTCGTACAAAAATGGTTGGCAAGCCATTGGACAGATTCAAAAACAATTCTGAAGAAACCATTGGTTTTTTCGGAGTTCGGAAAATCGAGCAAAGAAGCTGGGTTCAGCATCAATGTCAGAGACTCATTCTTGAACACAATCTACATGAACATCTACAAATTAGCTAGAAATGGTGGAGCAATTGGAGGTGGCATGGTCTGGCAGCTTATGGCTGAAGGCATGCAGCCATATTTTGATGGATATGAGATTGTTTTATCACAGAATCCATCAACACGCAGTGTCATTGTTCAGCAATCAAACAAAATGACTGCTCTTGCGCACATCTTAACATATGGTAAGAATCTGAAGGGAAAATCACATTATCAGCTGCATGGCTAGTCTTAAGATGCTAATTAGCCTTTCGAAAAATATCGGAATGCTGGATTACGAATAGAACTTCTAGATAAACTAGGAATCAAAGTGCCTGTTTTGCACGGCACAAAAGATTTACAAATGCAAAATTTGTTGTCGACGTTTTTGATTTTGCGTTATGAATAAAGTATGCAATTCTCTTGATTTAGCAATGCGACCTTCGAATGCTTATTTTGTTATCATAACAGTGATATTTGTTTCTGCTAAGTTTCCAAATTTCTTGGCATGGAACGAAATTCATAAGACATAACGCCCACATCAAAGAACCGGTCAGGTTCCTTACAATATCAACGATAACAGACAATTTGTTGCTTTAACATAATACGGATAGAAGAATACCAATTGCTCCCCAAAACTTACCGTCGCTTGGTACCGGAATTATCACACCGGTTTCAATTGTCGGATATTTCAGCATCCGCAATTTGATTTACAGCAAGGTACATAAAAAGAAAACACCATTCTATAGGCAACTTTTTGCACATCAACATCGGCAAACCAAAAATGTATCACAAAAATTTTCAGTTTAATGTTCAGAAAACAAGAACAAGGCATTTAAAGAAACAACTTAACATCCACATTGTTGCCTTAATACAACAATAACAGTAAGAGTATCTATAATACAAAGTTAAGTAGCTAATTCAAGTGATATCACCATGAACAATAGTCCATAGAAATAGCCACCATAAATTGCTTCCACTACCTAACTAGCATACAATAACTGTTACAAATATATGAAAGCCAAATGGAAGCAGACACTTGACAACTATGGTATCTTTTCTATCCCCACACCCAACACAAGGGGGTTAAACCTTCAGCAATCAGCATCAACTCATATATTTCATTTTCATTTTATTTTTACTTATCCAGTCTCTTGATGTATGTCAAAGAATACAGAATCCAGAAATAGGCATTTTCATCATTGAAATGTGGAGAAACTGAACAAATAACAAAACAAAACAAAAACGACCAGCACCAATCACGATAAACTACAAACAACTTGCAACAAAATGACTATATAACAAACCATGCAATCCCGAGAGCCATTGCAGTTGCATGTCCAAGATGATAGATGAACTTGTACGTTAAACACATTAAACAGGATCTGGCCATCTCTGTACAGTGTGGGGTGGCTACTCTACAAGGTGACTTCCAAAAATTCCTGTGTAATTTGTTTGCGATGCAACAGTGCAAAAATCACTTCAGTTACAGCAAATCCAAGAGGGGAGGTTGCTCTGAAGATGGTTTGACATGACTAGGTCGTGAGGTTGTAATGACCCCTCTCCCTCTTCCTCTTCCTCTACCAACAACGTTTGAAGGAGGAGGAGCAAGTTTAGGCGCTGTCTGTTCTGTTTTGCTAGAACTAAATATTGATCCAAGATCATTTGATTTCTTGTCGCTATTGATACTCTGAGTGTGTTTCATGAACCCAATAGAGTTCAGGTTATTAAGGCCCCCACTATTCAAACTGCTGGTGTTCAATGCTGAAGTGTGATTATTGGAGGCCCAACTGGTACTGCCGTTAGTTTGGAAGTTCATACTGTTCGGTGTATTTGTCACCAAACCAGAACTGAAATTGTTAGTCATTGCTCCCATATTACCATTGCTAGGAGTTCCTGAACCACTGGAAGCACCACTACGCCGTGGAGGCCAATCAGCAAATGGATCTATTTCATCAAAACTTGAAGAGGAAGACAATCCTGCATTCAGTTGCTGCTTCTCACCTTCACGTGACTCAGAGTTCATTACTGAAGTTGCCCTAGGAGGCCATTCTACATCGACTGCAGGACATGATTCTGCGGCATGTGGACTTGATATGGCAGCTACTATTGACGGTTGCAACTGCACAGGAACTGATTGAATTGGTTGATTACTAGAAACAGTTCTAGTGGATGAGGAATTACTGATAGAAGACTGGAAGGAATTGGTAGATCCCTTTGTGATAGGACCCCAATCCTCGTCCCATGATGGGTTGCTCCTTGTTGCAGAAGCAACAGTCCCACTTGTTTTGTCCGATGCCTGAGATTGAAGCCCATTGGAAAGCAGAGACGATTTTACTTCTGGAATTCCGGAGTCAGTTACAGTAACTCCACGTTTTTCTTCAATCTTCCTATAATGAAATGGAATGATCAATGCGAATCAAAATTAACAAATAACTTTAGAGACTGCAGAAACCACAAACAAACAAGTAAAAAGAAGAAGAGAAATGGTTTAGGAACGGGATTCAACAGTTGCACACGTATGCTAATAATACCTGAGAATATCCTTGACAAAAAGAATATATTTTGCAAACTGCTGAACATTCAATTGTTGAGCAGTGAGAAGAGGTGCGAGCAGTGGAAGGACATGTTCTGCAGCAAATTCAATTCCGTACTGGACAAGACAAATTGTGCAGGACAATGAGCTGTAATCTCACAAATATTCCACACTACACTCTGCTATGGCAGAAAGCTAAAGCAACTAAAAATAGGAATTAATGCTCACCTGCTTCAGAATTGAGTTTGCAACTCCGAGAGTACACATAAGGGTAGGAGCAGAACGATCAACAGCAGTACAGCGTTGAATTGTTTGCAAAATGTCCAGAACAGCATGCTTATCAAGTAGGCTAACCAGATCTCCCAAGCATAGCAAAGCATTGACTCTCACCTGCACATAAAAACAAACCCAATGCTTCAGATTGAAATTCACTCTCTAGAATCAATAATAGGAAGTTGGAGAAATAGAGCACCAAGTACTCATTCAAAAGAATTACCCTGCTAACAGATCTATCTATAACAAGGTGACTTAGTGTTTCCAATTTTCAAACTTGCTTAACTATTATAATTCCATAACAACAAATCGCAAAAATTTACGTGAAAGCCTAGAAATTCTCCATTGCCCTCTTCGCAGCATGATCTGCTATTTCATAGATTGATGAAGATGCTAAAAATTATGATTTAAATGTCTTCCTAGAGACATCAGCAGCTTCAAAAGCAGCTCTTCATATTTTTCTTCCCACTTGGCTGCAGAAAATGCGGAATGGCGACAATTAAAATTGAAAAAAAAGGAACATAGATGTTCCTGAACAAGCATCAGCAGTTTTCTAGAGGCAAGCACACACCACCCTAACAAAAATTGTTTTACATACTATGAACACTTTAACATGTTAACGTCACCGACACAGTGTGCTCTTGTCAATGGCCATCCACTGCATTGCTTTAATCTAATTGTTCTTTTTTAAGAAAAAAGAACACTGTATTACTAATAAATAAAAAGATCTAAAATTTGTGGGCAGCAGTCAACCAAAATGAAGCCAAATGAAAAACAGATGAAAAAACAGCAATGACAACCACCCTGACACTAAGAGACTTCAGGGGCCAGTTCAGCAGCCCAACTTTTTGACACAAGACAATACACAAGTTTTAGGCATTTAGATTAAAGAACAATGAAGGGTCAAGATTAGATGACAATAGTTATAACATGTTTTCTCTCTCCTCCATTTAATGTTTTATCTCTAATCTCTCCACTATCTCAAGCGATTTTCCCTCTAGCTTCTCTCCTCCTTCTTCACTTTTCTTATCTATTGATCTGCCCGCTGCCCTTGCTATAAAATGCATCATGCCAAGATTATCCATGACCACCAAAACCATGGCTTCAAGCATGGTATACAGGGTAGCATAAAGAGCCTACTTGGCCTACGAGGTCTACAAAATCTGTAAATCAAAAGAATCAAACATGGGAGTCCAACAATCAAAATTGTTTTACTCATAAACTCAGAAGAGACTATGCACATTAGCAAGCTCGGTGGCACGGAAAAGAAAAAAAAATAGTCTACAAAATCCAGATTTTCCATTTTCCATTCCTGACAATAATCAGTGAAAATAAACTTAGATGGCTACAGCACAAAAACACAAACTTCTCTGCATTTATTTTTTTCGATTCTTTTAACGTATTGAAGTTCCTTTTTTTCCCTTTTCACCATTTAAATGCTCCCAGATGTTAAAAAAGTGCAAATGTTCATGAGCATGTCTGTGCGCTGTATATTAACTCATTCGAAGCCCACAAAGAAAGCCAATACAGAACTTTATCCCATAAAATTTCAACCTTCCCAACATCTTCAAAAAGCACCCCCAATTATTAGATAACTAGGAAACAGCCATGCAATATTTACTACAACACATATGTAGTCTTTATTGAGAAATTGTGAAGAGTTTTTATCTCCGCATCTCAACAATCATCCTCAGTGATAAGCCAAAGATATTACATGACCAAGCTTCAATAATAGCATAGTGCTCTCGTCAGAGTGCAGAGCAGAATACCAAAGGTAAGGCAGATCCCCACTTCTTGATGAAAAGACATGAACATGCACTTTGTGTCATCATGTAACTAAAGCAATCACAGAAGCACTAGTGATTATGACTTCCTAACAGATGATATTTCCATAACTTTTCAACAAATGGCTTATGTAAGATTCTTCAAAATGGTGAATCACTCATCGTCAAGTCAGAAGATCAAAATTACATAAAATGCTTACTGCAGCAACTGTTGTTTTGAGAGCTAAGCCGTGAACACGAGGCAAAATGGCTTGTTTCACCAGCTGGAAAGAAAAAGTAAAACAAAAAATGTCAGTGCTTTTTCCTTGCGCTTGCCACCAGGAAGAATAGTATTGATGATGCCTTTAAAAATTGATTAATTTTGTCTGCAGTGGACCGACACTTTTTTAATTGCTCAGAGATGAAAAATGAGAAAAGAATGCAAACAGTTGATGGCAGTGTCAGAATTCTATGTTCCTTACTGTTTAGCAAATGGTTCTTCTGTTTTAAGCTTTTATAAACTTAAACTGATGATAAGCAAAAAAACCAGCGGAAAGTGCATGAAGGAGATGCAAAATGCAACCTAAATGCATCAACGAATCCCAGATGTACAAAATAACAAGAACTTTAAAAGAATAACAAGCAGTGGTCACCTGAACATCTAGTTGCTTTGCAAGAGGCACAGATCTTCTCAAAACTTCCTCTTGTATGCGGGGATCAGTATCGCCATAAGCTCGAACAAGCATGGGCAAGACGTGTGATACTAGGTGCTCATGGCTAGTCTACAACAACCATATAACAGATGATATCATGGTCAAGTATAATATCTGCAGCAGCCACTTTTATAAGAAAGATGAGAAACAAGAGAAAATAACCATTTCAAACAAAATAATTTCATGAAAATCTCTGAAGAATGAATCCAGATCAATGAATAGACACAAACAGAATAAGAGGCTAATGAATTCAACAACATTAGCTTTTCTTCTTCTTCTTCTTCTCTCTCTCTCTCTCTCTCTCTCCCCCTCTCTCTGTCTCTCTCTTTAATAATTTAATATAAGAAACAAACAAAATTGTATTGCAGCAAGAAGGTTGATTATTCAAAAATGACTAGATGGCCACTTGAACCTGTTTCAATCAAAAGAACATCCCAAAATCCTAGTTGTGTATCAGCATCTCCAACCATTCGCTAAACCAATACTAAATTATCTCAAAGCCCCTTCACCATTTAAATTTATAAAGAAAAAGGATGAATCTTGAAAATTCTTTAAAACCAAAGACCAAAAAGGCGGCACAAAAAAGAAAAAAGATATCCCCATAGGCCGCCAATGCTTTCTTCTCTATCAAAACAAAAATAGATTTATTTCTTCCCAACCATAACTCCCACAAAAATGCCAAAACAACACATCCCCAAATAGTTTTGGTGTTCTAATCCCCTCATTCACAACATATATTTTGTAGCAAGGACAGTCTGTTACCTTGTTGATAATAAGGTCTGCATGCTTCACAAGTAACAACAGTGTTTCGCCAGAAGCTGTACTTAAGACAGGGAAAAGAGCTGGCAATGTAACTAGCTCGAAATCAATTTTGTCCTACAATAAATTGACAGTTATCAGTTTCTTATCCAAAGTAAAGTCATTAATGCAAGGTAATGATAGACACAAAAGATGAACTAGATCCATAAACACATGCAGACTCATCAATTTGATGAGATCTACTTCATATTAAACAAAGAAACAGAGCAGCAAAATTCTATATAATTTACTTTTAAAGATATAACTGCAAGGCAGCAATTCAAACCTAGATATACAAAAGCAAACCGGAAAGAAAACAAAACATTGCAGACAGTAAGAACGACACACAAGGAAAGTTATATTCTAGCATTATGCAGAGAAACAATTCTTAACTGAAATCGGCAAACACATGGGTAGAAAATGCTTCCAAAGCAGCTAATATAGCAAAGCAAAGCCAACAAGAAACTGCACCCATTACAGGAATTCACTTTCCAAAAATATTAGACAACTCTTTCTTTCCAACAAGCAATACTATTAAAAGTTTCAAAAAAAAAAATGCAAACAACAAAATATACACAAGAAAAACAGTACTTGCAGAAGGAAATAATTAAAGCAGCAAGCCAATAGAATGAACTCAACAAGAATCCCAGTGCGAGCCATTGAGGGCTGCTCTGTGCATTCAGAATCTAAGGTGCCCCACCTCATATGGAATACATAATAACACAAAGGAAGGACCTTGATAATATGCCCTTCCTACTCCCTTGATGTACTACCCCAACAGTTCAATTTGATGCATAACCAACAGAATACTAGACTAATAAAAGGGGTGCCAACTTAGCCACCTCAATTAAGAAGCGTCGGCGGTCAAGAGTTTCCCATCCAAATTTACAAATGTAATGCCAAAAGAGCATCCATTTCTTCCATCCTCAAGTACTCCACTCTCCAAACTAGGGGGAAAACAAGGCACTCAACACACAGAAAATAACTATAGTAAAACCCTACACTTCCTAAACACTCATGGAAACGCCCTCACCAGAACCATCCAAACAACAGCTTTGACAATACATGTCTTTAACTAAAATGTAATATTTGGAAGGAGTGATGTTTTAATTAGACCTGCCCCTGGCCCCATCTATACATATTATATTCTTTTTCTTCTCTTTTTTTGGGGTTGGGAAGAGAAGTTGTTGCAGTAGAAAAGGAAGAATCGAGAATGCCAAAAAGTGGAACAAATGACACATAAACAACGTGGACTAAATCAAGCCATCATCCTTGAACAACCAGTCTAAGGAGATCAGCATCAACCACTTGACATGCCTAGTTAACTGCCAAGCAAGGATTTAAAATATAATTGACAATGATAAAAAGATTACAACATAGTTATGCAAATTGCTAATTGATTCACACAATGAAAAAACTAACACCTGAGACTCCGCTATTGTGAAAACCATGGGAAGAATCATTGGCTGCATCACAGAATTCCGAAGTTCCTCACAGAGTGGTGGTAGCACCTGCATGAAAACATAGCTCAGTGAGAGTGCTCATCTTTTCTAAGTGATAAAATAGAAAATCCTAAATTTCCAATTAGCTTGCAAGCCAGAGTCAGCTTAATGCTTAATGCCAAGTACAGTATCATTAATAACATGCCAGACTCCATTTTAAAATGCATAACCAGAGTTCAAAACTGTAATCGCATCAAGTCAAGAAAAACAAAGAGCAACTAGTAAAACCAAAAGAAGGAAAACAGATCGAACTTGTCAACTATTTTCTGATTTCATAGAATCCGGAAGGACAAAGCCATATTTAATTGTTCAAAAAGAATCTACAAACAGAGTATAATATTATAGAAATCAAGAAAATTGTGACACAATGGGGCTCAAACCTTGTATCGCAGTACACGAGAGTCAAAATCTTTCCACATATCTGATAATGCTTTCAAGAATTCAGATTTCTGCATATTATCTCTTTCCTGCAAAAACACAAAATCTGTTATCCAGAACACCATTTCCTTCAAAAATCCTTTTTTTCTTTTTTCAACTTTACTCAATCAAAGTTCCCAGGAAAACTTGTCCATAGGCTTGTGTCAGTTAAGCTAAAACATGAATGCATACAAGCATGTGGTCGAGGAAGCGAAGAGCACGCAACCGAGTATCATCACGGAAAAATCGAGAACCTGCCAAGAAAAAAATAATAATCTTTTTAGATAGGAATGAATCAATATATAAGAAACGACACAAAAATGATATAGCATACAGATAATAACCACTAGCTTAAGCCAATAGCCTATATATATTTCAAAAAAAACAAAAAGGAGGCCACTAGTCCTGAATTATTGGTATTCCATCCATAATCTAACACAGAGTGATCCCTGACACTTCCTTACCATATGATTGTGCCTTCTTTTACCCCATGCTATTTGATACCTTTTCTCATTTATTGTCCACATATTGAGAATCTTTAAGTTCAGATGACATTTATTCAATCCTCAATCTAATTAAATAAAAGACTTGGAGAAAAAGATATTGGGTGAAAAAAGCTCACATTTTACCTGTAAAATCCATTGCTGTGGGTCTGACTGATTCATTTGCTGAAAGCATCTTTTGCAAGTCAGGAACTAAATCTGATGGAATGGACGAGAAAGCATCACTGGATAAATAAGTCAAGGTATTCATGTACTGCAGGAAAACAAGGAAAGAACCAAATAAAAGGAACAGGAATTAGATATTGACCATCAAAACATGTTCAGAAAGACCACCTCAAATTAAAAATACAGTGATTTAATGGTGACAAACAGCCAAACTAAGAGACTCTTTAAAGTTGATGTTAAACAAATGATTCCATTAATATATACATAAGGAATTGTCCAAATATGAAAAAGAAAGATCAAAATGCTGATAAAAAGAGTAACATCCTTTTTTTTTTTTTAAGAAAGAAAAAAGACACTGAAAGTATATAATATTGACATTATTTTGGCAATTTAAAAAAAAATTGAGAGAGCAATCGGTGATGGGCAAGGCATATTCTTTGTTTTTTTTTTCCCCCACCAATTCATGCGCCTAATGAAAGACACCCATCAGATGTTACTTCAGCCATTTAAAGCGAATTAATCTATAAATCTCAGATTATGTCATGATATATGTCAAAATGAGAGAGTGCACTCTGTGTATGTGCACAATATGAAACATAGAAATCAGAAAGTACCATCTTGACATTGTTGTTGCAATCAAACAAAGGCTTGCGAGCAATCAAGTGGTAGGCGACACATCCAAAACTGAATATATCAGAAGAGCATCCAAATGAATTTGTCTTGCTGCGAACAAGTTCAGGTGCAGTATAATTCAATGATGGCTGAAGGGGCAGCATAGAATCCTCAACGTCATATTCCTGTGCAATTCAATAAATTAGGAACAGGAGATAAACATGCTTCATTATAAAAACTATACTTATTTGCATCTATGTAATGGAATCCAATAACCTGGACTGAATCTGAATGAAACCTCAAACAAATACCATTCATGTTTCACACAAACCATCATATGGCTTGCTAAAGTACAATGTGTAATAGAGCATGATTAACATTGCGTAGAGGAAGTACACAGAAGAAATATCATTATACTTGCAGCTAACGCAGAGGGCGAGGAAGTAGGTATTTATAGACTCAAAAACAGTAAGCAGGAAGTAACAATCAAAATGAATAACTTATAGTTACATAAAAGGTCTAAAATAATAATAATAACAAGAAGTGCTAACCAGACAACTAATGACAACCTACACGGAAGAACTAAACTCAGAGAAACAATTTTTTACATAATAATCAAGAACAATGCTTTTATTCTTAATCTAACTGAAATCACTCACAGCATAATGAAAGGCCAGGACATTGGAAGAATTGCTTATGGCTTGATCTGTTGAGATTGCAAAACCAAACCCACCAAGCTTCCAAGCTCCATTGGAAGTAATTAGGATATTCTGCGAAAGATAAAAGTTATCATCAGATATGGATAACCTGCATCTCTAGGAACTCAAATTACAAGGACCAACACCATAGCCACTTGAAGTCTAGACTATAATCATTTCAAATTTAATGACTTGAACTACACGTAGAGCCACAAAACCAGACAAAAACCTCTATTCAGTAAGCAGACCAGAGAAGCAAAAAAATAAAAATAAAAAGCTAAACAAAACAAAAAGGAAAGACATTCATATCAATGAAAAAAATCATCCTGCAAACCATTTAAGCATCTTCCTGACCTGAATAGATGTAGAAATTGGAAAGAGTTTCTATCAATGGTAATTTTCAGTATGTAAGATGGTAATTTAACCTAGCATGCAGAAATGTCGAACAAGGTTAACCTATTAGCCATATAACTGCCATGACTACCACAGCATTACTAACAATCTCTAATCCACAACAACACTAAAAACCACATCAACATTAATACGATCAACACTGTCGTTGCAACCACCTCTCATTGTTTACTACAGCCGTCATCATCACAACCCATTACTGTCATCATTTCCAACCATTCTTATTGTTGTTCTACAGTAAACAAAGTATAAGTTGAACAAACAACATAGAATGCAAATACAGGGTAGCTTATAAATTTACAATCAACACCAGAAGATAGTTCCTACTTCTATAATTTAAGGCCAAATGTAGAAAATACGCATAAGGTAAAGCAATAACCTCAGGTGATATAGCCCGATGAATAAGACGCGCATTGCTATGAAGAAATTCCAAAGACTCTGCGATCTGTAATAGACCATGCTTCATCTCTAACAAACTCATTTCCTGCAAATCAAACACTTTCAAAAACTCCAACTAATCAAAAAAAATGAAGCAGCACAAAACAAAACAAAACAAAACGACACAGTACCAATCCCTTGAGCTCCTTAGGTACTTTAGATACATTTTCAAAATTCCCCAACACATTCGCCACCGACGCAAACAGTGGCTCCGTCACCATCGCCATCGCATTCTTATTCTCGTCCATCGCCTGCACCACGTGTACAATCCCAGGATGCCGCAGCCTCACCAGCTTCCCAGCGTCCGCACGCACAAGATCCAAAAACGCGTCCTCCGCCGACTTCGTCAATCCCGCACGCGCCCTCGCCTCCGACAGCGCCCGCTTGTCCAGCACCCACACGCACACCATCGGGTACTGCGCCTGCTGGCGCGTCGCGTCACGCGCCCTCGCTGAGTACAATTTCCAAGCGAGGCCAGGACCGGCCGAGCCGATCTGGTCGAGAAGCTCGTAATCCTGCAGCGCCTTTGGCCCGGTTACCTCCTGTACAGTTGTTTCTACGGTTTTCCCGATCACTGCAGCGGTTTTGGCTAGGGCTTGCGTGAAGGTTTTCATATTGAGAGACATTTTGATTAAAATCAAAATTAGGCTCAAAAAAGATAATAACAAAGAGAAATTAAATCGAAAAACTTGAGGACAAAATTAGAGAAGAAGCTGCTCTTTGTTCGTTTCTTCCAGCTCTCTTCTTCTTCTCTTCTTCCTCTGTGAAGAGAAATTTTTTTTCTGTTTATTTTATTAATTGTTTTATTCCAATAATTACTTTTTTTTTTTTAATGAGGATATATATTCCCTAAGTTAACAGCTTCCTCCCTAGTCAATTTGCTGTTGTTGCTCGTTGGCCCTCTCCGTTGGCTTTTGATTTTTCAAAATTTTTAAAAAAAAAAGGGGGGTTGAAAGGAAATTAAAAAAAAAATAAAAATCGTTTGATTACGTATATCTTTTTTATCCCCTTATTTTTTTAAATAATGGTTTCATAAATAAATTTTGGAATTAGGTCGAATGACGCAGTCACTCCGCCGTGGAGCCAGTGAGGCATGGGCTGGGGGCTGTGTGGGGGGTGTGTGCACCGTGATGGATCAATGTTGGAATTTTTTGTAACTAATGAAAACTATAAGATTGAAAATTTTGCTCTTTCAAATGTCATTATAATTATTTTTTTTAAATTCATTATAATTAAAAGTTGAAAAAGTATATTTATTTGATGATTGGATGATTATTACCTTATGAAAAAGGAATAATATTAAGAATCTCAATTTATCTAATAATAATCAAAAATTAAATAAAAAAATCTAAATAATAAACCGACCAGGTTTAAATTTTAAATCCAACACATTCCCCCCCCCCCTCCTTAATCAAATCACAAATCTGATTTCTATCCGTCTGATTTTGTCTAATTCATCAATAACCATCTAATTTACATTTGATTAATTTCTTCTTTTGCTTTTTAGTTTCTCCAATAATATTAAGGATTCCAATATTTGAGTCTCAATACTATATTCATTCAATAAATGGTGAGTTTCATAACTTGTAAAATTACTTAACTATCATAAAATAGATGAATGTCACATCATTTAAGACTTAAATTAGGACTTATGGTCTTCTCAAAAAAAAAAAATTAGGACTTATGGCCAGTTTGCTATATGGATGAAATAAGCTAATGATTAAAAAAGCAATTTGATATTTAATAAATTGAACTGTTGCGGCTGCTGTGAGTATGAAAAGTAGAGTTCATCCATTTGGTAAAATTTATCATGAAAACTTTATTTTTATTGTATAATGACTAAAATAAACATAAGTTTAAATTACATTTTATTTTTATAATATATTTAATAAATTGTTTAGACATGCCTTTTTCGTTTTTAGAACATTTAAAATTACATAAAAGTTGAGAAAAAAACTCAATTAAATAAAATTGATAAACTTTATAATCTACTACATAAAAGATAGTAAAAATTCATACTAATATATAATCCAAATGAAATAAAAGTAATATGCATTACATTCATATATTAAACTTGTTATAATAAAATTCCACTAAAATTTTGATTTCTTGTGATTTAGAACCATTAGTATTATAATTTTTTTTCTTCGATATCACTATCTCATTATATTCCTTCATCAAAGATTGAATTAAGATTATTTCAATGTTATCAAAATGAAGATCATCTTATACATGCTTCCTTATTTAATTGTGCAATGTCGTGATTGTTAACATGTATACGTTCATAATATTGATTTTGATGATAACAAACTTTAAATGTTTTTTTTGGCTATTCATTAACAAAAGAAAGCCTTAAAATCTTTCTAAATTATGTTCATGAAAGATGGATATTTGTTAAACTTCAATTGGAAAATAACTTCCTGCAATTTTTGGCTAAAACTGTGATTCTAGAAATAAACGATTCACCATTTATTTTGAAACGGTTAACCAATTAAAATCAGGGAGTAACAAATTGATTAAGCTCTAACTGGTTAAGAAAAATGAATAAGGCTAATGTGTTTTGCAAGTTACTGAAAATAAACGGCAAACCGTTAATAACAAATGGCTAACCGATAAATTTCAGTATGTCATTTCGTGCTAATCTTTAACCGTTTAGTAAAACGAATAACTGAAATTTATCTTGCAGGTCTCTGAAATTTAACGGTGAAAGGGTAAGTCTAAACGGCAAACCGTTTATTTGAAATTTGGCCCAACGGTAACTTTGACCAGAATAAACGGTTAACCGTTAAAGGATAAACGACGAACCATTTATGGGCAGACAGTCTGTAACGGCTAGTTTTCGGCTCCAACTATAAATAAACTCATTCAAATTCAAATAAGGGTTGATCACAATATTATCATTCAGCTTATATTCGTAAATACAATTTTCAAAGAGCTTTAAATACATTCATTCTTCATCTATTCACATATTGGGCATTGATTTGTAATCTTGAATATTGTGTGAGAGAAAAACAATTTATAATCTTTTGTTTTGAGTGATTGTAAGTGTTGGGATACACTTGGGTTAAGAAATTGTGGATAATCTCTTATTATAAAGGTTTATTGACACCTTAAAAGTCAATTGTAAGCATTTGAAGCCTTAGAGGCTTGTTTAGTGGAATCCTCAAGCCCTGAAAGCTTGGTCCTTAGAGGCATGGACATAGGCGAGGTTGGCCAAACCACGTAAAAATCATCGTGTTTGAGTCTCTCTTCCCTTATCTTTTTATATTGTGATTTATTTATTAGTCATTGTTTTAAATTCGTTTTAGATTTGCATTAAGGTTTGCATTATAATTGAATAATTTTTAAAAATCCAATTCACCCCCTCTTAGTTGCATAACTAGAATTTCAGTGGTTGCTATGACATAATTGCTAATAAAGTGATATAATTATGGAAGTAATATGATATCAAATAGTTTATACATTAAGATTTATATATAAATAAGATATAATCATCTTTTTGTTAAAAATTTTGAGGTTGTAATAAAAACTTTAGAAAGGTGGTGTCACTTATTTAATAAACTGCTTATAGAAAGCAATTTCCTAATTGTTGCCAAAATAGAGAAAATTATTAAATATACAGCTTTTACAAAATTACTATATACTATTTTTGTTAAAAATTATGAAATAAGCATACTATTGAGTTTCAACCTCATTACCAAGAGGGTTTTGAAGATAAAATATCTAGTTTGCTCTTAATTTCTCACAGTTTTCTTAAAATTGAAATGCTTTATAATTATTAACAAATCATGAAAGGGAAATTAAATTATACTAAATAAATTTTAATATTGAAAAATTATCTACCAACCACTTGTTTTTTCGTGTTTTTAAAAAAATACACATATCTTAATTTTTTTGGCTGAATTCCACCTGAAAATGTATTTTCTTGCACATATTCACTGCCGTCTTAAATTTGTTAAAACTTTACTGGTGTCATAGGGATAAAATTGTTATTTTACCCAATCAACAAATAAATGATATCGTTTAATGGTTGAAATTAAAAAAAAAAAGTCAAAAGGACATCACTACCTCGAGCAAGTGACCAAAAGCACACCATTGTTTTTCCAATTTTCATCAAACTTCGTGTTTGTGAAGTGCTTCAGGACCTTTTAAATCCAACCATTTTTTCTCCAAAAGCACGCCCTTTTTTGTCCAATTTATTTGCTATCAACCTTCTACGTTTCGATTTGTATGGTAATTGTTGTTAATCATTGTTCTTAGAAACCCTAGAATATAGGTTAAGTTGATTTGTAATAAATTTTGGGAAAACATCCTCCTCTTGCTCCGCTCAGGCAACGAAAAAAATATCTTTGAAGACGGCGGACAACAACTATTCAAGGTGGAAGAGCAAGGGGTGTTCGAGATTGTGAAGTCATTCTTCGACGAGCGATGACACATCTGAGGACTTGGTGGTGCCACAGCTATCGTACATAATCAAATTTTGTAAGGCCCATGGAGTTTCGAAAGAAAATGTAATCGAAACAGGGGTGAAGACATTCAACTAGGAGTTTGGAAAGGGCAAGAGTAATGATGAGTTGAAAGAGATGTTATTGGTGGCGGATTATTTGAATATCAAAGATATGTTGGATTATTTGACAAAGACTTTGGTCAACAGGATCAAGAACAAGAGTGTCGAGTACATCAGGAAGTTTTTTGGGATTGAAAATAATTTCATGCCTGAGGCGGAGGAAGCAGCCAGGAAGGAGTATGAGATTTCAAGGGTGTTGATTTAGACGATGATGATTAAGCTTAAGATTTTTAACTTTTAATCCCTATCATTATTTAATTAAAGTAGTTTTATGTTTTATGTTTTACAGTAATTACTGGCTAGATATTGATTAATGTTGAATTTAATCATATCTAATCACACTTCAGCTCTTTCAATTTATGAGTGCTTTTTCTTTTTTTTTTCATTTATTTTTTTGGCATTTATTTAGGATAAATAATAAATTTATATTTGTGAGTAAAAAGATCATTTGACCAATATTCTGTTAATTCTAGTAACAAAGTTAAGACGACAGTGGATATGTGCAAGAAAATGCATTTTTAGGTGGAGTTCAATAAAAAAAAATGATATGTGCAATTTTAAAAAAATTCGAAAAAAGTAGGTGGTTGGTAGATAATTACCTTTTAATATTTCAAATTAAAATAAGTGAATGTGTAACAGTGATAATACAAAATTAGTTCAAAATTTTATTTCGAGATTTGGATTTATTTCTCTTTGTCACAAATTTCATTTTAGGTTCATTAGTTCACTTGACTCTCGCTACTGATTCATTAGCAATCACCCATGAAATTGCAGTTCGAGTTGGTGAATCATCATGTTATGTTAAATTTGAGATGGTCTAAATCTAGCAATTAATTAATTGTGTCAAGAATCTCAAATTTTAACCCAACTCATTTATTTTCATGTCATAATTGACTCACTAATTAACTTGACAAAATATTATTTTTTTCATAAACAATCATATTTTTAACATATTTTAATTATATTTTGTAGAAATTTTATACTGATACCTTCTCAAACTCTAATCAATGTTGTTTAAAATATAAATTAACGCAGCTGTAAAATATGACCATTGTAACACACACATTCACTAAAATGTAAGTCGATTTAATGTAACTGATTTAACACTTAATCGTGCCAGAAATTGAAAACTTGAATTCGCCACAATTATTAATCGAACTGACACAAAGATGATGATCTATTTTAACAACTTAAACTGATTTATTTATATGTACTTGTGGATCATGTTAAATTTGATGAAATCTAAAATTAGAATATGAAACTTTGAATACAAAAAAATGGGTGAATAAACTTAGTATAATAGTATTTGGGGGAAAAACGCCGTTGCCGGGGATCGAACCCGGGTCACCCGCGTGACAGGCGGGAATACTCACCACTATACTACAACGACTTTGTTGTTGGGCATCTAATATATAATATAAGATTTTTTTAAATCTAAAACAGTGGACCTAACAGCATTTCGTGTTGATATTTAGTTTTGAGTGATGATATAGTCACAAACTCTTGTACAAACTTATTTTGTATAAATTGATGTGTCATTAATTCATTGATTGAATAAAAATATAAAATAATAAAAACAAATCATGTGGCACAAGTGATATTTAATTGAGTAATGATATAGCCACAAACTCTTGTACAAACTGATGTGGTATGATAAAATTAGTTGAATTAAATATCTTCTGGCCCACATGATTTATTTTTATTATTTTGTATTTTCATTCAATCAATTAATTAATGCCACATCAGTTTGTACAAAATAAATTTATACAAGAGTTTGTGGCTGTATCATCACTCTATTTAATTCAACCAATCTTATCATGTCACATCAGTTTATACAAAATAAATTTGTACAAGAATTTGTGGTTATATCATTATTCTTTAATTTTTGAGGTGGTTGCTACGAGTTATAGTGTTTGTTTATTACATGAGGAACTCTCCACTTATTTAACGGAACTGAAAATTCAGGAGCCCAAATATTAAAACTACAGGAATTATCTTATACAGTAACCAATTTCACAACTTGAGTCAAATTACAAATATTCTATGCTTTCTTTTATTTCAATAAATATTGTTATTGGCTCAATATATATATTTCTTTGCTACCAGGTCATCGTTGCCGAGAAGCACTCAAAGCCCTCAGAATCAACTGATGAAGCACCCAAACTAAGAGAAGAGAGGATCAATTGATTCTTGGATGTATTCATATCTTAAAGCTCAACCATGGGATTAATTGACTTGCTTGCCTCCGCCTGGCCCTTAGTATAAGATAAACGGCTTCCAATGTTCCTGCTTCATCAGTCCTTTTTCTCACTTACTCAACTCCAAGCTGCTGAGTGCTGGCTAAACAAAATTTCCAAGTTCAAAGCTGAACAAAATTTCCAAGTTCAAACTTGCAATGTCAAATAATCTTTCAACTTAGACTAACCTAGGCCCTCAACAACATGTATTTGGAGTACGCAAATCTAGCCCCACTTTTTCAGCGTAATTTCTTCTGAAATCATCCCATGAAGATTTAGTTGAAAGTCAGTGACCCCTGACTTCGGCACAATCCACATTGCTTTTAGGAGCACAACCATTCTAGGAAGTAAACACCTTCCAAGAACCCAGCCATGAAATCCACTAATTCTCAATGACACTTCACTTGAGCCCAAATCCAAATTGCTTTAGGAATGCTACGGATGTTAAGAATCAACTACTAAAGGAGCAAGTAGGCACCAACTCTGCTATTTCTGAACATGAAAAACTGACAATATATTTGAAGATAAACTAATGAGATCATGATGGCTTTTCCACTTAAAATTCCTGTAGATCAATTGAGTTAATTCCTGAAAACTTGACAGAAAAGATACAACATCATCCCCACACAAGGGTAATGATTAACCCTGAGTGCAGAAACAAAGTGCGAATCAGGTTGAAGTTCTCTTAGTGATGCTAGTTTTTCACCAGTAGTCATTGCAAGAGCATATTCTATCCTTGAAATGGTGGAAGCGGTTCGAGTCTCTCACAACAATTTCCTTTCCAAGCAGATCCGATGCCAACTTCATGAAGTTATGGCAGTCAACGCAAATACGAATATTCTTCATAATTCTTATTACACTCCTTTCACGACACAAACTGCCTTGATTCATTATGGCAAACACCAAAGCCAACTTCTCACTATGATGGTACAACTGTTCCTCTTTGTGCTCCTCTTCTATATCATGCAAGGCCAAGCTTGTCTCTGGCACATAGCCCATCCCCTTTAACTGCCCTATCAGTTCTTCAAGTTTTTTAAATATGGCCTCTCTTTGTGGACGACGTTTGCCTCCGGAGGCAAATTCGTGAACCCGATTCTCAATCTCAATCCAGCTTAAACCAGGTTCCTTTCTCACTCTAGATCCCTTCATTTCTTTTCTAATTAGCCTGGCTTTATTGAAACTTCCACTCAAACAATATATGTTTGACATTTGTACGAAACCTAATGAATCTCCAGGCTCTAACTGCTTTAGTTTAGTTGCTGCTAACTCAGCTAACCGAGTCTCACCATGCTTTCTACATGACCCAAGCAGTGCACTCCAAATCACAGAATCAGGCTCCATTGGCATTTCACGTATAAGCTTCTCAGCCTCAAGAATGCGCCCAACTCGACCAAGAAGGTCAACCATGCATGCATAATGATCCAGTTGAGGAACAACACCATGATTCTCAAGCATAGAATGAAAGATTTTGTTTCCTTCTTGCACCAGACCAGCATGGCTGCAAGCCGAGAGCAGAGAAACAAAAGTAGCAGAATCTGGCTGGACATTCATGTTTGAAAATAGTTGTAATGCTTCTTTAGCTTGTCCATGCAATGCATAAGCCTTGAGAATAGAGTTCCAAGAAACCAAATCATGATACGTCATTTTATCAAAAACGTGCTTGGACAAACTAATAGATCCACACCTTGCATAAGCATGAATCAAAGCATTAGCAATCACTGTGTCATCCTCAAACCCATATTTAGCTACCAGTGAATGAACTGCCGACGAATGTCGCTCAGTTACGAGGCCTGCACAAGCCTTTAATACAATTGAAAAAGTACACCAGTCTGGAGCCATACCCTCTCGTTGCAACTGACGGAAGAGGAAGAGAGCTTCTCTGGTTCACATTCAGCAAATGCTGTTATCATGCCAGTCCATAAAACAACATCCCGAGAATTACCTGTCTCTAAAAATAGCTTGTAACAATCATCAATATCTCCTCCAAGATCTGAATAAGCTTTCACCAAAGCAGAGATCACTTTAATTCCCGAGATAAACCCAGTTTTGACACTCAAACAATGCAACTGAAAACAAAACCTGAGACCAAGATCAACATCAAGCTCACGGCTTCCACTCAAGGAAGTCAAAACACTAAGAAGTGTGGCACGATCAAATCCAATACCCTCAGTGTTCATTTTGGCAAAAAGCTCGATAGCTAGAGCCTCAAGTTTACATGCCCTAAAAGCAGCTATCATCGAATTCCAAGAAATTACATTCCTGAACTCCATATTCTGAAACACCTTCCAAGCCTCATCAGCACAACTCTTACTATACATATTAATAAGAGCATTCGCAACGTAAACGTGAGCATCCAAGGACAATTTCAATGCAAGTGCATGCACTAGCTTGCCATGCAAATAATCACACGAAATAAGCACACTCGCTAAACTAAACTCATTCGGATAAAAGTATTGCAACAAGCTACAAAAGAGTCGAAAACACTCCTCAGCATTCCCATGTTGGGCATACCCTGAAATGAGTGCAGTCCAAGAAACAACATTTCTCTTAGGCATTTCATCGAACAGATGGCGTGCATCATCTAAATAGCCGAATTTGGCGTACACATTAATGAGATGATTAGTTACAAAGAGGTCTTGCGGTTCATTTGGGAAATTGTTGATCATGTGTTCGTGTAACTGCATGGCTTGTTTGATGTTCCCATGAAGCGCACACGCATGGAAAAGAGTGGCGTAGATTTGTGTGGAGTGGAGGAACTGCGGCGGCGTGTTGAAGAAAAGTGAGAGAGCTTCAGTGAGGTGGCCGCGCGTGGAGAGCACCCGCACCTTTGCGAGAGTGTCGTTAGGTTGCGGGGCACGCGTGTTGATGGCGTGCTGATTGGCGTAAGTGAATTGTCGGATGGAGGTGTAACACGCGCGTATTGTTGGACGTGACATAAATTAGCGCTAAACTTGGAAGTAAGCAACCACGCAAGCTCGGGTGAGTCACTGTGTGTCCCTACGTCCTTGTTAAGTTATTGTATCGGGGCTCTAAAACATATTTTATCCTCTCTTTGAGGGCGTAACTTAAGCCGTTAATTATTGTTGGCACTTGATTCTTTCTCAATTAAATTGGGTAAAAAATATTTTTTTTCTTTAATATGGATAAAGCCGATATTTTCCCTAGTATTATGTGGAGAATAAAAATAAAATTCTATAAAGCCAATATTTCTCTAATATTGTATTATGTGGGATTATAAATTTAAGTTGTGTTATTAGACTTATCAGGAGTGATCTTGATAAATTTTTATTATAAATATGAGTATAATTTCGATTGTAATGTATCAGTGGAAAAAAAATAATAGGACTATTTATGGAAGTGTTTGGATCTTAATAGTAATAAAAGAATCTTTTAAGTTTTTCAATAGGATTTAATCATTTATTTAAAAATGGGTTTATGAGGATAATTTTGAGGCTAATAGTAGCATATCACTTTGTATTTGAGCTGGTGAATGAAGTGAGTGAAATTGAAAATATATATTTTTTCGTTTCTAGTACCATTGCACCCCATGTTAAATATATTTCCTTGAGTGGACTCCATTAAAAAAAATAAGTTTATTTTAAGAGAGTGTATCTGTCTTGGTTTTGAGGTGTGCTCTCACAAGAGCAGGATAGGTAGGCGAATTTTGGCTGTAGAAGAAGGTTCGAACATACGTAGAGTAGAGATGAAACATAAAAGCTTTTGAACTCTTCGAAACCTGCAAAACAGAGGAATTGAGGTTAGACGAGGAGCCGGCATTGGCCAAGGAATGCATTCTAACACTCAAGTAAGATTTTAGGTAACAGTTCAGTAACTTCAAGGTTGTTGAAACCTTGAAGCTTTTTAATAGCATGGTTCATGAGGTTAAACATGAAAAGTTTTTTTTTTTTAAGGATAAAAAGATTGCCCTCTTTAGAAAACCCAAGAGCTTTATGTTGGCGTGTGCTTAAGGATTATTTAAGTAAATTCGGACACCTAGCAATTATTCATTGGTTTATCTTCATTAGGTATGGTTATTTTGGTATATTTGCTTGGTCCCTATGATAGTAACACTTGTGATCTTGGAGAGCAAGAAACCCCTGCGTTTTCCCTGCCTCTACAATTTGCCGCATGGCAGGTTCTAGCATGGTGGTCCAAGTACTTTTTAAGAAACTAAGCAGCAAGCACACTCTAGAATATAAGTCGAAATAATATAATTAATTGAATAATTAATAGTGTCATAAACAGGTTATTTCTCAAAAACTCTACAAGCAAATCTGCCACAATTATAAACCATCGATCCATTTAGTAATATATTCGTATTCGTATCAAGTTACTAAATCTTGTCAACGTTTTTCGGGTTAGTGGATTGTATCAAATTCTACTAGCTATAGCTTATTACCATGCTTCACCGATGACAATATGAACTATAGATATTAAAACTAATCTTTCAAGACTTAAAAAAATAATAAAAGAAAGGAAAGACCCAAGTGACGGGCGTGATTGCTCACCACCATCCTACAACGACTTCGTCGTGATGTGAGCCAAATAAAAATATAAAATGGCTTGTACAAACTTTAACATCATTTGATACTTAATTTTAGAGGTTACTTGTTAGGAGTTAAGGGCTCGTTTATTAAATCAGGAAAAATTATACCCCTATTTAATAAAACTTGAAAATTCAGGGGCCCAAATAATAAAACTACATAAATTATCTTGTACAATGACCAATATCACAACTTGAGTCAAAGCACAGAAATCCCTCAAGAATGAACTGATCAAGCAGCTAAGCTAAGAGAAGAGAGGATCAATTAATTCTTTGATGTACTTATAAAGATGCTCAACCATGTGATCAACTGACTTGCTTGCATGTGCCTGGTCCTCAGTATATGATAAACAGCTTCCACTAGTTCCTGCTTCATCATTCATTTTGCCCACTTACACAACTCTAAGCTGCTGGCTCAACAAAATCCCCAAGTTGGAAGGTTAAATACTCGTTCAACTTAGACACTACTCAGCCCTTGAACATTGTTTAAGCAAACATGTCCTTTGAGTACGTGGATCTAGCCCCACTTTGCTTGAACTCAAAACCACGTCCCTAGAGTCTGATGAAAGCCTCAACGAAGTAGTGTACTAATAGAAAGGTAAATAGATGAGTCAAAGATAAAACAACTGTTATCATTTGCGACAACAACTATGTTGGTGAAGTCAGAGATTTGATAATTTAGCAATTTCTAAAAATTACCATGAGTTGTGTTGATAAAATAAGTAGATGTAAACCAAAAGGTTTAAATTTTCATAAAATACATATTTTTAAGTTCTGTTATTTTTAAATGTGAGTTTTGGGTATTTGCTAACTTATAAAAACATTTTGATAACTTAGGCTAAAAGTACTAAGTCTCTTTTCTGCAAAAAGAAAGCCGAGTAACAAAGTGGTAGTGGCCAAAAGCAGAAACAGGAATATTACCTGGAGAAGAGAGTTGAATCCTAGAAGTATTTGTCCATGCGTTTGAGCATTTAGACACAAATTGTGTCACCTGACTCGTTTTTTGTGTGGCTGCTCATAAGGCAAATCGTAATCGCTGTTTCGCTTAATTATAGGTTTTACAGATAATCTGTCAGAAGCTAAATCCTTAGAGATAAACTCACTAGATGATCGGATGAATTCTTCAACATCTTGATCAAATACGAAACGAAGCCCAAATGCTTTAACCTTCAACTTCATGTATCTGTGGTCTCTTGAGGCAACTGAGGCCTTAATGGGATTAGGATATTCAGGTGCTGCGAAGTAACTTTTTGCACAATCTGTCGCACATTACTGAGCTTTAAGCAACCAGAAAGAATTAGAACTTCAAGAGATGCCCATTCAATTTCAGCAGGAAAGCTCTTAATTCGTTAACAGTTTTTCATATTCAACACTTTTAGTCTTTTAAGAAGTCCAATGGATGGGTGAACAAAAGATAACTTCGTACAACCGTCAAGAACGACTCTCTCAAGATTTGGAACCCCTGTGAAATCTGGGGTCATTGTTAAGTGTACCGAGTGACTGAGTTTGATAAATTTCAGATGCCTCATATTCTGTTAAAATAAAAGGAAAATATCCAACAAAAGTTAATTAACAATAAAAAATTTAGGCAAGTATTTTTAAGAAATATATCTCTGTGCATGCATATGTTCACGAATTAGTCATACCTGTACTCCTTGCCAAAGTTGCTCAACAAGGCTATAACACATGTTAAGTTTGAAAAGTCTCTCGGGTTGGAAATTTGATGGCGGAGATCTTAAAGGGTAGCCATGCCATTTCAGAAGTCGTAACTCATCTGGGAGATATTCTATTCCGTGGAGCAGACATACCTCACAGATTTTGAGTAATCTCAGATTTTTCATCCTTGAAAAGGATTTAGGATTTTATTCATTACAAAAGATTAAAAAAAGAAAATAAATAGAAAATAATTGCAGAAGTTTTTGTTGAGAAATTAAAATTATTACAGCACTTAAATTGTTGTAGATGTCTCTTCCTCTTTCAATTTAAATTCAACAATATGTAACCATTAATAATAATTAATTATAAACCTTGAAACATTCATTTATTTTATTATACCAACAATTTGAGAAATTCAAACTATTACAGCACTCACGTTGTTGTGCATGTCTTTTCCTCTTTTTATTTAAATAAATTCAACAATATATAACCATCAATAATAATTAATTATAAGCGCTAAAACATTCATTTCTTTTATTATGCCAGCAATTAAATTTTCGTGACTTAAAATACATTAACTAATTAATATAGGAAGAATGTTTATTCATCTTCCCTCAACAATGCCACCACCAAGGCCTAATTTTAATGTAATAATCTCATATTTAATTATGCAACATTTTTGTTTAGTGCTTTGTAGCTTTTTCAAGCTCTCTAAATATTAAGTATTTAAGATTTGTTATATTTGAGTTTTTTTTTTTATTTAATCAACATCTTCTTTAGAAAGATTTTTTTGTTTTTATTATTTGATTTATTTGAATTTTAGTATTGTGTGCTTCGTGGAGTACTCTTTTCTTTATGAATTGAACAATGATGGAGATAGTTAGACAATAAGGGAGAAGAATGAAGAATTAATTAGTGTGAACGTGATTTTTATTGATGAAAAGTTGTATAAAAAATTCATTGTCCTATTGTTTTCTCCAATTTTTTTCCCCAATTGTTTTACACTTAATATAGCATTTTTTTCATAGAAAAATCTAATGCATGCAACAATTAGGAAAAATTTAGTGACAATGTTTAGATACATGTGAAGTGAGGGTTATTTGTACAATGTCAAAAATTTGTTTTAACTACAGGCGAGTACATACCACTTTCAAATCAGTATAAAATTATTTTCTTAATTATAACTTTGCTTAAGAGATTAGAAGAAATAACTGTTAAGATTCCAATCAATGGATTCCAATTTGTATCTCCAAATTTGATTGATTTGCGTATGAATGATAACACAATCTTCTTAGGTATTTATTTTAATTATTAATGTTTGTTAATCTTTAAGTGTATATTAGAATTTATTGATTCTTATGTTTTAATATGTTCATGTTATTTTTTCATGATATTACTGATGTTGTCGAAAGTTTATGTGGTTTGAGTGATATTGAGATCATCAGAGTTAGTTGGAAAACAAAGTATATAAAAGTTCTAACAGATTAGTATGTTAAATATAATTAAGAAAACTATAACTATATTTTTTTTTAGTTATTGTTTTATTATAAAAATTGATCGTCAGTTTGACTTCACTAATCTTATTAGTTATTATCTAATTTTGAATTTTCTTTTTCAATGAATACATCCAATATTTGTTGAAGAAAAACCGTTAAAAGTACAATGAAAAATGGTATAGCCCTTAGGATTATTCAACGTATTCACAAAAAAAATTAATTAGAAAATATGTTGTAGGTAGCCCAAGTATCTTCTCATAGACGTAGTAGAATAAACAACAACACTTGGCGGTTAAAATAATTAATGTAAAAGAAAAAATTAATGAAAACCACTCTAAATCCAATTGGAATGTAGAATGAACAATCTCAATTTCTTGAATTATTACCTAATTATTTGTTCTAATTCTTAAGAAAAATATTTTTTTTCTTTTCCTCACACCCCAACTCTTCATAAACACAAATAAAAAGTCAAGTAATATAAGGTCATCTACTCAACTACAAACGATGCAAAGTAACTTACAAAAGCATTTACATGTATTTTATTTAGTTTTTTATAATTCAACGCATTGCGAAGGACCCTCAGTGATAAAATTTAATTTAGAACTTATCAACAACTATAAAATGTATAAGGTTTGTACACTCAGATTATACACATTAATATATATTTTTAAAGTTAACAAAAAATTAATTTTCATAAATAACATTAGTTTTTTAAGGCTACCTTATCTTAAAAAAAATTCATATTTTTTATTAATTTCATCAAGTATAAATTAAGAAAAAAAACAACACTAAATTCTTAATTTATGAAAAAATATATAAATCTATGTAAAATAATAAACTTTATCAAAAATAATTTTTAAAAGAATTTACAGAAAATATTATAGTGCAACGGTAGTATAGTGCCATTATTGCACCCAACCATTAAATCCCAACAGATTCATTTTTTAAAGTAGATTTAACGGCATGATGTAATGATAATACAATACCACTGTTGTACTGTAGCCGGACCCTTTAATTTACCGAACATTAAAATTAAATTCGGCAATTCTGCTTTTTTAAAAATCAATTTCAAATCTATCGAAAGTAAAAAGCAAAACCAAAGTTCTTCGAAATATCAGATTCCTTCGGAGCCAAACAGATCTGACCCGACCCAAAAAATATTTAACTATAAAAGCAATTGCCGATCATCTGTACCGAAATTTTATTTAAATGGTTAAATCCCTAATCTGAGTTTACACATTAGCTCTTAAACCGAAAACGGCAGAACCTCCTTGTCTCTCTGTCACCTTGCCGTGGCTGTTTTATCCTCGTAACGCCGTTACCTCTAGGTACAATTTCGATTCATGATTTCTTAAAAGGCTTATAAGAATTTTCAAATTTTCGTTTTTGGGCGATTTCGCTTTCGTGCTCTTGATCTGTGCGTAGGTTAAAAAATTGATATGAAATTGTCGCAATTTAGGGGTTAAAGAGAAATTTTTAGTTTACTTTTTGGTTTAAACATTAAAAGAAACAAAAATTTTGTTAGAAAAGGAGCTTATTTACAGAATTTTCGTTATTTCCTTTCTTTTTGCTAGTTATAAACTGTGCTAATGAATGAGTTTAATATCTTAAATAGAATAAAGCATGGTATTTTAGTAAAGATGAATTTGTTCTATTAGTCAACTATTCATGGGTCATTTCGTCTTTAAAGGTTGTATAAGTTAGCAAATTTTTGGATAGGAATGTGAATTAAGACTTAATGCAGATCTTTTACTGGTTTTGGATCAGTGTAACATAGGCACATTGGACGGAGGTTGAGATGTTGAGTTTTCATGTGGGAGGAAAGGTGGTTGACAGAGTTGATTTGCTGCGGAAGAAGCATTGGGTTTGGCGCTTGGATGTTTGGCCTTTTGCGATTCTATATTCTGGGTGGCTGATTGCTATTGTTCCTAGCATTGATTTTGGGGATGCTGCCATTGTTCTTGGTGGGCTTGTTGCCTTTCATATTCTGGTGTGGCTTTTCACGGCTTGGTCTGTTGATTTTAAATGCTTTGCCCACTATAGTAAGGTATTTGCTCTGCTCAAGACTCTATGAACAAGTACCGATTAGTGTATTTGGTGTAAATGTATTGCACAACTTATTATTTTAAGTTGCTTCTCTGGATGTGCAGATTAATGATATTCACCTTGCTGATGCATGCAAAATAACTCCTGTGAAATTCTGTGGCTCTAAAGAAGTTGTGCCCCTGCAATTTCGGAAACAAGTTAGTCCATTATTCATTTTGAATTCTAGTATCAGTTTTTCCATTTTACGGATTCTCTTCAGGTGTGGGAGTTGGCTGGAGAGGGATGTCTTTTTTTAACCTTTTTTCCCTCCCCCCCAAAACACACATCCCCCATCTAAGCATATGAAACTTATGAGAATCTTTATAGGAATAACTGAACTCGTGCACCATGCTAATTATTTTGTAGGTCTACATGCAATGGGCCAATTATTTCTAATAATGGTGTAAGCTCTGTCCTTATACAGAGAACACCTTCTTTCCTTTTCTTTCTTGAGAAACTAGCTTCTATTCATACATTTGCATAGGCACAAATGCTCACTCTTAACAAGGTCTTGATTCTGTTTTCTTCCATTTATACATGAGAATACTCATATAGGCACCCAGAATGTGCGTGTGTTGCATTGTCCACAACTGTTCATGTTTGGTTATAGTTAGGAAACTGAATGCGAGATGAAGGTAAATTTTTTTCTTTTAAGTAGTTACATGTTTGATCACGTCTCTCCTAGAAAGGTCCTTTTCTTTCTTTCAACGGGCAGCTTTTGTTATTGACCCCTTTGCTTCTTCAATTGTGAGATTTCGTACTGCCTTTTTCCTCCTCTCTTTTATTTTTATTCTATTTCTTCTTGCTAAAAATTTATTTCACTCGGACAGTCAGCAGTCTCTTCAACCCCAGTGGATGAGGATGAGATTTGTTTTGATTTTAGAAAGCAACACTTCATTTATTCCAGAGAGAAAGGGACCTTTTGCAAACTTCCTTATCCTACTAAAGAAACATTTGGGTATTATCTCAAATGTACGGGCCATTCCACTGAAGCTAAAATTGCTGTGGCGACTGAAAAATGGGGACGAAATGTGTGAGTCACTGTCTGAAAATTTTCTACTCTTTCATTCTTTTCTTTTTGGTTCTGACAATACAGGTAGAATGGCCTTGGAAAATTAATTGGCTTCTAACCTTAATAATGTTGATGCTTTTTGGTCGGGTAGATTTGAATATCCACAGCCTACATTCCAGAAATTAATGAAGGAGAACTGCATGGAGCCATTTTTTGTATTTCAGGTTTTGTTTCTGACTCTCGTGTATCATTTTTGTTTTTACGCTTTCCATTATTCAAAATTTGCTTATACAGTCCTGCATTTTCTTTATTCTGCAAATTTACTTGATGTAGGTCTTCTGTGTTGGTCTCTGGTGTTTGGATGAATATTGGTATTACAGCTTGTTCACTCTCTTCATGCTGTTCATGTTTGAGTCAACAATGGCAAAAAGTCGGTTGAAGACTCTAACTGAGATAAGACGTGTTAGAGTTGATAATCAGACCATAATGGTGCATCGTTGTGGGAAGTACGTTCTTTCACTGTTAATTCCATTGCTGCTAAAAGTGTGTATGCATCTGTAGATTAATATTTTCAACAATATGAATTATAGGTGGGTGAAGCTTGCAGGCACCGATCTGGTGCCTGGGGATGTTGTCTCCATTGGGCGCTCTTCTGGTCAGACAGGTGAAGACAAGTCTGTGCCAGCTGATATGCTTATATTAGGTGGAAGTGCTATTGTGAATGAAGCCATTCTCACAGGCGAGTCTACTCCCCAATGGAAGGTTGTTTTCTTTTTCTTTTTACAGTTCTCACATGACATGTTATGCGGATATATTGCCTTTTTTTTTTTGGTTTTTGGGGGGGGGGGGGGGTTGCACCTATCTGGCGCAGACAATGACTGGGTGCTAATAAAAATTGGGATGTCATGTGTATCTGGTTAATCCAGCAGCCTTTTTTTTTCCCCTTTTTCAAGGTTCTGAACAATAATTTAGAACAGCTTAACATTTTCTTGGATAATCTTGCACTTTTATTTGAGCAACAATTTGTTCTTATGCTATGTCTTAGTCTTTTGTCATAATTTTGGATGTACATATGTATTTCAGATAAACATATATATTTCAACATATAAATGTTTGCTGGACGTATATTTCTATTCTTAAGAAATTAGTTCTCTTATAAAATCTGGAACGGTTATTTGGTTAGGGAGGGTTTGATAAATTTCATGATTTTCCAACTTTTATAAGTGTGTTTTTTAAAATAAATTCTTTTCAGGTTTCTATCATGGGTAGGGAAACTGGGGAAAAATTATCTGCTAGAAGAGATAAAAGCCACGTTTTATTTGGTGGGACAAAGATATTGCAGCACACCCCTGACAAGGTAATTTTCAGTGTCAGTATTTGAATGGCCTTTTAGTTGCCGAACTGCTCAGGTTTTAGTTAATTGATGTTTATAATTCTCTTATTGTGGTCAGACCTTTCCTCTGAAAACACCTGATGGTGGCTGCTTGGCTGTTGTGCTGCGCACTGGATTTGAAACAAGTCAGGGGAAACTGATGAGGACAATATTGTTTTCAACTGAGAGGGTAATTGATAATTGATCTTTTTCTTGTAATTGCTATGTTATTGTTATTCATTTCTGTGTGTATTGAACATTCTTTCTAATTCATTTTACGTGTTATAGGTTACCGCGAACAGCTGGGAAAGCGGATTATTCATTTTATTTTTAGTTGTATTTGCAGTAATAGCTGCTGGTTACGTGCTTAAGAAGGTAATCTAATGTTTTCATTGAGGCCAGTCTGAAATTTTATACTGTATTTGGTGTTAATATGATAATGAGGATTTAGGTTAATTTTGTTGGGTTGAATTCTTATTCCTGGGTCTTGGGTTGCAAGGTTTCTTTTTCAAAGTTTTGTATAGATTTTGGTGTTGTTCACTGTAGGGAAGATTTTAGTTTGTGGACCTCTGGTTCACTTTTGTAATATTTATTCCTTTCTAATAATATACAAAATTTCTCTGTTTCCTATAAAAAAAAATGAAAATAATGAGGATTGTTGTGATATAGGGGATGGAGGATCCCACAAGGAGCAAGTATAAGCTGTTCTTAAGCTGTTCTCTTATTATTACATCTGTGATCCCCCCTGAGTTGCCAATGGAACTATCGATAGCTGTTAATACATCCCTGATTGCGCTGGCACGTCGTGGGATATTTTGTACAGAGCCCTTCCGAATTCCATTTGCTGGAAAGGTGAATGAACTAGCTTGATTATCAATTTTGATATAATGCATCTTATATCGTTGAGTGATGCTTTTCTGATACTCTACGATAAGAAGGCATTGGCTATCCAGGATTGAATTGGTTGGTGGCCATTGTTTCTTCCTTTCAATTTTTATGAAGATTTTTATATTTTTTATTTTATAGCTTTTTATGTGGGTCTGTGCTTTTAGAAACTTCTGTTTGCAATTTTGAATGTCTCAAGATTTGTTTTAGAATGCTGACACCGAAAAGACTAATTGGTGACCTTCATTACTCTTTAAAATGAGGTCGATGCATAGGATAATATTTTTCTTTGGACAGCTAGCAATAATGAACTTAGAGATGCAACTTATAATGCAAGTTGGTGCTTGCAACCAGCAGTAAACTGAAAGCACCTAAATAAAAGGAGTACCGGAAGGTCAAGAAAATTACTATTAAGTTGCTCTCTAATCTTGCGAAAAAGATAAAAAAAAAAAACAAAGAAGTATATTGAAATAGGATTGGTATGTGTGGCCCACAAGAAGCCTAAAGGACTCTTATCCCACGAGGAATGAATCCCCTCATTCGAAACATCTTTAAAGACCCCTTTATTCCTTTCATGCCTGCCAAGATGCAACACCACCATAATAACAAAGATTTTTCCACCTCCACCAGAAGTAAGATGATTTTCAATAATTAATAAAACACAAGATCACTTAAGCATTCTGGCTCCTTGAAAATTTCCAACCTATGCCCTTAAAGCACCTGAACCCTGAACAGAAGTGGTCAGTAATCTCCGGCTGACTTCTGCACCTAACTAACAAACCTAGAAAGCAAACCAGTGGTCGCTTATATAAACCTCAGTTGAATTTAGCCCTTAAAACTAACCACCAAATTTTGAGAACTATTGAACCTTGGGATGAACCTTAGCCTTCCAAATTATAAGAACTGGCCAATTGCGATAAGAAAACAGAAATCACCTGAAGAATCAAGCTTCTTGACTCTACAGTTTCTGTAATGAAACATAACCTGTAAAGGAAGAAGAGTTGATATTTCATCTACTCCTTTACTCCAATCCTTAGTAGAATATAATGGTCGCCCAAGAATTAGAGCTATAAACCATGCTACTTAGAGACTTTATCTAGAACTGATTGCTATATAAACAAAACTTTTGTCTTTCTAGTAGTTTTCAAGGACTTGAAACTTTTTATGTTGAGTATATTCATTGACATCTGTTTCATTCCACCCTGCAGGTTGACATGTGTTGTTTTGACAAAACTGGTACACTTACATCAGATGACATGGTATGCCCATATCAAGACGTATATCTGCTGCTCAATAATTAGCTAATACCACCATTCATTGAACATAATCCTGAATCATTGCGCTCTCTAGGAATTTCGTGGGGTTGTTGGGTTGTCCAATGCAGAGTTAGAAGATGATATGACTAAAGTTCCTGTCCGCACTCAGGAGATTCTGGCTTCTTGTCATGCGCTAGTGTTTGTAGACAATAAGCTGGTATTTTACTTCCCCCACAGTCCCTTCCTCAAAGAATGATAGATATATTAGGTGTAGATATTTTATTACTTTTAAAGGGTATGCTTGCCACATGATTGAAGCAAGAGAAGCTTTTTGTTAGTTATTTTTTATTTTTTTTTTTAAAAGAATCTTGCTTGGATCTTCTTGAAGCATAAGTTTGTGCGGCTGTAGTCCATATACCAAGAGGACTCTATTAGCTGCAAAGCTGTGAGCAAGTGGCCTCATTGGCTTACTCAAAATGTGGTGTAAAGTGCCCCGTAAGCCCTTGGAAGGAACATTATCTTGTGATTTTTTTTATTTGCTACAGCGTTTCAATACCTATCATGCTTGGGAATTTCTATAGGAAAGATTACAGGGAATTTAATAGGTTTGCTTATTTGAAGTTTAGCTGTTCTGCCTTTTTTACCATTTTTTTTTTTTAAAAGTTTAGCTGTTCTGACTCTGAAAGTTTTACTCCTAGCTTTCTTTTCACATTCCTATTCATGAAATGGATGGGCTTTCTATTAGATGGCCAGAAAGATGAACATTTTCTCTTTTTCACTGTTAGGCTTGTGCTTTTCCCTTATTAGAGAGTTATCTGTTTCCTCCAATTTCAGTCACATCTGTCTTCTGTTTTCTTTTTCATACTCTGTGTACTGCAAAGGACTGTTTTTATATCTTGCTGTCTTAGGATGCCTCCTGTGAAAATGTTTGCCATTGGTTCAGAATGGTCCCATTACAATGCCTGCCTAAAATTTGACAGTGAGGCATACTAGACTAGAATTGAACTTTTAGCTGTGCAGCTTTTTGTTTCCTTTCTGGAATGTTAAAAATTGAGCTTCCTGCTCTGTGAAGTGAAATGAGTTTGTCATATTGTACATGGACTCCAGTGATGTGTGTAGTGTAACTCTTTGAAATTGGCTTTGTGGTGCCACTTGCTAGGACTCTTGCTGATTATTGTGCACTAATAATAATGTATTGTGATCTTGAGGTTGAAAATTATTGTCCTAACTGTGATCTATTCTGGCACATGCTGTGATTGCTTGTAGGTTGGTGATCCTCTTGAGAAGGCTGCCCTTAAGGGAATAGATTGGAGTTATAAATCAGATGAGAAGGCCATGCCAAAAAGGTAAGTTAGAATACTTTTTTGAAGACGCATTGTTTGTCTAATTGATTTCTGAGCTGATTTTCGTTTCTTTCTTTCTTAATTGGATGCTAGTTGGTTTAAGGCTTAAATTTGTTCTGGGGATGGGTTCAATTCACATGGACTATGCAAATTCCTTTGGAAACTCTTGAGAGTAGGCTAGAAAGCTTAGCTAATAGAAGTGGTTGTGAAGTGGGCTGTGGGCTGATAAATTACTGGGGCATGCCTTCTTAGTGAAAGTGCACTACACTTCTTATTTTGGAAGCTGGTTATTGGCAAGGTAGAGAAAACATTTGAGGGTTTGGAAGAATCATGTTCTCTGAAAAGTTAACATACTCCAATCCTGTTAGTGTTATAAAATTGGAGAAGCATATGTGAGATTTTATTTGGAAAGGGGCTGAGTGTGGCAAAGACACCATTTAATGAGGTGGAAATCTGTTGAGGTGCAAAAGAGATCGTTTAATGTGGTGAAAAGCTGTTGAGAGGCCAGAGAGGTCATTTGGTGGGACAGTATCACCTCAGGTCACCTCTCATTGTAAGCGAGGTTTTTGGTGGATGATTTCTATCTTATTTTCCAAATTTTTTTTTCAGTTGCCACAGTCACCATGCCATCTCGCTTCATGCATGAACACACATTAAACTAATCTCCCTCCAAGGATGGTTGGGAGGGAGATTGGATCCCTGGACCTAATGCTTCACGACCAACTAGGCTCTCCCTTGGAGTAGTTGTTGGGTAATTAGTTCATTATGAGTCGGACTATTGGCACCCGTACAAATCCTCTTGATACCCCGCTTCTATTGCAATTACATTTGAGGACAAATACTCTAATATATCTCACATCTTTTCATCTATCTTGAAACTCTTTTATTTTCTCTCTCATCAAACTCACACAAGCAATTTTTTCTTAAATTCTCTGTATTTTTATCCTTCATTAACTAACACGGTCTATTGATTATGAACAAAACCCAGTTTGACAAATTATATGGTTTTGATTTTTGTGCTCATATTAAAAATTTTTACACCATTATCTTAAAGATATTCAATTTAATTCATTGATTTGTATTAAGAAGTTTATCACCCATAGAAATGGCTTATGTGGAGGCTGAGGCAATAAGACTGTTGTCTAATTTTAGGAACAAGAAACTGAATGTGTTTATTTAAAAATCAGAGTATGTTTGGCATTAATTTTATTATAATTGAAGAAAGGGTTTTAAATGGATTTTAGAGGTGTGCCAATAGTCCAACCCTTCATTATTTCCTGGAAAACATCCAACTAGATAGGATATCCAGATATGTACATCTTGGGCTTTTTTGTGTATTTTTTGGGTGCTAAATTACTATTGACAGTCTCTTCTCTTGCAACAATGGGATAAGTTAGTAATGTCCCTTCCCCCAGATACTTATCATATTGGTATTTACTAAAAGCCTAGCCTTATATGGTAAACAAAATATACATAAGATTGACATATATTTTTCTCATATGTTAGAGCTATAATTGAATGCTTCTGTATCCTTTTAGTCGAACTGCCGTGTTAAAGTGATGTTTGTTCTGTCTGCCTTTCAGTCTGACTGCCAGTGGTTATTTTATATTAATTACAGGGGAGGGGGGAACGCCGTCCAGATTGTTCAGAGACACCATTTTGCATCGCACTTGAAACGAATGTCAGTTGTTGTTCGCGTTCAGGAGGAGTTTTTTGCTTTTGTGAAGGTTTGTAGGTCGCGCATTGCATTGTTATAAATCTGATATAGGTCCGTTTGATGTCGTTTTACTAAATCATGTTGAATAATAAGCTAGTCTATACAGAATAAGCTAGATTCCTTAATAGAGATATGAGCACGAGTGCTTTATCAAGTATGTTATTTTCACTATAAACAATTTCATAAGTGTATGCTCTCTCACTTTCCTGAAATCATAGTTATCTTGTTAGGGGGAAAAAGCATTGGAAGTAGTTGAAGGTTAAAATTATGTGAGGGAATTTAGCGAGGAGTTTTTGCTAATTATTTGAAATGCAATTTATTTTGCGCCTAAATGCCCTAAACTAGAGGATACACAAATTGATTGTAAGGGGAGATATGCAAGTAGTTCACCAAACACCAGCTTTTAACGTTGTTTCCAATACTCGCTTATTACTGACAGGTTGTGGTAGGTATGCTCAAATTTGTGTAGATGTCATCCTTCAGAGTTATGGAATCATGTAGATATTGCATTTCAAAGATTATATGGATATGAATGTGATGAATTCTTTAATAAATAAAGGTGTATGGCCATGTACTTTGTCAGTATTTACAGGAGTACTCTGTTAATTGGTCGTTTTGTATTCGAATTGTTTTCTGACATTCGTGCCCTGTTTATGGCACACAAAAGATATCTATCTTCCTCCTTTGCTGTTATGCAAGAGAAAGTAAGAGAGATTTTTCAAAAAGAAGAGACATTGAATAGAGGCAGACTTTCTCTTAGTTGGGGCTCTGCAATTTGACTCTATTAAGTAATTCTTTCAACTCTTTTCAGGGTGCTCCCGAAACCATCCAGGATAGACTCATAGACTTGCCATCATCCTATATTGAAACCTACAAGAAATATACGCATCAGGGCTCTCGTGTTTTAGCCCTTGCTTTTAAGTCCCTTCCAGACATGACAGTAAGTGTGCTCTAGTTTTAATTTTCGTAGCATCATCACATTCTTCTTTTAAAAGATTGCCTTCTTTTTACTGAGAACCCTTTGAGGTATTCATCTATGCTTGTTATCGTGTGATGATTTGGGACTGTCTTTGATGAGTTATTATGTAGTTTTACATATACGGTTAATTCAAACAATGTAGTTTGCACACGTTTTCAAGCTACTTTTTTATGATAAGTATTGGGGCAGGATTCGATTCTTTTCTTCTATTTGGGCTTCAACATCCTAGGATTTTCAAGATTTCTCATTCTTTTTCATTCAACTTGATTGGGATGCAGTTTGGGTTAATTTTGTTGGTTTTGATTTTTATTCCTGTGTCTCAGGTTTCAAAGGTTTCTTTTTTCAAACTTTTGTACAGTTTTTGGTGTCCTACACTGTAGGATAGATTTTAGCTTGTGAACCTCTGGTTCACTTTTGTTATATTTATTCCCTTCTAATATTCTAGAGAAGTCTCTGTTTCCTACCAAAAAAAAAGAAAAAAATTATGGTAGGCATTGAGTGACACTTTCTTCAAACCGAAATAACAATGGACTTTAGGGATTATTTTCACGTGAAATGTGATAAAGAAAAATGATCTTTATTCATTTGGGGGGCTAGAATAATGGTATGACTGGACCCTTTCTGAACTCATTTGTCCAGTGGGGCCCAAAATAGGCCAAACGGCTTTGTCTCCCAAGACTCTTACCTTTATGAGAGGCTTGCTTGAGTTTGCAGTTTAGTCTAGTTGACTACCATTCATCAGAATTTACATGGGCACTTTTTCATTGTATCTGTATACCAGAAACGGCAAACATTCAGCATATGCTTTTTCAATTTATTAAATTATTTGTAGCTTAAATCATTTTTCTTTGCATGTCAAATATGTTAAGGTTAGTGATGCAAGAAGCTTGCACAGAGATGAAGTGGAGAATGGCCTTACTTTTGCTGGTTTTGCGGTAATCGACAAACACTTTCGTTTCGTGCAGTTTATTTTGTTTTGCTTGAATGGTCTTATTTTTTAACTTAGTCTTGGATAATTATGTTTACATAAATATGTAATCCCTAACTCTGATAGTACAAAATTTCAGGTATTTAACTGCCCTATTAGGGCAGATTCAGCAAAAATTTTGTCTGAACTGAAGAATTCTTCTCAGGACTTGGTAAGTAACATGTTCTCAAGTATCTTCCTTCATTATTATTATGTACAATACAGAACTAAAATGAGTTATATGTTTGTATCGCTTTGTCTACTTTTAATTATTGTTGTGCTTATTTTGTTGTATACTTTTGATCTGTGGATATTATAAATTGAAATTACCATCTGATTGTCATTTTCTAATGTTAGGCGATGATCACTGGTGACCAAGCTTTGACTGCTTGCTATGTTGCCAGCCAAGTGCATATTGTTACAAAGCCTGTATTAATTCTTTGTCCTGTAAAGAATGGCAAAGTGTATGAATGGGTGTCACCTGATGAGACAGAAAAGATTCAATATAGGTGAAGACTTGACTGTTTCTTTCATTTACCTTTACTGTGCTTTAGTGGAGATACCTTCATTTTTACTTGGTTCTAGTGCTTATGGACTTGTTTACAAATGGAAGCCTTGCCATATTCTCGTATATTAGATTCTATATGCCTTTACGTATCTTTTTTATTTTCTTATTTTGTTGTGATGCAATACCAAACTCTGACCTTTCTATGTAGCCTGGGCTTTTAAAATGCAATTAAGATTTATGTTTTCATACTTTGTGAACTGAGGAAAGAGGAACATATTTGATTTCAGTGAGAAAGAGGTTGAAGGTCTCACAGATGCTCACGATCTCTGTATTGGAGGTGACTGCTTTGAAATGTTACAACAGACTTCAGCTGTTCTACGAGTCATTCCTTATGTGAAGGTTCTTAAATAATAGTGTAAACTTGAATGTGTTTTTGATGATACCTTTTTTCTGTATAATGTTTATCCTATTGATCATACAGGTTTTTGCAAGAGTTGCACCTGAGCAGAAGGAACTGATCTTGACCACTTTTAAAGCAGTAGGAAGGATGACATTGATGTGTGGGGATGGTACTAATGATGTTGGAGCTCTTAAGCAGGTAATGCTGGAGTTGAAGATATGTACTATTTGAATTTATTAGTGATCCAAGCATTTTACTATCGTTGATCTATGCTTTTGAAGCTTCATGAATTATGGATTTTACTGAATCAAAGACAAATGTGCACCCACATATATTTTGCTTCTTAACGTTATGTTACCACATCATTGCCAACTCGATTTTTAACCATCGTTGTATTATATAACTCTTCATTTCCAATTAGTTTTCAGCCCATTGCTCAGTAGGTATACCATAGCAAGTGGATACTTAGAGTTGCCTGCTCTCTTGGCCTATTAATAAGCTATAGCTGTTAAAGTTAGTTAGGCTGATTGCATCTTCTTTTCTACCAAATCTTCTGGATGCATGCTAAATTCAGCCTTTGTTGGTTTTTGGTCCCAGATCAATCAATGATGTATGAATTATTTACCTTCATGTCGCAGTCCAATCAATTATATATCAAAATTATTTACCTTCATATTATAAAGAAGAATGGATAGAAGAAATATTCTTGCAGGAGGAAGCTCTCTGTTGTTCATTCTGCTGAAGTTTATGGTCAAACTGTCACATGTTGTATATCAATAGTATAAATTTTAAGAGTTGCACACTGTGCAATATGCGTGGTTCGTTTTTATAAGCTTTCCCTGTTTCCTATACACAGCACTGTTAAATCATTATATGTTGTTTATAAGCATGATAGTTGGACAACTGTGTTTGGTGTCTTTTTGTCTTGCAACAATCAGAGGGGGCAGTACTTGACATTCTATACTTTTTTATTCAGGCCCATGTGGGAGTTGCACTGTTGAATGCTGTGCCTCCAACTCAGAGTGGAAACTCTTCATCAGAAGCTTCTAAAGACGAAAATACAAAATCAGTCAAGTCAAAGAAATCTAAGTCTGCTTCAGAAGCAGCTAGCAAAGCTATGAGTCTGAATAGTGAAGGCACTTCAAAGGGAAAAGCTTCTGCTAGATTAGAAGCTAACAGCCGCACAGCTGGTAACCGCCATTTGACAGCTGCTGAGATGCAACGAGAGAAGCTGAAGAAGATGATGGAGGAGTTGAACGAGGAGGGCGATGGTCGTTCTGCTCCCATTGTCAAGCTTGGAGATGCCTCTATGGCATCACCATTCACAGCGAAGCACGCATCGGTTGCTCCCACTACTGACATAATTCGTCAGGGTCGTAGTACCCTAGTGACCACCCTTCAGATGTTCAAAATTCTCGGCCTTAACTGTCTCGCTACAGCATACGTGTTGAGTGTTATGTATTTGGATGGTGTGAAGCTTGGTGATGTCCAGGCTACAATCAGCGGTGTTTTTACCGCAGCCTTTTTCTTGTTTATCTCACATGCCCGTCCTCTTCCCACCCTGTCAGCTGCACGGCCCCATCCCAATATTTTCTGCTCATATGTATTCCTCTCACTTATGGGACAGTTTGCCATCCATTTGTTTTTCCTAATATCATCTGTGAAAGAGGCAGAGAAATACATGCCAGATGAATGCATTGAGCCGGATGCAGATTTTCATCCCAACCTGGTGAACACGGTGTCATACATGGTCAACATGATGATCCAGGTGGCCACCTTTGCTGTTAACTACATGGGCCACCCTTTTAACCAGAGCATTTCTGAGAACAAACCATTTCTGTACGCCCTCATGGGTGCTGTTGGTTTCTTCACAGTCATTACATCCGATTTACTCAGGAGCTTGAATGACTGGTTGAAGTTGGTGCCTTTGCCTTCAGGATTGAGGGACAAGCTATTGATATGGGCTGGTCTCATGTTCTTGGGCTGCTATTCATGGGAGAGATTTTTGAGGTGGGCATTCCCTGGTAAAGTTCCAGCTTGGAGAAAGCGACAACGGTTGGCTGCAGCTAATTTGGAGAAGAAGCACGTCTGAGCAAACAGAAACTTATATGAAAAATGATAATAGAATTGTGTCCGCCACTCTGGCAATAGCTATCGAAAGTAGCACTGATGGTGCATCAAAAGTGTTGCTGGATAATTGTGGAGGATATAGCTGAGTAGATTGGGTTACATAACAGGTCTGATAGTTTCTACCCCCCTGATAGTTTCTACCCCGTGTAGAGGGAATTAGATTTTTTTTTCCTCCCATCTGATATTCAATATAAAACGAGATGAATTTTGACCTGAATATTCGGAGTTTGATGCTTAAAGTAACCGAGGAAGATAAATGTTTGTCATAATCGAAAGAATTGTATTTGAACTCGAATCCCTTAATTGATGAAGAGAATTAATTTGGTTCCTTTTTATGTGCAATGTGGTTGTTATTTCTATTCTTTTAAGATTACAAGTTTAGTTTATGATTTAAGCCATCTATATAGTTATAAAAAGAGGCTTGAGTTGGTATTTGAAGTTTGTTTAATACGGGAGACAGAAATGGATTGTGTTTGTATTTACTTTATAATTTCAACATTCCAAAGGATCCTCGGTAGAGAAAATTTCGGCTTATTTCTTTGTGAATTGATAATTTTTAAATTGTTCTTATTACTATTGAAAATATAAAGTTATTCTTCAAAATTTGTTATTTTGTTATTTTTAATGGCTAAAAGGATAAAGTAGTATTTGCTCATTTTTCTAACAGTTAATTAATAAAAAAAAGTGAAACTTAAGTAGATGACTAATTTTTTAAGTTTTTAAAAACACAAATATTTATAATAATTATAATATGTTCCTTAATACTTTAAAATATTTTTATTTTGTGTCTATATGCTATATGACTAATTTTTTAAAATGGATTAAATTTTACCTTTTCATATTTAAAAAATTTATTTTAAAAAATAAATATAGAAATTAATTAAAAACTACAAATAGAAAAGTAATAATAACTACAAATAGAAAAATAATAATATTTTACCTTTTTTATTTTTTTATTATTATCATTATTATTCTTTTTTTCATTTTGTAAAAGTACTTGAAGAAAATAAAGATAAAAAAAAATCAAAGAACAAAAGAAAAATACTATTGGAGTTTCACCAAACAAATGAAAGAAGTGAGGATGAACTGATTACTAATTATTATATCTACCCATTAATCAGCTTACCAAATCAATTTTTATTAGAAAACTCAAGCTTCTAAGTTCTATCTTACACCACCCCAACGCAATGATATGCAGAGGTGGAAAAATAATAGGAGGCCCCTCTAGCAAACATTTCATCTCTTGGAAAAATGAGGTTGTTATGGCTGTTTGCCATCCGCAGAAGACACACAAACAAAAAAGAAAAAGACAAAAGGGATAACACAGGAAACGATGTAATGACCAAAGCCCGCTGATAATAGAAAGGAAATGTACTTCACAAGAAAATTTAGTTACCAACACACGACGTGCTTATCTCAATTCCTGACACATCTGAATAAAACTCCCAGATGATAGATTTCCATGGCAACAATGTAAAAATTACTGACATACTACAAAATTCTAGTAATCCAATGATGCAAAATCCTATCCTCATCGCTATACAAAAGAAAAGGACAGTAGAGCTTCTTTCAGTATGCTAATAATCTCTTTCAGACATGGTGGGACACACATTGAAAGTTTTTCATGATAGTTTTCTATAATTCAAAATTCCACTAGGGATTCTGTTGTGTGTGTGTCTACAAGGCTTTTATGATTGGATAAGTGGCCACCACAAACAAGGCAGTTAATATATCTGAATAACTTCCAATGCAAAGTATGTCAGCAAACCTTCTTTTTTTTGGGGGGGAGGGACAAGAAAAGGAAAGCACTTTATCACAAAGAGCAGAGCCAATGTTCTCTTCAAGAAGTAATTAGCCTTTGGATAAATTAAGCATACTTTTTTTGAATGAGTATTTCAATCTAAAATGTCCTACAACAAAATAAGCTTACATAAATCCAAATGGAACATAACGAAAAAAGCACCAGTACGACTCCAAATCACACAGTTTACCGATGCACTATAATCCTTGAAAAAAGAGCCCTGTTGCATTAATTGAAAATTGATTATAATTCCAGTAATCCAAAATATTACAGTATACATAGTCCCACTAATATTCTGGCAAACATGAGCCCTCACCAATAATTCAAAAGAATGACCAGTTGGATCCCAAAGCTCTAGTTCTCTATCTAAAAGCCTCTTCTTGCCACACAACTACCACATTGTGATGCCGCCACAGCTTGTTACCACTAGAATTGGAGGGAAAAAAAATGAAGACATCTCAGGTAAAACTTGAATCACCAAATATCTAACCTTCAAGAACAGAAACCCCAAGAAACAGAAACAGATGCTATAAGCAGCAAGAGCTTACCAAAGAGCAGTGTTTGCTGAACTGGATGAAAGTCCATGCTCTTAACAGAAGAACACTGATTTAGATCTCCCATTATTTTCTTTGGCAAGTCATTATAAGAGGACAGCTGATGAGCATGACTGCAGCTTTTGCATTCAACAGACAAAGTGTTAAGCAACTGATTGTTAACCTGCAATGAGAAAAATGCATGATCTTCAACCATGTAGCTACAGCATCTGATATTAACAGGAAAAGGGGAAAATAGTATAATTTGTAATCAACAGAAGACACTAGAAAAAAGTCCAGTTCTAATGTGCGGCCATCACTTGTGCACAAGCAGTTTCTTCAGAGACAATGAGACAGCACATGCACGATAACACTGAACATTTCAGTATTAACAATTTGAGGTCCTAATTTTTTTTTTTCTTTTGAGAAAAAGAGGATGAATGAATGACTATAGCATCATCCAAAAGTCTAAATTCCCATGTAACAGATAAAAGCAATATAGGAACTGGGTACTTACTAAAGTACCTCATCCAATATTCCCAAAAGTCTTTCTCTCTTCTGCACAGTTTCAGAATCTGCAGTTAAGGTGATTGATTGATAGGTTTTTAGTATCATGCTGAATGGACTTAAAAGGAACAAAAACTTTCAACTAAAGAGTGTGATTAGCACGTAAAAACAGAAGTAAGCAAAACAACCAATGGCCTAATGTTATCCAACCACTTATGCGAAAGTAAAACTAAACAGATAACTTAACTTCAATGTACATCAGCAAATGAAAGAAAGTGAACCTTGTCTCATAAAGTTTCACACAGAGATAAGCAGCAATAACAATGGAAGCCAAGGGAGCTAGGTTAGTTTTTCTTGGCCCTTGTGACTTCTGTTCACTTTGTCAATATTTTTTTGCTTTAGTTCAATTCAATATTCTACCTAAGACCAATAAAATTACAAAGGTAACCAAATTCCTTTTATTTACTATAACCCTATTATCTCCACTAAAGAGTATATGTAGAAGAAATCAACCTTCTAGCATTAAAATGTAGACTCTAGATTACTTCAGGCAGCTAACATGTGCTTGTCTCCTTTTTAATGAGCCATGTGCAAGAGAATATTTTTTTTTTTTGACATTTTAGAATCATTGTTTGAGTTATGGTGTAGATTACTCGAAGCAGCTAATCTTCCAATTCTTGGCTTTCAGGGGATTTCATGCTTTTGTCAAAAAAAAAAGCTGAAGTTCCATGTAAACGTTCCATAATGGCTACTATTTGGGAAATTCGAAGGGGAAAAAAAAAAAAAACTAAAAGGATCTTCGAAGATTTTCGGGAGGATATCATCTTTTCCTGGGATATGGTGTGATTACTAGCCTAATTATCAGAATTGGCCACTATTTAGAAGTGTCAATAAAATAGAATATACATGACACATAAAGACAGAAATGCATAAATCTGATTCTAGGTTCTCTCCCTATGCTTCTCTCCTTATCAGTTAAGAGTGAGACAAAAAGGGGACAAAAACTAGAAGAGAAATAGACTGAGAAATACATAATCTAATTCTAACTTCTCAACTTAATGCACTCAGACCAAACAAAAAAATGTACAAATCCTGCAAAAGAACCTAACTCTAAAACGAGGGGGGTATTAATTGTTATACAAATCTGTAACGTTACATAAAATTTTTAAAAAATCAAGCAGAGGTGCTAAAAACTTAACTTGAAATATCTAACAAAGAAATCGAAGCTTGAAGTGTATGGTAGCTAACCCTCAAAAATAGATGAGCTTCTTTTAGCATCAACTATGTCAGTTAAGGTTAACCATAATAAATAGCTTTAGTGAAAAGTATTCCCCTTATTTCATTAATAATGTTATCACTTTTAAAGAAGGCTCAAAAGCCTAGGATATTCTAAGAACACTAAAGTATCTCTTCCCAACCTAGAGATGATTTAAGTGCACTCCGTAATTTTAGTTTTTTTTTTGGGCTTTTTTTTGGGGGGGGGGGGGGGGGGTGGTGGGGGGTTTGGAGATCAAAGAAGAGCATCCCACATTTCTTGTCCACTCCAGCTCTCTGTCACGTAAATAAGATCAAATGGGAGATGTGTGAAAACACTGTTCTGTTCGAGGATCGACGATAATCTCCTAGACTGTCATGTGCGTCACTAATTTTAAGGGGTCTTTAAAATTTCCCCCGATGTTATTGGAAGTAGAGAAAACTCCACAAACTATCAAGTTGGGATGCATACCCACTCACGTATCATTTTGATATAGATGCATGTTAGACATCACTTTTTGTCAGAGATAATAACTTAAAATGAGTTGTTCATAAATATGTGAATAACAACAATATCATCTACAAAAAACATTGATGGCAAGTACAAAGGAAAGAATCATTACCTGCTTTAGGGGAAGCAGCTAAAGCACTGGCAACGACTGGAGAAAAGAAACAAACAGCCAGTTTAATTTCTCCGTATATAGAAAACAAAATTCAATTTTCTACATAAGAGAGTACTAGTATTTACTAATACAGAAACAAACTCCCAATACAAACTATCCCATCCATATTTCTTCCATTCAATTAATCTCCGGTCAAAAGGTTGATACGGGTATCTTGTATGAAGAACATGCAAGTATAGTCATATATTATTTTTCTTACTGATATAGACTTACTCCGCCACAAGCACAAGCGGAGCAAAGAGATCTGTTGTATTAGGCTGGAGCCCATTACAGGATTAAATACAAACGAAGAATCAAGAGCACAATTAGACAGCACAGCAACTAAGTGATTCCTGCACAGTAGAATTTTAAAAAAAAAAAGACAATTTGATGTAAGGATAAATGAGTTCGGTAGGCAATCCAACATTCGAAAACAAAGAGAAGGCAAGTTATTTCTTCCAAGCTGTACTGCTCTATGTTGAAAAACTATATCCATATTCAGAATCAAATAACAAAATTCTAACTGTTTGGATAATTCATCAACTAAAACTAGAAGAGTCACGTAGGGTTTGGTTGGTTGGTTGGGGAATTTTTTCGCACTAATCAAAATATTAAGCACGAATTTTAAATAAAAATAAATTAAGTTAGAATAACGAGTTTAACCCAAAAAAAAAAAAGTAAATAAAAACCTTGGAGCGTTGGCGGGGGTTGCAGACTCTCCGGCGTAGGCAGCACAAATTGGCGGGGCATAAGAATAATTTTGAACCAAAATTTGAACCATGGAGTTTTTGGTTTAAATGAGGGAATTGGTTATAGGTGATGCAGATCATTTGAGATACGAACACATAAAATGTAATTTTAAAAAGTTAAAAATTAATTTTAATATTTAATAAATTTAAAAAATATATTTTTAAGAAAATCACTTTATCTTATAGTATATTTTGAAAAAGAGAGTAGGTGTAATTTTTTAAAATTTAATTTTAAAAAATTAATTTTATGTTTAATTTAATTCATATACGTCCTTATACATATTACAAATCTAAAATTATCTTTATTAATTAGATAATAAAATTATTAACTTAAAATTCTTATTATCAATTATAATGAGATAAAAAAAATAATAATATAAAATATTTTATTTTAGTTGTCAATTGTTATATGTACACAATAAAAATATATTTTAAATACATATTTATAAATGTTTAAAAAAATTTTATCAACATTATATCTGATTCAATTATTTACATTCTGACAAAAATTTAACAATAAGATTTATTTAATAAATACAATTATTTTTAAAAATAAATTTTATCAAATGTTTAACTGATTTTATTTACAATTGATTATATTTATATCAAAGAATAAAAATTATTTTAAAAAATTAAAGTATTACCGAACTTGCCCTAAATCTGTGATTTGTCACTTATTATTATTTACTTAATATTTTATATGTTTTAACTTTTTTTTTTTATTTTGAGTGGTGACTCAAGCATTACTATATGTTATATATAATGTAATGTAATATGACTTGAATTGATAATACTCCTTCAAGATTGAGCTTTTGAGATTTTACAAGTCTAAAATTAATTGATATTTTCAATAGAACATATAATCTATATTTTTAACTTTATGTTAAGATATTATGACAAATTGAAAAAAAAAAACTAAATTAGTTTTTGAATGGTAACCAAAAATAATAATTTGTTTATTATTATAAGATTCATATTTAAGTAAAATTTCAATCACAGTGTGCATTAAAAAATTAAATAAAATTTTAATTTCGTTTTAATATGCATAATTTAAAAAATATATTATAAAAATTGATTAAAAAGTTGTTTAAATGAATTATGATTTGATGTGCGCCGTCGCGCATCTTATGGTGTGCGATAGGACGTGAGTAAGAATATTATTCGTGGATGTATTGTGCGCTCCATAGTTTCACCAATAATATCACACTCATCCCATCACACATCATAAGCTGCACGAGGTGCACATTAGATCAGCCCTCTTTATTTAAATATTTTTTTAAAAAAAATTCATTAAATCAGAATCTAAAAAACTCAAGATAACAACATAGTTCCTGCAAAAAATCTTCAATTAATACAAAAAAAAAAACTAGTAAGACAAAGTGCAAACTTAACTAAAGCAACCGCAACAAACCCAGAAACTTGATGAGAATTGGTTAATTACATAAAAAAGGATGCAGCAAAACTTAATTACAAAAATTGGCTAACATAGAAATTCATGGGCTAAATATATCAGCAATATTGTCATAACTCATAACCAAACCCAGAAACTTAAATTGAATTGCCAAACGAATTGATATCGGTTGATGAAATAATTACTGAAAAAGCTTGTAAAAAATTGAGAATAGTTGCAAAGATTACAAATTCGATTTGGATTAGAATTTTAAGCCGTATCTTTTTTTAAAGTGGAGTTTCAGTTCGAGTCAAATTAACTTTTCTATATATATATTGAGTGTTTATCTAAACTGATTCAAATTAGAATATAACTTGTTCTTTTCTGAAATAAAAATCATTTTTCATTTTGGAATAAGAGTTGTATTCTACTAAAGATCCTACACTTTAAACTCAAGTATGAACTCTCAATCAGCTAGCAATTGGATTCAAATCCGACAAATCAAATCAGTTTCATGTATGTTTTACTTGCATGCTTTTCTTATATATATGTACTAACAATAACTTCTTTTCATTTCATATTGGCAATGCTGCTGATGCACAATCTTTTTCATATTCTTAATTTTAATTTCATTCTATCTATGCTTTGTTAATATATTCTCCATATAACTCACAAGCTTCTATTTGATTTGCGCAAGGTCCATAAAGATTCAAGACTACTATATACATATTTCATTCGTTTAATTTGAAAGATCTATAGCTTAGCCATTTGTGTACACACAGCTCTAAGTTTGCATCCCCATTTTTTGTCTATGTCTTCATTATCATCGTCGTCGTCGTCGTCATACGATGTCTTCCTCAATTTCAGAAGGGAGGATACCGGCGATAACTTTACCAGTCATCTCCACCACGCGTTGCGCCGAAATAAAATCAATAGCTTCACTTACGATGATCTTAACAAAGGACACGAGATTATGGCATCACTGTTCGAAGCAATCGAAGGATCAAGGATTTCGATAATAATCTTTTCAAATAATTATGCTTCTTCCGAAAGTTGTTTAGATGAGCTTGTAAAGATTATCGAGTGCAAGAAAGTGAATGGTCAAATCGTTATCCCGATTTTCTACCACGTACGTCCGTCGGACGTACGGTGCCAGACGGGGAGTTTCGAGGATGCTTTCATTAATCACAAACAGCATTCCAAGCGTGCGAAAGAAAAGTTGGAAAGATGGAGGGGGGCTTTGATGGAAGCATCCGACCTATGCGGATGGGATTCATCTATGATCAGGTAATTCATACCATTTCGCGTTAGTTATTTTTCATTCCGTATATACTCCGCCTAGTCTTAACGGCTTGAAACTCAATTAGTTCTATTTTTTTAAACAGTACATAAGTAGATTTTAACCGAAACAGATATACGACACGACGGAGCATTTTAATCTTGTTATATTTGCTTTCACTTCTAACTCACTTTTGTTTTACTCTTCGCAATTTGGAAAGGCCTGAATCTAAACTTGTAGAAGAAATTGTTGGTGACATTTTAAACAAGTTGAATGCTGCATCACCCTCAAGCAATTTCAGAGGCCGAATTCAAACAAATTCGAGCATTGATCAGCAGATGGATTCGACTGTTTCTATCGGCAGGGGCAGAAGTATTAGGAAACAGGGAGGTACCCTGTCACCCGTAAAATTTTTGAAAAAGGAAAAGTACAAAAATGTTAGCATAATATCTAGTTTCTGTTGGATCATAAACTTGATCCAATTTGAAGAAACTCAAGCACACTTCATAAAAGTTTTTTATAATATGTAAGATTGGTGTGGTAAGTGTGGTTGGTGAATTAAATAGGTGAAATGAAATGAGTTAGGTTCATAATAGTGTAATATTTGAGAATAAAAAAGTGGTTGTGATTAAATTTGTTTAGTTTATGTGCGTAGTTATAATTAAGTTTAGGGTACTATAAATACCCTTGTTATTTGTGTTGTATATATCAAGTGTCAAGAGAAGAAAGCAAAAGAAGCAAAATATCTTTTAAAAGTTATTTGTGAGAGTGTGTGAATTATTCTTGTAATATTCTTGAGCTTTTTATTATAAAATTAGTGTTTTGTTCTTCAAATTCTCCAAAAGTTTATTTCTTTAACTTTTCAACTAATATTTTATCATTATTATTATTTTTATGGTTTGAATGGGGATTTCATCCTTTGAACACCAATAGTTGTTCATATTATAACTTAAACTCAAGTGATATGAGGTACAATGTGATGGTAAATTGATTGGGTGAAGCAAACTTACAATTAAAGTAAAATTGAGAAATAATGATCACACAAGAACACTGGAATTAAGTAGTTTGACTTTTAACCTACCTCCAGGGCGAACATAGAAGTATAAAACCGTACTAGTGAAATAGAAATTATAAATATTAAAGTATTTTAACTCACTATTCAAAACCTCAATATATCCAATTTTTCACTCACTAAACCAAGAGGTTAAAACTCTCAATACACTCTCAATCTGCAGCTCTCAACTCTCTCATTTCTCAAATAAATTGAGAATTGAAGAAAAATGGGATATTGAAGAGGCCCTCTTTCTCTAATTTTTATTATCATACAAAAGTTAGTAGACACCGAGAGTTAAATTAGTGATGTCCTCACGTGTCTCTCATTAGTTCATGTCTCCCACTTAATCAACACAATTCACTTTTATAACCAGCTAAATTTCACCTAAAAGACAAATAAATATCTTGTTTTATTTTTTCAAAAGTCAACAATACATCATTTTTATTCCTCCATAAGATTTTTCAGTATGTATCGAGGGCTTATTTGATTAGATACTTTCATATAATACGAATAAACTTATTGAAAAATGAACAGATTAACTTATTTTCATCTTTTGAAGTACGTGGCCCCTTCAACCAAAGTTTCTAGCTTCCGTCATTGTTTATGGGTTTATCAGAATTTCAACTTAGAATTTGATGTATTGCTGAAGTTATTTTTAACCAATTATCTTGAAGTTTTACACTTTGAAAGCAAATGTTTCGGTGAATGAGAAAAATGAAATTGGATTTGTTCATCGACAGTTCGATGAACGGGAAGGCAATGTACTTGGGCCCTTAAAGCTACTGTCCAAAGGCTAGACATGGGCCGTGTGGGTCTTCTTTTGCGGTTCGGCCCAAAGGCCATCTTTATTTGAGAGCAACTGTCCAAAGGCTAGACTAGGGCCGTGTGGGTCATCTTTTGCGGTTCGCCCCAAGGAGCATCTTTATTTTAAGGGCAAATTTCAGATTAGCCCTTATGAATTAATTATCTTCTGTTATTTTTAAAAATTTCAAATTGCCTTAAAAAGTAAGAGAAAAAGAAGGATCAGTTGATGAATTTCGTTTGGGTCTTCTAAATAAAAATATGAAGTAAATTGAGATTTTCAAAAATAAAAGAGACTATTTGAAGATAATCAATTCACAAAGAAAATAATTCAAAATTAACCCTTAAAATAAATGTAGGTGCTTGCATAATCCTCCATTACTTTTAAAATTAATGGAATAACATGAAGAGGCATCGTATCTTAAGTCAAGTTCATTTAATTCCAATAAAATTCTTAATCAATTTGTGTGCATTTCAATTAGCTTTGTAACCTTAGACCTTTTTTTTTATAAAAAAAAAAGGTAAGGAGGGTGGGCAAACCCAAATACATATTTTTACCTCCTTTATCACCCCCAAGAATCAAACTCGGGTTTTGGTAGAGGTTACAGCTGCACTGCAACCAACCCGACCACGCTCTTGGAGACTTGCAACCTTATACTTGGTGGTGGACACAAAATAATCTTTTGATCGAATATATACGGGTCACAAATATTATAACTTGATGAATGACGACACAATTCTCAATCCACCAATATTTGCGAGAGGGTCGAGCCGTAAATTTTTTGCCTTTATATATAAAAAAAGTTATAATTATCGTACTCCTAATTGGTGGATGCTACTCCTCGATGTAGGAGAATAGATTATGTTGACAGAAGTTACTAGTATCGAAATTAGATTTGAGGGAATAATAACTTATTTTAAGCAACTATATTATTAATAAAAGAAATCAAATTACAATAGATACGGAGAAGAATTACGATCCTTTTTTTTTTTAACCTCTTCTAGATCTTCTGAGGAACAAAGTGAGCACATTTGCTTGCAATCGCTAGGAAGAAACTCACGAGAAGGCATAAAGTGAATACAAACAAAATATGGACAGACAAGTTCTCTTTTTATTTTATTGTTAAATTCAAATCGTTGAATGACCAGGGCTCAAAATCCTTAGATCGCTTTGTGAAATTCAATAACCCAATAGCAATAGGCATGGCATATAACTTTAATATCTACAAATCCAACTCTTGTTGCCAAGGCCTTGAATTCTCTCCTTTGCTCCAGGAAATAAGATTGGAGAGATGTACGTCAAGACTTGAAATGTTCTTGTTTAAAATATCAGTATCATGGGATTCTAGCACTATACGTTCTACCAAAATAACCTTTCCAAATTTTGGTATTGCATGGTAGCAGTTCTTCAATAACTAACTGTTGTAGAAAATATATAGTAGTCAATAAAATGCAAAGTGTTGCCCTCATAAAATATGCTCCCCCAAGAATGGGGAGCAGAGATTCCACCTCCACGAATGGGTCCCAAAAAATATGCTCTCCTAGAATGGGGAGCAGGGATTCTACCTCAGGAATGGGGCCCCAACAAGTGTGCTCTCCCATTCTTGAGAGTAGGGATTCTACCCCCAGGAATGGGGCCTCAAAAAATGTGCTCTCCCAAGAATGGGGAGCATGAATTCTACCTTGAGAATGGACATCAGAAAATATGCTCTCCCAGAATGGGAACATGAATTGTACCCTTAAGGATGAACCCTAGAAGCCATGCTCCCCAAGAATGGGGAGCAGGAATCATGTTCCCCTAGGAACATGGAGCAAGAATTAGGCTCCCTAGGAATGGGGGGCGGGAGTGGAGGATGATAGAAATCATGGTTTCAGATAGCCCTTGACCCAGTTCTAGATTATTGATCTCACAAGAAAGGTCAAGTCCAAGTAGAGGAGCTATCGTTGGAGGACAATAGAAGGGCATTGCTTGGCCTATAAGCAAATTAAGTAGAGTTTGACTCAGATACAATTTATGAATAGGTAGAAATATTTTGTAATTAAAATTCTAGAGGATAGAGGAGAGTTAGATAAAGTTCAAGTTAGAAAATGACTTTATCTATAGAAGGCTATAAAAGTACATGTCTCTCATAGTATAAGGGATAAAAAAAAAAAAGAAAAGAGAGAGAGGGAGTCAAGTTGTAAGTGCGATCTTAATAAAATATTTATCTTTCTCTACCCGTGGACATAGCCCAAAGGCTGAACCACATTAATTCTCTTTGTCTTTCTGTTATATCGCCTTCTCATAAATTAATTTTCTAAGTTGACCATAAATCTACGTCAACAATTTGGCGCCGTCTGTGGGGACGATATAAAACACTATTATTAAGATTGCAACTAACCCTCGGTAATCATGAGTTAGCGTAGTCATAACCGCAATAGCAGGTTGTCCCTAGTTCCTAGTCCACCAAGAAGGCAGTGTAGCAATGATGGGTCACATCCACCACTCGCGCAGTTAGGGGTGGGCAATTTCGGATTCGGATGAATCTGATCAGATTTCGGATAATTCGGATTAGAAAAAAATCCATCCAATTCCAATCCAAATATCAAATCTGATCCATTCCGATCCGAAATAGTTCGGATCAAATTCAGATAAGATGAAATTTTGGATAAATTCGGATTTGGGTCAATTCAGATTGAGTTCAAATTTGGGTGAGTTTGACTGGTTTGGATGATGCTTTTGGATCCTTCTTCTGAAACCTATCGGCGCTGATGGCTCCACCGTTACTTCCATCAACAAAAGCATGGCACATCAACAAGAAAGTGCAACCACAACCTATTCCAAGAAAAAGATCAAATTAAAGAGAATACAAGTGAGTTTGAGAATGATAGTGCCGTTAGGAAAGCACCATGACAAAGATAGAGCTTTGGAAGATGCCGATGAGGACAGTGGTGACCATGTCAGTGGTGTAGTGCTTGTTGGAGGAGATATAGTGACTGAGAGGGAAGGAACAACGATGGGGATGGAGAAGACGTGGAGGAGAATGAGAGAGAAGCAGACGAGGGAGGGAAAGAGGCTAAGGGAGAGGGTGAGGAAGATGAGGCTTGACGATGATGGTTGTTGTTGAAGGAGACGACCATTGTGGCTGCTATTATTGAGAGATGTTAGATCTTGAAATTATTGATGATTTGAAGAAATATTGACGATGAAGATGAGTAGAAATATCTGAAGAAATATTGGATTATGCTTTTATATTTAATTATTTAATTTATTTTTTTAATAAGTGTAATCCGATCGGATTGTTCAGATCGATCCGAATCCGATCTGATCCGAATCAAATCCGATCGGATGACACAAATTATATCCGATCGGATTATTAGTTAAATCCAAATTTGATCCGATGCCCACCCCTATGCGTAACAAGTAACTGATCTAATGTAGAATACAGCCAGGGTTCTCCAGTATATAAAGAACCGGGAATATAGAACAAACCTAAATCCGCCTCCATGGGAGGAAGAAAGGCTGCAGAATGCACACAAGATACTCTACAAGATAACACTAATGGCTTACAACGGGTTTGTCAGAAAAGCAACCTTACCAGATTAGCCAGAAGAGCTGAGACTCATGCTAGTCATATTGATCACCCAAGGGACCTCCGATATGTGCTGGAGACCAAGTAGAATTTGTGCCATAAGTTGAATTCAGAATGTCAATATAAGAAGTGTGAGTCAGAGGGCTCTAATGCTAATACTGGGTCGGCAAGTCTTGAAGTAGAATTGAAAAAGCTTAAGAAACAAGTAGAACAACCATTCACCAAAGATATACTAGAGGCCCCATTGCCAGTAAAATTTAAGATGCCTCAAATCAAGTTATATGGAGGTGAATGAGATCCAACTGAGCATCTAGAGACCTTCATGTCGTGGATGAAGTTGTGGGGGGCGATAAGAGCAGCCATGTGCAAGGCTTTCTCCTTAACGCTTACAAAAGCAGCACGTAAGTGGTATAGAAAGCTGAAGTCTGGGTCTATCTCTTCATTTACCCAGCTTAGTCAGATGTTTATTGGTCAGTTTGTGGGAGCAAAAGACTATCAGGTTCCCCCAACTCACTTGTTATCAGTGAAGTAAGGGAATGATGAATCATTGAAGGACTATATTGTTCGTTTTAACAAAGAGGCAGTAATAGTAGAAAATTGTACAGATGCAATGGCATTAACAACAATAATGGTAGTCCTGCGATCAGAAAGATTCCATTACTCGATGGTTAAGAATGCACTAAGGACCTTCACTGAGTTACTATCAAGAGCTCAAAAATACTCTAATGCCGACAAGCTGACCAATGCAAAGAGAGGAGTAGATCCGGACCCTCAGAGGACTGGAGAAAAAAGAAAAAGGAATAATGAACAGGATAAAAATCGAGACAAAAGAAATAGACCAAGAGACAACAGGGGACCAAGAGTCCCACAAATCAGGTACTTTGGGTACACACCACTTAGCATACCAAAAGAACAAATGCTCATGCAGATAAGAGACTTAGATTTGTTGTAGGAGCCCAAAGAAATCAGGACCGCACCAAATCAAAGAGACAGAAGCAAATACTGTAGGTATCATAGAGATCATGGTCATAATACTAACAACTGCATTGATCTTAAAGAGGAAATACAGTCTTTAATACAGCGAGGGTATTTGAAAGACTTTGTAAAAAAGAAAGAGCACAGAGATATTCAAAATGAAGCCTTGGCTGATGTGCCGCAAAATATGAAATATGAATGTGCAACCCAAGAGGGGGGTGAATTGGAATTTTAAAATTTATTCTAACAAATCCACACAACAAGTAATCTAATATCTTAATAAAATTGAAAGCAATAAGTTCAATATAAGCACAATAATTAAAGAGTAAGGGAGAAGAGAAACAAACACACGAATTTTTACGTGGTTCGGCAATCCCTGCCTACGTCCACGCCTCTAAACGATCCAAGCTTGAGGATTTCACTATCCAAGCTTTTCCGAGGCTTCAACCAATTACAATTGACTTCGAGGTGTCAATAAATCTTTACAACAAAGAGATTATCTCTCAATCTCTTCACTCAAGTGTCTCACACACTCAAACTCTTACAAATGAGATGAATAAATGATGGTTATAATGAAACTCACTCAATGAGTAGATATACAATGATGAAGAACAATAAAAGATTCAATGTTTGTATTTCGCAAGTTTGAATGCTCAAGATATCACGTGTGCTTTTTGTTTTTGCTTGTTAGAGAGCTTCAAAATAAGTTGGATTTGAGTTCTTATAGTTTGAGCTCGAAAACTAGCCGTTACTCACATTCTGGGCTATCTGGTTTGCTGTTTATGGAATCCGGTAAGATGAATTTTTGTTACTGTTAAGGCAATTTTGCCTAACCAGCTTGCCGGATTCGGAATCCGGTAAGCCGTTTTCGTTCTGGATGCATTCTGCCCCGTATCCGATTTTTCAGTTTTTGTATCCGGTAAGCCGGATGCTACAGTAACCTGCTATAGTAAAATTTTTCCTAAATTTTCAGTTTGACCGCAAAACTTTATAAAACTGTAGTATGGCCCAAAACGTTATAAACATTTGCAAATAGGTCCAATTTCAGAATTTTCAATAATGCTTTGTCAATCCCAAAACTTTTTGAAATTTTGATTTCGCCCAAATTATATGAAATTATAGAATGACCCAAAATATTTAAATAGTTTCAAATAGGTCCAAATTCGAAATTTAAAACACTATCAAAGATTTTAACAATACTTTCATTTTAGTCCAAAATGCTTTAATTCCATGACAACAATTTCTTATTTTAAAAGCATAATTCATAAATCTTTCCTTAATAAATACATATTGTTTGTTATCATCAAAATCAATATTTATAGTCATATAGGCTAACAATCTCCCACTTTTTGATGATGACAAAGCATATTAAAAAATTTAATCTAGTTATGAAAAGCTCCCCCTCAATCAATGCAAGTTAAAAAATGATTTGAAAATTATTTAATAAAACTCCCCCTTCATACATGCATACTCCCCCTAGATACATGCATGTTTTCATAGCACATATTAAATCATTCTCCCCCTTCATCATAAAAAAGAATAAAAGCTCCCCCTATCAATCATCAGAATAGCAACACAAGCACATTAGTAAAAAAAATATCCATAAGCATAGGACAATCCATATAATCCATAATGATAAACCAAAAATAAATCCATAACATCCAACATAGATAGCCATAACAAATCCATATCATCCAAAATAAATAGTCACAACAAATCCATATCATTCGAAAACAAATACATAAACCAAAAAGCATAATAACCATCCATAGAGTCGAAAATAAAAGAACACACAAAGCAGTAAATGAAATGTAGGTGTGTCTAAGTACAAGCATAAGATACTACTCAGGTGGTGAGGATGGAGGTGATGGAGGCGGAAATGGATATGGAATGCCGAAGTGCTTAAAGAGGAGGCACTGACCATGGATGAGCTGCTGAAACTCAGTCTGCCGCACAGAGAGTGTCCGCACTTCATCCATAAGCTGCTGAAGAGTGACCTCTTCAGAGGTAGGAGGATGTGGAGGTGATGAAGCGGATGCAGATGCACTAGGGGCTGAAGCAGCCGTGGAAGAAACTCGGCGTCTACGCTGCCCTCGAAATGAGAGTGAGAAAACTAGAAGCTGATCAGCGGGGATCACGGCATTAAGTGGCCGATCATCACTTGGGGCTAGAAAAGTAAACTTGTTATCACTGTATTTGACCCAAGTGCCATCCTTCCACTCAAAGCCTAACTCAATAATAACCTCATCCCCGATACCCTTGGACGGCCTACAAGATGGTTCTAGAATCGTCACTTCAAAGAATTTAAGAATTCGGGTAATGAAGTGACCATAAGGAAGAAAGCAGGTAATCAAGGCAGGAATGCTCAACATGGTGTGGATGATGGAATAGCCCAAGTTAATCGGGCGACCTCTAAGGATACAGTCAATCATGGCGACATCCATGTGAGAAACCTCATCCAAGTGTCATGATCTAGGAAGTACAATGGACTGGATGATACGAAGCAAAATATGAGTATGAAGACAAAGACATTGAGTACAAAAATGAATGGTACAGTCTTCAACGGAAAGATCACTACGCCGACAAATATTGCGAACGGCATCAACATGAACATAACTGGTAAGTTTGGGGGATTTCCTAAGCGAAAAGTTTTCTAGGCCAAAATCGGATGAACCTAGGATAGAGTTCAACAAGGAAGTATCAAAATCAATCTTAACTCCTCCGACAGTGGTGATTACTCGAGTCTTATTCTCCTCGGAAACTTCCATGTTTGAGTAAAATACTTTCACCAAGTCGGGATACACATTCTCCTCAATCAACAAAGCATCAATCCAACCAACATCTCCTAACAATTAAAATATGTTTCTATAACTAATCTTGAGAGTATGCATAACATCCGGTAAAACAAAGAAAATGTTGAGTACCTCACGAGTCCGAAAGTTTTGTTGGAACCGTTTGATTAAGTGTTGCTTGTTCTAAAAATGAATGGACTCAAAGGTGGATTAAATGGAGGTGCCCCTTGCTTCCCGTGGCAGTGTGGTTGGTTGAATCGGTTCTTTACCTTTTTTTCGAACCGGCCTAGAGCTTGATATGGTGATTTTGATGAATTTGAAGATAAAAACACCAAAGAGAATGAAGATGATGAAGATTGGAAGTGATTTGGTGAAACAAATTGGATAAAAAATGGCTTGAGAGTGAGAAATCCAGAGAGAGAAAATTTGGCCCAAAACCTAGGTTGAAATTCGGATCTAGAGATTTGGAGTTTGAAAATGAGTTTTGAGTGTGATTTTAGGCATAAGAATGAATGGGGATCAATATTCATGGACTGATTTGCATTAAAACCGAGTGAAAATAGTGGATTTTGTAGTGAAAATGAGAGAGAATGAAAACGGTTTTTAGAGAGATAAAGAACAGGTTTTCCGAATGCATGAGGAAGAGGATGAACATCTCAAAAGGGTCGAATCTGGCTTGCCGGATTTCCTAATCGGCAAGCCGGTTATTGGACAAAAACAAAAACATGCGAAACCGGTCTACCGGATTTGAAATCCGGTTGACCGAATGTGAGCCCGAGACCAATTATCTCGATTTTGGCCTGCCGGTTTCCTGAACCGGCTGGCCAGTTTCGAGAACCCCCTTTCAAATTCGGTTTTTCGGATTTCTTGAACCAGAAATTCGGTTTTGTTCCAGCAAGTTTCCAAAGCAAATTCGGCTTTCCGTTTTTGATAACCGGTAGACCGGTTATGAGGCAGAGAGGTAGCTCAGCAAATCCGGTTGTCCGGAATTTGTCCGGAGAGAAATCAATAAAGAGAAATGTTTTTCCGGAAGAATGGAAAGAGAATTTTTGCTAACTTTTATACTTGTACGACACACCATTTTATTTCTGGCTTTAAAAATTGATTAATTTTAAATCATTTTAAGATTTAAAACTTTTCAATGTGCCATTTAATGCATGAAACACAAAGTCGTAAAATCATAAATTTATAAGCATATCATGCTACCTAATTCATGAAGCATAAAACCATATAATTAACAACCATATCAAGTCATGTAGTAAAACATGAATTAAGATTCAACATTCATCATTCCAAGCTCATGTCTTATCTTTATAAAATGCTCTTTGCTAAGAGGTTTTGTAAAGATATCCGCAAGTTGATTTTCAGTGGAAACAAATTTAATTACGACATCTCCTTTTTGAACATGATCTCTAAAGAAATGATGTCTAATTTCTATATGCTTAGTCCTAGCATGTTGAATAGGATTCTTAGAGAGATTTATAGCACTAGTATTGTCACATAAGATAGGAATTTGATCAAGCTTAATACCATAATCTCTAAAAGTTTGTTTCATCCATAGAATTTGTGCACAACAACTACCTGCGGCAATAAATTCTGCCTCGGTGGTTGAAAGCGCAACCAAATTTTGTTTCTTACTAAACCAAGAGACAAGAGAATGACCTAGGAAGTGACATGTTCCACTAGTACTTTTTCTATCAACCTTATACCCAACAAAATCGGCATCCGAATAACAAGTTAAATCAATATGAGTTCCTCTAGGATACCAAAGGCCAAGATTAATAGTGCCAATTAAATATCGAAAAATGCGTTTGACAGCAAGCATGTGAGACTCTTTAGGGCAAGATTGAAATCTAGCACACAAGCAAACACTGAACATAATATCAGGCCTACTAGCATTCAAGTAGAGTAAGGATCCGATCATACCTCGATATGTCTTGATATCAACTTCCTTACCTTTCTCATCTTTGTCCAGCTTGATAGTGGTACTCATAGGAGTGCTTTTCGCCGTTCCATTTTCATATCCGAATCTTTTGAGTAGATCTTTCACGTACTTACCTTGGTTTATGAAGATTCCTTCCTCATTTTGTTTGATTTGAAGTCCAAGGAAGTACTTCAACTCTCCCATCATACTCATCTCAAACTCTTGGCTCATACATGATGAAAAGTCTTTACACAACAACTCATTAGTAGAACCAAAAATAATATCATCAACATAAATTTGAACAATAAGTATGTCTTGGTTCTTATGCTTAACAAAAAGAGTTGTGTCCGCTTTTCCCATTGAAAAATCGTTATCCAGTAAGAAATTTTTAAGCCTATCATACCAAGCTCTAGGTGCTTGTTTTAAACCATACAAATCCTTAGATAACTTATACACATGATTTAGAAATTTTTCATTTTCAAAACCAGGAGGTTGTTTCACATAAACTTCCTCCATAATGTATCCATTTAAGAAAGCACTCTTGACATCCATTTGATGCAAAATAAAATCCTTATGACATGCATATGCTAACAACATTCTAATAGATTCTAACCTTGCTACAAGTGCAAAAGTCTCATCAAAATCAATTCCTTCTTCTTGGTTGTAACCTTGAGCCACTAATCTACCTTTATTTCTTACAACCACACCAGATTCATCCATTTTGTTTCTAAATACCCATTTAGTACCTATAATAAATTGATGTTCCGGATTAGGAACTAACTCCCACACATTATTTCTCTCAAACTGATTCAACTCCTCTTGCATTGCCATAACCCAAGATTCATCATTTTCCGCATCCGCAAAGGATTTTGGTTCAATTTGAGAAATAAATGCAGCATGCTCACATGTGTTTCTAAGAGATGATCTAGTGGTAACACCTTGTGAGGGATCTCTTAAAATTACATCCTTAGGATGAGAGGACACACACCTCCACTCCTTGGGGAGTGTTTGTGAAGTACCTTCATTTTGCTCTGCATTTGTTTCTTCATGATGTTCCTCTTGAATTCCATGTGGCGCGACTTCTTGGTTGTCATTCGATGCTTCTTCTTATTGTTCTTCTTCTGCATTATCATCAATAACAGCTTTCTCCGTAGAGGAGGGGTTAGACTCATCAAATGTAACATGCATAGATTCCTCCACAACTAAAGTTCTTTTATTATAAACTCTATAAGTTTTGCTTGAATTTGAATAACCAAGAAAAATACCAACATCAGATTTTGGATCAAATTTACCAAGATTATCTTTTGTATTCAAAACAAAACATTTGCATCCAAAAACTTTAAAATAGCCAATGTTGGGTTTTCTATCTTTCCAAAACTCATATGGAGTTTTATTGAGATTAGGTCTAATCAACACCCGATTTAAAACATAACAAGCGGTGTTGACGGCTTCGGCCCAAAAATACTTAGGCAAAGAATTTTCATTCAACATGGTACTAGCCATTTCTTGAATAGACCTATTCTTTCTCTCTACTACTCCATTTTGTTGTAGAGTCCTAGGTGACGAAAATTGATGTTCAATGCCAAGGTCATTACAGAAATTTTCAAATGTATGATTTTCAAATTCTCTACCATGATCACTTCTAATATAAGTGATGGAGTAACCTTTTTCATTTTGAACCTTTTTACAGAAAATTCGAAATGCATCAATGGCATCATTCTTATTAGTTAAGAACAATACCCATGTGTATCTTGAATAATCATCCACAATTACAAATGCATAAAACTTGCCACTTAAACTAACATATCTAGAAGGTCCAAATAAATCTATATGAAGCAATTGAAGTGGTTTTGAAGTGGAAACATGATTCTTACTTTTGAAGGAAGTTTTGATTTGTTTTCCAAATTGGCATGCTTCGCAAGTTTTATCTTTTTGAAAATTGATTTTTGGAAGACCTTTTACTAAATCATTTTTCACGATTTTTGAAATCAAATCCATGCTTGCATGACTTAATCTTCTATGCCACAACCAACCATCATCATGCAATGCGGAGAGACATTTTTCATTTATTGATGCACAATCTATATTAATGGTATAGACATTAACATATCTATTTCCTACAAACAAGACTTTCCCATCACATGCATTCTCAATAACACATTTTGATTCATCAAAGATAACTCTATATCCTTTATCACATAATTGACTAATACTAAGTAGATTGTGTTTCAAGTTTTCAACCAAACACACATTCTCAATGAGGGTAGAGGATACATTACCGACATTTCCAATTCCAATGATTTTTCCTTTTGAATTATCCCCAAACGAAACATCTCCACCATTTTCGATCTTGATAAAGCTTGAAAACCAAGAATAATTTCCTGTCATGTGTCTTGAACAACCACTGTCCAAGTACCACTTATTCTTCTTCTTCTTAGAGCCCGGTAAAAAAGATCTCAAGTTTTAGGTACCCAAACCTTTTTGGGTCTTTGAGAGTTAGCAATGGTTCATTTCGGAACCCAAACACATTCCATACCATAATATGCATTTCTCTTCACTGCACATCTATTTTTTATATGGCCATCTTGATTGCAATAATGACATACAATTTTATTGTTAATAGATGTATTCTTCACAAAATAACTCTTGTAAAATTTTTGTTTCAAATTAGGTTTATAACCTATGCCAATTTTGTCAAATACACATTTTTGTGAGTTTAGCAAATTGTCTAACATCTTTTGCCCATTTGTGAATTTTAGCACAATTTCATTTAATTCATTGCGCTTCTTTCTCAGCATTTCATTCTCGTTTTTCAAGTCATTCATGTGTGACTCTAAGTACTCATGTGAGGTGCTAGAATTCTCAAGTAATGCAATACTATCATGCAATGTCTTATTTTCTAATTCTAAGCATGTAATCTTTGTACTAAATGAATCATTTTCATTCTTAAGCTCTATCATCTTAATTTTAAGACATATATTCTTTTTGCCAATCTTCATTAGCTCATCATGCAAATCCTTAAAAGTACCATGCAATTTATCATATGTAGGAAGAACACTTACCTCATCAAGTTCATCACATGATTCTTCCCCAACAGCCATGAGAGCTAAGTTTGTCATTTCTTGTTGCTCATCATCGTCACTTGTTTCCTCATCACTATCATCCCATGTGGCCACCATAACTTTCTTCTTGAGTTTGTTGAGAAGAGGGCATTCCGGTCGAATGTGTCTGGGCTTCTTGCATTCATAACAAGTGATTGACTCTTTCTTCTCCTTCTTATTTTTATAGCCTCTGAACTTTCTCTACTCATTATTCTTCTTGTAAAATTTTCTGAATTTTCTAGCCAACATAGCCAGCTCCTCATCATCCATTTCGCTTTCCTCATCACTCTCACGTTTTGAAGCCTTAAGAGCAAGGTTTTTCTTCTTTTCCTCATGCCCTTTTTCAGCTGTCAAATCTTCCTCATATGAAATAAGAGAACCAATTAAATCATCAATAGATAAAATATTTAAATCCTTGGCTTCCTCAATGACAGTCCTTTTTGGTCTCCACTCCTTAGGTAGTGACCTAATGATTTTCTTGACTTTTTCGCTATTTGAAAAAGTCCTTCCTAGGGCTCCTAGAGTGTTCACTATGTCCGTGAATCTAGTATACATAGAGTACGCATTTTTATTTTGTTCCATTTGAAACAATTCATATTTTCGAGTGTACCTACTTATTTTAGATTCTTTCACTTGGTTTGTGCCTTCATAGACAACCTCAAGTTTGTGCCAAATCTCATTAGCACTTTCGCAACTAGACACTCTATGAAACTCTTTCTTATCTAGTGCACAAAACAAGGCATTCATGGCCTTGGAATTTAGAGAAACTTTTCTCTTTTCGAATTCATTCCAATCCCGTGAAGGTTTTGGAATATCTTCTCCGACTTCATTTTTAGTCAAAGGCATGAAATGACCATCATTAACGATTTCCCCAATCTCATAATCTAAGGCTTGCAAGTAAATTCTCATCCTAGTTTTTCAATATGGGTAATCGTTTCCATCAAAGTAAGGTGGTCTAGTGGTGGACTGTCCTTCCCTTAATGTGGAATCATTTTGAGTTGCCATTGATCTTTAGCTCTAGATGGTTAAATCTAAATAAGAGCACATTGCTCTGATACTAAATAAAATATGAATGTGCAACCCAAGGAGGGGGGTGAATTGGAATTTTAAAATTTATTCTAACAAATCCACACAACAAGCAATCTAATGTCTTAATAAAATTGAAAGCAATAAGTTCAATATAAGCACAATAATTAAAGAGTAAGGGAGAAGAGAAACAAACACACGAATTTTTACGTGGTTCGGCAATCCCCGCCTACGTCCACGCCTCCAAGTAATCCAAGCTTGAGGATTTCACTATCCAAACCTTTCTAAGGCTTTAACTAATTACAATTGACTTCGAGGTGTCAATAAACCTTTACAACAAAGAGATTATCTTTCAATCTCTTCACTCAAGTGTCTCACACACTCAAACTCTTACAAATGAGATGAATAAATGATGGTTACAATGAAACTCACTCAATGAGTAGATATACAATGATGAAGAACAAGAAAAGATTCAATGTTTGTATTTCGCAAGTTTGAACGCTCAAGATATCACGTGTGCTTTTTGTTTTTGTTTGTTGGAGAGCTTCAAAATGAGTTGGATTTGAGTTCTTATAGTTCTCGAAAACTAGCCGTTACTCACATTTTGGGCTATCTGGTTTGCCGTTTATGGAATTCGGTAAGCCGGATTTTTGTTATCGTTGAATTTTGCCTAACCGGCTTGCCGGATTCGGATTCCGGTAAGTCGTTTTCGTTTTGGATGCATTCTGCCCCGTATCCGGTTTTTCAGTTTTTGTATCCAGTAAGCCGGATGCTACAGTAACCTGCTATAGTAAAATTTTTCCTAAATTTTTAGTTTGACCCCAAAACTTTATAAAACTGTAGTATGGCCCAAAATATTATAAACGTTTGCAAATAGGTCCAATTTCAGAATTTTCAATAATGCTTTGTCAATCCCAAAACTTTCTGAAATTTTGATTTCGCCTAAACTATATGAAATTATAGAATGGCCCAAAAATATTTAAATAGTTTCAAATAGGTCCAAATTCGAAATTTAAAACACTATCAAAGATTTTAACAATGTTTTCATTTTAGTCCAAAATGCTTTAATTCCATGACAACAATTTCTTATTTTAAAAGCATAATTCATAAATCTTTTCTTAATAAATACATATGGTTTGTTATCATCAAAATCAATATTTATAGCCATATAGGCTAACAAAATATTGCTACAGTAGCATCCAAACATATAGAAAACCAAGAGGTTGCAGGTTGAGCCCCTATAAGAACTATATTTGGTGGACTTACAGGGGGAGGGGACTCTAACAGGGCACGAAAGGCTCATGCACGGGTGATTAGAGTAACACCGGAGGCTTTACTGGTAAACTTAGTGGGTAAACCCCCAAAAGAGGCTAGGATGAAACATAACACCATCACTTTCACAGAAGAAGAAGCTAGAGGTTTACATCAACCGCACGATGATGCTTTGATTTTTTCTATAACTATAGCAGACAGAAAATTCTTCAGAGTTTTAGTGGACAACGATAGTTCAACAGATATTTTATATGCAGCAGCATTTGACAAGATGAATATAGGAAGGGAAAAATTGAAGTAAATTTATACTCCATTGATTGGCTTTGGTAGAGAATGCTTAATTCCTTAGGAGAGTATAGATTTACCAGTCACTATTGAAGAACCACATCACCAAGCTACCAAGATGGTTGGCTTCTTAGTAGTGGAGCACCCTTCAGTCTACAATGTTATCTTAGGTAGACCTGCGTTAAATCTTTTTCAGGTAATAACCTCAACTTACCACTTAATGATAAAATTTCCTATAGAAACTGGGGCTGGAATCTTAAGGACATATTAAGAAGAATGCAGCCACATCCTTAAAAGGCAAAATGGACAAATGAGAATGTCTTCAAGTCACGCTTGATCCTAGAAAGGAGAGAAACGAATAAGGAGGATCATCAGTAGAAGAGCTAGACACCATCCAAGTACGGTACGATAATCAAAGCAAGACAATTCGTATTAGGTCATCATTAACCCCAAAAATATGAAAACAACTACAAGATTTTCTCAGATCACAGTCTAATGTATTTGCATGGTCCCATGAAGACATGCCTGGTATAGACCCAGAAGTGATAGTCCATCAATTAAATGTAGATCCTAATCACAAGCCAGTACGACAAAAGAAGAGATCCTTCAATCCAGAAAGATACAAAGCAATAGAAGAAGGGGTCAAAAAACTCCTAAAAGCAGGCTTCATTAGAGAGGTCTACTATCCAAATTGGTTGGCCAATGTAGTGATGGTTAAAAAGCCAAATGGAAAGTCAAAGATCTGTATAGACTTCACTGATTTAAATAAAGCATGTCCCAAAAATAGTTTTCCTTTGCCTAGAATTCATCAGTTGGTTGATGCTACTGCAGGGCATGAGCTGCTTATTTTTATAGATACATATTCTGGGTATAACCAAATTAAGATGTACCCACCAGATAGGGAAAAGACATATTTCATCACGAATACAGGCCTGTATTACTATAACGTTATGCCTTTTGGGTTAAAAAATACAAGAGCAACCTATCAGAGGTTGGTCAATAAAATGTTTCATAGCTAGATTAGAAGAAATATGGAGGTCTACGTAGATGATATACTTATGAAAATCAAGAGAATGGAAGATCATATCACAAACTTAGATGAAGCGTTCATGATTTGGAAGCAGTACAACATGAAGTTAAACCCAAGTAAATGCGCATTTGGAGTCTTTTCAGGGAAGTTTTTAGGGTTCATGGTAAGCCAGCGAGGAATAGAAGCCAACCCAGAAAAAAATCAAGCCCTTCTCAATATGGAGTCTCCAAAATCAATTAGAGAAGTTCAAAGGTTAATAGGAAGAGTTGTGGCCTTGAATCAGTTTATTTACGAGTGATAGATAAATGTTTACCATTCTTGAAGACCCCCAGAGGGAGGAAAGAAATGGTATGCATAGAAGAATGCGAGAAAGCCTTCAAGAAGTTGAAAAGGTATATGGGAAGTCCTCCAATCTCTAAGCTAATATTGGGAAAAGATCTTTACGTATACCTGGCTGTTTTAGACTCAGCAATCAGTTCAGTATTGATAAGAGAGGATAATAAAATACAAAAGCCAGTTTATTATGTGAGTCATGCTCTGTTAGATGCGGAGACAAGGTATCTAGCTATAGAAAAAATGGTTTTAGCACTAGCAGTATCTGCTAGGAAACTAAGGCCTTACTTTCAGGCTCACACCATAGTGATGCTCACAAACCAACCCTTGAGGTAGATAATGCAACGACCATAAGTATCAGGATGGTTGGTATAGTGGGTTGTAGAGCTAGAGAGTATGATATTAGATACAGACCTAGATCAACATTTAAAGGACAAGCAGTCGCAGACTTTATAGTTGAGTTACTGGTAACTAGTTCAATGAGTTTAGGATTAGTGAAGCAATAATACCAACCTGGCGATTGTATGTAGATGGATTGTCACACCAACAGGAGAGTGGAGCAGGATTGATTTTAGTCTCCCCAGAGCATACAGAAATAAGCTTTGCCCTCAGGTTTGGGTTCAAGGCCTCCAACAATGAAGTTGAGTACGAGGTCTTGCTTCCTAGTCTCAGGTTAGCAAAAGAAATGGGGGCAGAAAAGCTGGAAATTTTTAGTGATTCACAATTGATTGGGAATCAAGTTATATATGAGTACCAAGCAAAGGGAAGTATGATGTTAGCGTATTTACAAAAGGTCAGAGAACTATTAATGAATTTTGTAGAATACACTATCACTTAGTTTCAAGAGAGGAAAACAACAAAGCTGATGCCCTTGCAAGGCTGACATCAACCACAACTGCAGGATTAAACATATTAATCCCTGTTGAGTTCTTGCAAAATCCGAGTATTAATCACAAGGAGAAAAAAGAGATTAATCTTATGAATACAATTGGGAGCTAGATGGATAGAATTATATCACTAAATACTATAGTCACATAAATCACTAACAGTAATTTGTATCATTAAATACTAACATTATAGTGTCATTATTTTGTTGATACTATGTGATACGAATTACTGACATGTATATATTATCATGAAATAATAACATCATAGTGTCATTATTTTGGTGATACTATAGTGACATGAATTATTGAAACAAAAATCATTGACATAATTAATAAGTGTTAGCAAAAGTAATTACTGACACTAAATTGGTGTCAACAAAATTCATTTTTCTAGTAGTGCCAATTTGTATAACTTTGATCAATTCCAAAGATAATCAAGTGAGTTTCTATCTCTAAAGGAGTCTGGTACTTCACATTCCCACAGTTTGAGCAAGGGCAATGTAAATGATCTAGATTTGCAGTGTGACGGACAACATAATTAAAAAAGCTCTTAACACTAACTCTATATTCTTCTAATCTTCTATCCAATGAAATCTAAGACTTATCCATTGTAGATTCGAAAATAATAAATTGAGGCCTGAAGTTTCAATTACTACCTCGTAGCTAAATGTGCTTGGACGTTCTAGTGCAAAAACTAAACCTTTTTATTACCAAGAAAAAATAAAAGGGAATTAGTTTGGACATAAGAGCAAAAAAGAAAACAAATAAACAAAAAAGAAAAAGACAGCACCTGGAATTTTTTAGGTGTTGTCTACCTTCTTAATTATGTTAAAACAAAACCTAAAACTCTCAAACAGCAAACAACAACATGGCATCACCTAAAAGTTTTTTTGAGTGTTGTCTAACTATTGTAATTATGTTAAAACAACACGTAATTGTGTTAAGATAGCATCTAAAAGTTTCAGGTGTTGTTTTTAACATTAAACGGTAGCATGATAGAACCTAAAAAAATTCTTTGGGTGTTGTCTAGCTATTAAAAAAGCATGGGAACTTCTAGGTGCTATTTTTAAAAGCAAACAGCACCCAAAAATTTTTTGGGTGCTGTCTAGCTATTAAAAAAGTACCTAGTACTTCTAGGTGTTGTTTCTAATAGCATGACAGTACTAAGAAAAATTTGTGGGTGCTGTCTAACAACTGTAATTGTGTTGTTTTTAACATCAAATAGTAGCATGGCAGCATCCAAAATTGTTTTTGAGTGCTATCTAATTATTAAAAACAACACTTGAAAGTCCCAAGTGCTGTTTTTAATAGCAAACAATACAACATGACAAAAATCATGAAATTTTTTTAAGTGTTGTCAAGGTGTTAAAAACAACACTTCAAACTTCCAAGTGCTGTTTTTTTATAGCAAACAGCAGTATGACAACAATCAACAGTAGATTTTTTGCACCCAATGGTAGAATTTGGTAGGGATATAAAAACTCATAATCACCTACCTACTCGGTTTAATGCTCCCCTAAGGCACAACTAGCTAGCTAGACCATCTTCATCAATATAATCTAAAGTAATGTTGCCAAACTACCAAAAACGAAGTATTGGATCCGTCCATGTTTTATTTCTCAAACACACATTAAATGGGAAAATATGAATAATGGGTCATTGATTTTAACTTTAATCTAGGGGATACAATCAAATGAAACTATAAAAATTGCAAAATCACAAGTCTAAGGCCTTCAGATATACATAATTAGCCAAATATATGAACTTAATATGTTTTTTATTTACCAAATTACTTAACTTAAAGAACAAAATACATGCACTTATTCACAATTTAGAATAGAAATTACCATATCTATTACAGTATAACGTTCAAAGATATTAACAATTTTCCCCACTTACCTTTACTACTTCTGTACCACCATTCTAGATGTGATTTGTCACGCAGTCAATTTATTTAAGGGTGAAAGAGCATGATTGTTTAACCCATAATTTGGGAAACAAATTATCAATACCCAACGTAAATAAAAGTTGGTTAGAATATAAATTCAAAAAAGGATAAATGCATGAATAAAAACACTTTGAATGTATGGAAACACTTTCTCTTTCTCAAAACTGAGATAGAAGATTTAAAATTGTAGCCCCTGAATACTAAAAAGCACAACTGGAGCATCAGTTTCTCTGGGGTGAAGACCCAAGACCTTTGTCTGCAACGATGCCAACAAAAAACGAACATAGAGGCATCTCTACCAAGACGACAGCAGCTGACAGTGAACGAACAAGGTGGCAGGGTGGGCTTTTGCTTAGGCAAGGTTATGAAGAAAAAGAGAACGAGATTGTGCAAAGAGGAGAAAGAGAGTGCGTGAAGATTGAAGAAGAAGAGAGAAGAGAAAGAGTGTTGTGTGCTTAGGGATATTGCAAGTATTTCCTTTTTCTTTGTATCGTTTTTTTTAAGGCAAATGATACACAATGACTTATTAAAAACAATCATAAAATGTATCAATAACAGCCATTTTTACTATTTATATTCAACGACTGTCATTAAATTAAAAGTTCTAAAGGATTAAACATACAATGACCATTATATTAAATAACCATCATCAAATACTTTTGATAATGGTTCTATTACATAATTGTCATTAAATGTACAATCAAAATTTAACGACAGTTATATAATAGAACTATCATTAAAATATTGAACTTTCAATGACTTTTTTTATGGAAGGAGTAGCTTTTCAAATATGATTTTAAGAATCACTTTTATGCTTATTACAATTCCTTATATATTCTCATATATATTATAAAAATTTAAAATTATCCTTATTAATTAGGAAATAAAATTATCAACTTTAAAGAGATGATGATGATGATGATGATTATTATTATTATTATTATTATTATTATTATTATTATTACCAATTATATTGAGCTAACAAAATAAAAAAATTCATGATTATAAAATATTTATTTTAGTTATCAATTATCATATAAACTCAAATATTTTATATGCATATTTATAAATGTGTTAATACATTTTGTCCAACATTATGTCTAATTCAGTCATTTATATTCTTAACGCAGTTTAACAATAATATTTACTAAATATATACGACTGCTTTTAAAACTCATATCACTTTTAAGAATAAATTTTATCAAATATTTAACTAATTTTCTTTACAGTTAATTATTTTACAGTATAGTTAACAACAATTATTTTAAAAGTTACAATAGTACTAAACTAGCCCTTACAAGCTATTACAATAATAAGAATAATTAGAACACATATTGTAAATGTAATATTATTGTACCTAATTTATTATTTAATGACAACATAGTTTTACACCCAATGTTATGGATTCTAGACAAGTTGTTGGACCCATTGATTGTATTTCAACACTTGGGATTTTGGATTTATTTTTTAATTTCGACCTTGATATGTATGAATGTTTCTATTTTCTTTAAATACTGCTATGTGTGTGTGTGTATATATATATATATATATATATATATATTATAATTAGAAATTTATATATAAAAAGAAATTTATTGGAACCATTTTAGATCAAGTCTATTATAGCATAATTATGATTCCTACTCTCACAAAGATTAGAAGGATACCTACTCCATTCATATTAGTAGGGAATATATACACCACTATCAAATTTTTAATTGAAAAATACTTTATAAAATGGTTGAATTTGAAAGGATGATACATATCATATATTCTAATTTCATAATTGATTTATAATTTTTTCATTTTTTCCCCTTTAAAGACGTATTTGGTATTGCACAAATTGCATTGCAACGAAAAAAAGTTTAAAGTTGACGATATTTATAATTACAACTATCAAAATTTATCAAATAATTTGATATTTGTAAAATGTTTATTTAAATAAATTAAATTTATTAAAAAGAAAGTTGGGCCAACTTTCAAAGCCCAGGGCCAAGTAATCTAGAAGACGGGTAAGTTAAAAATTTAGAGTGGTGACATTTGACTCCTCAATATATCTCACTAGCCTCACTTCTCAAATAACCCCACTAAAAAAATTAAAAATAGTTTTCCTCTCTCAATATGCCCCATCTAATTACTAGTTTATCTTATTACAATTTTTGTACTTTTTTTGGCATGCTACCCTATAAAACTTAAAAATATGCACATATTAAAGCTTTCTCATTTTTCTTTTCTTTTTTTTTTGCTGAGAAATTATTAAAAAATAAACTCATTTAATATTCGGACTTCCTGTGATCAACTAAACCACATTTTATTGATTGCTGAAGTAATGTTAATCTGTAATAAATTAAATTGAGTTTATGAAGAATTTTTTTTAAACTAACTAAAGGGGCCATAATGGTGACGTTTGATTAAAATGCAGAGTTTGTTTTTGTTTGTCGAAATTAAAATCCATTTTTATTCCCTCTTAAACAGGTTGAAATGCAAGTAAAACGGCGCCCGATTACTCTTTTTTAAGAATTTTCTGTAACTATTTTATATTAAAGTAGCATTGTTGATTAGTAAGGGTTATATATGCAATTAGGTGTATTTAAAAGGTATTTATCTTTTTTAGTAACTTCATATGAGAACAAAATGGTCATTAGCATAAAAGTGATTATTGGAGATTAGTAAAATATTGAGAGGATCTAATATCACTACCCAAAATTTAATAACATAATTTACATAAATGAACTCATTCTCAAACCCTTGTTTTCGTATTTAGTTTTTGAAATAATACTATAGCGCAAATTCTCTTTATTGGTTGACCCTCTGTTGTTGTCCTCTTAATTACAATACAAGATACATAACCTAACGAGGTTACATATGAAATAACTATTTATGTCCTTCATAAAAATGCGGCAAATTAGAGCCAGAGAGTAGCGGAAGAGAGAAATATAAAAGTAAATGGATTAGCAGTTCTAGTAAAGATCACTGAAGTTCGTAGAGTATAAAGAAGTTGATAAATGACTAATGAAGTTCGTTTAGCATTTATCCAAGCATATATTTAAGAGGGCAAAAGTTCGTTTAGTATAAAGAAGAGAGGCTGGTTGATAGAAATCTCTATATTGTAAAGATTACTGAAGAAGTTTTATTTTAAGCATACTGATATGAGATAAGGAGCCCTTATTTGCCACGGACACTCGGATATTTTTTCGTACAGATTTGCTATTACACTTTGTGACGTATGCATATTTATTCTAATTAACTATTACACCATTGGTTTGAAATTTTAACATTCTATTGTTGTTGTTGTTATTTTAATTACCAAAGAGAACAAAAAGAGCAAGCACATTGATTAATGACATATCAAAATATTGGAACTTCCTATGGTGTGATTTAATTAATAAATTACACTCCTAATTTAGATTCATTAAAAAAAAAAATTGGTCCAAGTGATCAATACTCGGTATAATATGCTTAGTCAATAAAAGAGTTTAAATATGTAAGTGTTTTTCTAATAAGGACTCCTGCACTTTGATTCGTTACCTAATAATTTCTACTTGGTATAATATATGAATCAATCAAATAAAAGAGTTTAAATAGATACTTGGGTGAGATAAATTGAAAGACTAAGTTTAGTTGACTAAGTAATACTTGAATTATGTCTTTTAAGCTAACTTTCTTCTCATGTTTGTGAACAAAATCCAAGTGGGTTACTGCTTGACAATTTGTTTATTACCCAAAAAATAAAAAAAGGCTGAGTATTCCCTTTTATTTCTCCTCACTAGCCCTCCCACAATACAAGATATATAGCCTCAAGAACTAGCTTGCAGTGAAAAAAACTATAATCCGAAACCACGTATAACGGCAACCTTGGACGAATCTCAGGTTGATGATAGGGTCAGTCTCCAGTTGTCAAAGTCAGAAAAACGTAACAATCTTTCAAAGACTCAACAGGAATGAAATTCTCTTATAATCTGAATTAGTCCTAAGTAAAAATTTAAGTAGTGATTAATGGTTAATAAATAAAAAAAAATAAAAAAATTAAATTTTATCCATACAATATCATTAAAATACACATAATATAAGATTATTAAAAATTCATCAGTGCTGATATGAGTAGAAGTCCTAATCCGACTCAACAACCCCACAACTCACCTTTGTCTACCACGCTTAAGGAGATCCATAATTCTCCTGTAGTCGTATGGCTCACAGGCAACAAAAGAAGATATTGTGCAAAGAAGTAGAGACAAGACAATAACCATTCAGAAATCAACAATCACACTCACCTTTGTCAAGCCATGAAGATAAGAAGCAAAGAACTTGTCGCGATCAGATTATTCTTCACCATTCTCCAAGACGCCATGCACGTGAATAATTTCTCTTATGTCCATCAAAGTGCATTAAATATCAATTACAGTTTAGTCGTGGATTTAACACAGTTTCCACCTCTTCAAAGGAGGAACTCTCCAGTGCATCAGAAATTCTACGTTACAATCTAGTGTTTGCCTATTGAGCTGTTTTCTTGTCTTTTTATTTCAATGAAGTTTCCCCTCTCGTTCCATCAAAGTCAATTTAAAAAAAAATAAAAAAACTAAAATTCGCTTAAGAATACGCTTATGTACACGAAACTTATGAAGCCACCTACTGTGCAAAGCCGTGCAATGCTTAAGAACTATGGCACCTAACTTTTGTTCCAATATTTGATCGTACACGAAAGTTTTAAAACTATTGATCATCAGTCATCCCATAGCTCCTCAGGGGTCTGGAATGGTCCCTGAGGAGATACCCAGAAATCACTAGGTATCAATCTACGCTGCGGGATCTGATTAATCTTTTTATAATCGTCATCAACTAATTCCCAGTCAAAAATCCCCATGTTCTGCTTCATTCTCTCCTTATTGAGGCTTCTAACAACAACAGTGGCTCCTTGCTCAACTATCCATCGTAGAGAAACCTGAGCCACGGCCTTGCCATGAGCTTTTGCAATCTGCTTTAACATTTCATTCTCCAGGACTTGATTGCTGCCCCACATTCTCCCTAATGCTCCCAAAGGAGAGTAGGCATTGAAAATTATACCCTTGGCCTTGCAAAATTCTCTGAGCTTCTTCTGCTGCCACAGAGGATGCACCTCTATTTGATTGATTGACGGAGGGATGATAGCGAAGGTGAGTATGGTCTCAATCTTCTTGCAGGAGAATTTGCTGAGACCAATGGACTTAGTGAGGCCAAGCGTTTGAGAATCTTCCATGGCTTCCCACACACCCTTGCAGTCCATAGGTAAAAGGTCCTCTTTAGGTACAGGTGCAAATCCCATCTCTACCGGCTTAGAACTGATGGGCCAGTGAATGAGATAGAGGTCTAAATATTCTATTTGAAGAGCACTAAGAGACGTCTTTAGAGCTGTGATAACGTGGTCACGATGGGCGTCCTGGCACCAGAGCTTGGAAGTAATGAAGAGTTGTTCCCGAGAACTGACAAGACCAAGTCGAAGTGCTTCAGCTATTGCTTCTCCTAGAGCCTTTTCTGTTCCGTAAATTGCAGCCGTGTCAAAATGTCTGTAACCCAGCTCGATGGCTTCCAGGACCACCAGCTTCAATGCGTCTATGTCTGATTTGTCAACTGAACAGCCCAGGCCGATCACTGGCATACTCCGATGGCCGGAGGAGGAGCTCAATTTGAGTTCGGAGATATTGAACAACGTCGACTGTGTAGAGTTCTCCATTCTTTTCAAAACCTTATTAGGAAAGTACTGTCGATTTTTTGTGCCACAATCCAGCACTCCAAACACAAATTGAGACTATAATATCTTGTTTTGCAAATATTTTATAACTCATAAAAGGTAACATGCATATAATAAATAAATAATGTTATGATGCGTATGTATTTATCTTGAAAAATCATGATATAAATTGTAATTATATCAAATTTAATTATATATATATAGATTAATTGATTGTATTACCAATTTAATCCGAAACAATAATAAATTCAAAATTTAATAATCACGCCGTCTAGAAATTTAATACAAATTGTCAACATCTTACCTACCTTGAACAAAATTTTAAGACGAATTTTCAACATTTTACCAACTAAGCAACCAAACAAGACCCCAATGGTTACTGCTTGGCAATATTATTATTAGTTGAAAGAATTGATACTTGAGAAACGTCTTTTAAGCTATCTTTCTTATCACGTTTGCAAAGAAAAACCTAGTGGTTAATTACTGCTTGACGAGTTGGTTATTACAATAAAAAGGCACAATATTTTTATTCTATTTCTCCTCGCAAGCCCTCTTTTGTTTTCCTCCTACAATTCAAGATAAATAGCCTCATTAGCTTACAGTGAAAGGACTACAATACAAAAATTGTTGGTCACATACTAAAGAAGTTGATTAGCCTCATGCAATATCGAAGGTCGAGTTGAAATAAATTATGGTATTGAGAAAAAGAATTAAACACTACTTATTGGATTGTCAGATTTTCTAATTATAGGAATTTTGTGCATGAACGGTATTGGTAAAATAACTACTACGGAAGCTATTTTTAACCAGTGAATTTAAGGTTAAATTTCACTTAATTAACCTATGTACTAAATAATATTATGATAGAAATAAAATAAAATAAATTATGAATATCCTGGAATAAATATAGAATTTATGGTTAAACATCAATTCAATAAAAATATTCTAATTGTTTTTAATAGATTTTTTTATTTCAATTGATAAGTGATTTTTTCTTTATTTAATTAAATTAAATGAATAAAGTATTTTTTGTTCAATGAAAGTTGAACAATATTGATTTACAAGTTTTATACTATTTTAACAAGTGTTTCTTTTGTTGCAATTTTAAAACACCAATTTAGAGCCAATTTGGTAATTCTGTAGCTTTTAAAATAATTATTATTAGTTGTGCTATTGAAACAATTAACTGTGAAGAGAATCGGTTAAATATTTGATAAAATTTGGTTTTGAAAGTGTGTCATGAGTTTTAAAAGCAATCGTATGTGTTTGGAAAATCTTACTGTTAAACTGCTGTAAAAATATAAAAGATTGAGTTTCACATAATGTTGAATAAAATTTATTGACGTATTTATGAATATGTGTATAAAATATTTTTCATTATATGTATAATAATTGATAACTAAAATAAATATATTGTGCTATTAATTTTATTTTTTTATCTCAATATAATTGGTAACTGTAGCAATTTCTTTGAAGTTAAAAATTTTATTTCCTATTTAATAAGGATAATTTTGAATTTTTATAATATATATGAGGGGTATAGGGCCTCTATAAATTAATACTCGATACATGAATAATTTCTATTATATAATAAATTTTCACAGTCCCAACTTGGGCCAATGGACGTAATTAATAATTTCTATAAAATAATGAGATAATACTTTTCTTAAAAAATCTTATATAATTCTATGGTCCCATTCAAATCATAAATTAATAATATGCTGAAATTATAAATATAGTTGACTGTGATATTATAATTATATAAAATATGACTCTAATGTTGTTTGTTAGTTAGATCTTATTAGGGATAACAAAATCCTCCATGGATTTAGAGCCTCACGGAGCCTCATTCCAAATTCGGTGAATTTTAAATAATTTTTGGGGAATGGAGTGAGGAATGGGGAAAAAATAATCCTCAAATTCTTAATGAGGTGGAGTTTGGTTTTGTACTCCCCACCCCAATCCCCATTATAAATAATTTTTTAATTTTTGTTCAATAATTTTTGTTTTATCAACTACAATTTTAGTTAATAATTTTTTTATTCTTATCTAATATAAATAGGCTATGACTAAAAGAAAATCCTACATTGTAATTCTTATTCAACTCTAAAGTATTGTTATGTTTTCTTTTCCATCTCAAGGTACTACTCTCTTTAAATATTTTTAGATTTGATATTATTTCAAGATATTATTTCAAACTTTTGGAGATTTTTTTAAAATAACTTAAATATTTTATATATGGTAACGATTTTATTTGAATCTCTAATTTTTAATTTACTGAAATTGTTTATCTATATCCATTATAAAATAAATAAATAGGGAAGAGGGTAGAGATGGGGAATTCATTCCCCATATAAGGATTCCCCATCCTCACCCCACAAAATTTATGGGGGGATGGGATGGGGAATCGAGACAAGATTTTTATGGGGTGAAGAATGAGGTAGACCCCCTCCCCCAACCCAACCCCACCCCACCCCACCCCATTGCTATCAATGGATCTTATGTCTTATTTTTCTTATTGTATCTAGAAGTTCTGAGGTTGACTTCTCGAATTGTAATAAGAAATTGAGAAGTATTGTTGATACTTTTAGTGCTTCCTTGCATGTAACAGGTTTCAAAGCTATTGTATTATCCTCAGCTTCTTCTTCAACGAGATTTTACATAAAGATTATTTTTAATCAAATTCATTGAACACATTTAATTAAGTTAATTAATATGAATACTATTTAATTAAGCACATAAATAAGCAAAAGATATTTATTTTCTTGACTAAATGATCAGTTAAATACAATGAGTATAACATGAATTAAATAATTTTTAATCTAATTCATTTACTACATTTAATTAAGTCAACGTAACATGAATGTTATCTAATTAAGTAGACATGTACAATGTATGTATTTATTATTTTGGTTAATTGAATGTATAGTTTAATTCATATTCAATATTGGTAAAATACATTCAATGTTTACTTGTTAGATGTATGTTAACTAAATTGTAAATAACTCTATAAATTAATAAATTTATCGATTATTTAATATATTTTTCAATTAATAGATTTTATATGGTCCCAGGTCTATTAATTTATAGATGTTCTACTTATATAATTATATTAAGTATAAAAGTAATTCTCAAAATTTACTATAAGATGAGGTGGTTTTACCAAAAGTGATTTTTAAAAAAATTTATCAAATATGAAAATGTACTTTTAATTTTTTAAAATTACTTTTAAGTCTCTCAAATACAATCCCAAATGGGCGGGAATATCCACCATGCAACTTCTATACTAACTCGCTTTATCTTATTAAATATTACCAATTCCTCTTCTTGTGAGACATCTACAGGTGATCCCTTACCACTCTTATATTGATTTACTTGTCTTATTTTGTATTTACTAATTATATGTATAATTTATAAAATTTATATTAATTACGGCATCATAGAATTTTTCTTCATTCAATAATAAGAATAATTGGAGCATAATTAGAGCATTGGACGTTTTAATATTCATTGTACTTCATTTACGATTTAATGATAACCGAGTTTTACTTTTACCATTTTACCCAATGATATGGATCCTAGATAGGGGTGGGTATCGAGTCGGTTTGGATCGGTTTCGGTATGAATCGAAGCTTGTGGATTGGTTTAGTGCCAATTTTTTTTAAAAACCAAATAAACCAAATAAAAGATAGGGAAGTTATCACTACACCACCTCGTTTTTTCCATATGTTCATCTAACCACAAAAAAATTCTAACATGTTCTCTGCACCACTTCTTTTTTTTAAAATTTGTATCAACTAGCCACTTTTTAACTAACATTGTTAAATAATTTAAATGAAATGACAATTTTACCCCTAAATAAATTAAAAGACTATTTTATTTTACAAAAACTTTGAAAAATAAGAAAATTATAATTATAAAAATAAATCCCAAACAAAGGTGCTCAACTGATTTTTATTTAATTTAGATTTTAAAAAATTTTAATAATTATTTTTATTAAAAATTATAATTTTGCAAAATTTTATTAAAATAATTGAATTTATTTATTAAAAAATAAATCCCAAAATTTTTAATAATTTAGGGTATTTTTATTAAATCCCAAAATTTTGTAATTATTTTTATAATTATAATTTTATTTAGATTTTTATTAAAAATAAAAATTCTAATTTTTTGGGATTTATTTTTTTATTAAACTTAGGGGTATTTTGATAATCCTAATTTTCTTATTTTTCAAAGTTTTTGTAAAATAAAATAGTCTTTTAATTTATTTAGGGGTAAAATTGTCATTTTATTTAAATTATTTAACGATATTAATTAAAAAGTGGCTAGTTGATACAAATTTTAAAAAAAAAGTGGTGCAGAGAACATGTTAGAATTTTTTAGTGGTTAGATGAATATAAGGGAAAAAAGAGGTGGTGCAGTGATAATTTTCTTAAAAGATAATATCGAATCAAAATCGACGGATTCGGTTCTTATTCGATCTTCGGTTATGAACCTTATTAGAAATAAAATAAAATAAAATAATCACTACAATAATCTTATCTCTTTTAGATTTTTTTTTATTGAACTGAGGCTCTAAAAAGAGTTAAAGAAAAACAGAACGGGGGTAAGAAACCCCGTAAAAGTCATGAAGCAAAAAAGACCGAACACCCAAAGGGGGGATAGGGTACACAAGAAAGCCAAGAGGAAGAGAAAAAGTGAGGTTCACCATATAATATGCAGCGAAATTGGCTTCTCTGTAAATATGGGAGATGGAAACCTACCAATCCAATTTGAGATAGTCCTTAATAGCCTGGACCAAGGGAGCATACTCATTAGTCATCACCGATGGTCTATCCACCAATTGTGTAATGCACAGGGTATCCGTTTCAACTTTCAATCTACGGATGCCTAAGTTCCAAGCAAGCTAAAGCCCCTGATATAAGCCCCAAAGTTCCGCCACCGTAATAGAGCAAAAGCCAATCATCATCCCAAAGCCAGATATCCAACGCCCTAAATGATCCTGAATCAGGCCGCCTGCAGTAGAAATCCCATCAGACTTGTGAGCACCATCCGTATTCAAGGTACACCATGGCCACTCATGAGGATGCCAAGAAATCCACTTGTTCGCTCTAATATTCCTTGTGACCAACGGGCTGTTATGAAGCTTATGCGTCTCCTCAGCTCTTGAATGGTTAAATAGAAACTGGTTTGGTTAAATAGAAATTGGTTCCTCCAATACCAAATCCTCCAAAAGGCAAAACCAAAGAAAACAACCCAGTTTAAAACATCTCCCATCCTACTATCATCAACCAAATTCGAGCGCAGCCAATGGTGGAACCGCATTAAAAAAGTCTCGTCATTTACTTATGGGGATGATGTTGAGCCAAAACTGCTTAACCAAAGGACAATCACGTAGAGCATGCATGGCATCTTCACACAAAGCCCCACATCGGTCCCAACAAGTCGAGATGAGTAGAGGTCGTCTAGCCAGCTCAGCCTTAGTCTTCAACCCCGCATGAAAAGCCTGCCACAAGAAAACTCGCACGCTCTGAGGGCCTTTCCACATCCAGATCAACCTCCAAATTCGATCTTCAGCAGCTGAGTTATAACCAGAGAGAGCCAAATAAAATAGAGCTTATAGTAAACTCACCATGTTTCGAATGAGCCCAAAAAATGGTATCCATGCCCTTCGCATGAGAAGGGGGATGAAGAGCCACTATTTGAAGGATAATATTATTAGGAAGATACTGTTCAAAACTGGACCAACACTAATTCCCATTTACATCAATGAAGTCAGCCACCTTGCATTCCAAAATTTCCACGGGGATAATATCAGTTGCATAGGCTATTAAGGGAACATTATTAGTGACCCAAATATCCCACCAAAAGCGAACAAATAGACCATCGCCCAAACACCAACGCCTGCTCGCAAGAACCTCACTCCAAACGTGCCCAAGAGGCTTCTACAAGTGAGAGCCATAGTGGGTAGGAAGCTCATGAGGCAAATTGAGAGGATCAATTATGTATTTGGTAGTGAGGACCCTGACCCATAAACTATTTGGAGAAGAAATTATACCCCATGTGAGCTTCATGTGTAAAGCTCGATTCATCAATGTCAAAGACTTAAAGCTAAGACCACTAATAGCTTTAGGTTTACACACATTATGCCAACTAACCATGCTAAGCTTCTGCTGAGAAAAAGCACCGCTCTAAATAAACCTCCTACAAGCCCTATCGATTCTCCCACGAACAATACTAGGAAGGGAAACGGTTTGCATAATATAAAATGGAATTGCCTGGAGAACTGACTGAGCTAGAGTGATCCAACCAGCCAAGGACAAGTGTGAAGCATTCCAGCTCGATGACCGCTTTTCCACCTTATTTATGATCTCATGAAACATGTTAGTAGAGACTCTAGAATGATGCAGAGGGACCTCGAGGTATTTACTAAGATCGGATGTAACCGAGAAGCCAAGAAGATTCGAAATGGAGGACATATCTCTAGCACCCATATTCTTGGAAAAAAAAAGTAAAGTTTTGCTTGTATTCACTTTAGCATTAGAGCAAAAACAAAAATCTGCTAACACTGTCGAAATAACTCTAGCTTGCTCAACAGTAGCCTCTGCAAGCAAAAGAAGGTCATCAGCGAAAAAGAGATGGGATAAAGGAGTACCAGTACGAGATAGCATGATCGAACGCCACTTCCCAACATTAACGACATTTTGAATCCCATGACTAAGGCGTTCGATGCAGAGAACAAAGAGGTAAGGAGATAGAGGGCAACCCTGACGAATTCCTCTGGAATGAACAAATTCATCAGTAGCTTCCCCATTCTACAAAATTCTTAAAATAACCGAAGTAATGCATGCCATAATAACTTGGATAAGATCGGGAGGAATTCGAGCTTTTCGCAAAGTATCACTAATGAATTCCCAACTAAGACGATCATAGGCCTTCTCTAAATCAACCTTAATAGCCATGAAACCTGTAGCACCCGTCTTCTTGCACATAGAGTGCACAACTTCTTGAGCAATTAGAATATTTTTTGTGATGTGGCGACCAAGGACGAAACTGGTTTGATAAGGGCCAACCAAGTGAGGTAAAATAGAATGAAGCCAGTTTGCAATCATCTTGGTGATAGTGTTGTAAGCTACATTACAAATGGAGATAAGATGGTACATGTTCAAAGAGGAAGGGTTTTCTATCTTGGGAATAAGAGCAAGTAGCGTAGAGTTAAGCCCCTTAGGGAGAATTTTATTCTAAAAAACTTCTTTCACCAATCGACAAAGAGATGAACCAACAATATTCCACTGCGTCTGATAAAAAAATGGCATGGGGGCCATTTGGACCCGGGGCTTTTAGAGGGTGCATTCCGAAAATGGTCTTTTGAACCTCTTCATTTTCCACACCCATAATTAAGGATTGAAGCAAGTCGTCCTCAATTAGAGGAAAACAATAAGGATTAGGGTACTGCCGAAAGTCGGAAGACTCACCGGAGTACAATGTTGAATAAAACTGAATAGTATGGGCTTTTATCTTATCCTTATCATAAAGCCAGACCCCTGCGTTATTTTGGATAGCAGCTATATTATTTCGTCTCCTTCTAGAGAGGGTTTTATGATGATAATAAGAAGTATTACGGTCCTCGATAAGAAGCCAATCTCGACGAGCCTTCTGATGCCAGATAATTTCTTCTTGAGTAAGCACCTCTTCAAGGTCAGCTTTTAATTGTTTTTCCAGATCCAAAAGCCCCGAGAATAATAGCTCTCCAAAGCCCTCTAAATCCCTCATAATCGGGCCACTAAATGTTTCTTAAGCCAAAAAATATTCCCAAAACACTGTTTGTTCCATTTGATAACCTTGAGACGAAATTTGTTAGCTGCATCTATATAATGGAGATTTCGATTCCAAGATTCAGCCACAAAATCCTTAACCCCTCATTAGTGAGCCAAGCTGCTTGAAACCAAAACAGATGAGAGTTTGAAACCCTTGAAAACAAACCATTATTTCTCACCAAGAGAGGCCTATGATCAGAGCTCAATTTTGGAAGATAAAGCACAGTGGAGTCAGAAAAGATACGAGCCCATTCACTATTGCAAATGACGCGGTCAAGGCATTTGAAAATGCTTCCACGGGACCAAGTAAAACGAGGCCCGTGGAATTAAAGATCATGCATGCAATGAAGATGGAACCAAGAGTGGAAAAGATTGCAAGCGCCCATGCCTGTAGGGGAACCTCTTTTTTTTTTCTGAATCATACAGAATAGTGTTAAAGTCCCCACCCATAATCCAAGGACCATACACTGTTTGAGCTAATTTATCTAGCTCACTCCAAAGATGGTTTCTAATATTCGGGTGAGGGCTAGCATAAATGGTTGTCAACCAAGAGAGAAAGCTATGATTATTAGAAATTTAAAGATGAACATACTGAGAGTGACTAGCAATAATCTTGATCTAAAAAAAATCTTTCCAGAGGACCCATATACCACCAGAAAAACCCTCTGCTTCTACCCGATAAGATTTGTCAAAACCACTTCTCTTAATAAAATTGTCAGCCTTGTAACCACTGATATGAGGCTCCAATAACACAACTAGCAAAGGCTTATAATTTTGAACCATCGTAAAAAAAGAAGTCGAAAAGATGGTGACCCTACACCTTGAGTATTCCAGAACATGGTCATAATAAACATAAGGAAAATGGCCAAAAGAAACAAGGGAAGCTACTGAGAGGACTCTAATGCCTCGGCCTCAACCTCCATTCCAGATTTGGTAACAACCAAGCTGCTATTCGCAGACGAAAGTTCTCCAGTCATGCTTGCTATGGGAGAGTCCCTAAGCTCAACATTGGTCTCTTTAGTGCTAGAGTCCCGAGGAGAGACCTTATTAGGTGGTTCACCATCGAGGGAAGGGTCACAAACATTTTGTGAGGGGAGATGATCATTGGCTTGCGGGGCTAAGATAGCTTTAGGAAATGAAACGACACTGTGGTGAAGAACGTTAATGGTTATGGGAACGGGAATTGGCCTTGGCTGGTTGGGAGTAGATCGTTGGTAGGCATACATGCCATGCATGGAAGTGGAAGCAACATTAGATGTGGAATACAGTATAGGCATTGAGGAAAGTTGAGGGATATCATACATGCCATGCATGACTGAGGGTTGCTTATGCGGGTGGGAATAATTGTTAAGAATTTGGGTGTTAGGATCGATATTCTCAGTCATGGATTGGGTGGATAAATTAAGAATATTGGCTTTACGGGAAGGGTATTTCTTGAATTGTTGAATGGCAGGTTTCTTTTTCATGCTTCGAGATTTTGGGGCTAAGTTTTGGGTGCTTTCTAGGATAGGCACTATGATTTCCGGTTGAGAAGCAGAATCTGTCTCATGATTTTGAGATATTGTTTCTTTATTAACCAAAGCTTCCAAAACATCAAAACAGGATTGCATAATTCTCGGTATATGCCGATGCTTCTCAGGATTATTCGGATTGTCCTTTTCGGTGACTTTACGAGGGCGCGGCTTACGGGCCACCACCATCCACGACCCAAACTTAGGCTCTTCTCCAGCCACCACAATGTCCTGTTTTTCAGCCTCCGTTAAAGGAATTGGATTATCTTTAGCCATGGGATCAATGTCTACTCCATCAAGACATGCATCCTTGTAATGACCAAATTTTCCACAACCAAAACAAATCATTGGCAAATTTTCGTATTCCACTTTTTGGATTCTACCTTCGAGATTAAATTGTGACACTAGAGGCTTCTGAAGATCCAACTCAACCGCAAGATGTGCAAATTTACCCCTTTGCGCCACAACTGTATTTGGAATGATATTTTTGTAATAAAAGTGGATGTTCATCTCAGAAAGATGGATCCAAGCCACAATACGATCGATTGTATTATTAACCACATCAAATTTCGGAGTCCATTTATGCACCGATAAATAATGACCTAGCACCGTCCATGGGCCCTCAGTAAGGGCATACCCCACATCCTTTGCGTTACTAAAACGTATCAGTAAATAATCATTAGCCAAATCAATAATATCAAACTCTGAGGTAGAACTCCAGATTTTGTTAAAACGGGAACAGAGCGCTCGGTACCCTAAATTGTGCCCTAATATTTTGACCACCAATGAATTTTCCTAAGGTTCTGCTAAGCGATCATGAACTCTACTGGAGAAGGCTATATACGGCATTGCTTCTTCCTCCCTGAACGTCACATCCTCATCCTCCAACTCCCAGTCATCCTTCTGACCAGAACTCACAATACCCGCCTGCTGGTGTATGTCCATTAGCATATCTCGGAAAGACAGAGGAGAAGGATTGTCTCCATCCACCCCTTGAGCCCTAAACTTTGCCTTCTTTGTAGAACGGTCCCCTACCAGCGGCAGTTGAGAGATTTTGTCGGAGCACATTACCATTCTCTTTCTGTAAAGAGACCTTCAGATCCCTCTTTCAGATTTCATTATCCTTTCATGATTTTTGTTACAAGTAAAAAATAACCAAAAAAAAAAGATTCAAATACCAAAACAAATATTCACAACACTAGAGTTCAACAAGTCAATACAAAACTGATAAAAAAAAAGGCGAAGAAAAGTGGATGATGAAGTCATGAAGCAGCGAGTGAACGGAGAGCACAATGGTAGACACGACTGCGGAGGCGCGCGCCAGTAGTGGGCTCTATCGTCTTCTCTATATTCTGGCTAAACTTTTTTTTCTTCTCTTTTGCTGCCTAGGTTGTTGATGGTGGAACTTGAAATAGATTTGCTTAGAGGAAGATTTGCTTGCATTGTTTGCTATGTACGAAGTGTGAAGGAATGGAACAAATGAGTAATTGGGCTTGTGGATCGACCTTTTGCCCGGAGAAGGTGATTTTTGAGGACTTTGAATTTGGTGGCTACGATTGGTGATTTCATTTGTTCGAGTGTGAGGGCTTTGATTTGGAGCTACGATTTGAGTTAATGATACATACGTACAAATGTATATGTATAAATATTTTATCAGGATTTTTGGTTCGGTTTTTGAATTAAGAATCGAAAACTGAATCGAAATATCGCTCAAATCTGAATCGATTTTTTGGTTTTCCCTGAGAAAAAATACTGAACCAGAATTGAAAAGACCGAACTGAATTGGTGATTTTTTTTCGATTCCGATGGAAGCCATTTACCCTTTGGAATTTGGATACTCAGATTATTCAAACGAAAACCAACTATAAAAAAGCCCTTTGGACAATTGTGGTAGTTTTGCATATAGTCAAGGTTATGTCGAGCTAGCCGCGGACTAGGCATTCGTTGATTTGTAAGCAGTGGTTATAAAAAAATAAAATAAAGTATATACGTATGTATGTATATGATAAGGCTCTATGATATTGTTGAGTTTGTAAAGATGAAATATACCATTGCTTACTCTAATATTTTGTGTGTATTTTATTTTTCACCATTGCGTCAGCCATCATAACTAGTCCCACTCCACTGTTTTGTCATCTTATCAGCGCCAACTCCGCCATCACAGCCACGAGATATTATCTTTTTTTTTGGCTGTTTTTTAAAAAAAATGATGAAATTGACATTATTATTAGCTGTTATATATATGCTTAATGTTTTTCTTGGATGCTATAGGTGTATGATTATTTTTAATTAATGGGAGCTGAATTTCGATTTTAGGTTGCTTTAACTTAGTTACTTAATATTTATGCTTATGTAATTTTGTATGATATAATGATAATTTTTTATTAATAGGAGCTGAATTTAGTGTTTAGGTAGCTTTTAAGTTAATTTGTTACATAATATTTGTAATTATGTAATTTGTATGATTATTTTTTATTAATAGGAGCTTAATTTAGATTTCAGGTTGCTTTATGTTAATTTGTTGCATCATATTCATAATTATGTAATTTGTATGATAATTTTTTATTAATAGGAGCTAATTTTAGCATTTAGGTTGCTTTTAAGTTAATTTTGTTACATAATATTATAACTATATAATTTGTATAATTATTTATTATTTTTTCTATAATAAACAACAGTGCGATGTCACAATCAAACAATATAGAAATCAATTCAAATGCTTCAAATTTATCCCGTAATATTAAAGATAGCAATGATAATGAGGTTGAGAAATTTTCATTGTGAACTATTAAAGATAAGAAGGAAAAAAAAACTTGGTGTAGACTTGGACTTAAATGAGAAGAAGGGAAATTTCATTTCATCAAATGCTCCTAATTAATTTCTATTCCCCCATCTGCTCTTCTTGGGGTAGACTTGGACCTTCATAAATTTCTATGCAAAAATTGTGAGTCAACGCCGCTGAATTCAAACTGAGGTTTGAAAGTTTCAACATTCCATTATTACTAATTTATTGTCATTATTTAACTACAGAGATCCGAAGAAGCAAGTTAATTGATTAATGACTTATCAAAACATTAGGATACTTTATTCTTAAAAAATGTTTGGTCCAAGTCATATATATAATTGGTTTAATGTACTGGATCAATCAAATAGTCAATAAAAAGTTAAAAAATGCTTGGTCCACGTCATAAACTTGAAAGTTTATATATAGGAGAGTCTAGTTTTTTCCATCCCTCTAAAAAATCCCTTTTCTTTATTATACACTGCAACAAAATTTTTAACAATTGAATGAATTTCTTATCACACCCGTTTTATTCCAAAAATAGCCCTTACTGACTCTTCCTTATTGACTTCTCAATTGCTGCTCAAAATCAAATTCCCTACAATGATGTTCTTGTTGCTCCCAAATTCACCTTTGCCTTTTGTATTTCAACTTCTCGTCGATATTGGAAATGGTTATTCTTGTCGCTAGAAGAATATTTTTAAATTAAAATAAAAAAATAAAACAGACATCTCACAAGTGAGGCCTAAAGTGAATTAAAACAAAATTTGTAAAAGAAAATCTGAATTACTGTGTTGCAATTTATTTTAGCCTCTATTTTGTTATGGCTAGGGAATCCATACACAATTTTTTTTTTATCGTGATTTTTCTGCAACGAAATTCAATTACCATAAATGGTGTCTCTGTGATTTTCGAAGCCAAGAAGAAGATTTTTGTCCTTTTAGGTAATTTAAATAAAGGTTAAAATAGTAAAAGTACAAAAAGGTTTCAAGAAGACTTTAAAGGGATGGCTAAAGCTTTACCCATGGTAAAAATTCTGCGAGATCTGAATTGAACCTGTGGGCCAACTCATTCAAGTTGGGTATGGACACTTGAGAAGCTTCAAATGATTTAAGGGCCCAATTTGGGGGCCGCCCAAAGCCCATAAATAATTCGGATTAAAACTGGTTGACAAGGTGGTTATTGTATAATCTGCTGCCATGTGTACATTTGTATATGTATAAATGTGATGTATTTTGATAACTGATTGACAAGTTGGTTATTACAAAAAGGCACAATTTTCTCTTTTATTTCACCTCGCAAGCCCTCTCTTGTTTTCCTCGTACAATACAAGACCCAAAGCCTCGTGAGCTGACAATGAAAAGACTATAACACAAGAAATGAACCCTCTCTTGTTTTCCTCCTACAGTACAAGATACAAAGGCTCGTGAGCTTACAATGAAAAGACTGTAATACAAGAAATTATTGATAACGAAATCCATTGGGAGAATGCATAACAATTCTTAATTAGTTACGTAATATAACTAAAGGGTAAAAATTTATTTAATCAATGTATTTTAAGATTAGTATCTATTTAATTTTTATATTTTTAAAAATATCTCAAAACATCACTACCGTTAAAGTATTGATACTCTTACCGTTATTTTTTATTTATTTCGACTTATTTTTATAATATTACCCTTTTATAATAATTTTATTGGACATTAATAAAAAGAAAATAATTAAATTATCAATTTAATACCCCTACTGTTACTTTTTATTTCTTTTCTCTTACTTTTACAATGTTACATTTTTATAATAATTTTTTTGTTTGGACATTAATAAAAAAATCATAATTAAATTACCAATTTAATACCCCTACCATTACTTTTTATTTACTTTTACAATATTACCTTTTTATAATAAACTTTTTGTTTGGACATTAATAAAAAAGAAAATAATTAAATTACCTATTTAATTCTAAAAATAAAAATAAAAATTATATTAATTTTTAAATGTCAAAAATTGTATGCAAACTACCAAGTGTGCAAATGGTGCTTACAAAAAAAATTAATATATTTTTTAATTTTCTAGGGTTAAATTGGTAATTTAATTATTTACTTTTTATTAATATCCAAACAAAACAATTATTATAAAAGGGTAATATTTTAAAAGTAAGTCAAAAGAAATAAAAAATAACAGTAGGGGTATCAATACTTTAACGGCATGGATGTTTCAAGACATTTTTTAAAATATAAGGACTAAATGAACACTAATTTTAAAATATAGAGACTAAATGAGCTTTTATCCCATAACTAAAATTCCCATATTTTTTGCGGTTGCAGCGAAACAACCGATACTACTTATTAGATATTTATATTTATGACTTTTAGATATCCAACTTAAAAAAATAATTTATCAGGTAGAGAGACATGTTCTACTTATAAATTCAAATAACTATCTATTATTAGTTAATATGAGAAACAACTCAACTTAAATTACAAAATAATTCGAATATCAAAGGAAATTGGCTTGCATGATGATATTTTGACCTCCGTCTTTGATGATGAATCTGATAATCATGATCTTCCTCAGCAAGATGCTAGCAAAATGTCACGGGATGAGAGGTTTCGAGCCCGTGCAATACTCCCGGATCCCATACTATGAGAGTAAGCCTAGTGAAAGTGGCACAATATTGACTGGTTTCACCCTACCTTGGGCTCGTCAGGAGAACGACTCCAGTTCTCAACTAGTGTGTGTAGGGTTTCGCCTAAACCCCTCTTCAAGGTTAAGTTCTCGACTAGTGATAAGCTCCCCAAACTCAACTGGGTCGGCCTACTTGAACTCCAAAGAGTTTAGGGCCGTTGTATTCCCCACACACACGCCCCTAAAGCACGTCTCCAACAATCAGCACAACCATCATCGACACTAGCGTACAAGCGCATATCTTGGGTGTCACGATTGCGGTTCGTGACAAAAAGCTGCGGTGACTCACATCTGAAACCACATATCACGGCAACCAGGATGAATCTCAAGTTGATGATAGGATCAATTTCCAGTTGTCAAAATCCGAAAAAAGTAACAATGTTTAAAAGATTCAACAACCCCACAACTCACCTTTGTCTACCACACCCAAGGAGATCCATAATTCTCCTGTCCCCTGATGGCCCACAAGCTAGAAAAGAAGACAATGTGCAAGACAAAACAGAGATAATAAGGAAAGAGAGCTAGTGGACAGCAGATTATTCTTCACCATTCTCCAAGTTGCCATGCACATGACGAATTTCTTACTTTTACCTCGTGTGTCCGTCGAAGTGAACTAAATACTAATGACACCTTAGTCCTGGATTATTTTGACCTCTTCACGCAACACTCTCAGCTTATTCTCCAGACTAGTGAATTGATGCTGCTGAGTTTTAGAAACAGCAGGTTGTTTCCGTTTTTCCAACTTCTTCGCTCTTGCGACTACTGTGCCCAAATCTTAGATTGGCCTTCTGATCTCCTTTTGAAGCTCTTCTTTCAATCCATGAATATACTTTGCAACTTTTCTAAATTCTGACTCATCCATATTATTTCTCTCATGTAAGCGATAAAATTCTCTTGCATAGTAATGGACACCGTGATTTGGTTGCCTACAACTCTAATATTTCAAATACAACTACCACTTTTAATTTCCTGACATGAAATACTCTTCTATCATCCTCTGCGTTCTAGCCCACAATCTTGTCATTGGCTTTCGGCAATTCTTCATCGATTCTGCATCTGTTGCCACCATGCGGATGTCGCACTTTCAACTTAAATGCCATTAGCTTAACCTATTTCTCTTGAGGAATCTCCATATGCTCGATAAAATTATATACGTATGTTATGTAATTTAAAAATTCTTTAATATGCATCCCACCATAGAATTTTGGAAGATCTACATTAATCTTGTAATCTAAATTTCGTCCGCACCCTGTTTTCTAATTGATCAACCCAATGCATTCCTTGTTTTCTAAGCTCTAACACCGAAATTTCTTGAAAAGATTTTCGAATTAGTGTCTTGCAAGTAAGAAAATCTTGAGAGACGTGCTGCTTCAAGGTCGAAGCTTTGGTTGGGAACTCAAGCATGCAAATGCAATTGTTGAAACATGCACATCATCCTACAATCTTTCGGTCAGCTGGAGGCGAAAGACGGTCTAAAACGTCAATTAACATCCTTTTAGGATCAAATGATGGTGATGACGACGATGAAAGAAGATCTCCTAAACGCCTTCCCAATAATGCTTCTAGTGCCACCACTCCAAAGCTGTAATTGTCACATTTCTCTGTAAAAATCATGGTGTAGTAAATTTCTACAAGAAAAAGAATAAGGGTATGATAGATGTCATATGATCATATAAAAACTTTTCAATCTGAGAACTCCGAATTGCATTAAAGTTCAGGACATATTTATACTGTTATAAAATGGTGAAAAATACAGTTTATAACGATGTAAATGTTGGGATTATATGCTATTTTAAAACATATTAATTTATTTTTTTATTAATAAAATATTTGAGATATTTTCAATTGCATAAATATATATTGAATAAGGTCCGTTTAATCATATTATATGTATTTATGTGATCATCATATGGATTCACAGAAGACATAAATACAAGTTATCTTATTATTAAATAAATTTAGTTCGCAGTTGATAAATAGAGTTGTACACTCTATTTATGTTTAGATTGTAGTAAATTCATTGAATGATTTATCTTAATCATATATGAATTTACTGATGTAGTTTGACTACATTGAGCTGGATCACATATGAAATTGAATTAACCTTGAAATAACAGTAAGACTTATTAAATTTCACAGGCATTGATTTTACTGTAATCTTAATCTTGAGTTAGTTATGATTTTATGATTGTAATTGTTATTCTATTTGAGTTACCAATGGGCACGACACACAATTGTGGTCAAGATTACCCGGTATCTTGGTGAGAGCAATTATGAGTATTGGAGTTATAGACAAATAATATAGAATTTGTACGACGCATCTCTTGATGGGTTTTCGGCACTTGATCATAGAATTCTTTGGGCAGAGTGTATTAACATATTTAGTATGTTAAAAATGATCATTAGAGAAAACCAGTAAATATCAAGGAACAAGATGTAATTAAATTGATTAGACAGTTGAGATATCAATTTAATTAACGATATTGTACAAACGATTGAACAGTAAAGAAATCAATGTGGCTTGGGACGAATTATTATTCGAACATACAATTATGGAGGTCAGTTCCAATCTTATAGTGGAGTAGAGTTGGAATTAAATTATTAGGTTTGTTTAATTACATGCTTAATTGTTGTAGCCACTATTGTATGTTCCCAAATGATCCCCGGGTTAGCTCATTTAATTGACTGCGCCACTACTGAGTTAATAAGTAAGATAACTAGCTATTTGAGTTAAAAGCCTAAACACATTATTTAGTCGGAGGCTCCATGTAATGTACTTATCTCTAAGGGGCCTTGTGTTATTTTATAAGGTGGGCCTCTATAACACAAGAATAAGTAACGTGACTTTTGTTTTAATTATTTTTTAATTTAAATCAAAATGGATTTAATAGAATTAAAAAATAAATAAATATGGAGCCTAGAGTTTCCACTAAATAGAAATATAAAAGGGCTTATTTTCTCCCAAAAGAAAGAGGCAGCCACTTTATACAGATAAAAAAAATATATTTTTCTCTCTGTTGTTGAGAGAAAATTTTTTCGTGCTAGTTGCTTTGGCATTGATAAAGGTGCCCACACGTCAAATGCAGATAAAACCTTAATAATAACCTGAAAGATCATTGGTGACAGTTCATGATCTAATAAGCGTAGTGGTGACGGTTCGTGATCTAACAAGTGTAGTGGTGGCAGATCGTGATCTCGGAGCCTAAATCACTTCAATGGAAAAGTCAAATCAGATTTTCAAGTTACGATTTCTAAATTACGTATTCCTATATATTGTATGAGATATGTCCTAAAACGTTTTATAAAAATTAAAAAAAAAGGATTTTTCTCCAATAATTGATATAAGATCCATCTCATATTAATATATAAGAATTTCGTATGAAATCAATCTTGAAATTTATGTATTAGAGTGGCACAATTTATTTAGATATATATTATTTGTTTAATATATGAATAAAACATGTTTTGGTTTGTCTTAATTTATGGTTAAATTCTTTGCTGTATTTTTTTTAAATATGTAATAAGAGGGGTGATTTATTATCACCATATTTTTCTCTTGATTTATTTTACTATTATAGAAATTTTAAAAACCAAAATTGGGCTAGAAAATTTGGAAATAGCTGTAAATTAATCACGTGTCGACGGATCAAAGGGACATGAAAGAAACAAAGGCTGGATTTTTCAGTGGCGGCCACTAACCAGCAACACAAGCACGCACGCAGTAGCAGTGCACAACAGCCAGTGCGTGCGGGAAGCGTGGCCTGTGCGTGCAGCGCGAGCTGGCACACGCTGCTCGCGCAGCAAGCAACGCGCATGGCCAGCAGCCCGCGCTACACGCGCTGCATGAGCAGCAAGTTGCGTGCGCGAGTTTGGTGCGTTTCCGGCGACGTGGTGGCGGGTGGCTCGACGTCGGAGATGCGTCGGAGGTCGGCTGGCGTCTGAACAATGGCAGAGGTTTTTGGAGTTGGTGGCTGGGGAAGAACGAAAAGAAAAATATGGATTTTAGGGTTTCATGATTTTTATCATTGAGATTCCTATATTTCTATAATTGTTTCTTGGGAAAAGGACACAGAGACCCCCAACATTTGAATAAGGGACACAAAACCCCCTAATGTTTTAAAAAAGACACTCAGACCCCCATTTGTTAACAGTAAATTATAATTTTACCATTATACCCTTATAGCATATTAAAAAATAATTGTTCATTATCTAATTTATTTTTATATTATTAATAAAATTTTGAATATAACTTCATTACCCAATTTTTCTATTTAATTTTTATCAAATTTTATCTTCAAACTAAATAAATTTAATACATTGCTCAAAAATAAAAATAAATTAAATTGATTATTAATATAATAAAAATAACAATTCTCCATATGTTATTTCTTATAATTTCTTATATATAAATTAAATTGATAATTTCTTAAAAATAACAATTCTCCATATATAAATTAAATTTATTTTAATTTAATATATGTTATTTTTATATTAAATTTAATATGTTATTTTTATATTAAATTAAATTTCAATTTAATTTATTTTTATTCTTGAGTAATGGATTAAATTTGTTTAGTTTGCAGAGAAAATTTGACAAAAATTAAATGAAAAAATTAGATAATGAAGTTATATTCGTAATTTTATTAATAATATAGGAATAAATTGGATAATGAACAATTGTTTTTTAATATGCTATAAGGGTATAATGGTAAAATTATAATTTACTGTTAATAAATGAGGGTCTGAGTGTCTTTTTTGAAACATTATAGAGTTTTGTGTCCCTTATTCAAATGTTGGGGGTCTCTGTATCCTTTTCCCTTATTTTTTTTGGGCAGTTAAGTTTTAATTTTTTGCATTTAAGTTTAAAAACAGTTTTGGGCTTAAAGAATCTTAGTTTTAGGCTTAATTTCAATTGGGCTTAATGAATTAAAATGTATAGATAAAATTGAACACATTAAATTTAGTTTTGGTCCAAAAATTTTATTTTAATAAAAAATTATTATTTATTTCCTTTCAAAATTAAATTAGACCAATTATAAATTTAAAAGTCAATTTCCCCTAGTCCATTAACAAAGACAAGTTTATGGAAGATGGACATTGACAAGAAGCCCAATAAAGATTAAGCTTAGGGTTAATGTATTTTTCATTTTAGGAAAGCCATGAATTAATATTATTTAATTATTTTTTTATATATTATGTTTTGGATGATAACATGTCATGACAACATGTCATATAGAATAGGTAGTGCCACTCTATACATAATAATACATGTCATTCATTAATAATGAATCTAATTATATTGTTTGAAATTTGCACATGCTTAATAATATTTGATATCATCTAAATAATATTATAGAAAACATGCAATTAACAATATGTAGACGTTTTAAAAAAAGGAAAAACTAATTTTAAAATATTGAGTGGGATAGGGAAAATTCAAGATAAATTTTCCCACATGCTCCATTGTTAGTTTAATAATAAAATTATATATATACCTCGACTTCATGATACGGTGATGCTCCCTACGGAGGATAGATATATTAGATATTTTATTTGATAAACTTCTTCAAAAATAAAATTGAAATATTTTTCAATCAATTGTTCACCCCAACAGTGACTATTGATATGAAAAATACGTAGATTGAAACAATAGTTATACACTTAACTAAAATTTGTTATTAACCTTCTCAATAAAGCTCTGTTAGCAAATTTAGACCCAAAATGATAACGATAATTATTTATCATGTCTCTACATGAAAGTAAATAATCCAATGGATAATTGCGCCTAGTAAGTGTAGACATGACTTCCCCAATGGATAGATTGTCTATTTTGTTTTTTCAGAAAATGTCTTCCATCAACCCATTATTAATTATCCTTGTTAAAAATGAACTCACTGGCAAAAATTATTTAGATTGGAAACGCAATCTATTTAATATTCTCACTGCTAAATGCTGCAAATATGTGTTGACCCACCAATGCCCTCCAAAAGCAGCGTTATACGATTATAGAAATAAGAAGGAACCTTATGAGAAATGGTGCGAATCTAACAAAATGGCTAAGTGCTATATATTGGCTTCGATTTCTATGGAACTGCATAAGAAATATCGGAGCATGGAAACAACCACTGAAATAATGGCTAGTCTTTATCAAATGTTTGGGCAAAATACTCATTTTGCCAGAGAAGCAGCATTAAAACGTATTACAGATACTAAGATGGAAGAGGGCACAAGATTTTGTGATCATGTCCTCAAAATAATGGACTATTTGAATAAGATAGAGATTCATAGTGTTCAAATCAATGATAAATAAAAAATTAACATGGTGATTGAATCTTTACCTGATACATTCAAAGAGTTTAAGGTCAGTTATATCTTAAACAATAAATATATGACCTTAACTGAATTAATGCACGAACTACATGCTATAGAAGATTTTTATCATAGCAGAAAACTACCTGAAAAATGATTCTCTTCAAGGGTTAAGTCGAAAGACAAGAATGAGTAAGAAAGAGTTGGGATCGGCAAATTGTCCACTAAAAGAAGTGGCAAGCCAAAAGGTAAGTGTTACAAATGTGGACAGAAGGCTCATTGGAAGAAAGATTGTCCTAAGATTATTAAAATCAGGAATAGGAAATCTTTAAGCTTCCTAATTAGTTCAGATATCTATTGATTCATGCAATAGTGAATTCATAGATAACTAATCTTATTTATAATTCATTTATTTGATTTTTAGGAAACCAAGAGATTAAGTGAAGAAAGCTTTAAACAGCAGTTGAGGACATGTTAATTTATATCAATTGAAAGGCTAGATCAATTTTACAAGACTTTAGTTTTGATATTTGTCTTTATTTTTCCAAATATGAGAGGAAATTAATTTTGGTGGCTTGTTTTAATAAACAAAAGTACACTGTTATTTTTTTATCCTTTGGTTATTACTTATTTTGGTTATCTATAAAGACAATTTATATCATATAAGTCCATTAATCTATTCAAAGTAAGATATAATGATAAAGAGTATATGCATTTATCTAAGAAAAGAAATGTTTCTTCAAACCAAAATCACCTCTGATATTTATGCTTAAGTCATATAAAATATAATAAGATTTTAAGAAAATGATTAATGATAGACTTGTTGACCTATCGAGATTGATCTTTGTAATTCTATAAATCTTATTTAGAAAAGTAATATGACGAGGATGCTCTTTGAGCTAAAAGCATAACATTGTATTGGATGATTTAGCGCATACATTTATAAGTGTATACAGATTAATCAGTTTACATGTTATAAGAGGTTATGAGTATTCTATCAATCTTATTGATGAATATTCATTTTATTTATATTTGTCTAAATACGTCATGATTCCATTGCTTTTGAAATTCAAAAGAGTATGTGGATAAGACAAATGCAATTAGATGAAATTCAAAAGAGTATGTGGATAAGACAAATGCAATTAGACAGGAACATAAAAGAATTTTGATATGATCAAAATAAAGAATATCTCTATGGAGAATTCAAGCTTTATTTGGTTGTCAAATGAGATAAACTCGCTCATATAATGAACACTATGATACAACAGTGTAATTAAATGGAGAAACAATATTCTTTTGGATAAGACAAGATATATACTAAGTGGTTTATCATTTACATTTTTTATTCCAGATACTAGTATTTAAAACTGTAAAGGTTATTGAACTTAATTTCATCTATCTCAGTGTCTACCACTCCAAGAAATTATGAAAAAGTCACAAACATGGTTTGAGACACATTCGTATTTGGAGTTTACTAGTATTTGTACTAGAATCAAAGGTAGAGAATATGAATTCATGTTCAGAAGCTTGCATGTTTAAGGTATCTTAATGGAATAAGGGAAAGTCTGAATTATAGTCCTCAAGATAGGAATGTATTTATGGACATATTCTTTACTTTCTTCGAGGAAGACTATTTAATGACTTGTTACCTAAAAGTAAGGTAAAACTAGAGAAATAAAAAGGAGATCAGGTTGATGCTCAACTTTCAACACCTATTATTGAACAATAAGAAGAACAACAGCCAGCTGATCAGCACATGATTATCCCTGAATAACCATCACTTTTAGAACCTCGTCGTAGTGGGAGGGTAACTAGGTTACTTGCGAGATACATGTTATTGAGAAAAACCTATACGACGATCTCAGCTGAACATATACAAGATCTCACTGGCTATAACGAAGATCTAATAGACAGAGATGCTGAATTTTAGAAAAAGGTCATGAATCAAGAAATGGAATTTATATATTCCAATAAAATTTGGGAACTTGTAGATGCACTAAATGAGGGAAAACCTATAAGGCGCAAGTGAATCTATAAGAGAAAAAAAGGAGTAAACGGAAGGGTGGAAACATTTAAAGCAAGATTAGTAGCCAAAGGGTTTTACTCAGAAAGAAAAATCGATTATGAGGAAACTTTTTCTCCGGTTGCCATGCTTAAATCCATTAGAATTCTGCTCTCCATTACTATAGTGCTAGATTATGAAATTTAGCAAATAGATGTCAAGATAACATTTCTTAACAGGCATCTTGAAGAAAATATCTACATGCAGCAACCAGATGGATTTATACAAAATGCCAAAAACACATAGTATGTAAGTTGTAGAGATCCACATATGGATTAAAGCAAGCATCCTGGTCATGGAACATCAGATTTGATCAAGCAATTAAATCACTTGGATTCATTCAGAACATTGATGAACCATATGTGTACAAGAAGATTTAGGGAAAATTTGTAGCCTTCCTAGTTCTTTGTGTAGACGATATTCTCCTGATTGGAAATGATAAAAGAGTATTGACTACAATAAAGATTTGGTTAGCAAAAAAGTTTAATATGAAAGACTTGGGAGAGGCAATTTATATTCTTACTATCAAATTACTACCAGACTAGAAGAATAAAACTTTAACCTTATCTAGAAGAATAAAACTTTAACCTTTTCTCAAGCGGTCTATATCGACAAGATATTGACTAGATTTAGCATGAAAAATTCCAAGGCTGGTTTATTACCATTCAGACATGGAATTGTATTCTCTAAGGATCAATCACCTAAAACATCTGAAGAGATCGAGAAAATGAGACGAGTTCCTTATGCAAAGGTGTGGGAAGTCTCATGTATGTTATGCTTTGTACTAGGCCAAACATCTATTTTGTGGTAGGGATGGTTACCAGATATCAATCAAATCCTAAACCTGAATACTAGATTGCGGTCAAACATATAATGAAGTATCTAAAAAGAACTAAAAATTATATGCTTGTGTATTCTGGTGATGAACTTATTCTAATGGGTTATATTAATTCTAACTTTATGTCAGATAAGAATTCTAAAATATCAACTTTTAATTATGTGTTTACATAAGGAAGTGGAGCTATTAGTTGGAGGAGTGTGAAACAATCTTGTATCACAGACTCCACAACTGAAGCTGAATATGTGGCTGCATCTAAAACTGCAAAAGAATATGTATGGCTCTACAAATTCTTATAAGATCTTGAGGTGGTACATGTTGTAACTGCACCCTTAAACTATTTTGTGATTATGGTGGTGTGGTAGCTCAATCTATGAAACCAAGAAACCACAAGAAAAAAAACATATTGAGAGGAACTATTATCTTATAAGGGAATAGTGTAGAAATGTTATATGACAGTACCCCAAATGGCATTAGATGCTATATGGCAGATCTTATTTAAATGGTCATAAGTGGGAAACCTTTATAATTTGTACTTAAAGCCCTAGAGCATGTGCAATATGCCAGATATGCTTTAAGAGCTAGTGGGAGATTGTTGGGATTATATGCTCTTTTAAAGCATATTAATTTATTTTCTGATTAATAAAATATTTGAGATATTTTCAATTGCATAAATATATATTGAATAAGGTTCGTTTAATCATATTATATGTATTTATGTGATCATTATATGGATTCACAGAAGATATAAATACAAGTTATCTTATAATTAAATAAATTTAGTTCGCAATTGATAAATAGAGTTGGACGCTTTATTTATGTTTAAACTGTAGTAAATTCATTGAATAATTTGTCTTAATCATATATGAATTTACTGATGTAGTTTGACTACATTGAGCTGGATCACATATGAGATTTAATTAACTTTGAAATGACTGTTAGATTTATTAAATTTCATAGGCATTGATTTTACTATAATCTTAATCTTGAGTTAGTTATGATTTCATGATTGTAGTTATTATTTCATTTGAATTACCAATTGGCACGACACACAATTATGGTCAAGATTAGCCAATATCTTGGTGGGAGCAATTATGAGTATTGGAGTTATAGACTAACAATATAGAATTTGTACGACACATCTCTTGATGGATTTTCGACACTTGATCATAAAATTCTCTGGCTAGAGTGTATCAACATATTTAGTATGTTGAAAATGATCATTAGAGAAAACCACTAAGTATCAAGAAACAAGACGTAATTAAATTGATTAGATAGTTGAGAAATCGATTTAATTAACGATGTGGTACAAAGGATTGAGCAATAAAGAAATCAATGTGGCTTGAGACGAATTATTATTTGAACATACAATTATGAAAGCTAGTTCCAATCTTATAGTGGAGTAGAGTTGGAATTAAATAATTAGGTTTGTTTAATTACATGCTTAATTGTTGTAGCCACTATTATATGTTCCCAAATGATCACCGGGTTAGCTCATTTAATTGACTGCGTTACGACTGAACTAGTAAGAAAGATAACTAGTCATTTACGTTAAAAACCTAAATACATTATTTAGTGGGAGGCTCCATGTAATGTACTTGTGTCTAAGGGGCCTTGTGTTATTTTACAAGGTAAGGTGGACCCCTATAACACAAGAATAAATAACGTGACTTTTGTTTTAATTATTTTTTAATTTAAATCAAAAGGGATTTAATAGAATTAATAAATAAATAAATATAGAGCCTAGGGTTTTCACTAAATAGAAATATAAAAGGACTTATTTCTCCCAAAAGAAAGAGGCAACCACTTTATACAAATTAGAAAAAAATATTTTTCTCTTTGTTGTTGAGAGAAAAATTTTCTTGTGCTAGTTACTTTGGCAGTGATAAAGGTGCCAACACGTCAAGTGCAGATCAAACCTGAGTAATAACTTAGAAGATCATTGGTGATAGTTCGTGATCTAACAAGCGTGGTGGTGACGGTTCATAATCTAATAAGCATGGTGGTGACGGATCGTAATTTGGGCGCCTAAATCACTTCAGCAGAAAAATCCAAATCGAATTTTCAAGGTATAATTTTTAGATTAAGTATTCTTTTATATTGTATGAGATCGGTCCTAAAAAGTTTTATAAAAATTTAAAAAAACAGATTTTTCTCCAACAGTAAAAACGTCCTTGATTTTAATAAAGTCTGAAATTTCTGGATTAAAAGATGACTCATTGATTACATATCTAATTAATTATGTAGAAGATAAAGAAGAATGACGAACAGAGCACATGATCACCTAGAGCAAGGTATTCATAGGTGCCTGCTAGCATAGTTATATTGGAGGAGTCTGGAGTTAGAAGTCTAGCCACGCCAAAGTCAGCAACAAATGCCTCCAATTCTATACTTAAAAGCACGTTGTTGCTTGATATGTTGCGGTGAATGATCGGCGGTGTGCGGTTATGATGCAAACAAGACAAAGCATGTGCCGCATTCTTTATCGCATTCACCCTCTTAGCCTGATCAAACTCAACAGCTTCATCATCATTGCCTAGAACACACAACAAGCTGCCCCTCTCCATGCACTCATAGATCATAAACATGCATTTCTTGTGCAAACAAAAGCCACAAAGCTTCACAATATTTTGATGCCATATATTAGATAATACACAAGCCTTATTTTGAAAACTCTTGATGAAAAATAACTCCTCAGAACTATGAAGCTTCTTCAAAGCAATTATTTTACCACTGGCTAGCTCTGCTTTATAGACACTGCCGTAGCTTCCGGTTCCAATGCAGTATTTGATGTCAAAGTCCTCGGTGGCTTCATCCAACTCTTCAAATGCAGTTTTACCATTAAAGTTCCATACGAAGAAGATATCCAAGCTCTTGGTTGCTTCTTTTGCCTGTTCAGAATCATCCTTATTTCTTGTAAAGAGATAAATGATGCCAATGAGTAAGATGACCAGAAGCACAACTAAAGGAAGAAACACTTTAATTACTAGCCCAATGGAAACGTTCCGGGTTTTCTTCTTGGAGTCATAACTAGAAGGTGTATCAATTCTACAAGGAGGCAAACCACTAAGCTTGCTGCACAAACCTTTGTTGCCAATAAATGCCTCTGCTGAGTATGTAGTTAGTGTAGAATCCGAATTTCTCCTTCGAAATTATCATATGAAAAGTTGATGAAATTCATAAATTTTGTACCATCAAGAAAATCAGAAATGGTACGAGAGAGTTGATTGTGGGATACATCCAGGTATTGTAAGGTTTCTATTGAATTAAGTTGGGACGGTATCGTCCCATTGACGAGGTTATACTTTAACTCAAGAAAAGACAAGCTTGAGAGTTTTCCCATCTCTAATGGAATTCTTCCGCTTAAACTATTGTTACTCAGTATCAATATTTGCAACACCGAGCAGTCCCCGATTCCAGTTTGAATGGGACCACCAAGTTTATTATTGGAGAGGTCTAATCGTTGAAGGCGAAAGAGTCCTCCAATTACATGTGGTATTTGCTTATTTGGCCAAAGAGTAAATTTGAGAAAAGTAAGTTTAGTTAACTTTGTGAGCTCAAGTGGGATGCAACTATGCATTTTGTTCCCTGGCAATTGCACCAGAAGTAGATGACACATATTCCAATTTCTGGAGGGAGAGTTTCTACATTCAAAGGGAAAGGGATTAATGTCAATAAGTTATAGCCCTGTTTGATATTGTGGCTGGCTGGTCGTTGTTTAAAAGATAAAAAATTAAAGTATTTAATAAACACTTATTATTGTGGTTTAAAAGATAAGTTAATTTTTTTCACACTTATATGATAAAAAATCTACAATAATTTCACTCTTCTTGTTAAAATTATTATTTAAAATTATATGAAAACACATTATCAACTTTTATTTTCGTTACATCTTCTTTTTCATAGTAATTATATCTTAAAAGTTACAACCACAATAGTTATAGCTTAAGAGCAACTAATAATATTGTTGGCGTACTTGTAAGATTATTTTAGGCTAGGCTAAGACATCTGAGCTTGGAAAGAATACAAATTTGTGATGGAATGCTTCCATTTTAACCTATTGATCTCTAGACTCAGAATTTCCATGTTTGGCAAGTACGAGAATTTGAGTCTACCAAATTTCCCCTTCAATTGTTTATTTCTCAAAATTATCTTAGTGATGCGTACTGCAGTATTGCAAGTTACACCAGCCCAACGGCAATGATCTGGTAGTATTGTTGGCAAATCTTTGGCTCCACCAACCAGTTTTAAGTAAAGCTTTCCTTTCTAATTGTATGGATGATAATTGCAGCAAATATACCAATATTATTAGTAACAAGGCACATTAAAATGGCAGCCCATATGATCGCTACCCTAGAAAGGGAGGACAAAGGCATCATGCTTGAAATCTTTTGGTTGGTTCTGCTATTAACAGCAATAAGCTTTTATAAACGGTTAAGCCAAAGCTCATTTAAGCATATATTAATTTCTTTTCCCCCGTCTGCTCTTCTTAGTATAGACTTTGACCTTCATAAAATTTCTAAGCAATATTTTATTTCCATCTTCACCAACTTGAACTTGTCAGTCAATACGACTGAATTCAACCTAAGGTTTGGAGTTTCAACATTCCATTATTATTAATTTATTATTATTAGGGATGTCAAAAAACCCTACGGGGACGGGTACCCTCGGGGGTTTTTCCCATTCGGGGAGGATATGAGAATAATTTCATACCCAATTATTTAATTGGGGAAGGGACATGAAATTTTTTTTTACCTAATTTCTTATTCGGGAAGGGGACAGAAATGAGGTGGAATCCTCATCCCCTACCCATTTCCACATTTTCATTTTTATTTTTATTTTTTAAAATTACTAGTAAATAAATTATAAAATTATAAATATTGGTAAAAATAAAAAAATCAAAATACTTATATTATTAAACTTTTAGGTCTAATTAACTAATTAAAGTCCTAAATTTTTATTTAGGACATTTAAAAAATCGGGTAAATTCTATTAGCCTAAAAATTTGGTTTTAATTTTAATATTCATTAAATGTTTTAAACTTAAATCTATTTTTTATTTATTTTTAGATGTTATAATTGCCCACAACGAATCACAATTTTAATATCTAATCTAATCTAATCTAGTCTAATATAATATTTGCTGTTGATTTGCTCCGACTTAACTATTGTGTTGTAAAGAGAATAGTCCACATTTATAAAGTACCTACGCCACCATTGAAAAAGTTAATTTTGAACCTAAATTCAATTTTATTTGTAACAATTTTATATTAAACTATCAATTTATTCATAATAGTTTGTAAAAAAAGTTTGTATCCCTTACATGCTGCGTTACTTACTAATTTAATGTATGTGACTTTTGTAATGAATATTAATGTAAGATATATTTCAAACTTTACTTTTTTTAAATTTTTTTATTTTAATATGATTAACTAAAAATCGAAAACAAAAAATATATCAATTATTCGGAGATCGGGGAGTCTCGGAGATCCCTTATTATTAATCGGGGAGGGGATGGAGGTTCTCTCAAGTAATCTTGATGGGGACGGGGAGGGAACGGAGACATCCGCAAAATATCGGGGATGGATACGGGGAGATTGGTCCCTCCCCTCCCTCCCCATTGTCATCCCTAATTATTATTGTTTAAAGAAAGAGATCAGAAAAATCAAGTAATGACATCAAAATATTTGGATACCTTTTATGAAATTAATTTAATTAATAAATTACACTCCTTGGTATTGTTGAAAAAAGTTTGGGCCAGGTCACATATATACTTGGTTTAATATACTGGATCAATCAAATAGTTAATAAAAGAGTAGAAAAAAATGTTTGGTCCAAGTCAGATAACTTGGAAGTTACTTAAGTTCAGATGGTATTGTGTAGCTTTTATCATTCTTCATAGAATGTGAAAGTAGCGATGGCAAATGGGATACGCTGGCTAAGGGGTTAAGGTTTGTGAAAGTTCAACCCAATCTATTATTAAATAAGTTGAGATAAAATCAATCAAACTCAATTAAATAAAATATTTTTAACTTAATTCAACCAAATCCTTAACTCATTGGATTAGGTTGGGTTGGATTAATTTGGTTGAAAATTAAATTAAAATTAAATAAAGAAAAATATGAAATTTATTAAAATTAAATATAAATATATTATAACAAAAACATTTTGTGCACTGTCGTGTACATTAAAAAAAGCTAAAAAAACCAACTATCTTAGATTAAGAAAATTTCGACAACGCGCTTCTAGATTTTATTCCCGAATTCCCGCATCTCTTTTTCAATTCTAAATTCAGACTTTTTAGATAAATAACTAACATCATGTCCATTAACAAAATGAAAGTGATATATAATTACGAACTGTTACGTATTTACTAAAAATAAAAGAGAAATTGAAATCAATTTACTTTTAGAATTAAACTTATAAGAAATAAATTAAATAATATGAGACAGTAATTTAGTTTTGGATCTAGAGTCTATAGCAGTAGATACGATAATGAAATAGTCTCTTCCGTAAAACAATAAAAAGAATTAAAAATGAAATAGTCTCTTCTGTAAAACAATAAAAAGAATTAAAAATGAAGTTTGTTGTTTAAATCTTTAGGATTTTAAAATTGAGGATAAACATATTATTATTATTATTATAGGTTGGGTTAGGCTAAATGGATTCATCATAATTAACTCAATCCAATCTAATTATTAATTGGGTTTGAAAAAAGAGTTGGACTATTGGCACCCCTCCAAAATTCTTCTGAAACCCCTCTTTCAATAATGCTAAACTTAATTTTCTATTATTTTCTCGCTCCTCACAAAAAAATTTTTATGGGTAATAAACTTCTTGATAAAAATTAATTAATTAAATAAAATATTTGTAAGATTATGATGTAAAAAATTTTATTATGAGCCTTAAAAAAGACATATAATTTTGTCAGAATGTGTTTTGTTTATTATCAATAGATTGTTTTAGTAATTGAAGAAAACTTTATAGAGAATTTGAGAAAAATTACATGTGTGAGTTTGACGAGTTTTTTTTTTTTAAGAGAGAAAATACAAGTTTGAAGTAAGAGTAAAATAGATGTGAGATATATTATAATATTTATTTTTAAATGTAATTATAACAAAAGAGGGGTTTAAAAGAATCTTGGAGGGGTGCCAATAGTCTAACTCTTGAAAAAATTGATGCAATTAATCTACAACAATCCATTTAACCCATCAAAATTAGATTGGGCTGGGTTAGGTTGAACCACCCTATCAAAGAAGGTCCTTAAAAAACTCCTATAAACTCCACCAAAAATTAAAACAATTAAATGAATTTCTTAGGACACCCCTTCTCATTCCAAAAATAACCCTTGATGACTATCTCAATTGTTGCTGAAAATCAAATCCCCTACAATGATGTTCTTGTTGCTCATAAATTGATTTTTACTTCTTGTTTTTCAACTTTTCGTTGATATTAGAAGTCGTAATTCTTGTTGCTAGAAGAATATTTTTATTTTTTAAATAAAAAAAAAGACATCTAACAAGTTAGGCCTAAAGTGAATTAAAACAAAATTTGTAAAAAAGTCCGAATTATTGCGTTGCAATTTATGTTGGCCTCTGTTTTTTTATGGCTATGGAATCCGTACACAATTTTGTTATCTTGGTTTTTCTACATCGAAATTCAATCACCATAAATGCGTCTCTATGATTTAAGAAGCAAAGAAGAAGTTTTTTTTTTTTTAAGGTAATTTAAATTACGGTTAAAATAATAAGAGTATAGAAGGGGTTTCAAGAAGACTTTAAGATGGTGTTTGGTTGGGAGGAGAATAGAGGAGAAGAAAGTAATTTAAATCTTTTTTTATTTTCATTGTTTGGTTTGATAAAATATATAAGAATTTAATTTCCATCATAATGTAGAATTTTGATTCTACACCAAGTAGTGAATAATTTAAATTTCTCTTATGTTGGAAATTAAAATTTCTAAAATTACCCTTCAACTTTTTAACTTGTTTAATACCATTAATAATTATTATTTATAATTTTATTTTATTTATTTAATATTATAAATGGACTTTCGCCGGAAAGTCGCTGGACCGCCGTCGCACTTCACCAGAAAGTCGATGGATCTTCATCAGACATTGCCAGAAAATTATTGGACTGTCACTGGACCGTCACCTGACGTCACCGGACTTCACTGAAAAGTTGTTGGATTACTGTCGGAACTTCGGTAGAAAGTCACTAGATCTCCACCGAACAATCATTTTATTTTATATTATATATATATATTTCATTATTAATATAAATAATTTAATATCTAAGATAAAAAAATAAATTTGTCTAAATAAAAAAATTATAATTCTTTTTCTTATCAAATTTTATATCAAACCAAACAATAAAATTTAATTTCACTACTCTTCTTCATTATTTTTTTTATTTTTCTTCATTCCACTCTTTTCCTCTCCTCATTTTTCTTTCGAACCAAACATTACCTCAAGGGTTGGCCAAAGCTTCACTAATAGTAAAAAAATCTGCGGGATCCGAATTGAACCTGTGGGGCCAGCACATTCAAGTTGGCTACGGACAATTGAGAAGCTTCAAAAACTTTCGGGCCTAATTTGGGGGCTAGGCCCAAAGCCCATAATTAATTCGGCTTAAAACTGCTTGATAAGGTGGTTATTATTTAATCCTCCTGCCATGTGTACATTTGAATATGTAGACATGTCATATATTTTGAAAACTGATTGACAAGTTGATTATTACAACAGAAAGGGCACAATTTTCTCTTTTATTCCTCCTCACAAACCTTCTCTTGTTTTCCCCCCTTCTGTACAGATACAAAGCCTCAGGAGCTTGCAACGAAAAGACTACAACACAATAAATTGTTGATGACGAAATCCATCGAGAGAACAGACAAACAATTCTTAATTAGCCATATAACATAACTAAAATCCCATACCTTTTATACTACTTATTGATGATCAGCCTGTGGTTTCTAAATATTTAATCTGAAAAATTAGTTTATTGGGTGGATGTGGAGGGATCTTTCCTACGTATATATTTAAATAACTCCCCTCTACTAATCAATATGATACATAACTCAACAAAAACATCTGAACTTAAATTATAGAATCAGTAGAATATCAAAGGAAATTGTCGATTACTCTTCTGCATGAGGATATTTTGACCTCCATTTTGATGATAAATCTGATAATCATGATCTTCCTCAACAAGATGCTAGCAAAAAACTGCGTTGACTCACATCCAAACCACATATCACGGCAACCTTGGAGGACGAACCTCAAGTTAATGATAGGGTCAATTTCCAGTTGTCCAAATTCAAAAAACGTAACAATGTTTCAAGGACTCAACAACCCTATGACACCTTTGTCTACCACGCGTGAGGAGGCCCCAATTCTCTTGTCCCTTGATGGCCAACTAGCTAGAAAAGAAGACAATGTGCAAGAAAAAATGGAGATAATAAGCAAAGAACTAGTGGGGAGCAGATTATTCTTCATCCATTTTCCGAGTTGCCATGCACATGATGAATTCCTTGCTTTTACCACTTGTGCCTATCAAAGTGCACTACCTCTTATGTGTTTGATATTGAGGTTGGATAGCTGTAATTTTTAAGTTACAGTGTTAAAATGTTTAATAAACACTTACTATTGTACTTTAAAAACTATATTGATATGATTTTTTACTTGTATAATAAAAAATCTATTATATATTTAATAATTTTAATAAAATTATTATTTAAAATTATATTTATTACATATTATTAACTTTTGTTTCATAATTATAGTTTTTTTTTCCTCAGCAGTTGTAATTTAAAAGGTACAGTATCTTAATCCCAAATAACACCTAAATAGTAATGACACTTTAGTAGTGAATTTGACACAATTTCCACGTCTTCACGCAACACTACTCACTTTACTCTGTAGACTAGTGAATTGATGCTATTGAGTTTTAAAGACAACACATTGTTTCCGTTCTTCCAACTTCTTCACTCTCGCGACTGCTATGCCTAAAACTCAAATTGGCTCTGTGATCTCATCTTGAAACTCTTATTTAAATCCACCAATATATTTTGTAAGTATTCTAAATTCTGGCTCGATCATATTATTTCTGGCATATAGATGATAAAATTATCTTGTGTAGTCATTGACACTGATTTGCTAGTTGGCAGTTCTGATATTTTAAATACAACTATTGCTTGTAATATGCTGACAACAAATACTCTTCCATCATCCTCTGCAATCTAGCCCACAGTCTGATCATTGGCTTTCCAATAACTTCTTCGATTTTGCATGTGTTTGCCACCATGTGGATGTCCACCCTTTAACTTAAATGCCACTAGCTTAACCCAGTTCTCTTGAAAAATCTCCATATGCTCCAAGAAATTCTCTACTTCTGTTATCTAGTTTAAAAATTCTACAATATGCATCCTACCATAGAATTTTGGAAGATCTACATTAATCTTGTAATCTGAATTCCTTCCGCCTTTTCTTTCGTAATCTACATATTCATCATCCTCCAAATTGCTTACTAGGGTCTCATCCATGTGCTCAGGCATTCGTCTCGCAGGCCTGGGTAATAAGGCACTAACTAGCTGTTGGCCCTTTGAGGAACTACCTCATAATTATATCCCTGAGGTATCCCCTCATGATTATAATCTTAAGATTGTTCTTCACAGATGCTTGTTCCATGGTGACAAGCAGACTTGCTCTAATACCAATCGACAATGCAGAAACATAAAAAATTGGTAGATAAGAGAAATTAAGTTTCTTAATAATAAAAATTTTGTTAAAAAAGTCTCGATGATAAAAACTCGGATTTTAGATCCCTTTTATATTAACCTTAAATATTGTGAATTGACAAAAATAAGCAAACCTTAAATATTATTTTCTAATAAAATTCTCCTAAGCTAAATAGGAAGAACAAAACAAACGACACCAAATCTGTCATCTAGAAGAATAGATAAAAATCCTGAAAATAATAAAAAAATAAAAAATAACTTAAAAGTAAAAAACATCTAGGAAAGAAATAAAATTTCTTGTTCGACCATGGGCAGCCATTTTGTGCTTGATTCATCTCGTCGCAAGCTAAAATGGTATATGATATGCCTAAAAAAGACATATGTTGCTCATGTTATGACATTTGAAAAGTACTCTGCTCATCATATCCAACCATCTTACATCAATATGCTCCAAAGTGTTCCAAGTGGTTAAATGGTCTAATCAAATTCAGGACCAAAAAGTCTAGGATTTATTAGATACCTTTATTATTCAGCCATTCAATTCATCATGCATGCTTCCTCTTCAAAGTTCAGTCTTCAAAGTAAGTGAATAAAAAGTTTGATATATCATCAAACTATGTACTAATCATTCACGATATTTTGCAATTCCGTGAATGACACACAAGATCAGAATTAATTCAATATATAGAGCGTAGGGCGTGGTTTTGTTATCGGGAACTGCTATAAAATATTACGGGAAATTTTAGAATACATCAAAAATATTATATCTAAATAATACATTTATAGCATTTGTAGTTAAATCAAATACAACTACATGATGCTTGTTTTTAAACAATTACACATGTTACATACAAGCACTAATTGAGTGTGGTATTACTGGGTATTACTGATGTGCTCTAAAATCTCTCCTCTATTATTGTACTAGTAAGAGTAGTAAAACAATAAAAGGCTTAAACAAGCTATATATATATATATTCTTCAAACCTTAATTTAAAACACTGCAAACGTTTCAGACCTTCTGTCAAAATTTTGGAACATTTCTTTTGCCAAATAGCATTGCTGAAATTCAAACTAACGGAAGTTTAAATTTATTTCTCAGCCTCCGAGTTTATCACTTCTCAAACTCCAATGTTCTGATTCTTAAAAAGGAAAAAGTCCGGCCAGTTAGATAATTATTCTAAAAAAGAAAAAACTTGTATATCTCGAGTCCTTAAAAATAAAAAACAAGTCAAACCAAGAAGATAGAATAAAAGACGTGTGGTTAACAATGTAGATTTGATGACTTGATTGGGTTTACTCCCCAGGTTGAGTCGTTGGGAAGTCGCATTTATTGGGAGAACCTGTGCCTTCCAGTTTGAGTGGTGAGATATTAGTTTCGTTGAGATGTTCAATTCAACAGTCAATCTTAAACACTACAATAAACCCAATAGGTTAAGTGGCATTTTCAAGCGTATAAGAACTGAACTACGGGGACTACAACACCAGCAAATATTGAACTTTCGGAAACATGCAACAACATCGAGGAGGCAGGAGTCAGGATGATGATCAGACACTCCGGGCAGGAATCAAGATCCGAGAAAAGAATTTCGAGTTGATGGATTCTCTTTACAAGGCTGCAGTAGAAGGTCATATCGATCAATTCAGGGCACACGCAACGACCCTTGATCAAATATTGACACCCAAGGAGAACACAATCCTCCATATTCACATCACAGCCCGACCTCCAACAAAGCTTAACATCTTCTGGAAGATCGGTCTTAACAGGAAATCTGCAGAGAACGAAGGAAATTTTGTGAGAAAGATTCTAGACATGTGTCCTGATCTGCTGTGGAAAGCCAATACCAAAGGGGAAACTCTGCTGCACATCGCCGCCAGGCACGGGCATGCTGATATAGCGAAGGATCTAATTGATGAATGCAAAAGGCCTTACCAGAACGACCCAGAGAAATGTGTTGAAGCTGCGAGGATGATGCTGCTGGCGGTGACGAATGAATCCAAAGACACGGCCCTGCACGAGGCTGTCCGGCATAATCAAGTTGACGTGGTGAAGTTGTTGACCAAAGAGAATCCCAGGGTACCGTATGATGCCAATAAAGCCGGCGAGACTCCCTTGTACTTGGCTGCGGAGAGAGGATACAAACATGTCATGAAAGACATTTTATCGACTTGCAAATCCCCAGCTGACCATGGACCAATGGGAAGAACGGCTTTACACGCAGCTGTATTTTGCGAAGATGAAGGTAAACCTACGATTATTATTATTATTATTAATTTTTTTTAATAAGAGTGGGACTATTGGCACCCCTCCAAATACCTCTTAAAACCCTTTTAATTATTTTATGATTTTAGTCTTTATTAAAATTACATAATGGGACAATTTTTAATTAAACTTCACTAAAAAATTAAATAATTTTCCCTTAAAAATTCTTTATAAAGCATATTTTCGTATAACAATTTTAAATTCTAGTGGCCGCCACATCCAATGTAGAATTTTACAAATACCCAGCTATGAGTGTCACAATCTCATACTACCACCACTCTAAACAAATTCCCAAGTAGTTGGGCATAGCCAACTTCATTAATGACCCTATCCCACCATACACTCCTCTAAATCCAATCCATCCATGGTCTATGCCCATCTCATCAAAATAAATTAGCTCTAATGAATGCCATTGAAAAGTAATTTCCAAATGCAACTAATTCATTTTGTGCAAAAATGGGTATTACGACATCTCACGTTTCAAGATTTCCCTTCATCTAAAATTAATTTTCATGTTGCTTAAGAGTTTAGACAATAAAAGTTGCTAAGGAAGGTGAAGACAAGCAGCAAATTAAGATTGAAACCTCTGAAATTTCAGACTATAATGAAGAACAACTCTTTGAAACTTGTTTATTACTCAAGTTCTTATGCCCAAAATAAAATATATAAAGAAAATAATTTATTACTACTGCAACGGAGAGAAGAAACTGTTATTTTTTTAATTTAAGAAATCCTTTTGTTGAAATGGAGTTTCATAATAAAATAAATAAAAATTAAAGAATGAGTTTACACTAATAAGTTTTAATTAAGGGTATTTTTGTCATTTAAGAAGGTGTTAAAAGAATTTTATAATCTTTTTAAATATTTTAATGGGGTTAATAAATAAATAGAGTGTTACGAGATATTTAGAGGGGTGCCAATAGCCCCACTCTTTAATGAACCTTGTCATGTGGAGAAATTTTATTATAAAAAAAAGAGTAATCGAAATATTTATTTAGAGATATAATGCGGCTTATCCTAACAACAAAACCTACAATTAATTTTATATTACACACACACACACACATATGCGTGTGTGTGTGTGTGTTTGTGTATTATTGTTGAAAGTTAATTGGCAATATAAGAAGAATTAGTTTCCAGAAAGTTTTAAGTTAAAATCTAAAGTTAGTTCACTTGAATTGTAAAAATCAAGTGGGCAATTGTAGAATATGGTTAAAAATATAAGCCAAGCTATACTGTTGGTGGCTGTTTAAAAATGTGTGGTATAACCAACAAGCACGTACATCAACTGGCATGGAGTTGTTCTATCTTAATCAAGGTCCTCAGTTCGAGATTTGGGAATGCAGTTGCGTTAAATACTTATTAAGAAAACTTTGTTGCCCTAGTGATCCGACTTAGCTCGAATCTGAATTAGTCGGGACCCAATATAGTATTCGAATACCAAATAATTTAATGCACCGAAAAAACATGTGTGGTATAAATTAAAGTCAAGTAAATCGTCTGGTCGAAAAATAGGTTAGCAAAATGAGTGATCCTAGTGTGTTCGTCGGTTGGCACAGCCTATAAATACATGTCCATGTCGGCAATTATAGTAGTGAAGTCGAAAGCATAACAAAAAGGACCCAAATTAAAATAAATGCTCTCTCTTTAGTCAAATAATCTCAACTACAAGTGTTTCCACCTCACTCATTCTAGCCCACTACCTTCCTCTGTTCCAGCATTTATAACATGCATGGTTGTTATTATATAAATCCGTAAGTTTTTGAGTGCCTCTGTTTTAAAGACCATTTTATGTCATGACAAGTTTCCGTCAATACATTCAATAAATATTTGTTTTACACTTTTAGATACCAAGCACACTCTCACTCAACCCTCTAATTAGAATGTATTCTCTTGGACTTCAGCCATGTGCCTTTCGCTTTCAGTGCAAGAAGCAAACTCACTAAGTAGACTACGCATCGTGGAATAGTTATGGGCTAGACTTTCTATGGACTACAACTTGACAAATTTAGTCATCAATGTAATATTGTATGCAAAATTCACATTTTTATAAAATGACAGTCGTAGGACTTACACAATTTGAGAGCGTTTCTAATAATTCCTTCATTGACAATTTGTGTTTTGTTGTTATTTTCTATAGAAATGACAAAAATGTTACTGGACTTCAAAAAAACTCTGACCAGCAAACCGGATCAGCGAGGATGGCTCCCACTTCACTTGGCTGCACACCTGGGATGCTATAAGGTTTTGAAGGAATTACTTAATGCTGATAAATCTGCAGCCTACAAAGTTAATAATGAAGGAAATATAGCTCTTCATCTTGCAGCTGGTAGAGGCAAAGTATATTCAATGCTAGAGCTTATACAGAGTTGTCCAAGTTGCTGTGAAATTACTGATAACGAAGGGTGGAATGTTTTTCACTTTGCCGTGCATAGTGAAAGTAGAAAGGCGGTCCAATTTCTCTTAAACAATCACTCTCTTGGAAATCTTGTGAACGAGAGAAATCACCAAGGAAAAACACCACTCCTAGAACATGCTGCTTCTGATTCTTATATGAAGTCTTTCATATGTCACCCTAAAGTGGATAAGCTGGCGTTCGACAATGAAAACCATAATGCTATAGATACGATCTTGTTGGACATGTTTTATTTTTCTCCCAATCAGGTAAGGCAATTGATTCATATACAAATAATTTCATTAGGTGCTAAAAGCTAATTTCTTTTGGCACGATAAATACAATATTGAAGGTGATAGTATTTTTTTTTTTTTTTGGTGAGTTAACAACTGTTGGATAGGGATATTTCCACCCCACTATTTTTATAAATCTACCCCACTTCTAGAAAATAATTACAACGAGTTCACAATATTCTTAAAAAATAAAAATTAATAAAATTTTTGTACAGTTAATCAATTAATCTTTCTATAGTTTTTTTTCTCAGATTTGTTGACCATCTTTAATCATAAATTTTAATATAAGTTTTATTTTACTATTTTATTATTATGATTTATTATTCTGATATAAAAAGATAAAATTGCCCCATAGAACATTAGTTATTATATCTAATAATTTAGGTATTTAATTTTGCAACTTATAATCTAATATTTTTAAATGAAACCTAATCATTATTTCACTACCCTTACATATAACTAACATAAATTTGGCAGTCTAATAATTTACATGAGAATTGTACTGTCAAGAAACTATGTTAATTTAATTAAAAAATAATAATCACACTAATAAAGTAGTATTAGAAACAATGAGTTTGGTATTAATTAGAAAAAAATATTGAAGTTAAAGTAAATTCTTGATAATTTTACTTTATAAGGATAAAATAATCAATTTAAACTTATGTCAAAACAATATTTGTAATCAAGCATACTAAATAAATCTAAGTCACAAAAAAGTGAATTAACCTAGATTTAATTAATTAATTTTCCAAAACTCTTCTTAATTTGAAAATTTTAAAAGTAATGTGCAACTTCTATAATTATTTTTTGAAAATAATATGGATTCACGAAAATGTGGGGTGGAGATATCATCATTCATAACTGTTTGTACAATGAGTTCATGATTCTGTCTAAAAAAGCATATGCTTTATGTATATTGTTCACACCAAAGGGGGATGTTATATATTTTTCTCAAGCTGCAAGATTAAAAAAATGTCATGAATTGAAGCAGGTTAAAAAAATACTGCATTGAAATTTATATTTTTCTTATCTTTTATCTTAATCTTCACTTTATTAAAAAGAATATTTTTAAGAATTAATTTTTATGTGGCTAATTTTTTTTTCCTAAGTAACATCTCAATATTTTTTCTTCACAAGTACTAGGTAGCACTCGCTCATTATAGGCTAAATTGTAAAATTAGTAAAATTATTTATTATTTTATTTTATCATTTAATAAATGAATGTTATATCACTTAAGATGATAGTAATTTAAATACTATTTAAAAAATATAGCATTACTCTTCTATTTACGTGCAGGGTTGCAGTCAAGTATCTGTTTAGCGTAAATATTTTTTTTTCAATTACCTATGTAAAAATTTTTATAATTTTTCTGTCTAAATTTGATTTTTTTATGAATAGGCACTCTATAACTTTTACATTTTGACAGTTACCCATTTTTTCAAATCCTTTTACCCTTAAATATTTATATTATCATTTTTGGCCCCCTAAACTTTAAATTCTGCTCCCCTGAGTGTATGATGATCATTTTACCAATCGTTTCCTCTGCATGCTCGTGACTTTTAATGTGAACCTGTGGATATCGATTATATAAATTATTTACGAAACTAGTTGCACCGTCGTTATAAATATTTCAACACATTGTCGCAGCTATCCTTCGTATGGTGCTTGCTTAGACAAAACGGTTTCCGGGGTCGCCGACACATAGAGGATGGAGGTGGGGAAATAATGGATAATGAAGGTAACATAGTGAGAAATAAGAGTGATTATAGAAAAGAAAAGAAAAAATTAATAGACAAGGCCTTAGAGGAATTTCTAAAGAAAGGAAAGGAAGGACATCTAGTCGTGGCTGGACTTATAGCCACTGTTACATTCACCGCAGGTATTACCATGCCCGGTGGTTACATTGATGAGAAGGGCCCAGACCAGGGGACAGCAGTTCTAACAAGAAGTAGAGCTTTCCAAGGATTTGTTATATCGAATAGCGCGGCGATGGTTTTCTCCAGCTGTGCGGTTTTTGTTCACCTTTTTGTGTCACTATTACCAGACAAGAGCTTCGAATTCTTGATATGGAATCTGGGCCAAGTACTTATAGTTGCTGCCATGTTTGCGATGGTGTTAGCATTCCTTTTAGGCGCATACGCAGTTCTATATTGCAGTGCCAAAGTACTTGCGGTTATTGCTTGTGTCATTGTTGGCTTCTTCTTTTCTGTCTATGTGTATTTCCTACCACTTGGGTTTTTGCTGAGACTGGTGATAAGATTGGTCTACACTACCTTAAAGATGTTGATGTCTGAGTCCAGACGAATTTACCTTCGTGTTCTTCGATGACTTGGGCACATCTTTTTGTGGCGAAAAATTACTCACTGTTAACGGTTCGACACTAGATAGCCACATGCCTTTTACGGCTCTATTTGTGTTGTATTGAGCTGTTGTTCTACGCCTGTACGTGCGCTGCTGGAGAACTATCAACATTTTCTAGTATTCAGAAAGAACTGTGTGTTGCGTTTTTCAATCTGTCTTCATTAATTTGATCATTATCATCGCTACTTCGTTTCATATTGTTTTTGCCCTTTTTATGTTAGGCTAAAACATTAAAAGTATTGTTTGGGGAATGAAATAGGGTGACCAAGATAAGGTGTTTGCTCATACATTATATATTATCATGCTCTCCTCAATCAAAAGTGAGTAAATAGTTGATAGGCTACCAGGAGATTATTTGGTCATCTCAAGCATATCATCTCGACTAGAATGTTATTTGGTGACTTCGAGCACATCACCTCGACCAGGATTTGATTTGCTGACCTTGAGCACATCATCTCGATTAAGAGATTATTTGGTCACCTTGAGCATATTACCTGGACTAGGAGATTATTTGGTGACCGCGAGCAGATTATCTCGACAAAGAGGTTACCGGGAAGCACGACTTAGTTAAAACAAATCTCACTTATTTTTTCTGAAATATTAGGGACCATAATCTTAGTCGGTTTAAAATTAGTAGTCTTCTTGAGAGTTTTAGGAGAGAGGATAAAAACTGCTATAATTTTTTATAAATACTCTTGGAAAGGGAGGGAAAGGGGGATTATTTTTTTCTCTCTCTCTGGGTGATTGAACTCGTGATCTTTTTCTCTCACTACCACTGGGAAACTTCTCTTTCTCTCATGATTTCTTTTTCTTCAAGATTGATTATTTTCTATTCTTTTCCCATAAATTTACTTAAAAGCTTTTGTATCCATAATTAAACCATGTGAATTGTGGTACGAGTTTTTCTAAGTAGACTCAAATCGCTAACTTGAGCGTCGGAGGATTTTCGCCAAAAAAACTTCCCGCGCCTCCTAATTGTTCTTTGTGCTTACAAACTCGCGGGTTATCTGCTCATAGCTCATCTGGTCATTGGTTATCTGCTCATAGAACATCTGCTCATGGTGCTCACTAATCAGCAGCTCGTAGATTATCTGCTCATGAATTATCTGTTTGTGGTGCTCACTGATCAACAGCTCATAGATTATTGGCTCATGAATTATCTGCTCATGGTCAGAGAATTTCTTAGAGATTAACAAGCCGCTTCTCCACCAAACAAATTTAATCTGACGCGGGGATGTAGTTATTGAGTCAACAACCGACTCAAATAGATTTCTGCATCAACAAGTACTATTGTCTTTGTGGTGCTTAAGAAGGCCTAAGAAATCGATCTTTAGGCCACCATGGGCGAGGAACGTGTTTTGGACAATAACTGTTGAGTGTTGAAAGAACCAGAGGGAAGGCTAGAAGTGGCCTTTGAGCTTCTCAGGACGGACAGGATCTTCTCAGGAAGAACATTGAACCTGGAGAAAAGAGGAAAAGCCGATAGGATGCGGCACCACGGTTTCCGTCGACGGCACTCCGACGTCAATGGGGTGGTGATAAATGGAGAAGGCCCGTGTGGAAGCCATGAAACTCAAAGAAGATGAAAATGGTTGAGAAAGTTGAAGAGTGAGAGAGAGCATGTAAATTTTACCGAATGGAAGATGAAAATAAATAATGCGTAAGTTCTAAATTTTATGTAAGGAAGATACTCTGGAGTTTGGGGCGGGTGTTACGCACAACCTTGGCAAGTGGAAGTTAAATTCGAAACTGACTGTCAGTAGGATAAGTTCAAAATTTAATAACCATATCATCTAGAAATTCATTACAAATTGTCGTCATCTTAACTACCTTGAACAAATAATCAAAGATAAACTGTCAACAATTTACAAACTAAACAACGAAACCAATCCCCAGTAGTTACTGCTAGATAGGTTGGATATTTCTTGAAAGGCTAAGGTGGCGTTTGTTTTTTGGTCTGAAATCTGAATATACCTGAATTAGTTTGAATTCTGAATAGATCTGGGTATCTTAATCTGAATAATATGTTTGTTTTTTCGTCTGAATCTTAAAAAATAAGTATTAAATTATTTTTTTCAACTTAAAAAACTAAAAATATGTATTTTTACATTTGTATCCTTATTAATTTTGAATGTCAAATAAATAATATATTAAATACCACAATATTTTAACATTATAAGTAAAACTATATTCAAGTGAATACATAATTATTTTAGAATTTTAATATATAAAATACCATAAAAATTAAATTTTATCATATATAATATAAGAAAGAAAAAGTAAGGATATTTTTATGTGAGGTAAATGTCTATGGGTGAGTTTAGGATAGACATGAAAAATAAATTATAATGTAAGTATATTTTTGACATTAGCAAGTAATTGACTTAATTAAGATTTCTGCATTAAGTAAAAAACTAAAAAAATTAGCTTATTTTATTAAGTCAAAATTATCTAAAAAGTCTCATTAAGTTATAAAAACAAACACTTCTAATTAATTTAATTAATTAAGTTAAATTATTTTAATTCATTAAGTTAAAAAACAAACGACACCTAAATTTAATTGACTAAATTGACACTTAACTACATCTTTTAATCTTCCCAAGTTTATAAGGAAAACCCTAGCTGTTGGTGCTTGACAAGTTAGTTAACAATTAATAAAAGAAAAGAGCACAATTTTCTCTTTTATTTCTCCTCATTGGATCGAGACGTTTGTTATAATTTTTCTGCTGGTCACCCATCATTGATTTGTTACCGCTTAATTTTTTGAGTTTTGAAGTAACGATTTCCATAACACTTTTAAAAGAGTTTTGAAGCAAAGGTTGACGTATTTTCTTAAAAATCAATTGGTGTTCAGAGGATAACTGCCATCCACGATGCTACCACACTGCCGACTATTGATGCGGTGTCATAAAACTTGACATAACCAGCATCCACGATGCTAGTATACCGCCGACTGTTGATATGATGTCATCCCGCCTATCGAATATATAATTAGGCCCTGCTACCACTTATTGGATCGAGGTGCTTGTTACAACTTCCCAACAAGTCACCCATTATTAAATTGCTCTAGCTTCAACATTACTTTAGTACCACTTGTTGGATCGAGGTGCTGGTTGAAACTTCCCAACAAATCACCTATTATTGAATTACCCTAACTTGAACAAGCTTAACTGTAGAATTTTGTAGTAAAAGTTGTAGATTAGTTTAAAAACCAATTAGTGGTCAGAGAACATACATTAAACCATTTAACTTCATCCCTTCGTAGTCTTAAGGAAGTGGGCAGTGGACCCCTGTAATGCCAGCACTCCTCACAAGCCCTCTTTCGTTTTCGTCCTACAGTTCAAGATACATAGCGTTATGAGCTAAGAATGAAAAGACTACAATACAACAAATTGTTGGTGATATATTAAAAGGAGTTAAATGCTACATCAGTCTCATGCAAAATCAAAAGTCGAATTCAAATAAATTCTAGCGAGCATTTAGAAAAAGAATTAAACAGTACTTATTGGATTGTCAGATTTTTGAATTACAGAAATTTAGTGCATGAATGGTATTGGTAAAATAACTACTGCCGAAGTTATTTTTAACCAATTAATTATCTTTTGAATTTAAGGTTAAATTTGAAGGTTTACACTTCAATGCAACTGCTATGATGAATTAAAATAATGAAACTGGATTAGTTCATCGATGCAAGGAAGGGAAGACAATTATTCTAAGGCAATAATGATGAAACAAAAACACATTTTTATGCCCTTAATCGTGCATTTCCAAATAAACACATATTTTCGGAATTTCAAAAACGTACCGTGATCTCCCATGAATCCGACCTTAGAAGCTTGTTATGGAGCCTCACGAGAGTTGCTAGTTGCTTGATCTAGCTTCTGAATTCAGTTTCCCTTGCTTCAGCTCTAGGATCGGCTTGCTTCCAATTTTTACTATACACACAAACATACACACGGGAGAGAAGAGGAAAAGGGAGAGAAAGAGAAAGGTGCACTGCGCTCATCCCACTGCATTTTCTCAACAGTTAACTCCCAATGGGCTGAAGTTACTTAAATACAGCGGTTGAGCGCAGGGACCCCTCATGTATTAGTACAAAAGTACCCATCCCATTATAGGCTAAAATAACACAATTAAAGGATATACTTGTCCATAATATACTACTGTGGAGGGTATGCAAAATTAGACGCATTAACAAAACAACTATGGTTTACAAGGAAATGCATAATCACAAGCTCTGATACCAATTGATGAAACAAAAACACATTTTTATGCCCTTAATCGTGCATTTCCAAATAAACACATATTTTCGGAATTTCAAAAACGTACCGTGATCTCCCATGAATCCGACCTTAGAAGCTTGTTATGGAGCCTCACGAGAGTTGCTAGTTGCTTGATCTAGCTTCTGAATTCAGTTTCCCTTGCTTCAGCTCTAGGATCGGCTTGCTTCCAATTTTTACTGTACACACAAACATACACACGGGAGAGAAGAGGAAAAGGGAGAGAAAGAGAGAGGTGCACTGCGCTCATCCCACTGCATTTTCTCAACAGTTAACTCCCAATGGGCTGAAGTTACTTAAATACAGCAGTTGAGCGCAGGGACCCCTCATGTGTTAGTACAAAAGTGCCCATCCCATTATAGGCTAAAATAACACAATTAAAGGATATACTTGTCCATAATATACTACTGTGGAGGGTATGCAAAATTAGACGCATTAACACACTATTTGATCACTTAAGAAATGAGTCTATCAAAATTGCTCAATAACATTTGACATTAGTCACGTATTAATTCGGTACAATATAAAAATAATTCGAATGATTTATGCCAGTCCACATAATGTGAGAAATTAATCTAACAAATAATCTATGTATTTTGGGCCCTCAAAGCAAGGCTGGGCACGGCCATGTGGGCCCGGCGGACATCTTTAGCAAAGTATATTTTCAGAATGTCTTTCATTTTTATTATTTATTTTATCATAGATAGCAAAATAAATTTTTAGAACGTCTTTTATTTTTATTTTTAATTTTACTCTTAAAATATTTTATTACATGCGATCTATCGATAGATATAGTGCATGGTAGTCGTAGCCTTCAGTTCATATATCTTTTATTAACTGGCTTGGAGAAAGTTCATTATCAAGCTGTTGGTCCAAGAGTTTCATTTAATAATAAGAATAACTGGAGCATCACATATTGTACGTAATTTATGATTTACTGTACCTACTTTAAGGTTTAATATTGGCGACAGAGTTTTACGGTTTTACCCAATGCTTTGGATTCGGGTAACGTTGTTGGAGCCACTAACTTTACTTCTAGCTTTAGATTTTTTTTTTAAATATTATATACAATTCAACTAAAGCCGAATATTAATATAAATAAATGTACAATTAAAGTTCAACATATCGAAACTCAATACAACTAAAGTCCACTAAAGCTCAACAGCAAAAGTCAAAAAAAAGAAATTTTTATATCTATTAGGAAGAACTAAATTTTACATTCAAAATTAAAAAAGAGTGCCATCCAACTCAATGGAGAATTTCCTAACTTACCCATTGGAATACGTGGATGCTTAGAAATTATTAAAACGACAGAATTTATTTCAAAACAACATTTGAAAAATTACGATGGATTTCAATTTAGTCAAGGGCTATGTCGGGAGCTAGCTTTGGATTAGCCATTCATTGAATGTAAGCGGTGATATCATAATTTACGTGACAAGACTCTGTGACTTTGTTGAGTTTGTAAATATCAATTATCAAATCAATCACTATGTCCTCAATCACGACCAAATATTGGTCCATGACGGAATCCATTTGAGAAAATGCTTAACAATTGTTAATTAAGTACATAACATCACTAAATTAAAATTCACTTAAGAATTCACCATTATTTGATACACGAAAAACGAAACCTGTTTGAAAGGTTTTTAGAACTGCTGATCATCAGTCATCCCAAAGCTCCTCCAGCGTCTTGAATGGCCCCTGAGGAGAGACCCAGAAATCACTAGGTATCAATCTATGCTGCGGGATTTGATTAATCTTATCATAATCGTCATCAGTTAATTTCCAGTCAAAGATCCCCAGGTTCTGCTTCATTCTCTCAAGGTTGAGGCTCTTAACAACAACAGTGGCCCCTTGCTCAACTATCCATCTTAGAGAAACCTGAGCCGCAGTCTTGCCATGGGCCTTTGCAATCTCCTTCAATGCTTCATTCTCCAGGACTTGATTGCTGCCGTATATTTTTCCTACCGCTCCCAAAGGAGAGTAAGCAGTGACAATTATGCCCTTGGCCTTGCAAAATTCTATGAGCTTCCTCTGTTGCCAGACAGGATGCATCTCCACTTGATTAATTGAAGGAGGGATGGTAGCGAAGGTGAGTATGGTCTCAATCTTCTGGCAGGAGAAGTTGCTGAGACCAATGGACTTGCTGAGGCCAAGCATTTGAGATTCTTCCATGGCTTCCCACACACCTCTGTAGTCCATAGGTAAAAGGTCCTCTTTAGGTACAGGAAATCCAACCTCCCCTGGCTTAGAGCTAATGGGCCAGTGAACGAGATAGAGGTCTAAATATTCCATTTGAAGAGCACTAAGAGACTTCTTTAGAGCTGGGATAACGTGGTCACGATGGGCGTTCTGGCACCAGAGCTTGGAAGTAATGAAGAGTTGTTCACGAGAACTGACAAGACCAAGTCTGAGTGCTTCAGCTATTGCTTCTCCCAGAGCCTTCTCTGTTCCATACATTGCAGCCGTATCAAAATGTCTGTAACCCAGCTTGATAGCTTCCAGGACCGCCAGCTTCAATGCGTCTATGTCTGATTTGTCAACTGAACAGCCCAGGCCGATCACCGGCATATTCAGGTGGCCGGAGGAGGAGCTGAGTTTCAGTTTCGGGATATTGAACACCGTTGACTGTGTAGAGCTATCCATTCTGTTCAAACCTTTATTACAAACGCACTCTTCAAAATTAATCGATTATTTCAATTTTTAGCAACCCAATGCAGCATTCCCAAAATCATATTGAGGATATATATATACATAGAGTCTCCATATATTATATAATATCTTGTTCTGTAGCTGCTTAAGTTGTTTGACTGCCACAACCTTATCCAATGAAAAATGCGAAGAAATCTGATCAGAGGGATAGGTTCAAAATTTAATAACCATATCATCTAGAAATTCAATACGAATTGTCATCATCTTACCAACCTTTGACAAAATAATTAAGATAAATTGTCAAGCTTTTACCAACTAAACAACCAAACCAATCACCGGTTGACAAATTGGCTATTACTTGAAAGAAACACTAGGTTTAATTGACCGTTACTTGGAAGAAAGACTTAAGTTTAATTGACTAAGTGATACTTGAATTACGATCTTTGCGCTATCTTCCTTCCCAAGTTTGTAAAGAAATAGAGGTTACTGCTTGACACGTCGGTTATTAAAACAAAAAAGCACAATTTTTCTTTTTTATTTCTCCTCGCAATCCCTCTCTATTTTTACTCCTAAAATTCCAGGTGCATGGCCAGCCTCATGGATGACCTTACGATGAAAAGAATACAGTACGGTAAATTGTTGTTGACATGTTAAAAAAGTAAAATGCTACCTCAGTTTCATGCAATTTCAAAGGCCGAGTTGAAATAAATTCAAGCGTTGAGAAGAAGATTAATCATTGTTTATCGAATTCTCAGATTTTCGAATTACATGCAAGAATTTGGTGTATGGATGGTATTGGGAAAACAAATATTGCTGAAGCTATTTTAAAACCAATTATCTTGTGAATTAAAGGTTAAATTTGATAGCTTCACTTCAATGCAATGCAAGTGTTACTACTAGAAAAATGGTCTTTTGTGACACTTGTCTTTTGACACTTTATTATAAAGTATCAGTAATTACATGTATTTGGGGCATTTTCCGTGTTTAACATATAAGTATCACAAATTGCTAATACTACGGTGTCAGTAAATTAAATATCATAGATTCGTGACACTAAAGTATTAGTAGTTAAAAAAAATAAAATTTTAATTTTGTATCTAATAATAATCGAACCGAAGACCCCTAAACCATAACCTTTTGATTTTAACCGCTATACCACTTAGCCACAAATTGCATTTTTGAACTTATAAATTAATAAATAAATAAATAAATAAATAAATATTAAAACTTAAAACCTAAAACCTAGAAATCTTTCATGTATGGTTTGTGTGAAACCTAAAACCTAAAATTTTTTGTTAAGTCAAAAATCTATCTCACGGCCGCTGAAGCTTTCTTCCTTCTCTCTCCTTCCCTCTCTCTAGCTCTCTTTCTCTCTCTAACAATGATCTACCTTGAAAGTTGCCTCTGTCAACACCTTGAAACCCGTCGTCCTTAAGCTAAAATATCCCTGAAAAGAACCCAGAAAGTGCTGTGAAGAATTTGGGCAAACCTAAGGTTTGAAAGTCCGAATCAGTGTTGTGGTAACTCTTTGTCTCATTCTCTATGCTCATTGTTTAAGTATTTATCTATTAATTGATTGATGTTTATTGAGTGCAAATGAGAGCTTGCACTTGTTTGGAATCTAGCCATCTAGGGTTTTTGTTGCTTATAATCTAATTTATTGTTTAATAAAATAAATAAAACGCAGCTTTATTATAGGTGGAATTCAGTTTATTAAGTGAAAGAATGATTACAATCGGTGATTATAGATTTAGGTTGAATGCAATTTGTTAATTAAAAGAATAATGGCAATCGACAATCATGGGTTTAGTATATATTATATATTTCATTTAATGGTGTGTATGAAAACCCAAACCTAAAATTTTCTTAAGTAAAAATCTCCATTCTCCCTCACAACCTATAAGCCCATCACTCTCTCTCTCTCTCTCTCCCCTCTTTCTAGCTAACAACCCAAAACTTATTGTGAAACCGCCATATCAATCTTTCAAAGCTCATTAGTTAGCTGGTTATTGTGAAAAGTAAGATTATTGTTTGCTTTTATGTCTAATTTTACTTTAAACATGGGGATTGATGATATTCGAGTTGCTGGACACTTGATTTTGAGGTGAAAGATTAATTAATAGTTTGCGAAATTATGCTGAAAATTTGAGGATTGATAGACTGTTGTTGTGAACTTAGTTGTTTCCGAACTTGACTAAATGACTTTCAATTTATTTGAAAGTTTGATTAAACTAAGTTTAAATGAGAACATTTTAATTCTGGAAATTTTAGAATGAATTGGGTTTATATTTGATTTTGAATGAATTTCTCAATATGGTTGGTTGTTGTCCAATTTTATTAGAAATTATATATGTACCATGTTTGATATTGCAAACGTATAGTCTAACAGAGTTAGAATAAGTTGAAATTCGGATAAACTACACTTCTATTTGCGTACTTCGAATCTGGAAAATTTTATTTTGATTGAACTTGTAATTTACTTTTAATGATTTTTCAAACTCTGCTGTCTCTGCAGTAACTTCTTTTGACAGAACTGTTCAATAATCTTTGATCCTATCAAACACCAGCCTAATGATATCGGAATAGTCTAAAATTTTAATATGTTGTTGACTTATATGTCCACTTAAAATTTGGAAAGTATCATTTTGTTATATTTAGTATTTTAAATTTAATATCTATTCAAACACCTGCTGCTACTTTTACAGTTTCATATGCAATTTTGACAGAACTGTTCATTAATCTTTGATCCTATCAAACACCAGCCTAATGATATTGGAATAGCCTCAAATTTTAATATGTTGTTGATTTATATGTCCACTTAAAATCTGGAAAGTATCATCTTGATGTTTTTAGTATTTTAAATTTAATATATATTCAAACACATGCTGCTACTTTTACAATTTCATATGCAATTTTGACAGAACTGTTGATTAATCTTTGATCCTATCAAACACCAGCCTAATGATATCGGAATAGCCTCAAATTTTAATATGTTGTTGACTTATATGTCCACTTAAAATCTGAAAAGTATCATTATAATATATTTAATATTTTAAATTTAATATATATTCAAATACATACTGCTACTTTTACAATTTCATATGCAATTTTAACTTATATAGTTTTATCATGTGAGAAGCAAATGTAGAGTTGTCCAAATGACTTGGAAATTTGATTTGTGGTGCATTGACATGTCTAATTATGTTTTGTAAGTTTCATAGCATTCCAAATTAAATTAAAGAAAATCTTAAATTCAAGCTGTCAATGTTTCCTATTAAATCTGATTAGTGATAAATCTACTAACTTGCAGTACTTTTCAGGAAAAAAAATGTGTCAACACTGTGAATTGCAACGGGAGAAGAAAGTACCAAAGGCATAAATCTTTTTTCAATATACTTGGGACTATTCTTAAAGGTTAGTCTTTTCCTTTTTCCTTTTTTTCTTTTTTATTTAAGGTAATCATATTCTTTTTAATTTTAATTACAATCAATTTGGCGCAGTTAGACAACTTACACCAACCAATCCAACAACAAATGAAGATAACATTTTTGAAATGCATTCAGTTTTTGACAATAGCAAAAAGAAAAAGGAAAAATGATACTAGTTTAGGCTTTAGGAAATTTGCATCATGATTCTTGCATTGCAGCTGCCTCTATCTCGGTGCTCTCGGAGAAGTAATCTTGCTTGATTTTACGTGATAGTTGATACAAGCCCGTCCTAGCCATTGCAAAATTGACACTAAAAAGGTTCCAATTTTTTATATTGTAGTTTGAAAAGTCTGCAATGTTTGCTATGCTGATGCCCCATTTGAATGTTGGAGCCCAAAAATGAACGGTTTTAGGACTAGCTGGGTGGTTCCAGAAATCTAGGAGCTTGTTAGCTATTCTTTTTAATTGAACTAATTTAACTTAAATATTAGCCCAATTATTGATTTCTATGGTTTGCGATTGATTTGATTTTGACATTCTTGTTTTGTGTTGGTTTGAGTTTGACATCCTAGTTTAAGACTTTGAAGGCTTCCAAGAAATGATTTTGGATGATGAGCATATGAGTAATAGTTTGAAAATTAATTTACTATATCAAATATATTAATAGTGTAGCATATTAATTTTAAGAACTATGGATTATTCCATGAATATTCTAGTAAATAGTGATGTTATATATGCATGTCTTAATATATAATAATTATATTTTGAAGTTTGTTTTTTTTCCCTTTGTAGGTTTAGGAAAAATATTTAAAGTGATTTTGGGTTATGATGTCAACCAAGTTAAAGCAACATTACTTGTGAGTGGAAATATATAATGATTATATTTTTATTCTACTTTTTTTTTATTTTCTTAAATTTTTATAATTAGGCAAAATTAATGAATACTTAATTACAATTTAGGGTGATATTCTTTAAATGGTTCACATGAATAGATTTAAGTAATATAATAAATCCCATTCTCACTTTATAAAGCTTAACTAAGTTTGCAAATATTATTTCTTTTAGTAGTAATAATTTTGGATCGAACTCTCAAATTATTGAAATATTTTATGTCCAAACTTTATTATGCCTAATATGAATATGGAGATTCATAGTTATTTTATGCTCAGTTTAAGGAAACTGCAGTTTAAGGACTTATTTTTTGCCTTGTTAAATAAGCTTTTAGAATGAATAAATTGAGGAAATGAGTGGTGATTTATTTATAATAGAGCATTTGTGATAGCTTTTAACTATGCACAAAAATCATTTGGTATATGTAGATAAAGTAACATGCTTGTGCTGAAAGTAGATATTACATTGAAAACTTCTTGTCTGCTATAGTTTGCTATATATATAACTTTTACCAAAAGAGAATAATTGAGTTTATTTATAAATAGTTTATGAGTATTTTTTTCTTTCGAACAAAATAATTTTATTTCTGTTAATTGTTATTTCTCTAATGGCTGGATATTGGCAGCTAATTTTTTTTTTCTTTTCCATGTATTCATATGCAGATTTGATCAATGTGTTTGAAGTGCTTATTCCTCAACTTCACTTATATCCTAACTCATACAGTCTATTGAATGGAGAAGTTGCTGGTGTGATAACGCAATTATACTACTCATATTCAAAGAGTGAAAGGCAATCATCCTTCTCAATTTAGCTTATAGATTTATTAAATTTAGCCACAAGTAGTAGGCATTTGATTGGATGGTAGAAATTTTTATGTATTGAATTTGGATTATTTAGTTATGAGAGTAGGATATCTCATATTTTTGTTATTGAAGTTTTGGAATTTGTAATATATACTAATAATATTTAAATGTGAAATGAAAGATTTTGTGATATAAATAAATTTCTTTTTGTTATTTTGTGGTGCCTTTTAATTTTACCAATAAATCAATAGGCAATGATCCAATTCAATTTTTTATTTTTTAAAATAAATTAACTAGTGATGCCATGGTAACAGTAATCATAGACACTAACAAAATATCAATAATTACTAATACTATGGTGTCATAATATCGGTGATACTGTAGTAATAGTAATCACTGACACCACTTACAAGTGTCACTATTTTTCTTACTCTCAGATTACTGACACAATTAACAAGTGTTAGTGAAAGTAATTTCTGACACTATTCTAAAATTAATAAAGATCATTTTTCTAGTAGTATGTTAAGATGGACTAGAAGAACAAAATTAGAATAGTTTATCAACACAAGCGGGGAAAAGGCAGTATTTTTACTACTGCAAAATCTATGTACATCGGGCACTCAAAACAACATGAAAGTTTCTGTGAAATTTATTGTGACTTGCAACTCTGGAAGTCTCGGCACCGGCCGTGTGGGTCCGGTGGACATCTTTAGCAAACTACATTTTTAAATGTCCTTTATTGATTTATATTTACTTTTTTAAGTTTACCCCAACAACTATAGAAAGACTTTAATTAAAATTCTTTTATTCATAAATTTTGGATGCCAAACTCGAAATCATAGGGGAGTATTTCTTAGTTATAAATCGAGTAAATAATGTTATATCATATGTGAATTACTTTAAATAATCATTATACAAGTTGTAATTAAATTATTCTCAATCATACATCAATCATTTGATAATTAATTGTTTTACTTGATGTACCATAGAATTCAGTAATTAGTTTATTACATCGTATTCATACTTAGATAATACAAGTTTAATAATTAGATAATACGAGCATCATGTGTTGTAATTTTATTGTACCTAATTTATGATTTAATTAATGATGATAGAGTTTACTTTTACTGTATGACATACTTAAAAATAGGTAACGCTGGTTTTAAAGCAATTATTTTTGTCGCAAGACTTCAATGGCTGCTATCATAAAACTAAAATATTGCTTTAATCACGACTAGCAAATCTGTAAAAACTTTTCTTGTCTATGAATACAAAAATTATCTGGAGACTTGTCGGTGAACCAGGTCATGCCCGGAATTTTTTATTTTTTAATGCATTATTTAGTGGTCATTTGTTGGGTGAGGCTATTTAAGCTCATAAAATTTTTCAATAAACCCATTTACTTTATACACCCATTATCAAAAATAAAAAAATTATAATTTTACTTTAATCAAACCTCTCGAAATTTCCAAACTAACCTCAATAAAAGATTCATTCCCTTATTTTTATTTTCTTTCTAAACCCATAAAATTTGCTTATGCAATAATCAAGCTCACACTTCTTTTTCTCTTTATGTGTCTTCATTTCAACAATATTTTTCTAAAGAAACCAGATAACAAATTTCGTTTCCTTTTTTTTTTAATTCCTTTCTCAAAACTTTAAACCTAAAAGTATAAAAGAGGACAATGTGTTTCCATAGAAAAAGTACCCCTAATGAATCATTCATTACATTTTGTTCTAGAACATGAATTTTATTCTTATTTTTTTAGGGTTAATTCGGCTTACCCCACTCGTGAAGTGGCAATATTCAAATTGTCCCCCTCATTATTGAAAACATTAGACTACTACTAAAATTATTATCTCTCCATTAATTTAATGGCAAAAAAGGTATGATGGTACTTGCGTAAATCTATAACGATCGTTAAGTGTAGAGCCACGTGGATGATGACAACATGCGTTAACAACATCAAATTACTCAGTATTTTTATGTAACCCACATTTTCTTATCCAAGTAAATGTATGGTGTAGATGTAAAAGGGAAAAAAATCACAGTGTGGTATAAAAAAATGGATGATTTGCTTTCGCGCCAAAGTAAAGCAAAGCGTCTACAGTCATAAGACTTCACTAAAACAAAAACAGACACCATCGAAAGACATTGTAAAGACAAAATTAGAAGGAGCATGATGAACTTCAGCAGCAGCAATGGAGAATTTGAGTTTGAAGAGTCTCCTTCGACTACGAAGGTAAGAAAAATAGAGATTTGGTAACATTTTACTATCGTTTTTTGTTTTGATTGTATGATGGTATTTATGTAATTTCTAAGCTCAATAATGTTAGGTTAATAACATTGCATTAGGGTGTTAATAATTAATTTTGAAATGTTGTTCGGAACATTAGGTTTTTATGAATTTGGGGATTTTTTGTTTGTAGTAAAAGAAACATAAGAAATTGTTGCTTGTTTTTGTTTCACTTGGAAGATTGAAAACATCATAAGCAAACTAGGGATTTCATTTTTTATGTAGGTTTTAATGAGCATTAAAAGTTATTACCATTGGTTATGGCTGTAAGGCTCAGTATATGTGATGATTATAAAATTTGAGTGGGTGGATTGTTGCTAAACATTGTTTTTGTTTCATTGTGCTAACCATTTAATTACCTTAACACTTGTCATGAATGATTTTTGCCTAATGAAGTTGTACATGCTTGTTCTGGGCATAATTTTACATATACATGTATAACTAGTTCCCAAAATTTATTGTTTGCTTCTCTTGTGTGTTACAATTATTAGTTTGTTGCAAATTATTTGAATAGTACTAGTATATGTGTGGAATATAGATTTTGAAGCTTATTTGTGTGTTGTGATATATAGAAAACAAAATTTAAAGTGTCAGCTTTTGTTAACTTTATGGATGTAAGGTGAAATGCTGGCCTAATAAACCCAAATTTTTTAAGTCGAGTAATCTTTATCAATTGTGTATTGAGACAAGCTTTTCATAGAAACAACTAACCTATTGAGAGGTTTGTCATTGAGGTTACAAAGTTCTGAAATTGAAAAAATAGGGCAATAGAGAATGAAATGAAGCAAATTAGGTGCGGCAATTATTTAATGAGAAGAAGTACATAGAGATCGACTTTCATATGGAGTTGCTACCACTGAATTTGATGAATGTGAATAGGAAGAGATTATTCGATGATGACATTCAGACTATTGTCACATAAGTACCAAAACCTTTTGAACAAGCACCTGTTAAGAAGAGTGGTAGAAATATTAAGAGTAAGAAAAGAAATGGCAAGACACCTACCCTTGCCCCTGAACTTGAACCTATCATTCCATCACCCCCTTGCACTTGAGCCTGTTGTTCTATCACCCCCAAAATTTAAGCTTATACATGAAACTGAAATTGAACTTCATCATGAAGCTCAACAAGTCGACTGTTAATCCCACATGATCTTAAGCACTCACAACAACAATAGTTAATGCAGTAACCACAGAAGAGCTTCTTGGAAAATTAGGCCACTAAAAGAAGCTAATAGATAAAAAAAAAATCAGCCTTTGACACCTGTAAAAGATTTTACAACTGTAATGACATACACCAGGCCAATGAACAAATTTCATTGGTTATTCCAACAATTAATCCAAAAATTGGCAAAACACCAGATCATACGACTACCTATATAGATCAACCTTTCAAATTGTAATGACAATTTCAGTGACTTTGATGTTATTGATGATTTCTATAATTTTGTGATAGTAGATGAAAACAATGATGATGACATTGGGCTAGATACTGATTATGTAAATCCACCATTGTCTCAACTTTATAAAGACAATACTTTATGGAAGGATCAATCCATCTCGCATTCTGCCACAGTACTAGTGCCTCCTGCAGTATAACACCTTTTTAACTAATCTTTGAACCTATACAACTAACAACAACTCTACAATAATTACCAAGTCTTGATTGTGAGCCTGCATTGCCTCTTGAATTTCTGTCTCAAGTTGACCAAGCTAAACCTCGACAACTATAAGAAAGTTAAACAATGGTAAAGAGAGAAGTAGTAAAGCAGAGCTGATACGTGCATATTTTCACTATATTTTACTAATAATTTCTCTATCTTTTACTTGTTTTGGTTTAAATATTCTAATTATTTAAATTAATTTTTAATTGAATAAATCCTATTTTATTATGTTAATTTTTATCTCAGTTTTTATATTTGGTTATTTTAGGTATATTATGAGATTAAAGCAAAATTAAATCATGACATTCAAGAAACAAATCTGTTTGAAAGAATCAGAAAGGGAAATAAATGAAGATTTTTAAAAACCAAGAAAACCGAAGCCAATAAAATTAATTTAAGGAAAGTGACTTTGTAAGGAAGGCCCACCACTAATAAATAAAAGCCAAATTTAACTCAAAAATTCAAGCCACCAAGTTTGACAATAATCTCTAGCAAACCAATTTAATTCAACTGTCCAGTAGCTTCACTTTTCCTCAGTTCATCAAGTCTTCGAACAATCAAATTAATATATGTAGAAGCTGCAAAATAATAGTTAATAGACACAAACACAGAAAGTGATGAAATTAGAAAGAGAAGGCATGCCAATGAAGCACTGTCCTTAAAAAACAGATTCTGCTATTTCTTGGATAATTTTCCGGGTGTGTAAAGAGTCTAAGACAGTCTGATCTTCCAGGATTTAATGGCGTTCCAACTGTAATGGCACACTTCAAACTATAGTTGATTATAACAGCTGATTTAATTTGATTTTCCAGGTAAAGTGTGTATCTTTAATGAAGATGAGGATGATAAGATTTTTTTTTTTTGCCCCACTCAAATCAGTCACAGCAGCTGGCCTTTTATAGCCTTGAGTTACAATAGTCATCTCCTTAATTTTTTCCACGAATCAGTGCATGAACTGGTTTAAAAACCGGATATCAATCATCTAAGGTGCTAAAACAAAGCCACGTCCTCTGACATGTAGATATGCTCAGCTTGAACAATTCAAATTAGTTGAAAACTGATTTACCAATCCAAAGTAATGAATAAATAAGCTTTCATCAAGTGGCTAGGAAATGGGCCAAGCCTGTGAAGGCTATATTTGCATTATTAAATTTTCTATTTTGAAATACCTCACAATTTCCAAAAATCCCCCACATATTTCAAAATACACATATGACGCTTGTAAGCACTTTACTGGAATATTAGAATTTAATGCTCATGAGTTGGTGAAACATACAGTCTCTATGAACCAAAATTCCTATTTTGTGAGTCAGAGGATTAGAAGCTCGCATTAAATTCTTTCAACACATTGCTGCAACGATTTGGCACTTTAATGGCCCTGTGCCATCTTGGTTTTCATGAGTGCTCTAGAGATACTTGTCGAGCTCTCATAGGAATCGACCCAATTCCACACTCATATAGGTGAACCTCCATCAAGTGTGTCCTGCAGTTTAAACACACCACCATATAAAAGGTAGGCTATAGAGTTCATTAAGAATATAACAGTTCAACCTAAATCACTACAATTACCAACTATCTCGCCATAGGGAGGACTCAAATATATAAATCGATAGTGCCACCAGACAATAAGTGATTTGTTATTACCCTTATGAACCTACTTCATGTGATCTCCAATCACATAGGTAGGGTTACTATCACTCGTGTCTTCTCTTCTAGACAGAAGTCCCATCCCCCTCCACGTATTTACCACCAACCTCCTATTTAGTGGGTTTGTTAGAGGATCGGCCAAATTTGACTCTGACCTCACAAAATCTAGGCTCACTACCTTAGATTCTAACAACTGTTTTATAATATTGTGTCTCAAAAGTATATGTATGCTTTTCCCATTATAGATTTTACTCTTTGCCTTACCAATAGCGGCCTGACAATCACAAAGTATAGACACTGAAGTAGGAGGGTGAGTACAAATAAGAATATCTACTAAAAGGTTTCTTAACCACTCAGCCTCAGTACATGCCTTTTCTAAGGCAATTAGCTCTGACTTCATAGTAAAACGAGCTATAAATATTTTCTTAAAGGATTTCCAAGATACAGCACCTCCACCAAGAGTAAATATATAACCACTAGTGGATTTGATTTCACCAGATCCTGAAATCCAATTTGCATCGCTATACCCTTCTAGCACTGGTGGAGCGCTACTATAGTTAAGTCCATAATCAATGGTGCCTCTCAAATACCTTGCAAGTCTATCTATTGCAGTCCAATGATCCTTATTTGGATTTTGAGTAAATTAGGCGACCAATGATTTGAGCATATCTCAATTGATCAACACTATACTTTAAATTTTTCTTAAGGCGGGTATTTGCATCATAAGGTGTAGAGACATGTTTCCTTTCATAATACCTAAATCTTCTCAACATTTTCTCAACATAGTGTTCTTGTGATAACCTGAGACCATCACTAGTTTTAGTGATTTTGATGCCTAATATAACATTTGCTTCTCCCATATCCTTCATATCGAAGTTAGAAGTAAGCATCCACTTGGTCTTATTTATCGTTCCAAGATTAGGACTTAGGATGAGCATGTCATCAGCATAGAGACAAATGATCACATATGTAGTAGGATCAATAGATTTAAAGTAAATAAATTTGTCTGAATCATTGATCACATATCCATTTGACAGTAGTACTTAATCAAATTTCTCATGCCATTGTTTTGGTGCTTGTTTTGAGCTATATAATGACTTAACCAATTTACATACCTTATGCTCAGTGACTGGTACTATATAGCCCCCAGGTTGGTTCATGTAAATTTCTCCATCCAGGTCTCCATTTAGAAAAGAAGTTTTGACATCCATTTGATGAACATGTAAATTATGAATTGCAGCAAGTGCAATCAAAACTCTAATGGATGTAATCCGCGTCACATGAGCATATATATCAAAATACCTTATGTCTTTCCTTTGTGAGAACCCTTTGGCAACTAATCTTGCCTTGTACTTATCAATTGATCCGTCAGCTTTCAATTTTCTTTTAAAAATCCATTTGCACCCTATAGCTTTCGTACCTGAAGGCAAATCAACCAACTCTCATACATGATTGCTCATGATAGAATCCAACTCGCTATTAATTGCCTCTCTCCATTGAGGCGCATCGCGAGAAGCCATTGCTTCTTTAAAAGTCTGAGGATCATTTTTAGCCAAAAAAAGCATAGTAGTCTTCACCAAAACCTGTAGTCGTTCTCATCCTTTTACATTTCCTTGGTTTAACGAACTCTCAAGAGGATCACCAATTGATTTATTTTGGGGTAAATAAGTAATATTAGTTTTCTTAGGAAAAATATATTCAAAGAACTCAGTATTCTTAGACTCAATGATGGTATCCGCCTCAAACAAATATCCCTCATCTCTTAGTACTAAGAATCTATAAGTAGCACTGTTCTGAGCATACCCTATAAATAAACAGTCTATAGTTTTAGGTCCCAACCTAGTTCTTTTAGGAACTGGCTTAAGAACCTTTGCTAGGCACCCCCACACTTTGAGGTATGATAAGTTTGGCTTATAGCCCCTCCATAACTCATAGGGTGTCTTTCCTGATTTCTTATAGAGTATTGTATTTTGAATGTGGCAATCTGATAACATAGCTTCCCCTCACAAATTCAACAGTGCTCTAGAACTTATTAACATGGCATTTATTTCTTTTATTGTTTTATTTTTCCTTTCAATCATACCATTCGATTTAGGTGAATAAGGAAGTGTCACTTCATGAATGATATCATAATTCTCACAATAAGTATTTAAAATGCTTGAATCATGTTCACCTCCTCTATCAGTTCTTAATTTTTTTATTTTTTTATTAAGTTGATTTTCAACTTTACCTTCATAAATTAAGTACTTTTCACCTGGTTCATATTTATTTCTCAATAGATATATTTTTGTAAATCTTGAGAAATCATCAATAAAGGTAATATAATACCTTTTACCCCCTCTGGTCATGGTCTTTTTTAAGTCACCAAGATCACTGTGAATTAAACTGCAAATTTTGGTTTCTCTATTTTGAACTGGTTTATATGTCTTCTTTGTGGATTTAGATTCCACACACACATCATATTTGTCATTTGACAAGTTCAATTTAGACAGTAAACCAAGTTCTTTCATTTTCTTAATGTAAGAAAAATTCACATGACCAAGCCTTCCATGCCATAAATTAATGGAGTCAACAATATTAGCAGAACAATAAATATAACCAGAAGAAGAAACATTGTCATTAATGATAACATTCAGTACATTGAGCTTGAATAGTTCCCCAGAACAGTAACCTTTCCCAACAAAAACTCCATTCTTAGTCATTACAATTTTGTCACCCTCAAAAGACACTTTAACCCCAGCCTTGCCCAGTACAAAAATAGATATCAAGTTGTATCGAATTTCTGAAACATGTAGAACATTACTTAGTGAGACGGTTTTCCCAGAAGTAATTTGAGAATAACTTTTCCCTTGCCTAAGACCGGTGTTGACCGGGAATTATCAAGGAAAATAAATTATTCTCATTCCCTCACTAAAGTATACTTAAAAAATGAATTTTTGTTACCACAAATATGTTTAGTGGCTTCCGAATCAATCACTCAATCATTATATTCAGCAACCATGTTCACTTCAGAGACAACCACAGTGGCAATAATTTCATCTCCTTCAGTTAGGTTAGCTTTAAGAGGATTTTTGTTGTCTCCTTTTCTCTGAGCTTTATTTCTACATTGATAGACATAGTGTCCAATTTTTCCACAAACATAATAGTTACCTTTCTTTTTAGCTATGGGACTTTTACCTTTATTCAAAAATTTCTTGTTGGGGTTTTTCTGTCTCTAATAAGATTGAGGCTTAGTCTCAATTACATTTACATTAGAATGAAGGTTTCGGGCCATGTCTCTAAGCCTATTGTGATCTTTAATCTTAATATGCACAATCACATCTTCAAGGCTCATAGGTTTCTTCTTATGCTTCGCAGTTTTAATGTAGTCATTCCATGATTCTGGAAGTTTCTCAATCAAGTAACCATCCAAAAATCTTGCAGGAAGTATAATATCGTCATTTTTAAGATTATCAACTAATCAATGGTAGCCATGGATTTGATCTGTAACAGACTTATTATCTACCATCCTAAAATGTAGAAAGTCACCAATAAAGTATTGTTGGGATCCAGCCTCCTATATAATATAATTTTTACTAAGCATGCTCCATATTTCATCGGTATTCTTATAAGTGTAGTATATGTCATAAAGGTTGCTGGAAAGAGCACTTAAAATCGTGTACCTACAGATCTTATTATTTGCAGTCCAAGTCTTCATTTTGTTGTTAAAGTCTTCACAGCCTTCTTCTGGGGGAGATAAGGTCAGATATTCAGCCAAGTTGTGCACATCTAGAATGTCATGAATTTTATCTTGCCAACGCTTGAAATGTTCTCCATTAAAGGGTTCTATTTTTGACACATCTGGCAAATTCTTGGCAGTGGTAAGTGCAGCAGCAATGGAAGAGGATGAGAAAGCCATGGCTGGAGTTGTTGTAGGAGCTGGAACATTTTCAGAACTCATTTTGATGTTAGCTCTGTTCTTTAAGCTGTTACAAAAATAATGAATTCTGATATTTGATAAATTTCTGCAAGTCACGAGAAGTCCAGAAGCTAAAATTCTCCAGCCATCAAGAAATCTTTCTACATCCACAAAACTATAAAGAAAATTAAGGAAAGTGACTTTGTAAGGAAGGCCCACTGCTAATGAATAAAAGCCAAATTTAACTCAAAAATTCAAGCCACCAAGTTTGACAATAATCTGCAGCAAACCAATTTAATTCAATTGTCCAGTAGCTTCACTTTTCCTCAGTTCATCAACTCTTCGAACAATCCAATTAATAAATGTAGAAGCTGCAAAACAATAGTTAATAGACACAAACACAGAAAGTGATGATATTAGAAAGCCAAGGCGTGCCAATGAAGCAGTGTTCTTAAAGAATAGATTATGCCCCTTCTCGGATTATTTTCCAGGTGCGTAAAGGAGTCCAAGACAGTCTGATCTTCCAGGATTCAATGGCGTTCCAACTGTAATGGCACACTTCAAACTATAGTTGATTATAACAGTTGATTTAATTTGATTTTCCAGGTAAAGTGTGTATCTTTAATGAAGATGAGGATGATAAGATTTTTTTTTTTTTTGCCCCACTCAAATCAGTCATAGCAGCTGGCTTTTTATAGCCTTGAATTACAATAGTCATCTCCTTGATTTTTTTCCACGAATCAGTGCATGAACTGATTTAAAAACCGGATATCAATCATCTAAGGTGCTAAAACAAAGCCACGTCTTCTAACATGTAGATATGCTCAGCTTGAACAATTCAAATCAGTTGAAAACTGATTTACCAATCCAAAGTAATGAATATATAAGCTTTCATCAAGTGGCTAGGAAATGGGCCAACCCCGTGAAGGCTATATTTGCATTATTAATTTTTGTATTTTGAAATACCTCACAATTTCCAACAACCGTGTATTTGGATGATCCTGAATTTTGAATAGGGTAGGGCTATTTGCACCACCAAAAGGGAGGCGCTACTCATTATATCCTCTATTTTGTCATATATATATTTAAGGGAAATTATCCACCATTCACCTGTTTTTTCACCCTTTTTAAAAAATACACAAATTTTTTTTTGCAGTAATCCATCTGAAATTAATATTTTTTTCATTGGTCCGCTCTAGTTATAATACCGTTATAACTTTGCTGACATCATAAGAGTAAAATTGTGATTTCACAATGACACATTGGTGGATAGGTGCAAAACAATATAACTTCAAGTGGAGTTCAGTAAAAAAAATTAAGAATTGTGTATTTTTGAAAAAATGTGAAAAAAAAAGCGGTCGGTTGATGATTTATCTTTTACATTTGAGGGTAAAAAAGTCATTTAAATAATATTTCATTAGTTTTCTTAACGGTCTCCAAACAAAAGTGAAAAAGTAAAAAGAAATGTAATTTCAGGTGGATTCCAATAAAAAAAAAAGAATTGTGTATTTTTAAAAAAGTTGGAAAAAATAGGTGGATGGTGGATAATTTCCCTAGATTTAATCACTATAAAATTTTAACATGTTTTTGCATTACGTTTGTTTTACTTTGTCAAGAACAAATGACTATTTTACCCCTAAATGAATTAAAAAAATTACTTTATTTTGCAAAATTTGAAAAAATAAAAATGTTATAATACAAGAATATTCATAAATTTAATTAAACAAATAAATCCAAAATCGAAATGTTAATTTTTTACAATTATAATTTTATTTGAAAATTATAATGCTAATTTTTTGGAATTATAATCTCATTTAATTTTTGTAATTAAATTAAATATAGGATGTTTACAAAAATAAACATGGAGAGAAAAGCTCCATATAATTATTGCAAACTTCCCTATAATTAAAGTTAAGAAACTTTCCTATACTTAATTTAATTGTAAAAATTAAATGAAATTATAATTACAGAAAATTAACATGATAATTTTTAAATGAACTTAGAATTATAAAAAAATAGATTAGATTTTGGGATTTATTTGTTTCATTAAATTCATGGGTATTCTTGTAATTATAATATTTTTATTTTTCAAAATTTTGTAGAATAAAATGGTCTGTTAATTCATGTTGAGGTAAAATGGTCATTTGCTAGTGACAGAGTTGTTGATTGATATAAGTTTAAAAGTAAAAGTGATGAAAAGAACATGTCAAAATTTTATAATGATTATATATATATATTATGATAAAATAAAGGTAGTGTAGAGATAATTTTTCTATAATTTAATTAATGTTATTTTTGAAATATAGATTATATGGGATAAAAGTTAAAATTTCAAATTTTAATGATGTGTGTATTAAGAATGTGCGTTTAAGAGGAAAATTATAAGTTCAAAAAGTTAGACGCCCAATTTTTTTATGAAACTTTATATTACTAATTTACCAACGAGTTAATTTACCATTAATGATTTTTTTGTGCGTTTAAAGTACTATTTAATTTTAAACTTTTCTTATATAATCTCCGACATAAAAAAGTGTCCAAATATCTTTTTAGAGTGAAAATAATTCCATCTTTCTAAAAATCGTTGGATTAATTAATTGTCTTTTGCTGGAATCAAGTGCCACCACACAGTGCTGTGTCTTCATTGTAGTCGTGAACTTTTTTTGAGTCAATATAGCACTGCAATAGATAACTAATAAAAATACTTTAATATATGGCTAGTGGCATGATAGTATTACATATTGTTTTCTAATATGCTCTTACTGTCATATTCAGGGTAACAGACAGATATCTGGATTGAAATCTGATAAAAGTGTCTTAAAAATCAACATTTAATTTAATTTTAATTGTAAAGGTTGCTTACAAATCAATAACATTTAATTTATTTTTAAAAGGTTGCCTTTTGTTGACAGGATGATACTATTAACTTTTTTTTAGTGAGGCTATTAAGTGCTGCCTTTTTATCTTTTTCTTTTCTATTCTTTTCTCTGTGGTAAGTGGAGTATTGTTGCCTTCACGTAGTTTAAATACTGAAATACACACACTTGGGAGCTTGTAATTTTATCTTCCATAAATTGTTAGCCTTAAAGAATTTTTGAAGCTGAAGTGCTCATCACAGATATAAAGAAAATGGCTGATCATTCAACAGTAAATGGATCAGAAATCCCAGTGTACAACCTTAAATGCATCGATCTCGCCAACCCAGATATTCATCAATCTGCTGCTGTACTCAAACAGGTGAACTCCCAACTATATATATATATATAGGGCCATTTTGATGTTGTTAATACACCCATTAAAAATTTTAGCATCATTTAACATGAAAAATACGTTTTTTGAGATAGCCCCTCCAGTTTTAAAATTTCATCGTTTTGTTCCCAAATGTGCTCGCTTATGCTTTGTTTGGTTCAGGCGTGCATGGAGAGTGGAATTTTTTACGTAATAAATCACGGACTAAGCGAGGAACTCATGAATGAGTTTTTCGGCCAAATGAAAAAATTCTTTGCGCTGCCAATGGATGAAAAAAAGAAACTTTTCTGGAACCAAAGTCTCCGAGGCTACAGACCACCTGCTCAAGCAGTAATTGATAATAAGACTCAACAAAAAGGTTAGCATTAATTTCCTTTGGTAATATTTATTTGGCATTCTTGTCTAAGTTTATAATTATCAATTTTTTTTTTAAATAAAGGAGACATGTTAAAGTGTGGCAAAACTCATAGAAATTAGAAAAAAATATTATAACGAACTGTCTGCACAAAGTGATTAATATCAACTTAGTTATTAAGTCCGGATTATTATATTTATTTTTTTAATTTTTTTTCCCAAAGATTTTGGGGAGGCGTATCATATTGGTGTTGATGTAGCTAAAGATGATCCAAATTGTGGAAAGTTTTTCTATGGCCCGAATATTTGGCCTCCAGCAGGTAATTCAAGATAATAACTTTTCCTCCAACCGTTCAAATTAATGCATTTGTTAAAGATATATATTTCTATCTCCCCAACTTTTTAACATTTTGCGAGTTGCGTTGTGTAATTATTAGATATTTTGCCTGGATGGAAAGAAACCATGATGAGATATCAAGAAGAGACGATGTAAGTTTTGATGAGCCATTGCTTTCACACTTATAATGTCGTCTAAAATTCATGTTTGTTTCGAATAGGATTGACCGGAAAAAAAAAAAAAAAATGGTCCGGACTCAGTTGGGCCCTCCCAGCCCATCCCACTAGGACTTGAGCCCAACCCTATGCCAAAGGGCGGGCCAGGGTCTACCTAGGCCTTGATTTTTCAGTTCCTTCTCGGGATCTCCGTCCTGCAATCTTTAAAAGTGATTTTTAAAATTCAACTTAATTTTAAAATCACAAATTCTTAAATTTATTAGAGTCACCATAAAATTAATTTGGCCTCAGTTTTCTGGTTTTAGAGTTTTTAAAAGAAATTAAAAAATCCAATTATTAAAAATACTGAAAACATGGGTCTGGCCCGGCCCGGTTCCCAGTTGGGATTGGGCTTTCAAGGGCAAGGGTTTCTTGAAAAGCTTTGCATCGGGTCTTGCTCATTTGCCCCATCACTAATTTTGAACCTATAATACCCTCACACAACAGGCTTTACGCATATATTGATGACACAAGAAATTTTTAATTAAAAAAGGAGAAAGATTACAAATTATTCGGAGGAAAAGGTAATAAGTTTTAAAGGAATATTGCATCAAAGCTTAAAATAAAGACCTACACAGTAAATTTTTATAAATTAATAATGTCGGGACCATGCAAAATTTATTAATTAAAAGAGTTATTAATTAGTGGATAAATTAATAATTTATTACTTTACAGAGGGTGTGTATATATAAAATTCAATGAAAATACATTTTAACCAACTAGAAATTTATTGTTTACCAATATAATCAATTAAAAATAAATAAATCCATTAAATATAAATTAAATTAACAAAAAAGTCTTAAAATTTCCGCAGTTTTAGAATTCACTCTAGATCTTCTAGAAGTAATAAGCCAAAAAAAAAAGATTAGATCAAATTTTATTTAAATTTCAATAAAAAAAGTAAAAATAGAGTAAAATAAGTAACAATAGAGTGATATTTTATTTAATGAAATATTACAATGGTTATATTTGTAATTTTAGTAAATTATTAATTTATATACGAATAGGATCACAAAGTTGTTAATATATATCGAAATTATTAATTTAATCTTTTGCCCTAAGTTGGGGTTGCAGAAAAGTATTATGTAATAGAAGTTAGTAATTTATTGAGTATTAATTTATAGAGGTTATACTGTTGACGACAACTTAAGTTATTTATTAAATTTAAAAAAAAAGAAATATTACAAATTAATTGAAGGGTAATGTAACGACCTTACCTCTTAGAAACGAGCAAAACAATCTAATTGGATCGATATTCGGGCAAGGGATGAGATGGATTTATATTTATTTATTACTAGAAAAATGTTACAACTTAAAGACTTTAATAACTATTTCTGTTATTTTTAATATTTTCAGAAATGTTGGAAGAGCAATTGGGAGAATAATAGCCCTTGCTCTTGATCTCAATGTTGATTTCTTCGATCAACCAGAAATACTTGGCAACAAAACTGCAAGCTACTCCAATATGTTTCATTACGGAGGTAATTATTACAAAAGAATTTGAACACGTATTTTGCGGTAAAGTGAATCGAACGCGTTGCTAAAATATGAAGACAATCTCACTTACAACTAACAAAAATAATACTAACATGCAAGTGGGCCATGTGAAGTCAATATTACTAAATATTACAAAAGATTCATTTCAAATTTCTTTTACTGTTGTGTATGTAGGTGTATATGTGTATCTGATCACATTCCATATATATTCTTTATATGTGCATGTTTTTGCTTTTGTATATTTAGTTCCGGGTACCGATTTTTCCAAGGAAATTGTTGGAGCTCCACCACATTGCGACTTGAATTTTATTACACTCTTGGCAACAGATGAAATATGGGGGCTTCAAGTAAGAAAACATCGATTAATCAATCATTCTACTAAAATATATATTACTTACATTTATCATTAGCTATTATCATCTTATTTGTTTTACTAAAATTTTTATTATATAATAATATTGCAGATTTGCAGGGAGAAAAAGTGCTCAACCTCAACTATGGGAAGCCATACCACCTGTCAAAGGGTGAGTTAATTAAGTTTCAAGTATCATTTTGTTCTGATATCCTATATATTCAAAACAAACAAATCATGTATAAACTGGATTCTTGACGTTGCCTTTCTTATTAAATTGATTTTGTAGAGCATTTATAGTGAATGTTGGTGACATGTTGGAAATGCTCAGCAATGGTGCTTTCAGGTTATGCCTCAATTACTCGGATGAATTCTAGATTTCTTAAGAGCTTGATCAGATATTTGAATTTAGTCTAGCTCTAAAATTTAAACAAATTAAATTGTAGATAAATCTAAATATTTTACTCTTAGGTCAATTTAAAATTTTGTATAACTTATCGGTACATACATACTGTTAGCCTAATATGATGCCTTTGTCAAAAGGTGAATGTTTTTTATGTTAAATATTTACTATTAAGTCCGATTAAAGTCCTAACTGATAAAATTGAGAAATATTAAGGATCTAAGAGTTATTTTTCCTTAAATTTTACTTAAAACATCACTAATTCTATTGCTATTATCAATGCATATAATCGTGAACAAATTGAGTCTTGCCCCTTAAAAAAGATATTGCGTAAGAGCAACCTAAGAAACAGCTAAAAGCATATAAAAACCCTAAAAAACAACTTAACTAAAATGATACTTTAGAAAACCATTAGCATTAGAAGGAATAAAACCATAAATTTTCATATGAGAAGAATATATTATATATATTTACCTATGCCTTTTTTTTTTCAAATTCTTAAATTTGATAACAGGTCCATACTGCACAGAGTTGTATTCGGCAAAGAGAGATACTCGGTAAGACTAATAAACACTCAATCGCTTGCACACTCAAATAATTTGTATAGATCAGATGTATTTTCTCTCTTTATTTTTAATTTTTGCATGAACCAGAAATATTTCCTTAGGCCTTACTGCATTAGTACTGTATTATGTTTATAATTAGTATAGTTTGCACAATCAGTTAAATCTTCCATGAATTTTCATTTACTGTGCCTTTATATTGTACAGACTGGGCTGTTTCTATGCCCAAGTCATGATTATGTAATTGAGTGCTTGCCAACATGCAAGTCCGAAGACAATCCTCCCAAGTAAGTCATCAGCCCACCGTACTCTTTTATGTTGCCTTTTCACAGAAGTAACAACGATATTTTTAATTTTTTTTTCAGGTGTGAGATAAATAAACATAGTTTTTAAATTATATTAATAAGTGCTTATTAAATATTTTAATATTGTACATTTTAAGTTATAGTTATTTAACTACAATATTAAATAAGACTTAATTTATTTTTAATACTAACTCACTAAAAATTTAGAGGTTAAAATTTCAAGTTCAATTAACCTTACAAATCTTATTTCTATTTCAATTCACTGACCCAGGTTAAATTCTTATATCATTTCTTTTACAAGCCCTTATTTTATAATCCATATTTCACATAAGAGGATCGGTTGAGATTTATTTTTAAATACTATTTGTTTATTTGAAAAGTATTTGTCGTTACAACAATGCAATTTTTCATCATCGGATTTAATTTAATTTAATGTAATTTCTATCTTTTTCTTTTTCTTTTTTTTCAGATACCCTACAATCAAAACCGGAGATTATATTCTTTCTCGCTTTAGGCAACTTGCTGCTGATACAGTGAAAGACAACAAAGCTGTTTAAGTAAATTAAAAAAAAAGTTAAAAAACTTTGGATGAATCAATTGTATCAGAATAGCTGAAAAATCATATGTCCTACTTAAATTTGTGTCTTGTAATTTCATTTTTATTGAAATGCAGACATATAAGGTGATGTAATAAAACTATCTTTACAGAAATTTGGAATCGCCTTATGAGTGATGCTTTTAACATTCTTGTTATTTAATATTTATCGTTCATCTTTGCTCATCAATATTATTAGTTTTTGGTTTCTTCGTAGCCCGTACCCTTTTGATGAAAAGTAAGAGTACACAGAAATACTACGACCACGATCCAAATTATTTTTTTAAACATGATATATAAAAAGCGATTAATTTTTATGAACTTGCCTTTAATTTTAATGATAATGATCATCTCACCATCATTCTTTTACTCAGATCAGTCATTCCGAAGATAACGAACTACTGCAATTAGAATTAAATTTTCTCATCCTCTTTTTTAATGTAGAATTTTACAGGGTGTTTATGCTGAGTTTTAGTCCTGATAAAAAGGAAAAAAAATTACCAGATTTTATTACGGAAAATTGGAAAGTGGCATATTAGAGAAATCTGGAACAATAAATTTTCATAGTCTACAAGTATTCAAACAGAAAAAATTGCTGAAATCAAGAGATTTTTTTGTAGCCATTCGTGATCAGAAATAGGGGTCTTGTTAAGCACGTACCATAACAAGAATTACTATGCTGCTTGTAACAACTTATATGTTAACAGTCACTTTATTATCGTTATATGAAACAACTTCACATAACTTATATGGTTAAAAAAAAAAGGAAGATTGTACATACAACGAAACGTTGTCACCAATAATAAAAAAATAAATGTACTTATGGTGCAACTGATGTCACACCCTCAAAATTGGTGACGATCTCTTGCTGATCCTGGGCTGTCGTGGCTTGATCGATGTGCCTTTGGCTAGTGTTTTATGGGTTCGTTTGGTGCACGTATTGTATTATATTGTATTGCATTCTTTTAATGATGGTGTATTATATTATATTGTATTGCATTAGCACTGTATTATAATAATACTGTACAATGTTTGGTGCTACATAGTACTGTATTAATTTTTAGTTATATTATGTTTGGTGTTGCATTGTACTGTATTAATTTCTTTTGGTAATTAATTTTAATTATATATTTAGAAAATAATATCTACTAGTACTTAGAAAAATACTAAATATAGAAGTGTTAAATTTAAGAATTCTTACATCAATTTTTTTTGTTTAAATAAAAGAATCATAATTCTTTTATTTAAACTAACAAATTCTAAGATTTAATGATATAAGATTTATTTTTTCAATAATTCGTAAATATACAACCTATGAAATAAAGATTGAAACAAATAATCCAATCAAATAACATTTAAAAACTATCACAGCATAAATAAAACAAACTATCACAAAATTCATTCAAAGTTAATACATACTTCAAAAACATCACAAATTAGTAAGTAACTCAATAGTTGTTTGCGTCCGATAATTTAAGTAAACACATCTACAAGCCAAACTACTAGTTGGTTATGTCATTGTTTAGTTAGAAATCCATACTCTCTAATCAAATTCCACCTCTCCTCTCATGCTCACGCAAAAGCATCCTAACATAAGCCAACTTACGATCACGATAATTTCGTAATACTTTGAAAGCCCTTATATGTGAAGGCTTCTCAACCATCAAATTTAAGGCAATAAGCTAGTCATCCATAGAAAGTCTCATCGAAGGAAGCTCTCTACCATTGTAATCATGATCTTCAGTACTTCCAAACATATTCTGAGACATGTTAGCATTGGCTTGGTGAAATGCTAAAACCAATTTGTCAATAACACTAGCAATTTGTTCATCTAATTTAGACCTCCTCCTGTTTGATGATTGTGAACATGATCGAGTAGTGTATTGAGAATTTGAAGGCAGTGTAGTCAACATTGGAGAACCTTCATCATCAATCTCATTATTATCATCATGAATTTCTTCTTGAAGTGCTGCATTAGCCATATCATTTGGAGTTTCTGTTGAACTTCCAGTTGCACGGTCTTTTCCAAATGTGTTTGCTAGCCTCTCATAATATGGAAATAGCTTATCTCTCCAATTGCTTGCATCTTTATGGGACTACAATAATAAAATAAGACAATTAAATAAACTCTATTATATTCATAACAAACAAATTAAGGACAATGTTTATAAATGATGACATAACAAAAAATAATTTCCTTTACTAACCTCGACATATGATCTCTATACTTCGTCACTGTCAACCACTACACATTTTCTCACTTCATTCTAGCCAAAACCGCTAGTGTTCAACATATCAAATATCACTCCATAACTTTTCTTCCATATCCTTATCTTAGAGTCAATATGTGGATACGCCTTCAAACTGCTCCCTGGTAATAGTTTTTCTAATTCATTTTCAATATATTTGTAACTTCCAGATTTGAAGGTGCCGTTATCAGCTCGACCACCATTTGCAACTACAGCATCTAAAATGTTCAACATTGCCTCTTCTTCGTCTTTTTTCCATGCTCGTCTTGATCCTGTCTTATTTCCAGTAGTATGGCTTGGTCCTCCACTCTCCATTCCTACTAAATGAATATTATAACAATTTTTGAACAAGTAACTAAAATATAACACCAAGTCAGTTCACATCAATAAACCTCGATAAATTTCTAATGACATCAAATATAAATACAAGGTTACCACCTTAGACATTTTCATAGTGACATCTATATACTAACAAAAGTACAGCCTCCGATGCTTTCCTAATCACATCTATATACTAACAAAAGATGCTTTCCTAATGATATCTGTATACTAACAAAAGTACAGCCTCAGATATTTTCCTAATCACATGTATATACTAACAAAAGTACATGCTCAGATACTTTCCTAATGACATCTATATACTAACAAAAGTACATGCTCAAATGCTTTCTTAATGACATCTATAAATTAGATAAGTCCTAATTTCTAAGCCAATTATTATACATAGTAGTAGCTAGATCATTCCTCCAACTCGTCCACTGGTCTGAAGCTTCAATGCTACTTATACTATCATTATCTTCTACTACTCATTATTAGGTAAGTCAATTAATTCATGCTCCATTGGATCCACAGACATTTCTCTCCTAATCAGATTATTCAATAAACAACATGCAGTAATAATGCGACATTGGGTTTTAATTGGATAAAATAAAGGACTTCGAAGAATAGCCCATCGCATTGTGAGCAATCCAAAACACCGTTCAATTACGTTTCTTGCTGATGAATGTTTCATATTAAAGAATTCTTCTTTATTGCGAGGACCACACTCATCTCACCATTCCGATAAATGATATCTCGTTCCCCTATATGGTGCAAGGAATCCTTCAGCATTTGTATATCCGACATCCACAAGATAGTAATAACCTATTTATTTCACATAAGCATTAATATAATTTTGATTTTGAATATGTAATTTGATTAAATGAATTTTTTGGATTGAGTAATACCTGCAGGAACTTTTAAACCAGTTGGTTTATTTTATGCATTGCGAAGTACTCTTGAGTCAGAGGCAGAGCCTTCCCATCTGGGCATCACGAAGATGAATTTCATTTCTCGTAAACATACCCCTAAAACATTTGTAGCAATCTCACCATTTTGTGTTCGATATCTTGGTTTATCATTTTCTAGCACACGGACTCTAATATAAGTTCCATCTAATGCTCCCAAGCAATTCTACATGCACAAATCAAATGAAAATTTAATTAGCACTAAATTATCAATCACTATAATAAAATATAAGTAATTGAAAATGTACCTTAAACCACTTCCACCTCTCATCAGTGCAATTCTCTGGTACGGGATCTGGCACCCTTAGTAAAACATCGTGTAGCCGTATTACTTCGTTTAACACTGAATTGAAGTATCTACTAATAGTCTCACCAGATCTAAAAAACCTACTACCAATTGTGCGATTCTTGACATGATGAGACAAAGTGTGTAGGAACATGCAAACTTGCTCTTCAACAGCCAATGAACCAGTAGCCTTTAGTCCCCTCGATCGAAGTAGCTCACATAGTAGGCCAAATGTCCTTCTATCCATTCTTAGTTGATTTACACATTGAATGTCATTATTGCCTATAATGCTATCTAAGTATTGTAGTCGAGTAGCATGGAATTGGAATGTACGACTACGAATCATTTTTCTTTTGTTATGCCTTCGGATCAACATCATTAACAAAAAATACATCACAATGAACATGAACCTCAATTTCATTTGCCACATGATGAAAGAAAATTTTCTTCTCATGTCTATATCTAACACAACCAATAAAATGGGGGAAAAAATCAGCTAGTAGACCATTTGATAAATTTCCATAAAGTTAGATTAGATTTCCATATAAAGGCTATGTTTCAACACTTGAGCTAAATAGAATAACAAAGAAGAGAATAGAGGCAAATGATGATGATAAATAATAATAATAATAATAACAACAACAACAACAAAAAAATCATGCCTATCACACGATATAATAGAGGGTACAGGAAATATATTGAAATCCAAGGAATTATATATCATAAGTCATTTCTTGTTGAACAAATAATAAATGGTAAGAAATTGAACTCACTGGAAGCAAGCAGCAACTGTTGGAAGGAAATTCTAGTTTACGTATTTGTGTTGCAACCTAAATAAAAATAACCCATTGAAATGAATAAAAAAGATGTCAATTTTAATGAATAATTAAATTTGAAAAAAAATTCATATCAAGTATGCAACATTTGCTAGTTACAATAGCTATAAATATGTGTGTGTATTTAGCAACTAACAAGTCTTTATAAAATTCATATGAGTACTTAAACTCTTTTACTCATACACTAATTTTTTTCCTTTTAATTTATGAATGGACAACAAAACTTGAGAAACTTTTTTATCCCCACACGACATGAATTTGTCCAGGAAAAGATTGTCCATTGCACTAATAATACTCTACAGGTGGTCATATATTATATAAAAGAAGATAATGTTCAACAATAATGATATTTTGAATTTTTTCTTTGGTCTTTAATCATTTGTTCATAAAGTTATTGTCTTTTTTATTTTTATCTTTTGACCAAAAAGTGTAGCACAGTTAGTTAGTAATGCAAATTCTTGCTAACATAAATAATAATAATAATAATAATAATAATAATAATAATAATAATAATAATAATAATAATAGTTAATTATCTAGTGTTGCTACCACTATTATAAAAGCTTTAGCTTCCCTGTATGCTTTACGCCTCCAATCATCATGATAAAAGATGAACTACTAGTTCCTTATAATGCTTAGACTCCACATTTGGCTACCTATTACTAGTTGTTAATTATGGGAAAAAATTGTAGAAGAAGCAAGAGAAAATAAATAAAAGTGGGAAGTTATATCAATAACTAAAAAGAACGTTACGGTCGAGGCTGAACTGCCAATTGCGACAAACAGAAATGTAACCTCACAAAATGTAATTTCAGTCATCCAGTTTGTTGCCAACTGCTAGAACAAGGCTGTAATTTCAGTTACTCTTGTTGAATTTTTCAACTTCCTTTCTAATGTAACCCATGTAATTGATTCTGCCTTACCTCATTATTAACATGTTCTCCCAAACAAAAAAACAAAATCCATTTTCATAGACAGCTAAATAGGTTACCAGCTTTAACAAGCTTCTAATTGCGGAGGGTTGACTAATTTATGACTCGATATTATAATTCGATTTTAATCACTAATTTATTGTATTATTGTATTAATTTTCGTATGAACAAATTGTGTAACAATAATGATATTGCTCAAATTGCCAATCATACATTATGAACCAGACTACTTTTTCATATGAACCTAACAAAAAAAATTGACAGGAAAAGCATGATTTGAACAAATGGATGACCAACTTTCTAAAAAGAAAGAAAAGGAAAAGAACAATAAAAACTAAAAGCAAACAGATGATCAGGACCACAACTTTTCCATTTTACTGTAGCATTTCACACACACATATATAAAGTATATGTAGAGATGTTATTCCTCTGTTCTCATCTAATCCAAACAGGGGCAATTTTCTACACTTGGCTAAAAACCCACCACGAGCAATTAGCCCCTTATTTTCCATAAAAATCAATTGCTACGAATGTTTGATTATAACGGAAAAACATGATTAAATTGAAAGCAAATAAAATAAAACCCTAATCTAGAAATTAAACCTAAATTAAAAAATTAAACCCAAATGAAATATCAAACCTTAGGTGGTGAAGGACAGGGAGAACAGTTGTACTGCACAGTAGAGATGGTGTTGCAGTGGAGGTGGTGTCACGCAGTGGGGTGCAGTGGAGGTGGTATCACGCAGTGGGTGGGTGTCGTACGATGAGGTTATGGTGGAGTTGGTGTCGCACGACAAAGGCTGCTGATGTGGTGGTGGAGCATCGTGGAGTTGGCTCTTGTTAAGCCACTGCACATGAGAAATCACAGATTGAACAAGGAGAGTTATTTTGGTTTATTTGAGGACAAGGTGAGAACAAGAGGGACGCCTAATTTTTTTGGTCTCAGAAATAGTTGCAAAACCCGCTTAAACCCCGACCCTCCCTCGGGTTTAGTTTATGCGGGTTTGACCGCACAAAATTTGGAGTTGACCACATTGTAATACTATGTGATGTAATTACCAAACATGGTATAATAATTTTCTAATACAATGAGGAGCTCTTATACCAAAACCAAACATGCCCTATGAGGACTTGTGTGGGATAGTCCTTGCACTGTCATGTCGTGGGACCAATAGTTTAAGATCTACTCAACTTAATATTAAAATATTAGTAGATTCCGTCGTAGATTTTGTCAATGGGTAACTTTGTTTGAAGAGTGTGTGTTGTCATCAGGCATAAGTGATTGTTTGATTGATGATTGTTAATAGAATATGACGACTTTGTATCAATAAATTAAGACCACTGTTAAGTATCCAACATTTTTAAGTTTTAATTTCAGTCTGAATGATATATCATCCATTCATTAGGTGATGGTTAAATAGTTTTATAAATTATAAAATCAATCATTTAATAGATAAGTAATACATAATATTAAAACTCAAATATTGAGATCGCTAATATTATGAATAAATGGAAAAAGGACAAACAAACCCCTAACGTTTAGGCAAAAGGGACAAAACCCTCCCTAACGTTTCAAAAAAGACATTTACACCCCAATTTATTATAATTTTGCCATTATACCCTTCTAGTATATAAAAAAAATTATTAGATTATCCAATTTGTCTATATATTGTTAATAAAATTATAAATAAACAAGCTGGATATTATAAAAAAAATTATAAATATACCCTCATTGCCCAATTCCTCTATTTAAATTTTTATCAATAACCAATTTTAAAAAAATCTATACACCTAAAAAAATTGTAAATAAATTATAATTTTAAAAATAAAATTGGTTATTAATAACCAATTTTATTTAAACTTTAAATTTGTATATTTAATAATTCTCCACATGTCAATTATTTAAACTTGTATATTTATAACTAATTTTCTATGTTATTTATTATGGTATTAATAACCAATTTTATTTTTAAAATTATAATTTATTTACAATTTTTTAAAGTGTGTAGATGTCTTTTTTGAAAATTAGTTATTGATAAAAATTTAAATAGAAGAATGATGCAATGAGGGTATATTTATAATTTTATTAACAATATACAAACAAATTGGATAATCTAATAATTGTTTTTATATACTAGAAGGGTATAATGGTAAAATTATAATAAATTGGGGTGTAAATATCTTTTTTGAAACGTAAGGAGGGTTTTTCTCCCTTTGCCTAAACGTTGGGGGTGTGTTTGTCATTTTTCCTTGATAAATTAATCATTTTCTTAATGAATCCTAAAGCCTAGACCATTAATTCAAAGTAAAGCTACATATTAGGATGACATAAAACTTATTCATGGCAACATAAATTAAATAATTAAAAATATCCTACATAAATGTTTTTCTTTTAAAAAATTATATATTTAATTTGATAACTATAAATTTTAATCTTTGATATTTTATGGAAGTTTCAGTCTTTATTTTACTTGCTGAGTTTACTGTTAAATAAAGATGAAATTTATCTTTTTGGTCTTATAGTCTATAAATTTACTTTTATTATCTCATTAGCTATATTATCAAAATTAATTATGTTATTAAAATTTATAATCAATGAATTTATTAAAAGTTTAAATGAAAGAGTTTATGATTAATCTAGGACGGGTCTGGTTCTCTTTGTTTATTTTGAATCTAGCAGGTAAGGGTGAAAAGCATAGACAGCATGGATTTGGAGCATATTTAAGTCTACATTTTTGTCAAATGGATCTAAATGTAAAATTGGAAAGATTACACAGTACCTCTATTGTACTACATCCATTTAATACGTGTATGACATGTGTGTATTTATTTTAAAAAATCATCATAAAATCAGTAATTATATTTAATTCATTAAAAATATCATATAATTGATAATTATATTTAATTCATGCACACATATCATATATACATTAAGTAAATATAGTAAAATAGAAGTATTGTAAAATCTCTCCTAAAATAAAGCAGTGACGATCCAATCTAGGCCCACTTCATTGTCATTCTACAAATATATTTCCGAAAAAGAGTTTAGTGTTTGCTAATAGCCTGCCGTTCAACTCATATCTTTTTGCCTTTTTTTTTTTTTTTCAGTTGTTATGTTCATTTTCTTAGTTTTATTTTTAATTAAAATGGTTTGAATTTTGTTGTGAAACCAACAAACACTGCTTTAATGAAGAAGAAATAATATAATTATAGGGCCAAGCCAGCTTTCAAACATGATCTCGTACCCTATTTTTTGTCATTTGTGATCTAACCATCAAATATAACCAAAGAGTTACAAAAGCTATTTAAACGGAAAGGATGTAATTATATGGTTATTAACGTTGCAGACCTTTTGTTTCCTAGAAAATAAGAACAAGTTAGGTTTCCTAAAAAATCTTTATATGGATTAATAGTAATTCAGTAAATAAACATATTTAAATATTAAAAATATAGATGGATTAGTTGTATTTACTAAAATACTCTTCATACTCATTTATGTAAAATACCTTTTAAAAAAATCATTTTTAATATAATTTTTTATAATTAAAATACTCATTTAATGTTTTACCATCTAAGACGATATTACCTATAAGGATAAATAATTATTTTAATTAAATAAATCAAAGTTAACTTTTATTTCTATACACTTGCTCAACATCAAATAATCTTACAATTCCCATCTCTTTCATACTTTTTATTGAAGATTTTTCTTTTTTAAATCACCATAAAATTTTTAAGACCTTAATCCTCGACAAAATTAAGATAGTATGGCGCTAGCTAATAATTTTAGTAGAATATAATAGTGTATTTGAATAAATTTAGCTTTCATCCTTCATGATGTATTTGATCAATAGTAATTTTTATCATTTATGGTGTCTCCATTTCTACATTTATGTGATTAATCTATGCAATATTTGTTAGCCTAAAGAGTTATACATAATGTAATTTTGATGATAACAAATATATGTATTGAGTGATTTAATAAATATTGTATTTCACATTTTCACTAGTTTTTGAAGGGTAATATTTATGCAAGTGAATCAAGTGAAATCAAGGTCAAGACACTCAATGGACAATGGTGAAATCAAGAATAAAGTTTAGAGCTCAACGGACAAACTATTACGACAAATTCTTATAAAGCCGGTATGATTTAATTGATGCATGATTTAGTATTTGAGAAGCTCAATAGATTAATTTAATACTTTTCATAAACTAAAATGTTTTATTTTTATAAAGTAAAGTATTTTGTGGATTTAAGTAATTTGGACTTAAATGCTAATATTTGTAATCTTTGAGTGTATTATATATTATTTTGAAATTCAAATTTGGACTTATTTGCAAAAGTTTGAAACGTTATGGGTCATACCATAATTTATGAAACTTTGAGGACCCCAATGTAATCTGGACACTTGAAATCCAAAGTTGGACAGAGAGGAAGCGGCGAACCGTTCGAGCGCTAGTGGCTAGCCGCTTGAGGAAAATTTCATATTTTCAATTTTTGGACTAAAGTGAAAGGTTTTGAGTACTTTAAAAAATGTGAGTATTATGCTAAATTTAAAAAGGACTTCTTTGAAAAATATTAATATCTTTGGGGCCATATCATAATTTTAGAAAGTTTCGGAAAGATAATTATTGGACCTATTTGCAAAGTTTTTTGACGTTTTGGGTTATAGTATAATTATAGAAAGTTTTGGGTCAAAATATAATTTCAGTGAACAGTATTACTGTAGCAAAATTCAAAAATAACGGTAATATTACTGTTCCTGAGCGGCTAGCCGGTTAATCAAGCGGCTAACCACTTGAGCACGGGTCTTTTGGCTATAACAGCTAGTTTTTGGGTTTTCTCTATAAAAACTCAACTCAAACTTCTCTATAAAAACTCAACTCAAACTTCTCTCTAAGGTCTAACACAAGCAAATATAAGATCATATAACATATATTGAGCTTCCATTTCATAAATCATCATTTGTTAAATCAATATTGAGTTACAATTTGTTATTCACTCTTAAAGAGAGTTTTATTGTTGTGAATTTCATTTCTCATCAATTTGTGAGTGTGTAAGTGTGGGAAACACTTGGGGTGAAGAGATTGTCGATATAATCTCTTGTTGTAAAGGTTCATTGACACCTTGGAAGTCAATTGTAAACATTTGAAGCCTTGGGAGGCTTAGATAGTGAAATCCTCGAGCTCGGTTGGCTTGGAGGCGTGGACGTAGGCGGGGATAGCCGAACCACGTAAAAATCTTTGTGTTCGTTTTCTCTTCCCTTACTCTTTTAATATTGTGCTTGAATGAATTTATTGTTTTGATTTGATTAAGGCAATAGATTAAATTGTTGTGCGAATTGTATTGTATAAATTTTTAATAACCCAATTCACCCCCCTCTTGGGTTGTATAACTTGTATTTCATTTGGTATCAGAGCTAGGTGCTCTTGTGTAGACTTAATCGTCTAGAGTTAAAAATCCATAGCAACCCAAATTAGCTCAACCATCATGGAAGGACAATCTATCACTAGACCTCCATTTTTCGATGGAAATGATTATCCTTATTGGAAAATTAGGATGAGAATTTATTTACAAGCTTTAGATTATGAAATTTGGGAAGTTGTTTGTGATAATTTACTCATTCCTAAAAAGAATGCTTTAAGTGAGTTAGATAAGAAAAAGATGTCTTTAAATTCTAAAGGTATGAATGCTTTATTTTGTGCCTTAGATAAAAAGGAATTTCATAGAGTTTCAAATTGTTCTAATGCTTATGAAATTTGGAGAAAACTTGAAATTGTGTATGAGGAGAATACAAAGGAGGAGGAATTTCATGAAGGGTCGAATTTGGCACTTATGGCAATTGGAGATAACTCGGATGATGAACTTGAAGAGGTAAATGATCTTTTTACTTATGATGAATTATATGATGCTTTTAAAGAATTGCATGATAATTGGACAAAAATTGGTAAAAAGAATGCATGTCTTAAAAAGAAAATGTTAAAGCTCACAAATGAAAATGAATCTCTTAGTGCAAAGATTACATGCCTAGAATTAGAGAATAAAACATTGCATGATAGAGTTGCATTATCAAATGAGAAACCTAGCACTTCACATGAGCATCTAGAATCACATGTAGATGACTTGAAAAATGAAAAGAATGCTTTACAAAAATGCAATGATTCATTAAATGAAAAGATTAAAGGACTAGACCTAGATAATAAAATGTTGCATGATGAAATTGCATCATTTAAATGCAAACAAAGTATTTCATATGAACATGAAAAATCACATGTTGATGAATTGATGAAAGAAAATGAAGTGCTTAAGAAAAAGAGTAATGAGCTCAACGAAATTGTGTTAAAATTCACAAGTGGTAAAAAGAACTTAGAAAAATTACTAAGCACTCAAAAATGTGTGTTTGACAAAGGAGGACTTGGGTATAAGCCTTACTTGAAACAAAAATATTATAAGAATTATTTTGTTAAACTTACTTCCACAAGTGATCATAAGATTGTTTGTCATTATTGTAATAGAAATGGTTACATGAAGAATAGATGTCCAGTTAAAAGAAATGCTTATTATGGAGCAAAATGTATTTGGGTTCCAAAAGGAACCATTGCTAACACTCATGGACTCAAGAATATTTGGGTACCAAAGTACACTACTTGAACAATTTTTTGTAGGTACCACAAATAAGGAAGGATGAAGAGTTCCTTGATGAAACTTGTGGGGATAATCACTTTATCATGGTCTAGGCAAAAATAATGAGGGAAGATGGTTTAATTGTTTTGGTAACAATTATTGCCTCATTGATTATAAGTGATGATCTTTTAATCTTAGTAAGTATTTAATAATTCATTTGGTATCATAACAATAAAGTGCATTAACATGAAGTGGATAAATCTATCTTGTCTATTCATTATGTTGAGTGAATCATGATAAATGTATTTGCGAAAGTATGCTTGTATGTTTACATGATTGAATTATCATTGTGTTTAACATTGAGTGCTTTATCATGATGCATGGATAAATATATATGATGGTAGCATGTCAACTCATCATGATGAATTTGTTTGATTTTTTAATGACTATGTAATGCCTAAGCATGAGGAATGAGTGATATGCTTATTAATCTTTGAGTGCATATATGTTTCATGATTGAGTAAAATATATACATGATGGTTTTGTTTGATGTTAATGTTTATGAAGTGTTTAAGCATGATAGATAAGTGGTGTGCTTGATTTATTAACTTTCGAATGCTTATATGTTTAATTATTGCGAAGAACAATTTTCAAAAATTCGGCATGAACTTGGGATGATGAAATATTTATGTTATTGAATCTATTAAAATTGTTTGGAAAACAAAAGAGTCGTTGAAAATCCCAAGTCTGCATAAGCTGTAATGAATTGGTCATAATTTCTTATAGAGAACTCTAAATCAAGCTCTGTAAACTTTATTGGAAAGCTAACTTAATTATCTTTCCAACGGTATATAGCTTGCATGTTAATTCTGACTCAATCAATACAGTTTTTATTTCGAAGTTGACCTTTCTGCATTTTCTTAAGTTTTGAATGCTTATATGCTTCATGAATGTATGCTTGTTGGATAAATTATCTTTTGGATGTTTAAAATCATGAATCGTGCATTAAATTGGCTCTTGAGATGTTTCGGGATCACAAAATGATCACGGAATTGATCGAAACAAGCCGGAAAGCAAGTAGAGTGCAGGTAGACAGCAACCAGGCGGCTAGCCGCCTGTTCCAAGCGGCTAGCCGCTTGGAAAACTGTCCCAAACCCGAGAGCAAGCGGCTAGCCGCTTGGTCACTGGTTGGGCAATTTTTGTTTTGCTTCTTCTTCTTCGTTTGCTGATTTTTCTGCACATGTTCCTCTCTTTCACTCAAAACCGTGAGCCACTCTCTTCCATTTCCAATCAATTTCTCAACCATTTTTATGCCAAGATCAATCTCTTAAACCATTACCCATGCATTTCATCTTCATTAAACACTTCTTCATCATCATTTCTTCACTTGTTCTTCATCATTTCTTTACCATCTCATTCACGCGTGAACAGTACCTCTCCATTTCTCTCTCAAATTTCTTCATCTTTCACTCATTTTCTTGTTAAAATCAATCATCCAAATCATTATTCATCCATTACTCCTTCAATTTTCGTTCTCAAAACTTCATTTCATCAACTCTCCACATAAAACCCAAAATAAAAAACCTAACTACCCATTTCTCTCTCTACATTGTCAAGCTTCCTTTAGCCAATTTTTGATCCAATCTACATCATATATTAGCTTCATTCATCTGTAGGATCGATTTTCTTGGCTCAAACAAATCCATTTCACTCATTTTTTGTAAACCCGAAATTGAATTTTTAAGCTTGTTTTTGTTCAACAATGGTGGATGGTGATAAATCCATGAGCAAACAAGTTGCCAAGAGATGTAAGGAAAATTATGGAGATAATACGGAGTTCATATCAACCCACTTTCAGCATCCACCTCTTTGGAAACGGTTTTACGACAATTTTATGTCGAGGTCGATTATCGCTCCTTATTTTGTTAACATTCGTAATTTGAAGAATTTAGAAATTTGTGACAAATCTCTTAGTTATTTTTTCATTGCTATGGGCTAGAAAAATGTTTTAATTATTAAGGAGCAATTCTATGAAAATTTAGTTAAGGTGTTTTATTCGAATATGATTATGAGATCCTCGAATATAATTGTTATAAGTATTGGAGGAATTCATATTGAATTTGATGATTGATTATTTATGTGTCGCTTGGAGAATTAATGGAGTTGTTGGTTTGTTATAATTGTTTAAGCTTATATGGAAGTGTTTTTAACCATGTTGTGTATTTGAGGATTTGAGCATTTTAAGAGGAGATTATGCCGAAATTTTTGCTCCCACAAAATTGGTAATATCTTCATCGAATTATTTTTAGTGATCTTGTTTTGAATTGAATCTATCTATTTTTTTAAAGGGGGAGATAAAAATCATATGTTTTTTTTTATAATATGCATTTTGGATAAATTTTTTAATTGGCCATATATTTACGGGGAGCATACAATATGTTTTTGGATAATATGCATTTTGAGCATTCTTTTGATGGCAGATGGTTCATGATCAATTAATGGTTAATTGGATGTTTGGTTATTATATGTTTTTTTGATTAACTATTGACATATTATTGATCTTAACATGAATTTCTAGTAATTTTGATGATGAAGGGGGAGAAGTAATGTATTTTGAATATAGAGACATATAATATGTATTTTGATATTGACGTATTTGTGCATGTTTTTGAAATATTGAGGGGGAGCTTTCAAATTATCATAAAACAAATATTCAGGGGGAGTTTTTGATTTATATGTTTAATTATATATGCCATGTATTAAGGGGGAGTATAAATGTCAAAATACTTGAGATGTTTGTCATCATAAAAAATGGAGAGATTGTTAGCCTAAAGGGTTATATATAATGTAATTTTGATGATAACAAACATATGTATTGAGTGATTTAATAAATATTATATTTCACATTTTCACTAGTTTTTGAAGGGTAATATTGATGCAAGTGAATCAAGTGAAATCAAGCTCAAGACACTCAACGGACAACGGCAAAATCAAGAATAAAGTTTAGAGCTCAACAAACAAATTATTATGACAAATTCTTGTAAATTCGGTATGATTTAATTGATGCATGATTTAGTATTTGAGAAGCTCAATAGATTAATTTAATACTTTTCATAAACTAAAATGTTTTATTTTTATAAAGTAAAGTATTTTGTGGATTTAAGTAATTTGGATTTAAATGCTAATATTTGTAATCTTTGAGTGTATTATATATTATTTTGAAATTCAAATTTGGACTTATTTGCAAAGGTTTGAAACGTTATGGGTCATACCATAATTTATGAAACTTTGAGGACCCCAATGTAATCTGGACACTTGAAATCCAAAGTTGGACAGAGAGGAAGCGGCGAACCGCTCGAGCGCTAGCGGCTAGTCGCTTGAGGAAAATTTCAGATTTTCAATTTTTGGACTAAAGTGAAAGATTTTGAGAACTTTAAAAAATGTGGGTATTATGCTAAATTTAAAAAGGACCTCTTTTAAAAATATTAATATCTTTGGGGCCATATCATAATTTTAGAAAGTTTCAGAAAGATAATTATTGGACCTATTTGCAAAGTTTTCTGACGTTTTGAGCTATAGTATAATTATAGAAAGTTTTGGGTCAAAATATAATTTCAGTGAACAGTATTACTGTAGCAAAATTCAAAAATAACGGTAATATTACTGTTCCTGAGCGGCTAGCCGGTTAATCAAGCGGCTAACCGCTTGAGCACGGGTCTTTTGGCTACAACGGCTAGTTTTTGGGTTTTCTCTATAAAAACTCAACTCAAACTTCTCTTTAAGGTCTAACACAAGCAAATATAAGATCATATAACATATATTGAGCTTCCATTTCGTAAATCATCATTTGTTAAATCATTATTGAGGTACAATTTGTTATTCACTCTTAAAGAGAGTTTCATTGTTGTGAATTTCATTTTTCATCAATTTGTGAGTGTGTAAGTGTGGGAAACACTTGGGGTGAAGAGATTGTGGATATAATCTCTTGTTGTAAAGGTTCATTGACACCTTGGAAGTCAATTGTAAACATTTGAAGCCTTGGGAGGCTTGGATAGTGAAATCCTCGAGCTCGGTTGGCTTGGAGGCGTGGACGTAAGCGGGGATAGCCGAACCACGTAAAAATCCTTGTATTCGTTTTCTCTTCCCTTACTCTTTTAATATTGTGCTTGAATGAATTTATTGTTTTGATTTGATTAAGACAATAGATTAAATTGTTGTGCGAATTGTATTGCATAAATTTTTAATAACCCAATTCACCCCCTTCTTGGGTTGCATAACTTGTATTTCAATATTCACATGAGAAATGAAATATTTTGGTAGTGATTGATGAATTTGTGAATCAAAATTTTTTTATGGCAATTTTTTTCCTTCTAGAGAGATGAATTTTGAGGCAAACATTGAACTTCCATGAATGTTATGATCTTAATTTCTTTTTATTATGTTAGAAAGATCCGTTGATGGAGAACAAGAAGATGGAGAGAAAAAAAAAAGAGAAATTTATGGATCTAACCACTTCGACAAAAAAAAAAAAGAATAATAGTTGATAGGTTTGTAGAAAAAACTAAGGTCTAATAAATTTTCAATTAAGGTTACTTTTTTGTAATTTTAGAGATGGATAGGAAAAAATTAGGATTTCAAAATTTTATTGTTGGGTATATTTAGCAAATGGGAATATAGAAAATTTTTGTGGGTTCCAATAGTAAATTTACACTCTACGCATGTTCAAATACTAAATATGCGTTTATAGATAAAAAAAATTTATGTTAACATTTTTAACTAGAAAATCCCTTTAATTTGGAATTCTTAGCATAAATCTAAAAATTGGTACATAAAGCTTTCCTTCTCTCTCAATTGCCTCACTAAAGTAAGCCATACACTATGACTGGAATGCAATTTTTTTTTATTGGATTATGCAGTATCTTGCCAATATATTTCTTGATCATATTTAGAATACAGAAAGTAGATCATAAATATTAACAGTTTTTTAAAAGACTAACTGGATTAGTGAAATGACAATTCTTATGCATGTTGGCAAAAGTACTCTTAAGGGCTTGTTTAGTATGTTGAGTGTTAGAAAATGCATATTTATAAAGGAGAAAACCGTCATTTTACATTTCAAGTCTTACTAACAACCCTTACTTTTATGTATTTAACCTTCTTGTGATTTAATTACGTGTGTTTTATTTTAATTAAGTATTTTAGGGGCATTATAGTAATTTCACAATAAAGGAGAGATCAGACGGCAAAACGGAAATCACTTTTGAACTCAGGACGGTCGAAAACCTTAGGAGGAGCATAAAAGGAAAAATGGCACTATTCACATGTACGGTACTATTCACATGTACAGTACTGTCTACGTTACTGTTCACGACACTGTTCACATAGACGGATCGATGACATGGGATTGACCGATTACATGGCATTGACTGATGAGGTGTCACGATCCTGTTGGACTAAAATTCTTATGTACTGTTGATGGTGACGTAGCAGCATATCAGTGGGCAAAAAATCTCGCGTACGGTGCATGCATCACACATGATTATTTTCAACCAAACCGCGTTATTGTTCATCCGGGTCAAACCGTGGACTGTTGACTGATGACATGGCGCAATCTTGAGCGTCCAAACTGTTTTTAATCCGATGGCCATGATTTACTCCATTTATCTATAAAAAGGGGGCCTTCCCCCTAATTTGATATCTCTGAATCCATTTTTGGGATCCATTTTCTGTAATTCTTTCTCCATCTTGTATTTTCTTCGTATTTTAATAAATTCTCATTTTGCCCGTAGTTCAATTATGAGTGGCTAATTTTCTTTCAAGCTTGGGTTGAAGGTGAAGTCTCAACATATGTCATGGGCTTTATTTGGTAAATTTATTTTCTCTTCCCCTCTAGTTTTTGTGCATGTTTTGACTTCTCGTCGACAAATAATACTAATATTGTCTAGTACCGCCTTGGTTTCACCAGCCCTCTAGTACAAGGTTATTATTATTTGGCACGATAAACCCTTAACACCATATTGATTAGAGCGTGGTTCATGAGGTGTGGATACCCCTCTCATGATTTAATTGGTATTAATAAGGAATATTTAGCCCATGATGCATGTAAATACAGATCCAAATACCCAAGTACGTCATTTCAATAGAATTATCTTCAATTTATTCTTGTCATTTCAATTCCAATTTTAGAATTTATTCTCGCCATTTTAATTTAAGTTTTAGCATATTCCAAATCATTTCCACCACAAATCCAATCACCCATTTGCAAAATTAATTCTAGACACAATTAAAATCCACCTCCTCGTGGGATCGACACTCGTCACCATTGATCTATACTACAATAGATTCGTGCGCTTGCAAGTATATTAAAATTTGCACAACAAGTTTTTGGCGCCGTTGCCGGGAGGTAAGTAATTTTAATTCATAGAATTAATTTTTGTGAATATTTTCTTTTAATTGTTTTCTTGTAATTTTTTTTATTAAAAAAAAAGTGAATCTACATTTAAAGGTTAGCATTTCTTTTTCTCTTCTTTAAAATTTTGTAAATTAATTTTCAAGTTATTTTTATTCTTCTTTATAATTTTTGTTTATCTTATTAATTTTTTTTAGTTAATTTATCTTATCCATCACTTGTTCTTCTGAATCGCTAAATGATTCAATTAAATCAGGCACCGTATCTGTTTCAGAAAGCAAAGGCGACGAGGACTGTTGCTTAGCTCGCTTTGTCTGCTGTCTCAGCTGGCGAGTTGTCTTCTCAATTTCAGGATCAAACGAAAGTGTACCTGTACGAGAAGAACGAACCATACACCAAGTAAAATGTAAAAAGGATTAAATAAATGACACCAATCCCCGGCAACGGTGCCAAAATTTGATGGGTGTCGAAGCCAACAAAAATAAATTCCTACTTTAAATAAATTGTGTATAGTGATTGGGCAGGGTCGTGTCCACAGAGATCGGTAATTATTTAAATCCTTTTAAAACTTAAAACATAAAATGGGGGTTTTGTTGACAATAATAAAAATCAAATTAAAATAACAAGAATGCAAATTAAAGTTGTAATTCAAATTGGAGAAAGCTCTGGTTGAAGGAATTAACTCAGCTTGATTCGACTACTGATCATTGATTCAAATATAGATTATTATTACTTATGAATAGACCGGTTATAGCTATTGAGACCCTCTAATAGCCAATCTCTCCTTAACTAGTTGATAACCAAGGTACGACCGTTGGATATTTCCCTAATCAATAGACAACCCTAGATACGATCATAGGATTTAATCAATTGACAGCCTGAAAAACCAGAGAAACCCAAATCCTAATCAACACATATGATGATTCATTTAAATTAGATTGTTTATTCTCATAACACAACCCACTGCTATGTTATTTGTCACAAACATTAAAATCTTCATACGATGAATCCTTTAATTGACAATAGATTAAGTTGATAATTAAATAATGGCCAATTACCTAATTAACAAACATAATCATGAAACTAATTCAGAGAATAAACAAATACCCAAAAAGTAATAAAACAATTAAAGCATAAGAAAGATCTCACAGTAGTGATGAATCAAAGCTTCATTAACCTTCAACCAGGAAAATAAGTTTAGTTCTTCATAGAGAGAAGAGAAAAATTTAGATCTAGGGTTTCCTTCTTTTTCTCCAATCTAAATCCCCCATTTTTCACAATAAATTCCTCCCTTAAATACTCTCTCTCTCTTCTCCTCTAGAATTCTATTTAAAATAAAATACTAATATATGAAATATTAAATTCGTAATTACAAAAATAACTAAAAATACAAAACACGTTAAACTAAAAACTGCAAATCCGCAGTTGACAGCACGCGCCCACGCCTTATCAACAAAGTTCTTCTGACACTCATAATTTCTCCAAGAGAACAATCATCCTTAAACATCATCTTATAGCTCAATTTTATCATCAATCAATAGAATTGCACCTGCAAAAGTAAAACACAAGTAAATCACTATTATTAAGTGCAAAACATTGATATTAAGGGAAATAAATAATGCAAAACTAGTGCATAAATTGCACTCTAACAAATTCCCCCACACCAAGATGATGCTTGTCCTCAAGCATATAACTCAAAACTAATCTCAAATCTCCACTAAATTCTCATCTCAACTCATCCAAAAACAATTTTAAGCAAGCATACCTCAAGAAATTATGTTGTTCAACGTTCGAGAGATAAAGATTTTAAAGCATAGAATTTCATAAGATAGAATAAGAATATTCAACCACCAAGAAGATCCATTCAAAATTCAAGTGCAACAAGATGTAATAGCCCTCTCAATAACTTCAATCCATGCACTCAAAGTGTTTAGGGTGTCATTTATCCACTCAAATCAAATCAAAGAATGCTATTACCATAAGCTTGCTCATATATCACATCTCAATCCACAAAACATGAATAAAATGCAAAAATCTAAGGGTCTTAAAAGGGTTGTAATGGGGTTAAATGGGTTAAATGAAAAAAAAAGGTTTACGAAAGAAAAAGAGATCAAAACGAGAAGAATGAACTCATTGAATGAACTTATGATATCAAAATGCTTATTTCTACTCAAGTCACCAAGAATGTAAACATTTTTTTTTGTTTTTTTTGTGATTTTTCTTTTTGTTTTTTATTTCTTTTTCTTTTTTTTGTTTTTTTGTTTTTTTTGTTTTTTTTATTTTTTTTTGTTTTTGTTTTTGAATCAAACAAAAGAAACGAACCTTGCACAATTTAATTCAAGCATAATGCTTGTTGATCTAATTGAGAAACTTTATTACAAGGTAGAAAAAGCAACAAAATATATCCACACAATGAGTCCAAAAATCTCCTTAAATTGAGGCTAAAAAAAGAAGAAAAATGGTTAAGTAGACGGAGAGAATTAGATGGGTAATTGTTAAGGCTCAAACAAAGGTAGCAAATAAAGGTCTTCGGGTAGAGAAAAAGGAAAATGCGAGAATAGAAAAATGGTAAATGGTTTGCCCTTATCATTTTAATGCATAAAATCTCGTAATGTGGCTTCAACATGCATAATAAAGCAAGTTCTAGAATAAACAAACTAGGATTGATATTCACATAACAAAAATAATTAGAGCAAAGTGGTTGCTCATAGGCTCAAATCCTCACAAAGTTGGTAAATTTGCCATCAAATCCTGTACACTCTTCAAATGAATCAACCATCAATAGTGGTGTAGAATGAGAAGAAGGTATGAGTGAGATATAAAAAGAAAGGTAAAAAGGATAATAAGCGAGAAAGATGTATGTAGTAAAAAAAATAAAAGATAAAATGTGAGTGATGAAAAAGTATGATAGAAAAAAAATAGATGTAAATAATGTGAGATAGATGGGAAAAGAGTAGTGAGAGATAAAGGAAAAGAAAATTAATAATATATAAAGCATACTAACTCCAAAATCATTTAAGGATGAGTAGAGTGAAAAAAAGATAAGTAGAATGAAAACAATAATTCCAGACATCAATAATGCAAAAATCCCTCCCCCACACCAAGAACTTACATTGTCCCCAATGTAAGATAATCAAAGCTCACATAAAAATTAAAGCGTAAGGAGAAAAGATTAAAGGCAAAAACTTCCCTGAATTATGAGCTTTGATCCTCATAACATCTATGGGCTTGGCAGGAATGGTGGGATAAATCCCACACTCTTGAAGTATGCGGCCAAATTCTGCTCCATCTTGTCACGGATTTCGATTCACGCGGCTGGAATGCAGGTCGTAGGCTGGTTACGGACTATTACTCCTCGACTGGAGCTTGCGAGTACACGGCTGCTGGTTCAGTTGCGCGCGGATGGGACTGATGCTGCGAACTGGTGACGCTGGATCTGCGTGCTGCGGCTATTGCTGCGCGCTGGGGGATTGCTGGTGCGTGCGCTGGTGACGCTTGTTGCGTTGCGTGCTCGGGCTGGGGCTGATTCGCGCTGCGCTAGCAGCTGGGGCTGATTTTGCGGGTGCTGCGCTGCGTTGCGCGCTGCTGGGACTTCGTTGCGCGCTGCTGGGCTGCGAGACACGGGATGCTGGTGCTGCGCTCGGCGGATGGTGTTCGATGCTGGTGCTACGCGCACGGGTGCTGCTGGTGTGCTGCAAGCGGCTGGAGAAGAAAACAAGTTCTGGAAAATTAGGGATTTTGTGAACAGTGAAAATTTTTTTTTTTTGAACAGTGATTTTTGAATTTTTTTTATAAATAAATATATAAAAGAAAGAACAAAAGAAAATATCTTTTTTTTGTTTTTTTAAAATAAATAAATAGAAAATAAAATAAAATAAAATAATTTTTTTTAAATTTCTTTTTTTTAGTGATGAATCACTTGAGACACTAAAAATTTCAGAAGTACTTTTCTAATAAGCACGTGGGCACGCCTTAAAACCATTTTACTTTAAAAATCACAGAAGTACTTATTAGTTAAGACGTGGGCACGCCTTATCAAAAATTTTCTTCTGACCAAAATAAGCAAACACATTATTTAAAAAAAAAAATTTGAATCAAAATTAAAAGAAGATATAACAAAAACCAAAATAAATAAATCATTTGGGTTGCCTCCCAAAAAGCGCCTTTATTTTATGTCTTTGGCTAGACACATTTATGCATCAATCTCCATAATTGGGACTCTCGAAAGCCACATCCTCCACAATATTCACCGAAAAACCTTCATAAAAAGGTTTTAAGCGATGACCATTAACCTTAAAAACTTTGTCAGAAGTCGGACTCCGAATCTCAACTACACCATGAGGAAAAACATTAGTAACAATAAAAGGTCCAACCCAGCAAGAACGTAATTTACTCGGAAAAAGTTTAAGCTTAGAATGAAAAAGAAGAACTTTTTGACCAACAAAGAACTCCTTTCTCAAAATCATTCTATCATGAAATGTCTTCGTTTTTTCCTTATAAAAAACTTCCTACGCTATAGGGTTAATAATATCCACAGAAAATACCGAATGTTCCTCACTAGGATATTTCATGGCATCATTCATATTAAATTCTATAACCTCTCCATCAAACTCCATAGTGAAAGTCCCTTTATGTACATCCATTTTAATCCTAGCAGTCTTAAGAAAAGGTCTTCCTAGCAAAATTGGGACAAAATTAGAGGAGTTATCATCTTCCATATCAAGTACATAAAAATCAGCAGGAAAAACCAACTCATTAACTTGTACTAAGACATCTTCTAATACCCCATCAGGATATGCATTAGACCTATCAGCTAGTTGAATTATCACGCCAGTTTCTTTTAATGGGCCAACATTCAAAGATGAATAAATGGAACGAGGCATGACATTAATAGAAGCTCCTAGATCTAACAAAGCCTTTTCAACTCTAACACTACCAATTTTACAAGGGATAGTAAACATACCTGGATCCTTGCACTTAGGAGGTAGTTTCTTTTGGAGAACTGCTGAAACATTCTCCCCCATGTGAACTTTTTCATCTCCTCTTAATTTTCTTTTGGAGGTGCACAATTCCTTAAGGACTTTAGCATATCGAGGTATTTATTTTATAGCATCTAATAAAGAGATATTTACCTCAACCTTGCGAAATGTCTCAAGGATATCTTTCTCTTGTTCCTCCTTCTTGGATTTTGTAAACCGGCTTGGAAAATGAGGAGGTATCACAATAGGTAGGGGTTTCGCTCTGGTGGGTTGCGCATCTTGAGATTTAGGCATCAATTCATTCTTCTCAAGCTCATCTTCTACATGCTCTGTCACTTTCTTACTAGGCTCTTGCAACTCCTTCCCACTTCTAAGGATGATAGCACTAACGTTTTGCTTTGGATTCACCTCAAATTGTGAAGGCAATCTCCCTAATACTTGAGACTCCAGACGGCTCACTGTAGTCGCCAATTGACTCATTTGGTTCTCCAAGTTCTGAATGCTTGCTGTAGTTGCCTGCTGAAATTGTTGAGTGTTAGTCGCAAGCGATTTAACAATTTCTTCAAGAGATATACTTGACTTGGAGGTTGACTGTGGAGGTGCTGGTTGTCTTGGTGGATACTGTTGTGGGAATCTTGACGGCCTAACTCCATAGCTGAAGTTGGGATGATCCTTTCATCCCGGATTGTATGTTTGTGCATAAGGATCATACCTCCTCTGAGGCATGCTTGGAAATCCTCCAACTGCATTGGCTTGTTCAACGGGTTCTTCTTGAAGTGTAGGACACATATCAGTTGAATGACCCATATTGTAACAAATACCACAAGTCTTCACCTGTTGCACATTACCTACAACAAACTTTTCCACAAGAGAAATGAGTTTATCTAAACGTTGTTCAACAGAAGAAATATTTACCTCATTCACCTTCCTTAAAGTGGGATCTTGCCTGCTGCCAAATTGTTGTGCGTTGGCAGCCATATTTGATATCAACTCCCTTGCTTGAGTAGGAGTCTTGTTCACCAACACGCCTCCACTAGCAGCATCTATCATACTTCTATCCATCAATGATAGTCCTTCGTAAAAATATTGAATAAGAAGTTGATCAGAAATCTGATGCTGAGGACAGCTGGCACACAATTGTTTGAATCGCTCCCAATACTCATACAAAGTCTCCCCAGAAAGTTGTCTAATCCCACAAATGTCTTTTCTGATGTTGGCAGCTCTTGAAGCAGGAAAGTACTTCTCGAGGAACTGCTTCTTCAAATCATTCCACGTTGTAATTGATTGAGGAGGCAAGTAATACAACTAGTCTTTAGCTAGCCCATCTACAGAGAACGGAAAAGCACGCAGCTTAATCTGCTCTTCAGTCACGCCTAGTGGTCTCATACTTGAACACACAACATGAAACTCCTTAAGATGTTTATGAGGATCTTCACCTGCAAAACCATGAAACTTCGGTAATAAATGAATAAGACCAGACTTTAATTCAAAATTTACCTCCAAGTCTACATATTGAATGCAGAGTGGTTGTTGATTCAAGTCTGGTTCAGCTAACTCTCTAAGAGTTCTTTCTACAGGTGCAGCTCTATCCATCACTTGTTCTTCTGAATCGCTAGATGATTCAACTAAATCAAGCACCGTATCTGTTTCAGAAAGCAAAGGCGACGATGACTGTTGCTTAGCTCGCTTTGTCTGTTGTCTCAGCTGGCGAGCTGTCTTCTCAATTTCAGGATCAAACGAAAGTGTACCTGTACGAGAAGAACGAACCATACAACAAGTAAAATGTAAAAAAGATTAAATAAATGACACCAATCCCCGGCAACGGTGCCAAAATTTGATAGGTGTCGAAGCCAATAAAAATAAATTCCTACTCTAAATAAATTGTGTATAGTGATTGAGCAGGGTCGTGTCCACAGAGATCGGTAATTATTTAAATCCTTTTAAAACTTAAAACATAAAATGGGGGTTTTGTTGACAATAATAAAAATCAAATTAAAATAACAAGAATGCAAATTAAAGTTGTAATTCAAATTGGAGAAAGCTCTGGTTGAAGGAATTAACTCAGCTTGATTCGACTACTGATCATTGATTCAAATATAGATTATTATTACTTATGAATAGACTGGTTATAGCTATTGAGACCCTCTAATAGCCAATCTCTCCTTAACTAGTTGATAACCAAGGTACGACCGTTGGATATTTCCCTAATCAATAGACAACCCTAGATACGATCATAGGATTTAATCAATTGACAGCCTGAAAAACCAGAGAAACCCAAATCCTAATCAACACATATGATGATTCATTTAAATTAGATTGTTTATTCTCATAACACAACTCACTACTATGTTATTTGTCACAAACATTAAAATCTTCATACGATGAATCCTTTAATTGACAATAGATTAAGTTGATAATTAAATAATGGCCAATTACCTAATTAACAAACATAATCATGAAACTAATTCAGAGAATAAACAAATACCCAAAAAGTAATAAAACAATTAAAGCATAAGAAAGATCTCACAGTAGTGATGAATCAAAGCTTCATTAACCTTCAACCAGAAAAATAAGTTTAGTTCTTCATAGAGAGAAGAGAAAAATTTAGATCTAGGGTTTCCTTCTTTTTGTCCAATCTAAATCCCCCCTTTTTCACAATAAATTCCTCCCTTAAATACTCTCTCTCTCTTCTCCTCTAGAATTCTATTTAAAATAAAATACTAATATATGAAATATTAAATTCGTAATTACAAAAATAACTAAAAATACAAAACACGTTAAACTAAAAACTGCAGGTCCGCAGTTGACAGCACGCGCCCACGCCTTATCAACAAAGTTCTTCTGACGCTCATAATTTCTCCAAAAGAACAATCATCCTTAAACATCATCTTATAGCTCAATTTTATCATCAATCAATAGAATTGCACCTGAAAAAGTAAAACACAAGTTAATCACTATTATTAAGTGCAAAACATTGATATTAAGGGAAGTAAATAATGCAAAACTAGTGCATAAATTGCACTTTAATACTCATCACCGGAGGAGAAAGAAGAAACTAACCCACGAGAATATGTTCCTAAAGCTCCATTTCCCCAGAGGTTAGCTAAAGGTAAGAAGGGAAAATTCATAGGTGAGATTCTTGAAATCTTGAAATAGGTAAGTTTTAACATCCCTTTACTTGATGCGATTAAACAAGTTCCATCTTATACCAAGTTTCTTAAAGACCTTTGTACTAAAAAGAGAAATATGCATGTTCAAAAGAAGACATTTTTAACCGAAAACGTTAGTTCTATCCTCCAACATAAAATTCCTCTAAAATGTAAAGACTCAGGCTCCCTCACTATCTCATGTAGCATAGGGAACTACACAATTGAGAATGCTTTGTTGGATTTAGGAGCTAGTGTAAATTTGTTGCCTTATTTAGTATTTGTGAAACTTGGACTGGGAGAATTACACCCAACTCCAGTGATGTTACAACTTGCAAATCGGTCCACGAAAATACCTCGTGGTATTGTGGAGGACGTGCTTATCCATAGACAAGTTTTATTTTCCTGTTGATTTCATTGTAATTGACACTCAACCTATACATGATTCAAGGAAGCACATACTTATTATCTTAGGCCAACCTTTCTTGGCAACTGCGGATGCTCACATTCAATGCAGGACTAGAAATATGCAGTTGTCCTTCGGCAACATGACTATGGAACTGAACATTTTCAACATTACCAAACAACCTCACAATGCAGATGATAGAATTATGGATGTGGATTTAATTGAAACATTAGTTGATGACTATTTTATTTCAAACCTTAGTGATGATCCTTTAGAAACATGTTTAACTCACTTTGGTTTGGATTTTGATATTGACAAATCGGTCGATGAGGTCAACGCCCTACTTGACTCCGCACCATCCATGGACACTAATAAATGGAATTCAAGAGTTGCACAACTAGCACCATCAGAGAAGAAACTCATCCCATCATTAGAATCACCACCGAAACTTGAGCTCAAACCATTGCCCAACACTCTGGAATACGCATTTTTGGGGGAAGAAAGTTCTCTGCCGGTAATAATCTCATCATCCCTCAATGACGAACAAAAATGTAAGTTGTTGGATGTTTTAAAAGAGCACAAAGGAGCATTAGGATGGACCATAGCAGACATAAAAGGTATAAATCCAGTAGACTGCATGCATTACATTCACCTTGATGAAAATACTAAATCTACTAGGGAAATGCAACGTCGGTTAAATCATAATATGAAAGAAGTTGTTATAACTGAAGTCCTTAAGCTATTAGATGTAGGTATCATTTACCCAATTTCTGATAGTTCATGGGTCAGTCCTGTGCAAGTTGTGCCCAAAAAGTCAGAAGTCATAGTAGTTACGAATGCCGATAATGAATTGATACCAACTAGAATAACTACAGGATGGCGTGTATGCATTGATTATAGAAAATTGCATTCTGTCACACGTAATGACCATTTTCCTTTACCATTTATCGATCAAATGCTTGATAGATTAGCAGGTCATGAATTTTATTGCTTTCTAGATGGCTACTCAGGATATAATTAGATTCCCATAACACCAAACGATAAAGAGAAAACCACTTTCACTTGCCCTTTTGGCACATTTGCATATAGGAGAATGCCATTTGGATTATGTAATACACCTGCTACATTTCAACGATGCATGTTGAGCATTTTTTCTGATATGGTTGAACGATTCTTTGAAGTCTTTATGGATGACTTTTCTGTCTTTGGTGATTCGCTTGATCAATGTTTACATCATCTAACACTAGTTCTGCAGAGATGTATTGAGAAGAACTTTATCTTAAATTGAGAGAAGTGTCATTTTATGGTAAAACAAGGTATTATTCTCGGTCACATCATTTCGAACAAAGGTATTGAGGTTGACAAAGCCAAGGTGGATCTCATTTCTAATCTTCCTCCACCTAAAACAGTCAGAGAAGTAAGATCTTTCCTTGGGCATGCTGGTTTTTATAGACGTTTCATTAAAAATTTTAGCAAAGTTTCTAGACCCTTATGCAATTTACTTGCTAAGGATGTACCTTTTGTCTTTGATGATTCATGTCTTGTTGCATTTGAAAAATTAAAGCATTTGTTGACATCATCACCCATCATTCAGCCCCCAAACTGGAGCTTACCATTTGAGCTCATGTGTGATGCATCTGATTATGCAGTAGGAGCAGTATTAGGACAAAGAGTTGATCGAATTCCCCATGTTATTTACTATGCTAGTATGACATTGAATGATGCACAATTGAACTATTCAACTATTGAAAAAGAAATGCTAGCAGTAGTGTTTGCACTAGAGAAATTTCGATCTTATCTCATTGGTTGTAAAATAATTATATTCACAAATCATGCTGCTCTTAAATATCTTCTCACAAAGAAAGATGCAAAAGCTAGACTAATTCGTTGGGTGTTACTTTTGCAGGAATTTGACTTGGAATTCAAAGATAAGAAAGGCACAGAGAATGTTGTGGCTGACCATCTATCTCGCCTCCATTTTGATACAATTATTGAACCATTACCATTAAATGAGTCATTTTCAGATGAACAATTAATGAATGTGGAAGTATTACCTTGGTATGCTGATATAGTTAATTATCTTATTACAAGTAAACTTCCAGAGCATTGGACCAAGCAAGACAAGACTAAATTCTTTGCAGAAATAAAGAATTTCTTTTAGGATGACCCGTATTTGTTCAAGTATTGTGCAGACCAAATTGTTAGGCGATGTGTCCCAGAAAATGAAATTCAAAATATTCTTTCATTCTGCCATGAACAAGCTTGTGGAGGCCATTTCAGTACTAAGAAAACAACGACTAAAGTTTTAAAATGTGGTTTTTATTGGCCAACTATATTTCGAGATGCTTACACTTTTTGTTCTTCATGTGATAGGTGTCAACAAATGGAGAGTATTACACGAAGAAACATGATGCCACTAAATCCAATTTTGGTGGTTGAAATTTTTTATGTATGGGGTATCGACTTCATGGGACCTTTTCCTCTTTCTTTTGGCCATCAATACATATTAGTTGCTGTTGACTATGTATCGAAATGGGTAGAAGTAATTCCATGCAGAACCAATGATCACAAAGTGGTGATAGGATTTTTAAAAAACAATATTATTTCACGCTTTGGATTCCCTAGAGTGATAATCAGTGATGGTGGTGCCTACTTCTGTAACAAAGCATTCAAGGCTCTTTTGACAAAGTATTCAATCACACACAAAGTGGCGACCCCATATCATCCGCAAACCAGTGGCCAAGTTGAGATCTCCAATCGAGAAATCAAGCACATATTAGAAAAGACGGTGAGGCCAGATATAAAAGATTGGTCATTAAGACTTGATGATGCATTATGGGCATACAAAACGGCTTTCAAGACCCCGATTGGGATGTCACCCTACAGGTTAGTGTATGAAAAAGCTTGCCACCTACCTGTAGAACTCAAGCATCGTGCGTATTGGGTCATCAAGAAATTAAACTTTGACATGCAGCAAGCCAGCTCAGAAAGAAGATTACAACTGGCAGAACTTGAAGAAATCCGCAATGATGCATACGAAAATGCCAAGATTTAAAAGCAACGAATGAAAGTCTTCCACGACAAGCACATTATGAGAAAATCTTTCACTCCAGGTCAGAAAGTACTTTTATTCAATTCTCGCTTGCACCTATTCCCAGGTAAGTTACGTTCTCGATGGTCTGGTCCATTTATTGTTCATATTGTTTTTCCACATGGGGCAATTGAAATTAAGGACCCAAATAACGGTGTCACGTTTAAAGTTAATGGTCAAAAATTAAAGCCATATCTGGAGTACCAACCATATAGAGAAGACACCGAAATAAATTTGAGTGACCTACCAAATTTGAATTGAATTTTTTTTCTTTTCGTTGATTTTATTTTATTTTTTTCTTTATATTATTCTTTTGCTAATTGAAATTATTTTTGCGTAAGTGTGTTTGTTTAACTATTAAGTTTTCTCTTATCATTTTTAATCATGAGTACCTTACTTAGACCGTTCATCCTGAACATTCTTAAACCACTTCAACGTGTCAAAACTCATCTTAAAAGGCAAATTCAATTTTGTAAAATACATCGCATTAGGGCTCTACAACCACCAGAGTTAGTAGCCTATGTTGAGGGTTTAGAACGCCTACTCAGAGACATTGAGAGAAGTGTTTACGACATCCAGTTGGAACTTGAGCTAAATTCAATAAGAGAACGATTTTAATTTTCTTTGTGTGTTTTAATTTATTTTTCTGTTTGTGTGTTGTAGTTTGTTACCCCGGTGAAGTGGCGGATAATGATACTCCGTGACAATCAAGTCGGTTACTTCAGTTTCCCATAATAACTGATATTCTGAGGTGAAAGTATGGACAAAAATGAGATTCTAGCGAAGCTTCACAAGCGATTCCCTTCACTTCCTCAAAATGCCCTCCTTACGATCTATAAAACTCAGTCCGAACGCATGCGATTACTCATGAGGAATAATATACCTGCTGACATTCGTTGGTTAATCGAAACTAAAGTACGATTGGCAGGTGAGTTACCTCCAAAATTTATTGCATTCATGCCTAGTTGTGGTAAAGGAAATTATGCAAGAAAACGACAAGCTCGAAGAATTTATGTTACTTGTCATAAGTGTGCCAGAATGAGTTGCAATAAAAACCCATGTTCTTTAGGAATGGTGTCTGATAACATGGAATATAAGATTCAATTCATTAAGAATGGCTTGAATAAGGAGTCATTAGATGATATCCTATTGTCTCTTGAAACGCATTCCAGTGGATATGTGCAAGGAGCGATTCTCCAGTTATGGCCATTATTCCAGAAAGAGCATGCACGATATAGTCTCGGGAATCTGACTATAAAGGACCATGTTTGCCAGTTTATAAGAAAACTGGATAAGAAGCCTATCCTCGACCCATAGAGGGCGTTCAAGCCGTTTCTGGACATAAAACCAGAGGAAGATGTGAGCCACAGTCGCAACTACGTGTAAATATCCTTTTACTTTACTGTTATTTTATTTTATTTCACTGTTGTTTTATCATTTGCATTATTGCCTTTAATAATTTTATTACTGTTTGTTTTTTCCTTTTTACTGTTTCCTTTTTGACTCGCGAGCCATGTACTTTACACGTTATTTGACACTGCCATGTTACCTCATATACAACTGTGACCCACTGTCATCAAGACTCTTAAATGTGATTTTTTTTGTCAAACACTCACAAATTATTTTTGCAAAGTATCACAATGGCAGCTACTCCCAATAGACAATTCAAGAACATTTGTGTGCTTTCTGGATTTACCTATGGCAAACATAAGGAGTTCGTAGAGGCAGCCTTAGATCTTGGTCGAAGCATAGCAGCGAGAAAATTACACTTGGTGTATGGAGGAGGTAACCGAGGGTTATCAAAAATAGTCTCAGAATCAGCTTTTATTAGAGAAAGTTAAGTGTTAGGCATCATCCCAAGAGTCCTAAAACCATTGAGCAGTTCGTCTAACTCATCAACTGGAGAAGAGTTAGTCGTCTCAAGTATGTAAGAAAGAATAATTAAAATGCTTAATCATGCTGATACTTTTATTTTCCTTCCAGGAGATCTTGCAACACTAGAGGCTCTTATCACACTAGCATCTTGGTCCATCTGCACATCCACCAGAAACACATCGGTTTGTTAAATGTCAATAACTTTTATGATGACTTTATCGCATTTCTTAACCATGCAATAAAAAAGTATTTCATTCCCGCTAATGCGAAAAAACTCTTTATTTGTGCTCACACTGCTAATAAGCTACTTAATCTGTTACAAGCTTATAGACCGGAGCCAGACCCCTGGACCTTTATGTTGGAGCATCCAAATAATGATGGTAACAATAGCAGCAGTAAAAAGTACAAATTAGATTTAACACTCCGCCTATAAATATCTTCTTCTGTGTTGCACCACCCATGTGATGTCTTCTAAACTCTACTTCTTTCCTTTAAAACATTGAGAACAATGTTTTGTTCTGGTTGGGGGGAGGGAATAGTCAACAATTGTGGAATTTTGGTTAAGTTTTTACTGAATTTTTGTTGTAGAGACTAACTGTTGCTAATGTTTTGTGTTGAAGATGGCTGAATATGGAGTGTAGTGACTCTAAAAACACATCTTCTTTGTTTAAAAAAATAAAAAATAAATAAAAAATAAAAAAACATTCAGACATTTTCTTTTCTTTTTTTTTATTAAATTTTTATGTTCATTTCTGTTCTTCCTTTTAATTTCTCCTCTATGAATATACATTTTCCAACTTTTGAGTCGAAAATAGGCTGAATATGGAGTGTAGTGCCTCTAGAAACGCATCTTCTTAGTTAAAAAAAAAAAACCATTTTCTTTTTCTATCATTTTAACTACAACTTTTCTAATTAGTTTTTTGTTTTACATCATTTTCACATTTCTGCATGCATATTTTCCTTTCATATTTAGAATAGGTTGGGGGGTAGAATGTTGTTTAAAAAAAATAATAATAATTTGTGTGATTTGTTTTAACATTGGATGACATGATTAATTTCAAATTTTAGTATTTGTATTATCTTTGGTCTTAAGTGATGTTACGCTATGTTTACTACTTTACATGTTGATGTCGGAGACGAATATGAGTTGCTTGAAAGAATGAACATGTCATAAATAAGTGTCAAGTGAGTTGTTTAGCCTATCATTTTCTTGGAGAGTAACCATTTTACCCATTCTCTATACAGCTTAGCAGTTTATTATTTTATACACGATCTCTAGTTTTCTTTTGAGTTAACCCTTAAAAAAAATTGTAAAATAAAAAAAAAGTGTGTTGCTACATTGGGAGACCCATTTAACTAGTAGATATGGATGATTATCTAGAACCTTAAAAGACGATGGAAAGGCCATCTTTGATCCGTTTAAGTTTTTCTAGCCATCCCTTTTATTAAATATCCATTGTTAACCCTTTTGAGCCTTAAAAAAAAAAATTTTCTTTGTCAACTTATCATCTTGACCCACTCCGATTTGGAGTATTACCCGATGTCTTATAAGTTTCATCACCTATTTATGTTTGAGAAAATGTAAATAATTATTTTGTTCAGTGAAGTTATGCCAAATAAAAGCAAAAAAAAAGAGAAAAAAATAAAACAAAAGTTGTTGTTTCAAAAAAAAAAACAATAAAAGGTGAAACCCACCTTGCAACTTCAAAAATAAAAAAATCTCTGCATTTATTCTCAAACATACACTTTGTTTTCCTTATTTCCCTTCTTTGTTAACCATGTCATTAGCCTACGTTACGTCCTAATAAAAGTCCTTCTTGATTTTAGGGAACTATAGTCTGAAGTAGAAGCTAGTTATATGGGATAAAAAGATGTAGTGGTGTATAATAATAAAAAAAAGATAAATAAATTGGGTTGACTAGCATTTTTATTTGACTTGAGATCGTATTATTTCTAAGTTGAAGGCATATTTCTTTCATCTTGGTGAGAGCATGTGATATCACTTCTATATTATTTTCTCTCTCAATTACCATTCATTGGAGTGACTATTTTTATTGGGTTTAATTTCTTTGTGAGAGTGTCACTACTTCCAGTGAGATTTTGGGGTTTGACATGTCATTCTTGAAAGTAGCTATAACAAAGTCAACTGAGCTGATTCATGTGGATGGTTGATGTGGGTGTGATGTTGCTTTAGACTAAAAATAATGCTTATACTTTCATTTGATTGCTATCATTAATTTTATTGAATAAATACGAGTGTTTAAAAAAAAAATCATTTTGAATTTGAATTTTGTTTTCGCTTTATTTGCTAGGGACTATCAATAAGCTAGTTGGGGGGTGTGTTGAGTGTTAGAAAATACATATTTATAAAGGAGAAAACCGTCATTTTACATTTCAAGTCTTACTAACAACCCTTACTTTTATGTATTTAACCTTCTTGTGATTTAATTACGTGTGTTTTATTTTAATTAAGTATTTTATGTATTTTAGAGGCATTATAGTAATTTCACAATAAATGAGAGATCAGATGGCAAAACGGACATCACTTTTGAACTCAAGACGGTCGAAAACCTTAGGAGGAGCATAAAAAGAAAAATGATACTATTCACATGTACGGTACTATTCACCTGTACGGTACTGTCTACGTTACTGTTCACGACATTGTTCACATAGACGGATCGATGACTCGGCATTGACCAATGATGTGGCATTGACTGATGAGGTGTCACGATCCTGTTGGACTAAAATTCTTATGTACTGTTGATGGTGACGTGGCAGCATATCAGTGGACGAAAAATCTCGCGTATGGTGCATGTATCACACATGATTATTTTCAACCAAACCGCATTCCTATTCATCCGGGTCAAACCGTGTTACTGCTCATCCACCTCGTCAAACCGTAGACTGTTGACTGATGACATGGCGCAATCCTGAGCGTCCAAACTGTTTTTAATCCGATGGTCATGATTTACTCCATTTATCTATAAAAAGGGGGTCTCCCCCCCTAATTTGATATCTCTGAATTCATTTTTGAGATCCATTTTCTGTAATTCCTTCTCCATCTTGTATTTTCTTCGTATTTTAATAAATTCCCATTTTGCCCCTAGTTCAATTATGAGTGGCTAATTTTCTTTCAAGCTTGGGTTGAAGGTGAAGTCTCAACATGTGTCATGGGCTTTATTTGGTAAATTTATTTTCTCTTCCCCTCTAGTTTTTGTGCATGTTTTGACTTCTCGTCGACAAATAATACTAATCTTGTCTAGTACCGCCTTGGTTTCACCGGCCCTCTAGTACAAGGTTATTATTATTTAGCACGATAAGCTCTTAGCACCATATTGATTAGAGCGTGGTTCATGAGGTGTGGATACCCCCTTCATGATTTAATTGGTATTAATAAGGAATATTTATCCCATGATGCATATTGATACGGATCCAGATACCCAAATACATCATTTCAATAGAATTCTCTTCAATTTATTCTCATCATTTCAATTCCAATTTTAGAATTTATTCTCGCCATTTTAATTTAAGTTTTAGCATATTCCAAATCATTTCCACCACAAATCCAATCACCCATTTACAAAATTAATTCTAGACACAATTAAAATCCACCTCCTCGTGGGATCGACACTCGTCACCATTGATCTATACTACAATAGATTCGTGCGCTTGCGAGTATATTAAAATTTGCACAACATAGTACACATGATAGAATGGGGTGTGATAAGATAAGATTATATTTCTTGCTATTAAATATTTGGTGACTGAACTAGATCAGATTAAAATAATGTTATCTTGTGCTCAGTGTAACATAGGATTGGAGAAAGTATTATATAAATTTGACAATTTTAAAATAAAAATAAATAACTATTAAATACATACTTGGATATTAATTTAAATTTCATTATAGAGTTTATAAATAATATTTTAAAATAAATTTATCTATGTAAATTTAGAATTATGTAAAATTACTTATACCTTATCAGATATATGAAGCTGAGATAATATTTGTTATTTATTTAATGTGAAAACAAATAAATTGTATAATATTTATTCTATTACTTAAATCTAAAATTGCATAGAATCAATAATAACTTAAATTAATAGATTACAGAAGTATTACGTTCCAAAAAAATTAAGATTAACTAATTTTTAGGGCTTCTAATGTAACCGTCTTAGTCTACAAAATTTATCCAAGGGATCCCTTTAGGCAAAGAACTATTATTATCACAGGAAAATTTGGTAGGCTCAAGTTGTGTTTAGAATTGGAACTTTTAAAGATAAAAAATGCATCTCCAATGTGTGTTATAGGCAAACCTTGTCCATTTCCAATAATGAGCTGATTTGATCCAGTGAATTGACCTCTGACATGCATATTAGTAATGAGATCTGTGATGATTGATTTGTATTCATTTGATTTGGATTTGATATTGTACTATTGGAACTTACCATTATTTGGCTCTGATCCCATGAAAGAAAATGAAATAGAGGTTGTTTGGCTACTGAGAAAATAGATCGAAATTTCTAGAAATGATTAATGAATTTTTTATCTCAACAACTTGACAAAATAGTATCAGTGTAGCAGCTTATATATGTATTTCGTAATCATGATCACACTTTAACTAATCTAAAACTAATCGTTGTTAAACTAACTGATCTTTAGTACAATGCATAGTGTGCTTGTAACAAACTTTAACTAATTTTGCTAAGCTGGCACAACTAGCACCCTTGCTCTGTATTTTCTCCATCTTAGCTTTCTCTTTCTTTTGTTCAACATAGTGAGTTACTCTAATAGATCTTTGCAGGATTATGGCCAACCACAACCACTCTTTTTTTTTTTTAATTACATTGATATTACAACAACTATCAAAATTTTATTGAGACAAGTTTAGATTCACTACTAGAAAAATAGGTTTTATTGACATTAAATTAGTGTATGTAATTACTTTTTCTAACACTTATTAATTATGTTAGTAATGCTTAAGCCACAATACACTGACGTTAATTTTTAGTGTCAGTAATTTTTGTGTCAATGATTTGTATCACTATAATATTACTAAAATAATTACATAATGGTGTTCGTATTTGATGATACTCTTTACATGTCAGTGATTTATGTGACTATAGAGTCAGGAGCACACTAACTCAATAACGTCAAAAATTATTAATGTCATTTTCAAATATTCATTGTCAGTATTTGGTGATGTTATGTTGCTTTTGGTTGATAGTATATTTTTATTTTAATTATATTTTTTCCTATTTTGTTTTACAATCAAAAGAAAACTCAAAATATATTAAATATATAATTCACATAACGAACATCCCATATACATCACATAAATTAACATAATTCAACTATACCACTGTTTGGAAAAGAAAAACAAAAGTATCAAATTAAGCTTTCTGCAAGTTCTAAACAACAAAGTACTAAATTAATTTTCAACAAACATTAGCCAACTAAAATAAGCACAAAAATGTTACTGAATATCCATATGTAGCTTCATTTTTTTCCACCTACAAGTACATAAAATCAATTAGTACACAACAAATGATAAGTCCTCAATATTTGGAAGCAAAAATCATCGAAAATTACTCGTATATTATCTTGTGATTTTGGGTTGTAATTAACCTGGAAACATATATGGCCCACTGTTCATGAAGTCACGAGACTCTTTCATGGTGTACAAGGAACAAAATTGTAACATATCCCCACCAATAACAACTTCGCAATTAACCCATATAATTGTTTGTATACCTCATACCCTATATATATATATTATGGTACATTTTGTATTTACCAAATACTAATTCATGGTTATTCACATAATCTCTCCAACAATATGTATTGTACCAATCATTAAATGTTCATAAGTTAATTAATATAGAGTAACAAAAATGTTTTAAAAAAAACTAGCTACCACTTTTTTTATCGTTGCCATTAACCTCTCTTAAAACATATGCAAGTGATGAGTAGTAAAAGATAGACAGGTAAAAGTAGATATTTACAAGGTTTATAATTAAGTTCCAAAATTGACATAGAAGAAGCTTTAAAAGTGAAATAGGAGATGAAAAAGTAAGATGGGCCCTAATGGCTTTCTAATAAGTCGAGCTAATTCATAAGTGAAGTAACTAATAAAAATTAAAACTTAAAATAAAAATGTCTTCATATTGTTTAATCATCATTTAAGTTTTGTTTTTCATGTTCGGTCAATGAAGAGAGTGGGATTTGGTGGTTGTGAGCCACTTGCCATGTTGGCGATCAAGAAGTTCTAACTTTTAACTATTAGGTTTAAGCAAACAAATATTTAGGCTTAAGCACATTGACAGTGTGACACAGCAATCAAGGAAGTTTTTCATACAAACACAGCGTTTAAATCGAAAATGGAGAATAATGTCAAATAAAAAAATAAAAAAAGAATAATTGATTAATTCTATTTAAGTACCTAGCCATTCAACTTTATAATTTCCACATGATAAAAAGAGAGAAAGCAATTTATCTTTTAGATATAAAGAAAGTTCGATAATTTATACCCTGTAAATAACACTTTAAGCACCCTATATAGTGCTATATTTCAACAATGCAAAGTTTTATATTACTAATATGTCCAATTTAATTTGCAATTAAGAATAACTTCATATTACCAAATAGATACAACTCAAGGCAATTTATTTAGTTTGATGGGAGATTTTAGAAATGTTTAAGGCTAATAATAATTTCTAAATTGACTTTTTTTCCTAACTTTTATAGGTGATTTTCATGAAATTTAAATCTAACAATTGCCTCGAATTATAAAAGATGATTTTACAAATATTCTCTACCTGTGATTTTTAAGATGTATGTTATTAAGGTTTAAGAGTCATCAAGTTCATGCTTTTGTTAGATTATTGAGAAGAAACTTTATTGAATCAAGTAACCCCCAAGCTTAAACATTAATTATTATGCAAAATGATGATGGCCTTCGTTCATTTATATGACTAATAAATGGCAAACCAACATTGAACATAATTGAATATTAGCTTCTTGACACTAACGGCAATCCAACATCGAGCATAATTGAAGATTAGCTACTGGACACTAACGATGATCCAACATCTTGATAACGGCGATTCGACAATTTGAATTTTTGTCACAACGGTCACTTGCTCAAGTTAAAACGGCGATTCGATTGTGTGCAGAAAGTCAACAACAGTTAATTTTTAATTCCAACTATAAAATGGCTCAATCATATTCAAACAAAAATATATCCAAGAGTTATCATTAAGCTTGTTACTGAGTAAACAATTATTATTAAGCTTCAAACTTTTTTTTTGTTTCATTCATTCACACATTGAGCTATCATTTGTAATCAAACACATTGTATGAGAGAAAATTTATTTGTAATCTTTATGTTTGAGTGATTGCAAGTGTTCGGATACACTTGGGTTAAGAGATTTGGGATAATCTATTATTGTAAAGGTTTATTGACACCTGTGAAGTCAATTATAAAAGTTCTTGAAACCTTGGAAGTTTGGATAGTGGAATCCTCAAGCCCAGTAAGCTTGGAGGCGTGGACGTAGGTGGGGTTGGCCGAACCACGTAAAAATCTTTGAGTTTGAATCTTTCTTTCTTTATCTCTTTATATTTTGATTGGTTTATTTATTATTGTTTTGAATTTGTTTAAGATTTGCATTAAGATTTGTTCAAGCATTGCATAATTTTTAGAAACTCAATTCATCCCTCCCCCTCCGCTTGGGTTGTATAACTAGTATTTCACTCTCTTGTGATTTCTGTTTAAACAAAAAATTCAACTACTCATTTATGATAAAGAAGAAAATTAAAAATTAAATCAATTGATCTGAAATCAATTATGACTTCAAAGAACCTAAAGCCACAATGTTAATTGATCTTAAAAGTTTATTATAACATCAAATGTAGAAGCAATTACTTTCAATAAGAAGTACACGACATTTAGTAGTGCAAAACTAAGAATTCTTTATACAAATTTGTGGGAAAAAAAGGCACGATTAACCCTTGAATTCTCTTGACAGTCACAGGACATTTAGGTCCATTATCTATTTTGTTCATGCTCTATTTATTCATTTAAGCTTACCTTGAATGGTGATTGAGGTAGTATAGCAGCAACAATGAGATTGCGACAGTACGGCAACGACGACAGCAGCTAGATAGAGGCTGAGAAGTTATTACCGGTGATGAATGTCTAAGTATTAATAATGGATGGAAGTAGTTTCATTCTATAGGTGATGAAGGTGGTTGATTAATTACCGATGACGGCCCAAAATCATAAGTCACAACAGTGGATTTCCAACTTTGATGCACAAAAGATGATAGGAGATGATGACAGCAAAAGAGACAAAAATAAAAAAGGGAAACGAAATAAAGCTATAAATAGAGGGCTTCATTTCCCTCCTCTGCATCCAATTATCCTCTTCTTCTTCAGTTCCATTTTGTGAGGAGAGGAAACGTAGTGAGAGTTGAGTGATTAGTGAGAGAAAGATTAAGCGTATTGGGGTTCTGGGTATTGAGCCAAAATATCACAATACTTATAATCCTCATTTCACTAGTAAAATATTTTTCTTCTGTCTTAGCCTATCGACGTAGGCTAAAAGCGAACAACATAAATTTTGATGTCTATGTGTGATTATGTTATCTTATTATTTTTCAATTTCACTTTAGTTGCGTGTCTACTTCATCAATCAATTTCTCACAGTGGTTTTAGAGCTATTGGTCGTATTTCTAGTCTTTGATGATGTTGCATCCTCTGTATTAAATGAAGAGAGTAAGCAGAAAAACAAGGAAGACAAACTGGCGAGTTATTAACAAGCAAAGTTGATATCGGTGACAAGAGAGAGATCAGCAGAACGTGGCCCTAATAGGAGTCACAATTATAAGAGATCAAATAAAAAATTAAGAAGAATTTCAAATGCTACAACTATGGCAAGAAAGAGTGTTCGAACAATTAGAAGAGAAAAGAGGGTAAAAATCATGAGTCATTAAATGCTCAGGGGTGTGTAGCAAGTACCTCGAATGATGGTAAAATTCTCTATAGTGAAGCAACAGCTGTTTCAAAAAGTAGAAAATAGTTATATGACATATGACTTATAGACTTAGAAGCTACTTTGCACATGACCTCTCAGAAAGAATGGTTTTACAAATATGAACCTATCTCAAGAGAATTTGTATACATGGGAGATGATCATGCCTTAAAGATTGTTGGTATCGGTACTATTAAAATAAAAATATTTGATGGTACGGTTTGCACAATTGAGGATGCTAAAGGCCTGAAGAAGAATATATTGTATTTAGGACAAATAGATAGTTATTGGTGCAAAACTCATGTAGAAAATGGCATCATTAAGATTGCTAGAGGCGCGCTTGTTTTGATGAAGGGAGGAAGATCGGTGCTAATCAATTCATACTTAAAGAATAAACACTTAATAAATGTTGATGCGTTTGTCGCATCAAATATAGAAGATTCAACGATGATGTGGCATTTCAAACTTGGTCACATGTTGGAACAAGATTTGAAGATTCTCTCTGAGTGAAAATTGCTTCTAAAGCTCAAATCGGTAAACTTACCATTTTGTAAGTATTGTGTTACAAGTAAGCAGTATAGATTGAAGTACAACATATCTATTGTCAGAAGTAAATGCATTCAAGATTTAGTTCATTTTTATGTCTAGGAATCACCAGATATGACCATGGGAAGAGCAAAGTACTTGGTGACTTTTATTGATGATTATTCTGGGAGATATTGTGTGTATCCAATAAAGAAAAAATCAAATATGTTTCGAGTATTCAAAGAATTCAAAGTGCAAGTTGAACTTAAATCTAGCAAAATGATCAAGTTCTTGAGGACATAAAACGGTAGAGAGTATACAGAGGACGAGTTTTTTACTTTTTGTATGTAAGAAGGTATTCAAAGATAATTCACGGTGGCATAAACTCCCCAACAGAATGGAGTAGCGAAGCAAATGAACGAAACTCTTACAGAAAGAATAAGGGCTATGTTGAAGACTATTGGTCTACTTAATTCATTATGGGCAGAACCAGCCAAAATTGCTTGTTATGTGGTTAATCGATCTCCAACGACAACAATTGAGATGAAAATACCTATGGAGATGTGGACAGGAAAGCCAGTTGATTACTCTCACCTACATACATTTAGATGTTCTTTGTATGTGATATATAATGCTCAAGAAAGAACAAAGTTGGATCCAAAGTTTAAGAGGTGTATTGGGGTATGTTGACGGAGTAAAAGAGTATTGTTTGTGGGACCCCACTGCCAACAAGATTATTATCAGCAGAGATGTTATATTTGTAGAAGATCAACTGTAAAGCACAGATGAGGATGATATTATTGTAAAATAAAAGTCAAAGACTATACCGATATATGTGAAAAATAATTCGGGAGAAGAAGATTCAAATTCTTTTGAAGCAGCTCTAGAGCACGAGAAACAAGAACCAGTCAAGTTCGAGACTATAGAAGTTCGACGGTCAACTTGTAAGATACGACTGCTAATGTGACACTCAAAGTATGTTATAGAGATCAATGTTGCATATTGTCTTATAATAGAGATGGAGAGTCGCCAACCTTCTATGAAACTTTAAACAATCAAGATGTTACTTTATGGATGATAGTAGCGCAAAAAGAAATTGAAACTCTACACAAGAACAAGACATGGGAACTTGTGCTACTACCACATGTAAGAAAAGTTATTGGAAATAAGTGGATCTACAAAATCAAACGTGAAAGCAAAAACAAAGTGGAGCGGTATTGTGCAAGATTGGTGGTGAAAGGATATGTTCAGAAAAAATGTATTGACTTCAACGAAATATTTTTTTAGTTGTTCGACTCACAACAATCAGTGTAGTCTTGGTGATGTGTGATACATTTGACCTATATCTAAAGTAGTTAGATGTGAAAACTGCATTTTTTCATTGAGAACTTGAAGAAGAAATTTATTTACTCCAACTAGAAGATTTTGCTGAAAAGGGAAAGAAGAACTTATTTTGCAAGTTGAACAAATCTTTATACGGTCTCAAACATGCGCCGAGGTGTTGGTATAAGAGATTTGATTCCTTCATCATGAGCCTTTGATACAACAGACGCAATTCAGACCACTGTGCATATTACAAAGGTTTTAATATAATGATTTTTTAATATAATGATTTTATCATTTTACTATTTTATATGGATAACAAGCCCTAACAAAAATTGAGTCTAAGAATTGAACACACAGTTGGCTACAGATTTTGAAATGAAGGACTTGGAACCAGCAAACAAGATTCTAGGGATGCAAATTCACCGAGACAAAAATAACAAGAGGATTTGATTTTCTTAGAAGAATTACTAGAAGAAAATCTTGCGGCGCTTCAATATACAAGATTATAAGCCAATTTCTACCTTATTTCCTGTTAATTTCAAGTTATCCTCAAGTATGTGTCCTATCATTGAAGCAAAGAGGAAAAAGATGTCTTAAGTACCGTATGTATCAGCAGTGGAAAGTTTAATGTTTGTTATGATATATACTAGACTGGAAATTACACAAGCAGTGGGAGTAGTCAGTCGATACATGGCAAATCTTGGTGGAGAACATTGAAAATTTTTAAAAAGGATTCTAAGATACATTAGAGGAACCTCGGATGTTATATTATGTTATGAAGGATCAGAATTTACTGTCAGGAAATATGTAGATTCAGATTTTGTAAGAGACCTTGAAAAAAGAAAATCCACTATTAGTTATATGTTTACACTTGTAAGAGGAGTTGTAAGTTGGATTTCAAAACTACAGATCGTTCTGGCCTTATCTACAATAAAACTAGAGTACATGGCAGCTACACAAGCTTGTAAAGAAGCTATTTGGATGCAAATGTTATTAGAGGAGTTTGGGCACAAACAAGAGAAAATACTTGTGTTTTATGACAGTCAGAGTGTCTTGCATAGTGCAAGAAACCTAACCTTTCATTCCAGGGAAAAACATATAGGAGTACAATATCACTTTGTTCGTGAAGTAGTGAAAGATGGAAGTATGTATTTACCGAAAATCCATGCCAAAGATAACCTAATAGATGTTTTGACTAAGCCAATCAATTTTAACAAGTTTGTATGTATTAGATTCTCTTGTGGCCTATTAGAAACGTAAGCAACATGACTATGGCGAAGCAGAAAGGATGGTGTGGAGATTGATTGGTTTCCAATTTAATCTCCAAGTAGGAGAATGTCAAAATGTGAGCGATGGACACTAATGTGCTCATAATTTATGTATTATTTTAATGCTTTCATAACTTAATTTTATGTTAAATTATATTTTATTATATTAATTTTTATCTTAATTTTTATATTTTATCATTGTAGGAATATTGGGAATATTCATGAGAAAAGAAGCTTAAAAAGGAAACAAATTGGAGTATAATGGAAATAATGTGGAAGTAAAAGGGAAAGAAATAAAAAGCCAAATCAAGGAAGATTTAATTTAAGCATCATGCAGGCAATCACGTGAAGAATAAAGAAGGAGAAGAAAAGGTCAACTGGCTTTTAATTTCAAGCTAGTTGCGTGGAGCCCATTTGACAATTTAAATGGCAAGCTTACAATATATTAAAGGAAGCAAATATTTTGGCATTGTTTGAAAAGGCTATTCACGTGGATGGGCTTTGGTTTCAATTTTGATTGGCTTAGGAATGAAACAGGCGGCTAGACTTTTGCTTTTAATTCTCTTCATAAGAGGATTTTACAAGCAACAACATTATAAAAGGGAAAAGCCAAGCGGAAGCAAGAGGAGACAAGAAAGGCAGCCGCACAACAACTGAAAATTGGAGAGAAAACCGAGAGCAAGAAAAGAACAAGAGAAGCCGCTGTAAATCCGGGAGCAACAATTTGGAGAAGTCAATTGTAGAGATTGGAGAGAGAGAGCTTCTTGAGTTTTTCTTTCTCTCTTCTCTATTATCTTACTTGAATGTTTCCCATTAAATTCATGGATTCTCTTTATATTCCCATGAACTAATTTATTTACTAGGGCTACGATGTAGCCTAACAATGAAGATTTAATTCCATAAATCTATGTTATTTTTAATTAATTATTTCATGATTGAGTGTTCATTATTGTGCTTAATGCTTTAAAATATCTGGCCAATATTTGAATGATTTGAGGATACATAATGAGACTGAGAGGAGATTTATGTATTTTTGCTCTGTGTAATGGATGCCATGAATTGAATGAAAGACAGAGATGTGCCAACGTGATTCGTGCAGTTTTATCTAAGAATTTCCATAGAGCTTAATGAATCTTTGCATATTTAAATTCACATAGAGATATAGTGGGTTGATATGTGAAGATATTTTTGATATTACTCTAAAGAGAATATTGAACAAATTAGGGAAATTCACTGTCAACATGGGTAATAAACTTTAATAGCATAGATGGAGGATTAAATTGGATTGGTTATGGTGAAATCGGATGTCCTAGTGTTTTAATCTCTTGGTGATTTCTATTACTGCTTGCATCTTTATTTGATTTTTAGTTATTTTATTTTATTGTAATTTTTAATTTAAATTCGTTTATTTAATTGTTCAAATAAATTAGGATTAGAATAATTTCGGCAACTAATAGGATATACAATCTCTGTGGGACGATACTCTACTCTTCATTATATTACTTGTGCCGACTAGTACACTTGCTAATTTACGCATCAAGTTTTTGGCGCCGTTGCCGGGGATTGTTTGGATTAGTTTCGATACCAACTAACCTTAGTTTAATTTCAATTTATTTTTATTGTTTTTATTTTAATTTTTATTTTCTTGTTTAATTTTATGAGACGTTTAAGAAGTTTTGATATATTGCCTTTTGATCCAGAGATTGAACATACGTGTAGAAGGCTTAATAAAGAAATAAGAGAAGTTTTACAGGAGCAACAACTAATCATGGCTGAAGAAGCATTACATGGAAATGAGGATCCGAGACCTTTAAGAGATTATGTTGTGCCTACAGTTAATGGTGCTCGCTCAAGCATTGCACGCCCCACCGTTCAAGCAAATAATTTTGAAATTAATTCAGCCATAATCCAGATGATTCAGACGTCAGTACAGTTTGTTGGAATGCCAAATGATGATCCAAATGCTTATATTGCAAATTTCTTAGAAATTTTTGACACATTTAAGCAAAATGGTGTTTGAGACAATGCTATCAGGCTAAGGGTTTTTCCATTTTCATTGAGGGATAAAGCAAAAGAGTGGTTGAACTCACTCCCTGCTGGAACAATCACTACTTGGGATGGTTTAGCGCATAAGTTTTTAGCAAAGTACTTTCCTCCAGTAAAAACAGCCAAGTTGAGGAATGACATCACAACCTTTGCACAGTTTGAGATGGAATCATTATATGAAGCGTGGGAGAGATACAAAGACCTACTAAGAAAATGCCCACATCATGGTCTACTAGTTTGGCTTCAGGTGCAGACATTTTACAATGGTTTGGGATCCAATACCAGAACAATGATTGATGCTGCAGTAGGAGGAACATTAATGGGAAAAACACCAGAAGCAGCTTATGAATTATTGGAGGAGATGGCATCCAACAATTACCAGTGGACTTCAAAGCGATCAATGCCAAGGAAAATTGTAGGAGCCCATAATATTAATGTTGTCACTGTTTTATCTGCACATATGACTGCTTTATCTAATAAGCTGGAGCACCTAAATGTTAGTGCTATTCAAACTCAAGTTTGTGAATTATGCGGAGGGAACCATACCAGTGTCAACTACCAAGTTGGAAGTCCTTTTGCGTCGTCATCTGTTGAACAAGCGCATTATGTGGCAAACTTCCAAAGGCAACAAAATAACCCATATTCTAATACCTACAATCATGACTGGAGAAACCATCCAAATTTGTCATGGAACAACACTCAAAATACATTGAAGCCACCTCCAGGGTTCCAATCACAATAGAAGAAGTCAAATCTGAAAGATGCTATTATTTAACTTACAACAAATATGTCTCAATTTATGACCAAAACAGAAATAACATTTCATAATCAAGCTGCATCATGCAGGCAATCACGTGAAGAATAAAGGAGGAGAAGAAAAGGTCAACTGGCTTTTAATTTCAAGCTAGTTGCGTGGAGCCCATTTGACAATTTAAATGGCAAGCTTACAATATATTAAAGGAAGCAAATATTTTGGCATTGTTTGAAAAGGCTATTCACGTGGATGGGCTTTGGTTTCAATTCTGATTGGCTTAGGAATGAAACAGGCGGCTGGACTTTTGTTTTTAATTCTTTTCATAAGAGGATTTTACAAGCAACAACATTATAAAAGGGAAAAGCCAAGCGGAAGCAAGAGGAGACAAGAAAGGCAGCCACACAAAAACTGAAAATTGGAGAGAAAACCAAGAGTAAGAAAAGAACAAGAGAAGCCGCTGTAAATCCGGGAGCAACAATTTGGAGAAGTCAATTGCAGAGATTGGAGAAAGAGAGCTTCTTGAGTTTTTCTTTCTCTCTTCTCTATTATTTTACTTGAATGTTTCCCATTAAATTCATGGATTCTCTTTATATTCCCATGAACTAATTTATTTACTAGGGCTACGATGTAGCCTAACTATGAAAAATTCCATAAATCTATGTTATTTTTAATTAATTATTCCATGATTGAGTGTTCATTATTGTGCTTAATACTTTAAAATATCTGGCCAATATTTGAATGATTTGAAGATACATAATGAGACCGAGAGGAGATTTAAGTATTTTTGCTCTGTGTAATGGATGTCATGAATTGAAAGAAAGACAAAGATGTGCCAACGTGATTCGTGCAGTTTTATCTAAGAATTTTCATAGAGCTTAATGAATCTTTGCATATTTAAATTCACATAGAGATATAGTGGGTTGATATGTGGAGATATTTTTGATATTACTCAAAATATTGAATAAATTAGGGAAATTCACTGTCAACATGGGTAATAAACTTTAATAGCATAGATGGAGGATTAAATTGGATTGGTTATGGTGAAATCGGATGTCCTAGTGTTTTAATCTCTTGATGATTTCTATTACAGCTTGCATCTTTATTTGATTTTTAGTTATTTTATTTTATTGTAATTTGTAATTTAAATTCCTTATTTGATTGTTCAAATAAATTAGGGTTAAAATAATTTCGGTAACTAATAGGATATAAAATCTATGTGGTACGATACTCTACTCTTCATTATTACTTGTGCCGACTAGTACACTTGCTAATTTACGCATCAGGCACTATTAGTGCCGCACCGCAAAGGAAGAGGAGAGAAAAAAAAAAGAAGAAATAAGAAGAAGAATAATGAATGAATGAATGAATGGCAGGCCGCTCAGAAAAGAAAAAAAATAAAAAAAATATAATGAAACAATATTATTATTATTTTAATTGAAAAAGGAAGAGGAAATGAAGATATAAATAGAGGGCTTCATTTCCCTCTTCTACATCCAATTCTCATTTTCTTCTTCAATTCCATTTTGTAAGGAGAGAAAGCCTAGTGAGAGTTGAGTGATTAGTGAGTGAGAGATTTGATGTATTGTGGTTCTGGGTAGTGAGCCAAAATATTACAATACTTGTAACCATCATTTCACTAGTAAAATATTTTTCTTCTATCTTTGCTCGTGGATATAAGCTAAAAACCGAACCACATAAATTCTGGTGTCCTTGTGTGATTCTGTTGTCTCATTATTTCTCAATTTCACTTTAGTCGCGTGTCTGCTTCACCAATCAATTTCCAACAAAAAAATATAGAGACCAAACTTTCGTGCATGGAAGATGACGGCAGTGGCTAGTCGTAAGCAGTGACGTAGTGACGGAAGAGATTTTGGGTGTGTTAGCAGCATGGTGATGGTTTGTTTTGTAAGTTTCAATTGACAATATAATGAAATGGGGGAAAGAGATTTGAATTGAGATTTAGGAATGTTGCTTTTGCTGTTATATTCTTGTTTTTTAATTTTTAATACAATTTATATTTTAATTCTATAGGTTTGGTGGTCTTTGGTTCAGACGTAAAAATTTTGAATTTTAGAAGTCTTGGGTTTGAGTTGGAAGATTTAAAAATCATTATAATTTTTTTTAACTTCTGATATTTTAGTGTTAGTGATTTTTAATGTTTAATTTACTAACACACTAGTAGCAGTAATTTGTGACAGCTATTCATTAAAAATGAAAAATAGTGTATATGTATATAATTACTGACACTTTTTACAAAATGTCATAACCAAGTATTAGTAAATGTCCTTTTTGTAGTAGTGATTATTTTTATGATGCACTATCTCCACTCAATTATTTCAAAATTAAATAAAGAAATTAAATCGCATAATTTTTTTTATAGGGGTTCGAACACATGCTCTGACAGAAGGGCAAGGCTTGGAGAAAATCTCCCGAGAGGCTAAGTTCAAATTTCAAGTATTAAAAGAGAAATGATTTTAGATATTTGTTCATCTATAACTGTGGTGTAAGCGCCAGGAACTTGGGAATTTTACTTGCAATTGCAACAATTTTAATTTGGGATTTTGATTAATAATCAAGGCTATTGTTACAAATAAAAAAAATGAAAAAATATTTAACAAAATAAAAATCAAGAAATGGGTAAACTTTATCAAACTTTTAAAAGGTTATTTACTATTTTGTCAGAATGAAAAAGCAATTGGCAAAATAATAATCAAACAATTGGGCCACTTTAATTTTATTTCACAACACATAAAATTACATTTTTATCACTTTATTTCACAATATATAAAATTATATTTTTATCATATATATAAAGTTTACAAATTAATTATACAAGGGTTAAATCATATTTTATATCTAATATTTAATATTTCTTTTCAGAAACTTCAAAAATTCTTTAAAGTCTATAGGTGTTGTGGCCCCCTCTAGCCTTAGGCACCCTCCGCCCTTATTTTCACAAATTATGAGAGCTAAGTGCTCTCTTACAAGGCCAAAGGGCTATTGGTACCACTACCACACCTTGGAAATGTCGAACCAGAAGTTGAAGTTTGACATCGGAGCATATGAAAGCACATTTAATGTGCTTATCTCCCTATTTACAAATAAGAAATGGAATTTCACGCTCACAAGGTTTTGAAAGCGACCTCCTTCTGAAAGTATTAAGGATGGCAAAATGAATAAATAAATCATATTTAAATTGAATTGTAAATGAATTTGGGTTAAAACTCTACTGATTCGAATTCGATTCATTTATTAAACGAATTAAAATCTTAAGATTCGGATGTGGTTCATTTATCAAATGAATATTCCATTTGATTCGCTTAATATGCTTAATATAATTAATAAATTAATCAAATCGAATCTAGATTTCTTTTGCTATTCATTTATCTTATAATGAATCCATAACAAATCGAATTGAGTATGAATTGGTTTACAAAAATATAATTAGTGAGCAAAAATTAAGCAAAAAATATATAAGACCACAAATTTAACATCCTACGAAATACAAACCTATTATCATTTATAATTACTATATTCGCCTTCAAACTTTAAAAAAAATTCATACATATTTAAACATTAATAAACAGACTTTAAATGAATGGATCACATTTGATTCATTTATGATCCATTTATTAAATGAATCAATATCTTCAAACCTATATTCAATTCGTTTAATTAGTTAATCGAATCAAATTCATCATTTATTAAATTAATCAATTTTTAAATCCTAAGCCTATTTAATTCACATTGAATCGAATCGAAGAAACGAATCATTGATCTAGATTGCCACCCCTAGAAAGTATATCTAGTCTCGATGAATATGAATGGTCACTTTTCAAAACCTCTCTCTATTTGTAATGTAGAAATAAGATAGGTCACTTTCAAACCCTCTCTTTATTTGTAGGCAAAGCTTATATTACAAACATTGTAACAAACAACTAATAGATATAGGTTGTTGATTTTGATATTTCTTAAATATAATAGATGAAAACAATTTTAACGAAAAACGAAGCACGAGTGTAACGACCATTTACAGAAAATTTTATTTTTAATCGCATATTTACTTATTTTTTCAAATAAGTCCTCCTTGATTTTGTATAATTAAATGGTTTTGTCGTCCATCTCTTCTCCATCTAGTTTAAATCTTTTTAAAGTAGTCACTATATTTTTATAAAGATCTAAATGATTATCATATTCATAAAGATCTACAAATTCTAAATATATATTTATAATTTCTTGTTGCTCTTGAGACATAAACTAGATTTTTTCTTCATATATGTTTTTCCATCTTAAATACATAACATCAATTCTTTCACATACATTTTGTAATCTAAATTTAACATCTTGAATTATAATAGATATTATATGTCATAAATATCTTATAAATCTATTGAATTATTAAAAAGATGGTACAATGAATAAATTACTAAAACCTCTAATATTACAAAACATAGAAATCAATAAGTTACCACCTTCTAGCTGTAGGTAAAGAGGATTTTTCTATAGAAGATTTCAACACTTTAATCTAATCAATGACTCGACATGTGGGCAAATAATCAATTAAATTGAGTTTCACTATATTTATTAAATAAATTAAAAAAACTCAAATTTATCTATAAATGATATAGAAAGTGCAAACAAAATGTTAGATTATTAATTTCAATGAAGAAAATAGGAAACAAATTAAAAAGTTAGGGGATCAAATGAGTAAATAATTTAAGAAAGTTAAACAATTAATAAAAGATTTCAACATTAAAGATCATGATTTATTAAAACAAGAGATCATTAATATAATGAATAAAAACTCAATAGATATAAGATTAAACAAGTTAGTGATTCAACTAAATAAAATAGAAAAAATTGTTGAGCAACTTAGTACTAAATTTGCTGTAAATATAAATGAAAAACTTCAAGAAAATTGAAATACTTGCAGTGTTGCCTGGTTGTAACCTAGGTTTAAAATAAAACTTTAAAACTTATTGACTTTTTTATAATTATTTTTTTAAGGATTTAACAATTTATAGTTGAATTGTACAATTAATGTAACATAAGCCTTGCCTTATTTGTGACATACAAATACGAGAAGTCAGTTTGAAGGAACCTCCCTCAAATGAAAAATACGTGCTGATGCGCGTTGGGTGAGCTTATTTAATTTTATTCTTGTACAAGAGGCTTGGGGTTAATTTGAACTCTGCTCTACTAGAATAAACAATAGAGTTGGACTATTGGCACCCCTCCAACATCTTTTAAAATCTTATGTTACAATTACATTTAAGGACAAATATTCTAATATATCTAACATTTATTTTATCTCACTTCAAACTTGTATTTTCTCTTTTAAAAAGAAATAAAACTCTTATATTTTCTCTGCTATCAAACTCACGCATGTAATTTTTTCCTCAAATTCTCTATAAATTTTTCTTCATTTATTTAGACAAACTATTGATAATAAACAAAACACATTCTGAAAAAGTTATCTACCTTCTTTTAAGGCTCATAATAAAACTTTTTATATCATAATCTTACAAATATTTTATTTAATTAATTAAATTTTATCAAGAAGTTTATCATCCATAAAAGTTTGTTTGTGAGGAGAAAAAAAAAGAAAATTAAAGATTCACAAATTAAATGTGTTTATTTAGAAATAAGAGTATTTTTTGCATTAAGTTTAGCATTATTGAAAATGCGGTTTCAGAAGAATTTTAGAGGGGTGCAAATAGTCAAACTCTAAACAATAAATGTGAGGTTGTGGCGGCCAAGATTCACAAATTAAGGGTTTGAGTTGGGTCGGTCATTATTTAATTTTTCAATCCAGGTCCAAACTCATGTTTTTGTCATTAGGCTTAGACCTTTTAAAAGTCCATACGGCTTGGGCCGGGTTTGAACTTCTGTGAATTTTTAAATTATTTTTTAATAAAATTAAAAAAATTAAATTAAAAATGATTATCAATTCATAATAAATTAATTACTAATACATAAAATATTAGTAATACAACATAATAAATCACAAATATTAATATATACAAAAAATTAATCCAATATTTGTAGGCCGGCTTCTTCCTCATCCTTCAATTCCCCTCTAATAGAAAATTCTTCGTCAGGAGCTCTACTTAAAAAAAAAATGTTAACATAAGTAATAAATTAGAAATAATTATAATTGATTCTAGCAATAATATATTTTTATATAGATTAATAGAAAGGAAAAAAAAAAGAGAAAGTAAAATTATGTAGAGATTCATCCACATTTTATTTTCTTTAAGATGCAATATAAAATTTTCTTCTGTATTCACTCAGTGTCTATGCTGTGATGCCATTAAATTGAAGCAACAAAACACTACAAAGCCAATAACTATTCAAATTAGAAATTGCCAAAAGAATTCAAGTCAATTAAGCTTCAAGATTGACAAAAAAGAGTAAAATCACCAGATGCAACAACCAATTAACAGTGCATGAATAAAACTTAGAACTAATTAAGCTTAAAATAATAATAAGAAAAATTAAGAGAGAAAAAGAATGACTTGACCAAGCAAGCTGACAACATAGCAATCAAACCCAGAATCAGCAAAGAAAGGCAACCAGTGTTCAGCCCGGCATGATAAGTCCCATGAACAAAATCCAAAGGTGGCCTTTTTAAATTTTTTTCATCTGGGTCTTTGTTTGTCACACTTTTTCTCTCAATCATCTCCATGTTGGTCTGAGGGAAAGGCAATTGAAGGTGCGGCTGTTCACTGTGGGCTGTCGCTGCACTTTGGGTGGGTGTGGGTGACTCATGGGGGGCATTACTCATTAGGGTTAGTGGGTTTTGAGTTTTTCATTTTTTTTTTTAATTTGAATTGTTTTTTTTATATACAAATACAGTAGAACCTCTAAATTAGAATGGTTTACATAGGAATAACCTCTTTATAGTAATAAAAATTTATGATCTCAACTTGGGACAACTCCACATTGTAATAAGTTATAAGTTCTGTCTTAAATAAACTTACCTCCACATAAAAATAATATTTCAAAAATATATGCCATGTTACATTAAATAATTAAGATAAAACAAAATATATTTCTAAAATTACTTGTGATAAAGATTTATTCTTTAAAGTTACAACCGCATCTTTTAACTTGCGGATATGTATTAATTGGTCAGCATAAACATCTTTTTGTTGAAACCAAAATATTTCTAACTTCTCAAGTATGTTTGTACTTCCTGGCATGAAACTTTTTGTATTTCTATACTATCTGTCATCCTCAGGATTATCTCCTTTCTACTCTTATCTAATTGCATCAATAATTTCTTCTTCAGTTAAAGCATACTTGATTTGACATTCACTTGAATGATTCATGAAGACATTAATATCCATTTGATTATTAATACATGACATAATTTACCTCTATAACACTTGCATTAGGGATAATTAAGAAAAGACAAATTTTTTTGTAATATACGTCTATTGAGTTATAATCTCTTTATAAGAACAAAATTTTCCAGTCCCAACAATATGATTATATAAAAATTTTACTATATGTATGCATAAATAATAGGGAAATTATCATTTGTATACCCTTAGTTTACTCCATTATCAAAAATACTACAACACTTTGAGAGTGTATCAATCGTCCACCCTAAGTTGACAAAATATATCAACTGACCATCAAACCGTTAGTTGCCGTTTAAGTATGATGATGTCAGAAGGGTAATTTGGTATTTTTATATGATACAAGTGATAATTTAAGAGTATACAAGTGATAAAAAGAGAATTTAAGAGTATACAAGTGATAATTTTTAAGAGTAAAATCGTCAATTCACTGTAATTCCGTTAACTTTCAAACGGCAACTAACGGTTTAGTGGTTGGCTGATATATTTTTTCAAGTAAGGGTGAACAATTGATACACCGTCAAAATATTGTAGTATTTTTTATAATAGAACAAATATAGAGTATATGAATAATAATTTCCCTATATAATAAAGCCCGAGTTCATTTTTAAAGGACACTTATCCAAGTCCAATATGTGCGGCCCTTATATTTTCCAAGCCTTTATTCATAATTTTATCTGGCGGCCTAGGCAAGGTCGTCTCGGGCTTGAACCAGCTCTGGCCGTTTTGCCAACGCGACGGTCTATATAAAAAGCAATACAAAAACGAAAACTAAAGCCATCAACTATTACCGCCCTTATCCAAGGTTGGCTTAAGGGAGCATCCGGTTAATTTTGTGTTTAATCTATTTCACCCCGGCACCTCCAAATACCCGCTAAAAGCCAGTAATAGTGTGAAATTGTGTATTGTAACGTACTAAGGAAAGGCTGATTTTTATTGACAGTAATTAAAAATAAATAAAAAAAAAGGAAGCAACCAGCAACTTGTTATTGCTTAGTTTCAGTACCTAAGAAAAATTGTTTTCACTTGTCCGTTATTAATGGACGGGAATGGGATAGCAATATATCTCAAAACATCATCAAAGTTTTGTATTGTCTTCGTCTCTAATTGATACGAGTAGAATGCTAATAACATGACTTGTAAAGCACGTAAGATATTGTTTAGTATTGAGATACTATAACTTAAAGGTACAATTATTATAGAAAAAATAATAATTATAAAATATAATTTAATATTGTGCACTGAATATGTATTTTAAATAAATAATTTAGAAAAAATAAAAATATTGTATATTTTTATTTGATTACCAAAATGTGAATTCCCTTTCAATTTGATTACCAAAATGCTTCTTTTTTTTATCTTGTAGCAGCTGTAGTAATGAGTAATGTCTTGTTGAATATATCTTCCTTTGAAAAATTGAACAAATTATTAAAGCAGTAATGCTCCTCCACACCCACCAAAACTTCGTTTTCATACTACCACATGATGATGATCATTATCAACCATCATCTTGGACTTTTTTCTTAATTTTTTTTTTACTTTTCCTGTGAATCATCAGTGACCATAGAGTCCAACCAAATACTGCTTGAGTGATAAGTCAACGAAAAACCATTTTATATCCTTACTTATTTTTTTAAATACCGGGGGCTGTTTTAAGAAAATGAACGTACTATGATAGAAAAACAATTCTTGGAAAGATCAGGACAAAAATGAAATTTAGCTAATTCTTTGAAAAATTAAATTTTAGCCCCCCACATTTATAGATATTTGATTCCAATTTTTTTTTAAATCCGTAATTTCCGACTCTATTGCAAATAAAATCAACTTAAATTCTAAATTACAGCACTAAGGTGTTATATGTTTTTTGACTAAGGGGCTGTGTGTTTTTTTTTTTACTTAATATTTTAATTGACTTAATTTTAATCAGTTCTTAAGTCCTTAAGTTTGTTTTTCTAACTTAATAAAGATTTTCAATAATTAAGCCATTAAGTTATTACGCTAATTTTTTTATCTTTTTACTTAATTTAAAAATTTTTAACACTATCATTAAAATATATTTTCCAAAATATCCCTATCTAATTAATTAATTTTCATCATTAGCTAAATAAAATTTAATAATTAGTATTATTACCCATTTGTATATGAATTGTGATAATATATAGTGGTAGACTATTATTTTTTTCTCTTTTTATATTGTTCAAATTAGCATTATTTATCTTCATATTTTTATGAATATTTTTCAAAAATAAAAACATCACAAACTATAATAAAATTGATTAGCATATATGATATAAAATATTAAAGAGTTGTACTCAATTGAATATGATTTATGTTATGATAATCTATTACCTTATTTATATTCTTTGAGATGTTTATTATTTGTTTAACATTATAATTTTGTAAGGGCATAAATGTAAAAATATTAGTTTTTAGATTTTTTAAGTTAAAAAGCAAACAACTTAATATTTATTTTTACCTATTCAAACAAAAAAATAAACATGTCATTCAGATTTAGATATTCAGCTTCATTCAAAATTCAGACTAATTCAGGTCTATTTAGATTTCATACAAAAAAACAAACGCCGCCTAAGTTTGAACTTTTTTTAGATATTTACTTATTTTGTATTGTTTATTTTCTTAACTTATCATTTGTTGTGAAATAATTTTATCTGAATAGAAAACATAAAAAAAGTCCATTTTTATCTAAAGTGAAACTTGAATAATAGATTTTTATTTCAAATCTAAAAGATATCCTTAATAATTCATATATTTTCTATATTTGTATAAACCTAATATTTTTGTATTATTGTTAAAGTTATTTTTGTTTTAATTATTTTAAATTTTTTATTCACGTGGTAAAATGAATTAAACCAAAATATTAAACAAATTAGATTATATCCATTATGATTTGTAATGGATCAAAACTTAAGTGTCTACTAAAATTCTTTAATGTTGTAACATAAAATAAAATTATAACTGTATGACCATAATATTAAATAGGGCCTAATTTGGGGCATTTATAAACTTACAATCTTTAAAAAGAAAACCTTATTAAAAGAGTACTACTTAGTGGGAGCCCATTTTTAGTCCTTTAAAAATTTAACTAAAATCAATGAAAAAATTTGTAACTGAGAGAGAGAGAGAGAGAGAGAGAGAGAGAGAGAGAGAGAGAGAGAGAGAGAGAGAGAAGGAATCGTCATTTTATACTTTTTCACCAACTTGCCCTTTTGGTCCACATGCACTGTAACTTGTCCACATAAATCTTGTTTGTATACATTTGCTTTAGTACGCATCTTGGCATGGTTAGTCTAAAAAAATGAAAGGGAAGGAGAGCATAGAAAATAAGAAGAATGGAAGAGAAAAGAAAAAAACGATGATATTATTATTAAACTAAATAATAAAACTAAGAATGACTCTTTTTGTTGGTGTAATTTTTGGATATGGAGGCAAAGAACAAAGAAATTTCTTAGAATTTGAGACTTGTTTGCACACTTTCCTTTAAGGTTTTATTTTCCCTTACCAATTTTGGTTTACTATGGAGTTTTTAATGGTAAATTACCCCCAAGATATAATAAATCTAAAATATAATCTCTAGCAAATAAGATTGTATTCCATAACACTCAAGAAATCTATAAAAAAAAATCTAATATTAATCTAATGTGTGTGTCGTTTTTTTTTAATGAAGATGATGTTTATCTGAAAGAATACAACCATTAGAAATGGTACTTCTTCAAAAACACTCTTTATTGTTTGAATTTGCATCGATTCACAATTGAAACTTTCAAGCTTGCTAACCATTTTTCAATTGACGCGAAAACACGCTCTCTGGAAATAAATGGTTAGCCGTTTTCTCAATAACGGCAAGCCATTTTATTCCAAAATGTCAAATGAGTTGCTCTCTGAAAATAAACGGTTAGCCGTTTTCTCCAAACGATTAGCCGTTTTCTGTAGAACAGAAAACATGTTCTCTGAAATTAAACAGTTAGCCGTTTTCTCCAAAAACGGCAAGTCGTTTTCTTCCAGAATGTCAAACCAAAAATGAAAAATGTTACAATCTCTCTTACAATCCCCCACTAGATTGTAATATTTTTTCCTGATTTATTAATGATAAACTTATACATACAAAAAGGTATCTTTCGATTTTAACCTTTAATTATTGAGTGTATCTCAAAACATTTACAAGACAATAGTGTGCTAAGCATTAAACTTTGTCTCTTAAGTAAATACCGAAGTACATCACATATAAGCTATCGCAGATTTCAAAGTTATGTTCCAATATTTAGCAATATTCCGGCCTTGTGCTCTATCTTGGATTCATGAACATTTATAAGATTAAACCACGATCTTGCTAGAAACGGTACCATTTCTTATGTTCACTTAGGTGTAGCTTCAAATCACGTCTTCAGCTACTATAAGACTTGAACTTCATTAAAAGTAAATTCTCAACCTCAGCCTCGTAGGTATTTGCACCGAATATCTCGAATGGGATTATTTATTATTTGGTGCTAAACCAGTCACATAACAACAACTTGCTATTACCCATTTAACTATGGAGTAGCGGTACAACTACTACATAGTTGGGTTACCGTCGTTGGTGACTTTATTAATGAAAAGTTTCAATCTCATTCCAAAAGATGTATTCTTAACTAAGTCTCTTGAAAGATTTTTTGTTAAATGATCCGTTCGGTTCTTATTAGTCCTAACATAAACAATATTAATAACACCATCTACTATTAATTGTTTTACATATTCATGTCTCAAGCTATGTCTAGACTTTCCATTACACACTTTATTATAAGCTCTAGACAATGTAACTTCACTATCGCAATACAAAGATAGAGATTGCATCGGTTGTGGCCACAACATTATATCAAACAACAAATTTCTCAACCATTCTGCTTCCTTGCCTGCAACTGCAAGTGATATAAACTCACTTTCCATTGTTGAATGAGTTGTGCATGTTTGTTTCTTTGAAGCCCAAGAAACTGCTCCTCTAGCAATTGTAAAAATCCAACCATAAGTGGATTTATTATCTCTTGTATTGGTTACCCAACTAGCATCTGAATATCCTTCCAATACTTTAGGATAATCATTATAAAACAAACCCAAATTAATGGTCATTTTAAGATAACAAAGTATCTTACTAATTGCTTTTCAGTGTTCAACATTAGGGTTACTCGTGAATCTTGACATTTTACAAACCGTAAAGTCGATATCCGGCCTTATACAATGCATAACATACATCAAGCTACCAATAACACTGGCATATTCTAGTTGTGCTACTGCTCAACTTGAATTCTCTAGTAATTTAATACTAGAATCATATGAGGTATTAGCTTCTTTCAATTTCAAATAATTGAATTTAAGAAGCACTTTCTCTATATAATGAGATTGATACAATGAGTAACCCCCAATATGTTTCTTCACTCTGACACCTGATAACTCTATGAAATGAGAGTTATCATAGCACTTTTAAACTTAAATTAATATTATTTAGAGAGTAAATGATATGTTTTCATTGCATTTTTGTTACATTTTGCATAAATATTCATTTTAGTTTAGTATTAATAAGTTTTACTTAATTTAAAGTAATTCGTGCTTAAATTGTGTGCATAATTGTAGGTTTCCAGAAGCTTAGAATTCATAGAAGGAATGTTGATGCAATAGGCTTGCAAAAATAAGGAAAGAACATGACTACAATAGAATTGAAACAAATCTGGAACAGTGCAGTTGCTGTAGCCGTTGCTGTAGCAACCATTGTTGTAGTCATTGTTGTAGCAATCCTGAAACAATTCCGCCCAGGATACTTGCAGAATTGTGATCTGCAGTTTCCTAATCTGACTTCTGCGCGCCCTAGGCTTCTGTTTACCCTAATTTTCAGTTATAAAAGAAGCACACATCATAAGAAATGAGGGGGCCGTCACCCAAGGAGAAAAACACAAAGAAACAAAAGAAAATAAGATTTAAGAGAGAGATTAAAGGCTACACAAGAGGAAAAATTGCAGAGATCAATTAGGAGCTCAATCATTCTTATCCTTCTCTTGTTTTCGTGTTTTCTATTTATTCATGGGGATATGTTTCATTACTGAAACTTTGTTCTTTATTTTTCTTTTGCAAACCATAAACTAAATTTATTTATGGTTGAGTAATAAACAATCTTGATAGTTTATTGACTGAATATATGTGTTGCTGCATGTTTGCTGTAGCAGTTTGTTTTGATAGTATTTATTTTTATTCATTATTTTGGTTGATCACCCATTTAATGGTACAAGTTAGGAGAGAGCCGCAAAATGGCCTATCTTAGTAGAACATATCAGAGCAATAGTTGGTTTTAGATTGGGTTTCCTAAATTAAGTTTAACTTATCCTAAAAGGGCCATGCTTAATCTAAAATTAGTGATGAACTAGACATAGGGATTCACCTTGTAGGGTAAATAGAACTTAAGCGTATAATGTTATATCTTATGTTGGCATAACAACTAATCATTGTTAGGTTGCATATAGATATAAGATATCCAACATGCGACGACTGAGGATACATAAGGATTCTACCCAATATTGTAGCAGATACCACAGCAATCTAGCTAACCATTAGAAAATAGGCAAGACCATTAGGAGAGTTTATTCACTCAACTACTATATATTCCCATTAGTTTTATTTTTAAGTTTGACGTGATAATCTATTTTGTTGTATTTTCTTTACTGTGTTTTATTTTAATTAGTAAATTAGTTTCATTAATTGTTTTCTTTTACTTTAGCACAAAATCTGCACTGTTAAGATAACAATCCATGTGGAGACGATCTTGAATACTCATCACTTTATTATTTATTGTGTATACTTGAACATTGACACCAATAGCATTAGTATTTATACACCAACAAATTTTTGGCGCCGTTGCCGGGGATTGATTGTTCATTTTGATTTGTAAAATTAATTTTAACGATGTTAATTTTTTATTTTATTTTAATTTGTTTATTTTGTTGACATAGGTGATCTAGCAACCCTTGCATGTGCAAATAAAAATCTAATTGACTTCTAGTTTGATCCAAAAATTGAAAGAACTGCAAGGAGATTAAGAAAAGAGCATCGAGAATTACAAGCTATTGTAGTAATGGATGATTTGTAAGATTTGAGAAACTTGAACCGTAGAGAGGGGATACAACCAGTCAATGTATATGAAGGTTTTAATGGACAATGTGTTTAAAGGCAATCAGGGAACAACAACATTATTCACATAGCGAACGATAGAGATAGAGCCATTCGAGACTACGCAATGTTGACTCCTCAAGCCATACATCCGGGAATAGTTATACCCGACATTCAAGCTAACAATTTTGAACTCAAACCCGTGATGTTTCAGATGCTTCAAACAGTGAGGCAATTTAATGGTTTGCCATCTGAAGATCCTCATCTACATCTTAAGTTATTTTTGGAAGTGAGTGATACTTTCAAGATTGCTGGAGCATCGCAAGAAGTATTGAGACTCAGACTTTTCCCATTTTCTTTGAGAGATCGAGCAAGAGCATGGTTGAATTCTCTACCACCAGATTCTATCACTACATGGAGTGACTTGGCTAACAAATTTTTGTTGAAATACTTCCCGCCAACCAAGAATGCAAATTTGAGGAATGAGATCACATCTTTTCATCAACTTGAAGATGAGAGCTTGTGTGACCCATGAGAGAGATTTAAGGAATTACTCAGAAAATGTCCTCATCATGGTATTCCTTACTGCATACAGTTGGAAACTTTCTATAATGATCTCAACCCAAGCACTAGATTGATGGTGGACGCTTCAGCAAATGGGGCATTGTTATCTAAGTTTTACAATGAGGCTTGTGAAATTTTAGAGAGGATAGCCAACAATAACTATCAATGGCCATCAATCAAACAAGCTGCATCAAGAGGAACAACAGGAGTTTATAATGTAGATGCCTTGATAACATTATCAGCCCAAATAACTTCATTAACAAGGATGGTAAAGGCTATGACTACTGCTCCAACAACTGTTAACCAAATTTCGGATGTGTCTTGCGTTTATTGTGGAAAATGACATTTATTCGACAATTGTCCTGAGAATCCAACTTCAGTCAATTATGTGGGCAGCTTCAATAAACAGAACCAGGACAATCCATATTCAAAAACTTACAACCCTGGATGAAGACAACACCCGAACTTTTCATGTAGTTATCAGAACCAGACTGCTACAGCACCTAGTGGACAGAACAGACTTACTCAACTACCTAGATTTTATCATCAAAATCAAGAGTAAAGAAGCATCAACAATGATCAACTCAGCTCCCTTGAAGGGTTGATTAAGGATTATATTGTGAAGAATGAAGCAGTTGTTCAAAGTCATATTGTATCTTTGAGAAACTTAGAAAATCAAATTAGATAGCTTGCTACAATAATAAGCAACAAACCTCAGGGCAGTTTACCCAGCAACACAGTGAACCCAAGAAGAGAAGGGAAAGAGTACTGCAAAGTAATTAGTTTGAGATCTGGAAAGGATGTTGATAGTCCCATTGGTGTACTAAAAAGAAAAGTTGAATCCACTTCAATCCAAAAAGAAACTCAAAGTGAAAAAGAACCACAATCCTCTACTTCACAACACACTGATGAGAGCAGTCAAGCTACAGCATTTGCCGAAAATAATGATCCAACACATGTAGATAACGAGGCTGTAGTACCAACCCAGAACATGGTAAAAGAGAAGCAGTTTGCACAACTTGCTGTAGTACAGCAATTTAGGCACCCACCACCCTTCCCTCAAAGATTTCAAAAGCAGCAACAAGATAAGCAGTTCAGCAAAATCTTGGGAGTGCTAAAACAACTACATATCAATATCCCTTTTGTGGAAGCTCCAGAGCATATGCCAAACTATGCGAAATTTTTTACGGATATCTTAACAAAGAAAAGAAGACTTTGAAAGTTTAAAATAGCTACTCTAACACAAGAGTGTAGCCGAATGCTTCAGAGTAAGATACCATAGAAGATGAAGGATACATGAAGCTTCACAATCCCATGCTCCATAGGTACTGAATACAGTGGCAAAGCACTTTGTTATCTAGGGGCTAGCATCAATCTCATGCATTTATCAATGTTTAAGCAATTAGGAGTTGGTGAATGTAGACTAACAACAGTGACTCTAAAACTTGCTAACCGATCTCATGCCTATCCATAAGGAAAGATTGAAGATGTGTTGATGAAGGTGGATAAATTTATTTTTCCGGTGGATTTTATTGTGCTAGACTTTGAGGCAGACAAAGAAGTGTCAATCATTTTCGGGAGACCTTTCTTAGCCACAGGAAAGACTTTAATTGATATTAAAAAAAAGAGAATTAACCATTAGGGTGAATGACCAGCAAGTTACATTCAATGTGCTGGATGCCATGAAGAGTCCCGATAACATTGAAGATTATAATTTTATTAGTATTGTGGACTTTGTTATAGCAGAGAGATTACACAATTATTGTAGTAAAGAAAAAATCAATGCTGTAACAATTGAAGAACTTGATGATGAAGATCATGGAGTATTTAATATAGCATGGTCAGGGGAGAAGCAACCCTTCAGAATTGACGAGCAAATCCAACAAAGAGAACTCACTCTAGACCAATAAGAATTCAAGGTTAATGGGCCAAGAGTGAAGCACTATATGGGAGATGATGTGAACAGCCTAAGGGAGGATCGGTTCTTGAAGGATCCAGGTTGAGAAAATAAGAAAGGTTAGGCTGAAAGACCTAAAATCAAGCGCTAATTGGGAGGCAACCCAATAAGGGAAGTTGTTTCAAGTTTTTAAGGCATTGAATTTAACTTTTAAATTATTTAATGTCTTTTTATTATTTTAAGTGTACATCTATTTTTTTTATATCTTTGTGTTAAATTACAGCAAGTAAAAAAAATGTGGACAAAAAGAGCATGAAGGAATTGTTGCAGCATCACTTACAACATGACATATAACAGAAGATTCTCAAACAATAGAGGTATTTCTTGCTTTTGTAATAGCAAATGGATTGATCAAATTTTATGATAAGGAGTGTTTGAGAAGTATATCAAAGAAGAAGTGACCCTTTACAGCCTGTGCTGTAGCAATGCTTCCAGCAACAGGGCAGTACCCTTAACCACTAGCTTATTTTACTTCTTGCTGCAAAACTTTTCTTTCATTTAGTTTTAATTTTCTAATTCATTCTGCATGTCCTTTTATTTAGTGTATGCATGTCTAGTTTATGTGGTTTTGTGTTATGTGCTTGTGAGGACACATCACCACTTAAGTTTTGGGGGGGTTTTGTTTCTAAGTGCATGTGTTTATGCTTGTGTTGTGAGTTGTGTGAAGCTCTGTTATCTAATATTTGTATATAGATTTAAAAATCTAATGAAGATAAATTGAGTATTATTCAGTATTTATGAGAATGCAATGTAGAGATAATTATATATAGAGGTTGAAATTCTGTTCCGACACTTAAACTTTGGTTGAGTTTTATGAGAATGTTGTAGCAGAGCAAAAAAAATGGTGATGAAGGAATGAAAAATAAAGAGGTTCGCTGCCTAGGATACAAAGTAACATGATCTGTTCATGAGCCCCATGTTAAGCCTTAAGTCAAAGGCGTCCAAATGTAAGACCTAGATATAACATCTTGGATGTGTTGCTGTAGCAACTCTGACATATACTTTGAGTGAGTAATTGGGTGTCATCATTACAAGTGATGGACACTCACATGAAAGTTCAATGTTGCATTGAAGAGTTTAACTGAAAAAAAAAGTATTATTATTGTACCACAGTTTGAGTTTATTTGTGAATTCTACTCCCCCATATGTGAATATATTTGTATTCTACCTTTGAATTATATGCAATGTCTCTGTAATGTTGTAACACCTCTGGAATTTGATCAAAATGGCACACACGCTTTGGACGAAATGCGGCCTAAGTCAGAAATTGAACTACTAAGACTATTTTACGTAATTAAGAATGTGATCTGAGGGTAGAAAAATTCTTGTAAATTTGATGACAGAGCTAAGTTATTTGTTGCATGACTGTGTGATTGAAGTATTAGCATGTTGTCATTACTTAAGGACAAGTAATAGTTTAAGTTTGGGGGTGTGAGAACTCTATGAAATGAAAGTTATCATAACATTTTTAGACTTAAATTAATATTACTTAGAGAGTAAATGATATGTTTTCATTGCATTTTTGTTACATTTTGCATAAATATTTATTTTAGTTTAGTCTTAATAAGTTTTGCTTAATTTAAAATAATTCGTGCTTAAATTGTGTGCATAATTGTAGGTTTCCAAAAGCTTAGAATTCATGGAAGGAATACTGATGCAATAAGCTTACAAAAATAAGGAAAGAACATGACTACAAAAGAATTGAAACAAATCTGGAACAGTGCAGTTGTTGTAGCCGTTGCTGTAGTAACCATTGTTGTAGCCGTTGCTATAGCAATCCTGGAACAATTCCACTCAGAATACTAGCAGAATTGCGATCTGTAGTTTCCTAATTTGACTTATGCGCACCTTAGGCTTCCGTTTACCCTAAGTTTCAGTTATAAAATAAGTACACATCATAAGAAATGAGGGGGTCGTCACCCAAGGAGAAAAATACAAAGAAACAAAAGAAAAACAAGATTCAAGAGAGAGATTGAAGGCTACACAAGAGGAAAAATTGCAGAGATCAATTGAGAGCTCAATTATTCTTATCCTTCTCTTGTTTTTGTGTTTTATATTTATTCATGGGGATATGTTTCATTACTGAAACTTTGTTCTTTATTTTTCTTTTGCAAACCATGAACTAAATTTATTTGTGCTTAAGTGATAAACAATCTTGATGGTTTATTGACTGAATATATATGTTGCTGCATGTTTGCTGTAGCAGATTATTTTAATAGTATTTATTTTTATTCATTATTTCGGTTGATCACTCATTTAGTGGTACAAGTTAGGAGAGAGTTGCAAAAGGGCCTATCTTAGTGGAACATATTAGAGCAATACTTGGTTTTACATTGGGTTTCTTTAAATTGAGTTTAACTTATCCCAAAAAGATCATGCTTAATCTAAAGTTAGTGATGAGCTAGACATATGGATTCACCTTATAGGGTAAATAGAACTTAAGCGTGTAATGTTATATCTTATGTTGGCATAACAACTGATTACTGTTAGGTTGCATATAGATATAAGATATTCAACATGCGACGGCTGAGGATACATAAGGATTCTGCCTAGTGTTGTAGCAGATACCGCAGCAACCGAGCTAACCATAAGAAAATAGTCAAAACCATTAGGAGAGTTTATTCACTCAACTACTATATATTCTCATTAGTTTTATCCTTAAGTTTGACGTGATAATCTATTTTGTTGCATTTTATTTACTGTATTTTTATTTTAATTAGTAAATTAGTTTCATTAATTATTTTATTTTACTTGAGCATAAAATTTATACTGTTAAAATTATTGTAGCAAATCTGATAACATCAATCCCTGTGGAGACGATGAATACTCATCACTTTATTACTTGTTGTGTACACTTGCATATTGACACTAATAGCATTAGTATTTATACATCAACAACACCTAAGATAGTATTTACTTCACCAAGATCTTTCATCTTAAATTGTGATTTGTATCATTTACTCCTTACATATTTGTTCCAAAGATAAGCAAGTCATCAACATATAAGCATATCATCACACCAAAATCATTAGTAAATTTAAAATATATGCATTTATCAGCATTATTATGCTTAAAACTATAAGATAAGACTACTAAATCAAACTTCTCATGCCATTGTTTTGGTGCTTGCTTTAAACCATAAAACGACTTAAGTAACTTGCATACCTTTTTCTCATTTCCAAGCAAAACAAATCTCTCAGGTTGTTCCATATAGATTTCTTCATCAAGATCACCATTAAGAAAAGTGGTTTTAAATCCATTTGATGCACATACAAATTGTTCAATGAAGCAATTGCAAATAGCACTCTTATAGATATTAACCTTGCCACCGAAGCATATGTATCGAAATAATCAATATCATTTCTTTGCTTAAACCCTTTGGCTACTAATCTAGCCTTAAAAGTTTGCAAAGAACCATCACTATTGTACTTTCTTCTAAACACTCATTTGCTGCTAATTGGTTTAGATCTTATAGGAAGATCAACCAAGACCCATGTTTGATTTGACATGATCGAATCCATTTCATCATTTACCGCCTCTCTCCAAAAGGAAGTGTCTCTAGAAGACATAACTTCGATAAATGTCTTTGGATTCTTTTCAACATTTAACAATGGTACTTTGTTAAGTTCATTTTTTCTCTCCCCTTCAACTAAGAAGAGTAATGCTTGTGATGAAATAAAATCCGGAGCTAAACTCTTTTCTTTCTTTTCACGTTGACTCCTCTTTGATTCGAAAGATGTCATAGACTCTTTCCTTTTATTGTTATTAATGGAGGTACTAGGTGTATTACCACATGGTTGAATGATTGATTTTAGTTCAATATTTGAATCATGTTGAAATTTATTTTCAATAAATTTAACATCTCTAGATTTCACAATCACATTAGAATCTAAATTTAACAATGTACAAGCCTTTGAATTTTCAACATATCCTATGAAAACACTTTTCATACCTCTAGCACCTAACTTTGATGATTTAGGATCATGTATTTTATAAAAAAACTAAACAACCCCAGACCCTTAAATACATCAAGTTTGGTTTTTCTTCCTTTCCAAATTTCATAAGGAGATACAAGTGTTTTAAAAAATGTGATTTTATTATGAATACGACATGCAGTGGGTAAAGCTTCCCCCTATAAATTGTTATTAGTTTTGCATTAAGAGTTATGGATTTAATCATATCAATAAAGATCATATTCTTCCTTTCAGCTAAACCATTTTGTTGAGAAGTAAATAGAGTTGATCTTTGGAGAATAATTCCAAATTCTTCACAATAATTATCAAACTCAATTGAGAAATATTCCCCACCTTTATCACTTCGAACCATCTTGATTTTCTTATATTTTTTATTCTCAACTTCAGCTTTGAAAATTTTAAATTTATCAAAAACTTTATCTTTTGTTCTAAGTAAATACACATAAGTGTATCTAGAACAATCATCAATAAAAGTTATAAAGTATCTCTTACCTCCTCTTGTTAAAATGCCATTATACTCACAAATATCGATATGTATTAGATCCAATATTTGAGTATTTCGCTCGGCTTTAGGAAAAGGTTTCTTACTTAATTTAGCTTGGATGCAGATTTCACACTTATGACTTTTAATATCATTACAATTAATCAAATCATGCTTAGACATGTATTTCAAAGATCTAAATTCAAATGTGCTAATCTAGCATGTCAAACATCACAAGACTCAACAATATAAGCTAAATTGATATCATTATTATTAATGTTGAGTTTGTACATACCATCACAAGAATACTCTTTCCCAACAAATATTTAATTCTTTGAGATAATACAAGTATTACCCTCAAGCACAATCTTAAACCTATGCTCACACATACAACTATCAGAAATAAGATTCTTCTTAACAGAAGGTACATGAAAGACATTATACAATGTAACTTTCTTTTCAGAAGTAAAATTGATCTCAACTACTCATTTCCCTGCTACTATGGTTGCATCATTGTTCCCCATGAGAAACTTTTGTCCTTTCGTTTCTTCTTTGTACGATAAGAAAAATTTCTTATCATTACAAACATGAATGGTTGCTCGCAAATCGAGCCACCAATCACAAGACTTAGTTTCAGCCATATTAGTTTTAGTAATCATGCCAATTTGCATCTCAGAAATCATAACACAAATCTCTTCAGATTTGTCTTCAACAACATTGGCATTATGAGAATTCACTTCTTTTTTCTTCTTGAATCTGCAGTTGCTTTGGCGATGGCCTTTCTTGCCACAAAAGAAACAATTTCCAAAAAAACTTTGTGTGTTGGACTTCTTAAATTTCTTGTCATTATTGACCTTAAAATTCTTTGAAAATTTACTAGCTTCAACAACATTAACTTTAGTAGAATCATGCTTGTACTTGGAATCTCAAGCTCTTGTTTCTTCTTCGATTACAAAGTGTTTCTATAACTCTTCTAAAGTTATGTTCTCTCTATTACGAAGAAGTTTCTTTTTATAATCATTCCAACTTTGAGGCAATTTAGCAATAATAGCCCCAACTTGAAATGATTCAGAAATTTCAACTTTCAAATCCCCAAGCTTAGTAACTATAATTTGTAATTCATGTATTTGATCAAGAATGGATTTTGTCTACTATAATAAATTCAAAATATTTAGGCACAAGGAATTTGTCAGTACCTTCCTTCTCCATTTTATATTTCTACTCAAGAGCCTTCTAAATTTCCACTGGAGAAGTCATGGAATTATAAAGATAATAGAGCATGTCAGAATTGAGTATGTGACCCCGACACATCAATTCATCATCTTCACGTTTTTTCCTTACAGCCTTAAGATCTTCAATATCATCTTCTTTTGGCTCTCAAAATGGTTCCAATTTTGGATCAAGAACATATGCAATTTTCAGAACAGTGAGAAGGAAGAACAATTTTTCCTTTCAACGAATAAAATTAGTGTCATCAAAACGATCGAGATGGACACTAGGATTAAGAAATGAAGTCAGATTCTTCTCAGCCTCCATTTGAAATAAAACCTTAAAGATTGTTGGTGTAATTTTCGGATATGGAGGCAAAGAACAAAGAAATTTCTTAGGATTTGAGACGTGTTTGCACACTTTCCTTTAAGATTTTATTTGCCCTCACTAATCTTGGTTTACTATAGAGTTTTTAATGGCAAATTACCCCCAAGATATAACCAATCCTGAATACAATCTCTAGCAAATAAGATTGTATTCCAGAACACTCAAGAAATCTGTAAAAAAAACCTAATATTAATCTAATGTGTGTGTCTATTTTTTAATGAAGAAGATGTTTATTTGAAAGAATACAACCATTAGAAATAGTACTTCTTCATAGACATTCTTTTTTGTTTGAATTTGCATCGATTCACAATTGAATTTTTCAAGCTTACTAATCGTTTTTTCAGTTGATGCGAAAACACGCTTTCTGGAAATAAACGGTTAGTCGTTTTCTATAGAATAGAAAACATGCTCTCTGGAATTAAACGGTTAGTCGTTTTCTCCAAAATGGTTAGCCGTTTTCTCCAAAAATGGCAAGTCGTTTTCTTCCAGAATGTCAAACCAAAAATGAAAAATGTTACAATCTCTCTTGCACTTTTTCTATTATTTCTCTCCTTCTCTCTCCTTCGTATTTCTCACATCTTCTCTAATTTTTTTCGATCAAATATGGGCTCAAGTATTTGCATATGCTTTAGTCCATATTGTTAAGCAATAAATATGCTTGAATTGATTCCTTGAATCAAGCATATCTATTGCCTAACACATAGGATTTCGTATTCTCTTTCTTTGACCATCACCATTTATGTATATATATAAAGTCTTTCTCTAGTGAGAACACCATCACTTTATTAAAGAAAGGATTTCACTAAAATACAACAAATACATATTTTTATACATTGAAAACTATATTTTTTTATTTGATAGTGTATTTTCTTACTAGTATCCATGCTCCCACTAGAGAATGATTATATATGTACTTGAAAAGATATCACTTATCAATTGCATTGTAATGTTTTTATTATTATGAAAAAAATTCTCATATACGCTTCCAAAATAAAGCCCTACAAATAAAAAGCTTTTTATTAGAATATTCCATCACTTCTGGCACGTGAATTATTTTATTTTTATTTTGATAAAAAAAATTGTATTGCTTTTGAGCATGCATTTTTATTTTCCTGATCTAGCTTATAATTTGATGTTTAGGTTGCTGTTCTTCTTCTTTTTTTTTTTTTTTGCCTTTAATTTTGTAACTGGTTAAGTTGATCATGTTCTCTTTTCAAATGTAATTCTCTTTATTGTTATAAGAGCATTGAAATGAGAATTAACGCTTAACAAAAGTTGAACAAAACTCATTTTAGATGACTTTAATTTTTTTTGTTCTGAAATATATCAAAACAATGTCATTTGGAGGGTGTTTTTATCAGCCTTTTTATCAGACTTTAGTTCAACAATCATCATCAAATTCATTATTAATTATTATTATTATTATTGTATTATTATTGTTTATTATGGTTAAAATTTACTTTAAAGCAGAAAAACAACAACAACAAAAAAGTTCAAGTGATATCATCAAAAAGAAAAATAGAAAATTCCATGCAGAACGTAAAATCTTCAAATGTGGTCCGGCAATCCGCAAAGATTATGCAAATTGTTGGAAATCGAAACGATTGAAATTTTGAAAGTAAGAAGCCTTTTGATTGGTACGGAAGATATGGTTTAGACCATTGCGATAGTGGAAGTGGCATAGTTTGTTATATATAACCATTTTTAGGTTGGATGTCCGGACCTCACCTCTCTCCATCCCAAATTAAACACGCATGTCCCTTTTAGCACATTCACAGGCATGTAGTTGAAAGTTTGAAAGCACAAAAGGTTTTTAATTACCACAATCATCGCACATTGTCATAAGACATTTAACGAGGTTCATTTCTTTAATTTTCAAAAGCGCGTAGTATTTTATAATAAGAAAACTCCTCACTCTAATAAAGTTTAGGATAATTTAAAAGAAAAAAAAAAAAAACTCTCTAATGCAGTGTATAGAAACCTGTATTGTTTTACTATTTTAACTTGTCGTCAATCCCTTATTGGAAAAATAAGGAACACACACACGCACACAAATTATATAATATAAAAACACAAATTATATCCCAGTTCCAATATATATTATCAAGTCTCTTTTTACTTCCTTTCTGTCTATATATACACACACACATTTTTTAATATTTATGTGAACTAGTCTTTAAGTAATCTATTGTCAGATTCTTTTCGTTCAGTTCAAATATGAGTACTCTATAAATAATTATAATGATTCAAATTTTAGTACATACATCCTCGTTAGAAATATGAGTACTCTATAAATAATGATTAAACTTCAATAGACATATCCCTGTTAAAAGACGCTGAATTACTAATATAGGATCGGTAGGCTTAATTTCTGCAGGCTCTTGGCCTATTTTGTTAAAAAGCCATGCGCAGCCGTACCCTTCGTCAGTATGTGGTCCAAGAAGTTCTCAAGATTTTCTTGCCGGTTTGGGATTCGCATGGTTATTATGAGTTATGACAAAATTAAAAAGCACATGATGACAAAGAACCTTGTTAATTGTCACATATTAGAATTTGCAACTCCCCACATACTCTTCCTGAAACCCCATAAATATATGTATGCCACATACTGGCCTTGCAGAGCACTCTCGCAAGTCTCTAATACCTATAGGACGTGTACATTTATATCTTCTTCAAGAAAATTAATATCTTCTCCAAGAAACATGGAGGTGTACTCAAAGAAGATCACTAAAACTGATGCCCGTGTCAGACTTTCGGTTTCGACCGAAAGTCTTGATAACCATTTTTTTCAACTGGCAGCTGGTGAGCAGTCTCGAGAATTCGTGGCGGTTGATGCGGACGATGAAGGTCAGTGTTGGAGACTTCATTTGAGTATCCGTTCGAAAGGTTACAGAAAGCCTGTTATCTCCGGTGGTTGGATGAAATTTGTTCGAGACAAGAATGTGCAAATCGGTGACGCTGTTTGGTTTTCTAAGGAATATTATTATGATCAAGCTACTGCTACACAAATGATGAGGCACAGGGTTAGGGTGACCAGAGAAATTCAAATTCTCGGTTTACGGCACGTCGCAGTGGTGCCTTGTAGAATTTACATGCATGCTGATCTGCACGTGGGTGGTTTGTTTATATAATTTTATTTCTTTCTGTGAGTACAGCTGCCACTTCAAGTGGCTTGGGGTTAATATGACTGAACTCTGATCTGACGTGACTGGAGGGATATATAATATATAGGAGAATAAACGCGGTGTTGGTGTGGTGCCTTTGTTTTAATCTAGGTTGTGACATTTTTATTTATACTATCCTTCTATGTTTAGGTGGTTGTTCATCTAGTTTTATTTTTATTTTTCACTTGCCTCTTTTGTTATTTCATAAGTATATTCTCCTCGTGTTGTTAGAAATCTTCAATTTGCTTTATATATATATATATGGGGGATATATGGGGCAATTATTCAACCACCACTCATCTTTTTAGACTTTTCCACAAATACCCATATAATTTTTTTCTTTGCAGAATTCCACCAAAAGTTGACTTGTGCACTTCCATATTAAGCTGTTATAACTTACTGGCATCAAAAGAGGTAAACTTGTTATTAGACCTGAACAGAAAAAACTTGCAAAACCACGATGTCTTTCCCTCTGTGGGGCTCTCTTCGTCTACACTCTCCCCGGAGACCTCACTCTTCCTCCCCCTTCGATTGCCTCCCCTTCCTTTCCTTATTATAGAGATTGGAAGCTTGACTTCGAGCCAAGTTTGAAACCCCAAGGTATTTTCTTTCAAGACCTCCTGATTATCAGACCAAGCATTCAAGATCTCCTGATAATCAAGCTTCTTCCCCTGCACCTGCTTCACGCGCCATGCACCAGCAGCATCAGCATCCCCATCAGCATCAAGGCAACTGCTCCCTTCCTCTTCTTTAATAATCCTCTTCTTCTTCTTCTTCAAATCTACCGCCTCACTGTAACTCACCTACCTCTCCTCAATCGCATCACCCCATCGCCATCCGTACAAGCCCATAATCACTGCACTCACGGTGACCGTCACCGTAACTCAACAGCGGTGGAGACGACAGTGGACCCTCCTCCGATGCCGTGGGTAGGCTGTCAAGAGTGGTGGTTCTGTCGGTGGCCGCATCGATTAGGAAACTTGCAACATTACATTGTTGTTTTCTTGATCATGCATGTCTAATTTGCTGTTATGATCTTCTGGGTGAAGCGGGAAAGGATTCAACTGCTTCGTTTTATGCGTATTCTCTAAATCCTCCCCCCCCCCCCCCCCCTCTTGCCACTTGGCTGTCTATAATTTAAGCTCGTGTTTGTTGAAAAAAAGGCGGCTATCTGGGACAAATAAAAATTTGTATATTTTGTAGCTTATTCTTTGTTTTGTTTCTAAGAAAGTAGGGGAAAAGGAAGGAAAAAAAAGTTGGAATTTAATGCTAACTCTTAAGTTTTGTCTGCTGTTGTTTTCTAATGGGTGCCTAAGGGTGGGCAAAAAGAATTGATTAATCAAAAATCGAACCGAACCATTTGGTTCGGTTCGGTTTTTTTTTATTTTTTTACACTCAAAAAACCGAACTAATAATATAGAAAAAATAGTAAAAGTAATCGGTTCGGTTTTCGATTTTAAAAAAAAACCGTAAAACCGAACTGAATATCAAATAAACCGAATAATAATTCGAAATCGTTAAACCTAAACCTAAAGTAAGTAAACTGTAAAGTGAGTGACTCTAATTCAGTCACTGAACTCATGACCTTCAGCCCCTGGGGTCGTGACCTTCAGGCCCTGAACTCGTCGTTGCTGCTGCCGCTGCTCGTCGCTGCTGCTGCCTCTGCTGCTGTCGCTGCTGCTGCCGCTGCTGTTTGTCGCTGCTGGTAGCCGCTGCTGCTGCCGCTGCTGTTTGTCGCTGCTGGTAGCCGCTGCTGCTTGTGAGTGTTTGCTTAAGCGTTTATCTTGCTATAGTAGTTCTTAAAATGGCATCAAAGTCAAGTTGTGCATATATATATATATATACATAATATCAAACTTATTAGTCAAATCATTAATTATTGCGGGTACACACATGTAAAGATAGGACGTGCAGCAAATGTGTTATCTCTTCTTCAGGATCGATTTTGCTGGAGCTAATCTGTATTGCTTCCTAATAATAATAATAATAATAATAATAATAAGTGGGTTTGTTTTGAACTTTTAAAAACAAGTTATTTTATGGGCATTAATTTTGAGTAGTTGATCCTTAACCTTAAGTAATCAATTTACAGATTGCTAATGCATTGCTTGATTTAATTTAATCTTTTTAATTAGCGTTGTTCCTTTGACTAATATTGAGTTTGAAATTGAAAACCATATAACCTGAGAATAATAAAAATAGTTAAAATATAGGTGAGTAGAAATTTAAATAACCTTGTCCGACGTTTAATTAAGCACAAGCTCAAGCTTTTAGATTCTGTGATTGCTGGAAATAATCTATAATATTTTCACAAGAAATTTATTGCTTTCATAAATGGGCAACATTAGACAACAGCATGCGGCAAGATTTTTTAGTATTAAATTTGCTTATTTTAATATAAAAATTTTTGTATGGTTATTTGTTATGCGTGATCAAAGAGTAATCTTTTGGAAGATTGTATACAAATTGTTTGAGGATAATGGATATCCTTTGGTAGTTTTAAGTGAATGTGTCAGATCCTAGATTCTCTCTTTGATTTGTTTCTGCTTTGGTGTTAATTTTTTTATGTGTTATTAAATATTGTTTGAGACATATTTTGATTTTTTGTTTGTTAATTTTTTATGTTTGTTGTAGATTTATTAATTTAAGGTTTTAAATTTGAAAAAGCCCAAAATAGGCCCAATAGGCCCATAATCAAAATAATCGAACCGAACCGAACCGAATTATTTCAATTAATCGAGTATTTGATTATTTTGGTAATTTGATTAATCGCGATTATGATTTTAAAATAATCGTAATTGAACGATTATGAAAAATATAGTAAAAAACCGAACCGAACCGAACCGCGCCCACCCCTATCTAGCCTTATTAAGAAAATGATCCAGCCTTATTAAAAAAATGATCTAACCTTATTAATATAATCATACAACTCTTTGCATCCATTTGACTTTTCTTTTTTTTCCTTATCAGAAATAAGAATTAAATAATGAAGTAATCACTTCACAAACAGACGTACATGACTATAAGCTTTTTATGGCTATGATTTTTATCAGAAATAAAAGGAAAATTATAAAGCATAACTGAGCTTTTTTTTTTTGTCTTATATAATGTGAACAACACTTTTTTTCTTCTATGTACTTTCTCTTATTCTTTAATTTATGATATAACACTGTTATTGTTTCTTCTTTTTCTTTGTTGATAGTGATAAACCATACAATCAGTAGCTACAACCCACCATTAATGCACATGGCCACAAATATTATTGGCGGCAAATATCTCAACAAAATCACAATAAAGATGAGCATCCTCCAAGATTTGTCTTCAACGATCTCTTATTCTAGACACAATCTTTATTTTGAGCAAGTATCCTTGATATTCCTTATGTACCAATGATTCCATTCCTTAATGTAAATAGGACAGCCTGTTTAGCCAATCTCTGAGAGATTTGGCTGGCTTTGACACTTGTATATAAGCTTGTAACCCTCTCGCTCTTTACAGGAAACAAGATAATATTTTCAGCATTATATTTCTTTTCAGATAGAGAATACTACGTATAAAAGAGAGAAATAAAGAAAAAATATTAAAATAAACTAAAATAAGAGAGAAAAGGATAATAGAAAGACATATAATATTTGCTAGGGTCAAATTATATTCATTTTTCTTTAAAAAGAAATTTACATCAACACTAATTTGAACTATTAGATTGATTAGCATTAAAGGGCTGAGATTTAGTGGGAAAATTTGTGTTAAAAAATAGGGCCTACGGATCCTATCCCATTTATATTTTATTCAAATTACTTAAAGTTATTAATCAGATTGAATTAAATTGAAAGCTGAAACGGATGATTTCTGGTCATATTCAACAGACTAAACGACGAAGATAAATAAAAAGCAACAAAAACGAAAAATAAAACTACTAAAAATGACCGCCCTTGGCCCTTCACTAAGGATGCTGAAGAGAGAATCCGGTTAATTCATTTGAATGACCAAAAGCTAATCCTAAAAAATCAATGGTAACCAAATGATACATCTTTATGATGATTCAGAATTAAAAGTTTAAAAACCATGACAATGACAAAGGTCATATCATGTGAAAGCCTTTTTCAGTAATTACTAATGAGTATCATTTTAATTTTTACCTCTTGCTATACTTGTCCGCTTTTTTGCTCACAGCTGGGAAAGCATTTAATGCTTCTAGAAATTCTGATTTTTAAAAACTAAGAATTACACAGATAAATTCTCTTTCTCGTAGTCCAGCATTTTCTCAGTTTATCTATTTTAGTTAACATGATTTTAGGATTCGATATATCCAAGAATATGTAATTAAGTTGCGGTGTGCTAGTTAAGTTCGCTTTTTGTGAATGTAGATCTACTATACCGCTAGAAGAGTTTCCACAGTCATTAATTTGTGATCTTTAAGATTTTTTTTCTGATTTAGTGAAAATTATTTATTCCAAAAAAATTAGCAAGTATTTTCTTCATTAATTTCTCTTTATTCATTTTTTTATGCTCAACCTCATCATGTGAATTTATTAATAGATTAGTGTTCTTGTGTATTGGCAACATTCTCAATATCCTAGAAACGCAGCCAAAGGAAGGTTTATTATTCAACTTTAATGCTTTGGCCTTGTTGTCAAAGAGAATACCCCACTGCAGTTGACAATACATGACATTTTGTTCACATCTACTTTAGGATCCACATGATTTTGTATACATATTCATTTGCTTCATCACTTACCACTTGCAAAGATACCATATGCATTTAATGTTTAGAAAAAATTATGGAAAATTTCACAACGAAACACTTGTTCACTTCACCTGCCAAAATTAAGTCCTATGAATTCACTTGAACTAAGATTCTCTCCTGATCTTATCACTCTTGATCGTTTACAGATCGTGTGCTACCTGTATCTTAATGCTAGTGTGTGATTAAGATTTAATTACATTTATTTTTTAATTTATTAATCACTAATCATGTTAATTAAATTTACTCAAAAAAAAATTAGATCAGAAAAAAATCATCATCCTAAGCACTTTCTAATATCTATACTAAACACATATTGATACTTGTCTGTGAAAGAAAAAAAAAAGCAACAAAAAATGATGAGTTTTTAAAAGAAGATTATTTTAATCCCGCTACACGATCAACAGTGACCAAGTACAAGATTAAAGCACGCAATCATTTGTTCAAGCTTTTCGGTGTTTCAATCATTCCCCAAGCTGCAAGCATGCAAGTACACTTTACCTGTGGGTTGATCATTTATAATGTGCATGCACGGATATTTGAATTACTAAATTAATTGCATTTAGTGTCATTGGTTTCTATGAGTGATTTACTTTCACCTCCTTTACCATTGTACCCTTGTACCCCTTTTATTTTTATTTTTATTTTTATTAAATGGATTGCTTTTGAGTATGCATTTTTATTTTCTTGATCTAGCCCATAATAATTTGATGCTTAGGTTGCTGTTCTTCTTGTTTTTGTCTTGAATTTTTACAATTGGTTGAGTTGATCATGTTCTTTCTTCAAATTGTAATTCTCTTTTACTATTATTATTATTATCAAAATATAATCTCCTTTTACCGTTAAAATTTGCTTTAAAAGCAGAAAAAAAAATTATGTCAAAGTGATAAGGTTTCTAATTAAGGAGAAATAGAAGATTCCGTGCTGAAAATAAGTAATGTTCAAATCTAGTCAGCGTCCGCAAGAGAAGACAGCAGTGTACGAATTCAGTGGCCCATGTGTTTTAGTTATGGCGGTATAGACATTTTTTATAGGCTTAATAAAATAACGATATAAATGGGATGAAATAACGTTACAACGGTTGCAACGTATCATTAATTTTTATCTTTTTCGTTTAATTACGCTACACTATCATATTTTTTATGAAAATTGAATAATTAGTAAAAATTAAAAATTTTTATATTTAAATCTTTTTTTAATAAAATGGCATTTGAAAAGAATTTTAACTGTTATTATTATTGTTATTAATGTTGTTCTTATTATATTAATATTATTATTTTCATTAATTTCATTATTATTATTATTAAAATATATTAATTTTATTATTTTAATTATTAATTATTATCATTATTATTTTTATTAATACTACTATTATTATTAAAATTTATGAATTTTATTATTTTAATTATTATATTACTATTAATGTCATCATCATCATCATTATTATTAAACTTTATTGATTTTTTTGTTTTAATTAATACATAGCCATTATTATTGTTTTGCTTTAATAGCATTCAATATACTTTAATTCTATTTTTATTTTTATTATTATAAATAAAATATAAAAATAAATTATATTATTATTATTATATTATTATATCATATTATATTATATTCATATATTAATAATTAATATAAAAATAATATTTAATATAATTAATAATAAATTTAAATAATGTTATATTAATACTAAAAATAAAATTAATATAGTATAATGTAATACCAATCGTTGTACAATATTATTATAATATACTACTAATGCAATATAACATAATATAATACACCTATATTAAATAATGCAATAGAGTATAATACAATATAATGTGCCAAACAAACCCTTAACTCTTTGAGTAATGATGGTCAAAAGGAATGTAGAGAAAGTAAAAATAATCATGGCATGGTCTTTTGTGTTGATTGATTAGCCATCGTCAGAAAGTTTAAACTATCACAATAAAAATTAAGCAACCACCTTTAAAAAGACATTTAGAAACTAATAAATTTACTATTCAATTATTTCTTAATCAAGAATAAATAGTAAATTATCATTGCAACAAGATTCACAAGCTTAAATATCTAAAAGAAATGGATATAAGCTCAAAAGCTTTTGAAATATTCTTAAAAAAATAAATATACTAACTTCCTTATATATTATTCTTTGTTTATCTCTCTATGATTTTGTTGGGCTAATTTAGAAATTTAAAAAACTAAAATGACTCCCTTAAATTTCAAGAGTAATATTAGTATCTTATAGGTAAACTAACGTATTTTATGTACAAACAAACTAACATGTCAACTAATACTAAAAACACAAATGTAGTAAAAAAGTAAACTTTTGTAATATTAAAATAATAAAGTGTTACAACCTAATGCATTTTACATGTTTTTTATTTTGAAATTTCACCTTCTTTTATTTTATAATTTTTTGAAGTATTGAAACCCCAATTTTTAATCCATGTTCAATTTATTTATTCTGTATTAAATATATATTATATAACAAAAAAAATATTATTTACATTTATCGGTTTTCCCTGTGTTTAAAAAATTATATGTGACATTACATTGTTATCTTTACAGCATCACACATTTTTATGGTCAAACTAGGTCAACAGATCAAATTTTAAAAATTTTAAAACTACATAAGTTATATAGGTAAATATTTAAAAACTTTTAACTTTTGTGATTTTATAATAAACACTAGGGACAGCAGTGTTAATATCCAATAAAACACAATTGAACAGTTTAGCCACTAGACCTATTCGCTGAATTAGAAAAGAACAAAATTTGGAGTACCTTGCAACTGTTGCAAGATAGCTAGACATATCATATAAATGATATGAGAATTTTCTTTTCTAATAAGACTCAATTTTGATGGAAAATAAGTCATAAGTGACATAGAGAAATTTGGTCATCTCCCTGCCTATATAAGATATCTTATTCCCCATTGGGGTTACACCCAAAAAAATTTATGTAAAAATCAAAAGAGGGTAAAAGAGAGAAACATAGTTTCCTTCCGCTGTCATATTCAATAATCAAAAGCAGTTTTGGATTAAGGTACGTAATTATGTTTAATGATGTGTGAAATCATGATTTTTGAATCTTTCGTATTATGTTATGTGATTGATTGTTTAGCATAAATATTAAAATTTAATTTACACGTGGTATCAGAGCAGGGTTGATAATTCATGATTTTTCCACTAAAGTTTTAAAAAATAAATAAACAAATACTTTCTCAGCTTCAATCATGTTTATAGATTTTAATTAATTCTAGCATGAACCAATTCTTTGACTTTACGAATCATCAACTGTTTAAGAGATTGGATTTTGTTTTTGAATCAAAGTAGTTAGATTAGTTTTGAAATTTGTTATTCTGAATTAAAATTTATTATAATGTATAATAATTTTCTTGTATGACTTTTGCAATATCAAGTCAATGGGAATGAAACGGTGATGTTGCGATATTCTGTATAATACTATAGTTGCATGTGTTGTGATGGTGAAATTCTACCTACTGATAATTGATTCATGTGCTTATGTAATTATACATGAAGACAATTATCAATAGCCATCACATATTGTCCTCAACCGAAATTGGTGTGAATTAATTTTATGTGCAATTTCTCTATGACCAATGAAACTTCAATAAATTACGATTATTGAACACAAAATGAGTAATTATAAACAAACCCACTTTCATACAAGACCATGAAGGTTTCTGTAGCACTAAAGATACATGAGGTTTTGTATGGGTAATAATAATCTATTCCAATCCCCACCCCTCTTCTGTATCACTAAAGATACATGAGGTTTTTGTAGCACTAAACGATTATTGAACACTAAACGAGTAATTATAAACAAACTCATTTTCATACCAAACCATGAAGGTTTCAGTAGTACTAAAGATACATAAGGTTTTGTATGGGTAGTAATAATCTATTCCACCCCCCCCCCCCCCTTCCGTTTGTTTTTTTCGGTCTGGCTTTGCATATTACATGCATAATTTGATAATATCCCCAGAAGTTTTAGATGTTATGACAAATGAAATCTGATAATAAATATAATGATTTAATCCTGATAAAGCTTTATTGTCCCAAGATTATTATAGAATCTGAAATTTGGCATAAAAGTCTAATGAAAGGTCAAATATTACTTTATGTATTATCCATATATTTATTTACATTTTTTTTGTAATATTTTTAAAACTGTTATAGTACCTGAAAAGTGTATAACATTACAAGGACATTTATCATATGTTAAAGGTTGTGAGATATATATTTTATGTGATTATCATAATGATGCTATTATATCATTTGAAATTCATATTACAATATAGCTTGCAAGCCACCAAAGCAGCCAAACGAAAATGTATAATGAATAATTGTATGATATCTATTAATGTTCATGCAACTTGAAATTCATATTTTACTATAATTTGTTAGTCACCAAAGTGACCAAACTAAAAGCTATCTTGAATAACAAATTGTATAACATCTCTTAATATCTGCACAATCAAAATTCATTGTATAGTAGTTTTTAGTCACCAATGTGGCCAAACTAAAATCATGGTGAATTTATAAATTGTCTAATGGCTATTAACGTGATCAACTACATATAAATTGGTGGTGCATATTCGGTTAACAATAAATTATGGGTTTATTGATTTTTCTTATTCTTATTCGCCCAAAAATGTGGATAATTTATTATCTGAATAATGAACAGAATTGGAATAATTAACAATTGTATAATGTAGATTGGTAATGTTATCCCAAGATAACATGCTTGTCTATAAAGCAAACAAATGATTATCCAATAATGTAAAATTCAAATGCCTCAAGATTGTTTGTGTCATAGTATCTACCCAAAGGAGAACTTTGATGTACATTTATTGTTTTCTGAACTATCTTGTTCATGTATTTAAACTCAAAGCTTAAGTGTATATTGAATTTTATTTTGTATATATATGTGGTTACTTTATTTGTATGCTTATTTTGATAATTTTATGAAGTAAATTTCTTTAAGTAGTAGAATGCTTCCGAAGCATTGATAAAATATTTTCTAGAAAAGTTATGGCTAATTTAACCACCATGAAATTTGATGGTTTAAGTAGCACTTAACGAGCAAATCTTTGAGGTGACAAACATAACGTGTGGTTAAACTTTGGGTGCAAATATGGATGTGCATCTCTTATTAAATTTACTTTGATTCTCTGCCTCCCCAAATATGGTCATTTTAAATAAGTTGTAGCAGTATTAAAAACAAGAGGAATGACAATAGATTGACCGATAAGATTGATCAAGATAAGGAAAAGAATAAAAAGTTAGAATACTCATATAGTTCATTTAAGCTTTTAAGGAGCTTAAGAGAAAATCCTACGTAGAAGGGTATCAAGAAATGATTTTTACAGGTGAATAAAACATATCATAAAAGGAACTTAAGAATGATAAATTACCTTTGTGAGAGAAAACTTATCAAAAGATTATCTGAAATGCAAGGTATAGTCTGAAAATGAAGATAAAAATTTTGCTTATACATGTTTCAAACAAAATTAAAACTGAAGTTCCTTTAAGACCTAATGGATTAATTATGATATTAGTGTTCATACTTCAAACACGATGTAGAGGTTTATGATAATTTAAATCCCAAATCAAATTGAATATTCTGGGATCTACGTACAAGGTTCTCTTTAAAGCTAGCTATTGGAGCTTAATGTTAAGACTTAGAAATTTTTTATCGTCTAGTTAACTTGATAACTAATTTATTAAGAATTTGTTTAGCCCTACATCATAATGTTGTAACTAAATTTAATATCATTAATTAATGATTTACTTCATTATGGCAATAGAATTTTGGATCAAATATCTAGAATAGACTAGTAGGGTCATGTTTGGGATTAAGGTGTTGCACTTTTTAAACTACAGCTGTCATGAAAAAAAATTGTAATTATGAAATAAAAGTTAATAATATATAGTAAATATAATTTTGAAATAATAATTTTGAAAAAATTATTAATGATATAATATATTTTCCATCATACAAGTGAAAAATCATATCAATATACATTCCAAACTACAACAGCTGGTGTTTACCAAACGCTTTACTATTGTTCCTTTTAAGCTACAGCTACCCAATCACAATCTCAAATGCACCCTAAATAATTAAATTTTAATGAATCTAGTTTTTAATTAATTGATACGTGTCTACGTGACTGCATTAAGAATAAGCAAAACAAAACCAAATGAGCCACAAGAAGCTCATGTCTCCTTTAGTTAAATGTTCCGCCCTTATAGTCAAGTTCTTCATCGCATGCGAAGATGAATTTTCACATTATGATTATATCTATTTTCTAAAAGATAGATCTCAGTTTGTGGATACCGTTAAAATGTATGCATACTAGGATTAATAGGCAATTAGATAAAAGGTGAAAATTAAAAGATCGTGTGAAGTGGAGAATACTATGAGAAGCATAATGTCTATGTCCATTACGAAATTTTTAGGAAGGCATAGTTGTACTTGCATAAATATGGTTAGAAATAAGGTAAATATATCACTTTACCATAAGTATAAAAGTTAAATGTTGATGTATACTATGAGAAGCATAATGTCTATGTCCATTATGAAATTTCTAGTAAGGCATAGTTGTACTTTCATAGACATAGTTAGAAATAAGGTAAATATGTCACTTTACCCATAAATGTTGATGTATAAATTTAAAACTTATGTATAAAAGTTAAATTTTAGGTTTCCAGTAAGGTAGATTTAAAGTCATCTTTGAAGTATGAACATAAGCGGATTCTTGATATTTAAATTGCTTAAAGCACCTTGATGTTTAAGTTGCTTAACATAAGTGATAAGTTATAATACGGAATACGGTTTAAAGAGTTAGATATTAATGAGTGTGAATTTTACAATTTTAATCATGGTTCTACAATTATAGAAGGCAACTGTCCTATGTTCATTAAAAACATATAATGGTAAAGTTAGTGGAAGTGAATGAAGATCACAAAATTTGATTATTTAAGAAGTTGGGAGGAAGTGTTGATACTTTAACTTCTTAAAATGTTGTTTTTTAATTTGTCGTATAAAAATGGTAATATTGAACAGCAAACTAATGACAGTTCACTCCATAATTAAAAATCATAAATGAATTAATTGTAGAAAACCATGGAAAGTAACTTTCAAGAAGATCGGTACTTCGTATAACTATTTAGTTTAGTTATGATTTAGGGTTACACAAAATGAATGTGAAACTATCCTTCGTAGATCAACGTGAACAACTTCTCAAATAAAGAAAAAAAAAAGATATAACGTTGCATATAAAGAAGTTTTATACAAACTTAGTTAATTTTTTCCCAAACTAGTTTAAATTTTATTATACTATAATTTCCTTTGGATTTTAATGTAAATACTATTGATCAATGTACGTATCTAAAAGTCAATGGGAGTATGTTTATACTCATGAATACGTATTAAGTTCATATTTATGAGCCTGTATATTGACAATTTTGTTTGCTATTAATAATGTTGTATGTTTGATAAAATTAAGAAATTTTCCTTCTAAGAACGTTGAAATGAAATGTACAAGAGAAATAACCTACGTGATAGAAATTTTAATATTTCTAATTAATCACGTGGATTTTAGGGTTATCTCATAATGTATACATTATAGAGTTTTTGAAAGATTTAGAATATAATTATTTCCTAAATGATTGTCCTTATTTAAGGGATTTAAATTTCGTCTCATGCAACATTAAAGAATGAATGTAGTTAAGCAAATGAAAGTTTTTTTCTTACGAGTATGTTATAGGAAGCTTAATGTATTTTTCAAGTCTACAAGATCAAGCAACAATTTTGTTTTGATGCATGGTGTAGATTTAAAGTAATCCAAAATTTATGAATTATGACTGCGGAATTTATTTTAGGATTTGGGTTGTCAACCTTATTGCCAAATCACCGAAACTTATTGTGATTATGCTGCAGTAGTCTTCTTCCATTTTAATGATGAGTACTTTATAAATACTTATTTTAAAATACTCAGTCGTTGGCGAAGAGATTCAGAAAAAATGAGTGTCAACAGAATGCATAAGCATTAAGCTTATGAATATAAATTTATTAATACCTTTTCTTATGAATATACACCATTACTTATAACTACACCATATAAGACCTTTTCTTTCCATACACGAATATTTAGATATTTATTATTGTTTGATAGTCTGGGCTCAATTATGTGTTTTTAATAATTCTTGTTTCTAAATATTCGTGTATACATATGACTTTTAATTAGGGGTATTCAAAATCCAATCTAATCTGCTCAATTTGTCTGATTCGTGAAAATCCGATCCGTGGATCCGTTAATTGGATATGGATTGAAAATTTAAAAATCCGCAGTCGATGAATTGGATATAAATTTACTTTTGTAAATCTGCAAAAATCCGTGAATCCGCAAAATATTATATATATATATATATATATATATATTTTCTCTTAAAGACAAAAACTTTTCTTACCCAAAAATCCAAAGCCCAATCTCTTTTGGCCAGTGCCAAAACTGAAGAAGAATATTTTAAAGTCATACAACAACTTCTCGCCACGAGATTAGAGACGTCAGTTGCCAGTTCCTCCTCAAGCACCTCGGCAGATGAAGAACCCTTTATCTCTCTTGGTGATGAAAATGAAGATGACTACTTCGGCATTTTTTCTCCTATCAAGCATTAAAGATGTATTACAATAGAATTAATCTTTTACACATTCGTTTGTAAGTATGTACATTTTTGTACTTAAAAAAAAAAAAAAAATTTTACCGGGTGGTCTACTGGACACAAGTGAGAGCGCACGTGTCTCTTCACCGGACGGTCGGAGGCAGAAAACCTTTTGAACCAAGCCAATTTTGGACAAGGGTTTCGGTTAACTTGGTTTTTTCATCAAATTTCGACCACCATTTTACTTTGAAGGTTCTTTGGATAAGGAGTTGTTTTTCTTGGGTATGAAATCTGAAATTCCACATCCATACCCATGGAAGGAAGAAATTGGTACAAAAACAGAGAAAGGGAGAAAATCTTTTCTCTGAGTCAGTTGGGGTATAATGTGCTTTGAAAAGGTTCAGGCAATGGGTGGCATTTGGGGTTAAGATTTGTGGAGTTGAACCAAAATAATTCCACCATTGTTGGAACCAGTTTGGAAGGCTTTGGACGGTTATTTTTGAATTAAAGAAAAATAACCATGAATGGGACTTTTTTGGGTTTTGTATAAAAAATGTATTGAACCAGGCTTGTTGGTAATCCCAATAGGAATAAACCAAACAGTGTAGTAAGCACATTTGAAAATTTGGAAGGAAAGATTTGAATTTGTGGAGTTGATCACCCCACTGGTTTGGACTCAAAACTTTTAAAATTGTGGCCGTGGAGTAGGCCGGCTCTGAATGGGTTTCACTGAAAGATTTTAAAACCGCACCAAAAACTCCTTTCAATTACAAAGAAGCCATTTGTCATCGATGTGGTATGAAAGGCCATACTGCAAAAAATTACAGAATGAATAGAAAACTTCATGAGCTTGGCCTTGAAGACGACATTTCTTCTTTGAAGGCTTCTAAATCAGAAGAGGCTATAGAGGTTTGGTCGTCTTGTTCTAATACTCCAATCTTGCTAGATTGAGGAGTATCAGGAGCTATTTGGATTTTACTGGATGAAGACGAAGCAGCTTCTATCCTATCTAGTTGTTCTCTAATGGCTTTAGCAAAATCTGATTTTGACTCTTGGACAAGCTTTTGACTAGTTTTCGAAACCTGAAAAGGTTTGAAAATAGGTTCCTTAAACTTTTTGTCAGAATCCGATTTTGATGGAATAGGAGAAGTGGATGGAATAGTAATGGTTGACTTTTGAAATTGATTTTCTATCCTAGTCAACTGTTTTCCAATGGTATTTAAGTTAGTATTACAGAAATTATTATGTTGGATAATACTAAAATTCGCATCAGAATCATTTGGTTTCGGGATTTTGTAAGGTGAGGCTCTAATTTGAACAGGAGGTTCGCCATGATCAATGGTTAGACTCCGAATAGGTGGATGTTCAGATTCTACGGTTCTGTCATTATCAGAAAGTTTCCACTCAGGAATCTTCTTCCTAATAGTAATAGGGTTTGACTCTTTGAAAGGATAGTTTATGTTGTTCTTAGAAGAATATATTTCGAACCAATCAAAAAACAATATATGAACTTTATGAAAATTCACAAATTCATAATAAGTTTGTTGGATTTCTTTTCTTTTATTCAGAAAATTTTTGAAAAACCAAAGTCTTTTTTCTTTGTTTGAGTCAGAATAAAAATCATTATGCAAAAATGTTTTATCTAATTCAAATTCCATTTCTATGACATTAATTACATTTTCTGTAACAGCAGAAAACGTAGGAGACGTTGGAGGAGAAGGTTTCTTCTCTTCCTGACTTTGAACATGTTGACTACTAGTATAAATAGGGTGTGGAATATTTGTGGTATAGTCAACAGAACGTATTGAAGAACTAGGAATGTCTGAGGTGGAAAACCTTGGTTGACTCTTTACTGGTTGATAAGGGAGATTTATGACAGAAGGAATTTTTGTAAATTTCCTTTCTAATGAAGGAATGCTTGAGCACGACTCTTTATCAGAAAATCTGGATGAGGTAGATCTTCTGAAAGATAATTTGACTTTACCATCTGAATACTGAGTAACATTTTGCAACTCTGTATTTGGCTCAAGTTGTTTCGGAATTGCCGGTGGGGCAGCGCCTTCAAGGATCCATTCATCGGGAAGATTGACATCTTTCCAATAGATTGGTTTTGGAATGACAGTGTTTGATCTAGACAAATCAGTCTGCAAGAGAAGTGTTTCATCTCTTTTTTACTGGAATCTGTGCTGTGTACTAAATGCAGAGACCATAGCCTTGTATGAAATTTTAAAAATTAAGGCTACTGGAATTGACCCTTTAATCATTTTGTAATTATGGGTTTTAATTTGTAAGATCATACTTTTTAAAACATTTTTGTCTTTAAGAGAAATTGTTATATTAGGATAACAATCAAAAGAAATTGGACTTTTACACAGACTGGATTCAATGCTACTTAGCAAAGAATCATCAAAAGAGATGAATCGCCCATCTCTTAGAACGGCCAGAATAGAAGTATCAAGACCTTCTTTTGTTAAAGGCTTTATTCCAACCTGGATTAGACCAATGTGAATATATTTGAAATTCTTTTCTTTTAATTTCTTTAAAAACTTTTCTGAAAACAAATGAATTGTTTCAAAAGGCTCTGAAAGAGTTATGTCACGTTCTTCAGTCTTTATAATATAATCATTTTTTAAAAGATCAAGCATTTTTGTTTTGTAAATCTTTTCTTTGGAAATTTTTGGAAGTTCCCAACAATCAATTGCTTTATCAAAGTTCTCAATAATGAATTCTTCTGAACTCACAACATGCTTTGAATCACTAGTCTTCCCGGAAGAAGAGGTAGAAAAGGATGATGTCCTACAGAGTAGAGGATCCATGGTTAAAACCTTATGGTTTACTTATGGTTTGGTCAGAATGGCTACAGGTATGGAATTACAGCTCTCAGCGGATTCCTTATCCTAAAACGGGACTTACTACCAGTAAAAATTCACCAAAAAAAACAAATTTCAAAATAAAACATAAGACTTTAAAACACGAAAACTCTAAACAATAAAACACTTTCCTCCCCTTGGCTCTGATACCAGAAGGAAATAGGATCGAAGGTAGGGTGTGTTTCAAAAAGAAATTCAAACAGAGGGGAGAGATCCGGTCTCTATGCCTCTGAGGAACGTAGAATTTGTATGGGAGATCTGAGAGAGATCAGTCTCCAATGCATGCAGAATTTAAACGTGCAAACAGAAATTTAAATTGCAGAAATTTAAATTGCTTTAAATTAAATTGCGGAAATTAAAATTACAAAAATTTAAACGTGCATGCTTTAATTGCTTTAAAATAAATTACAATGCTATAAAAATAAAATTAAAATTGAATGCTTACATTTGTTGTTTTCTTTGTAGATAAGAAAAGGGAAATTAATTCAGAAGATAAGGAACTAATCCGAAGAAAAATTTCCTTAGTCTTTGAATTTCAGATTCCTAGAGAGAGAGAGATCTAGAGAGAAGGAGGAGAAGAAGAGAGAGAAGCTCTAAAAATTGAAAAATAAAAAACCTGAGGAGTCTAAGTCTTCCTCCGGGTTTTTATACAAATTTACTGTAGCGGAGTTTTAAGTGCACAGTAGTTTTTGGAAGTCGGCACTGTTCACTGTAGCGGAGCTCTGGGAAAACAGTAACCTTTGGATCGTATCTTTGAATAGTAGTCTTTGTACAAGAAGATAAAAAATACAAAATACAAAATACATATATATGAAATACATAATACGGGTGAAGAGACATGTGCGCTCTCACTTGTGTCCAGTGGACAAATCGGGAACCTCTGACATGGCTATTGCAGAGATTCTCATTGCAGGATTCACTGGTCAATTAAAAGGTTGGTGGGATCATCTTCTCACTAGGCAGCAACAGATGGATATCCTTAATACTATCCAAATTGATGAAAATAGAGCCCCTATTCTTGATCAATTTAATAATCCTATTCCGGATGCTGTTGCTACTTTAATCCTTACCATTTCCCTTCATTTCATAGGTGACCCTTCTCACCTTAGAGACAAAAACGCTGAGTTACTACATAATTTGAGATGTAGGAAACTTAGTGATTTCTAAATTTACAAAACCACTTTCTTTACCAGACTCTTTCTTAGAGATGATGCAAATCATACCACTTGGAAAGAGAAATTCTTAGCTGGTCTACCTACCCTTTTAGGTGAAAAAGTTAGGAATTCCATCAAAGCCCTTTATGACAACCGTATTCCTTATGATGAGCTCACCTACGGCGAACTTATTAGCTTCGTCAATAAGGAAGGTTTAAAGATTTGTCAAGACTTGAAGTTAATCCTCTATGTCAGGGGATAGTGACCCTTTACAAGTCGATGAGTTAATTGATTCGGATACCTCTGTATCTAACAGTAGTGATTCTGAATCAGAGGCTTATTTAAAGAAAATCAATGTTTTGACTAAAGATCAAGAAACTTTTCTTGAACTTGTAAAACATATTTCTGATCCAAATCTTCAAAAGGAATATCTTGAAAAACTTTTGAAAACCATGGATTTCAACAAAACCGAGACTTCCAAAGTCCCAATTGTAAAGAAGAATTCTTATGATCTTACCGAAATTTTAGATAAAAAGAAAACCAAAAAATCGGTTCTCAATATCCAAGACCTCCAAAAAGAGATTAAGGATATTAAGTCTGAAATCAAAGATTTAAAAGAAAAACAGAAAAATGATTCTGAAACAATTCAACTTCTTTTACAAAAGCATTTACAAGATGATTCAGATAATGAGTCAACTCATAGTGATAATAATATTGAGCAAAATGTCGATAACATTGAGTCCATTCCAAATGATTTTCTTTTTGTTTTAAAGCAAGTTACTACTCGAAAATATTTGATTAAAGCCACTTTGATTTTTTCAAATGATTTTGCAATTGATGCCATTGCTCTTTTCGACACTGGTGCAGATTTAAACTGTATTAGACAGGATATTGTTCCTAAAAGATTTCATGAAAAGACAAAAGAAAGGCTTTCTGCCGCCAACAATTCAAAATTGAAAGTTGATTCTAAAGTTGAAGCTTCTATTCATAACAATGGTTTTGAATTTAAAACTTCTTTTATTCTTACAAATGACATTCATCATGTTGTAATATTAGGAACTCCATTTATAAATCTTATAACCTCTTATACTGTTAATTATGATAGTATATCTTTCAAAGTAAAAAATAAAAAGATTAATTTTCCTTTTATTGAAAAACCAAAAACAAGGAATTTGAATATTGTTAAAGCATGTTCCATTTATCAAAACCGAATTAATAATCTTATTAATTCCAAACAAAATGATTTAACTTTCCTACAAAAAGATTTGAGTTTACAAAGAATTGAAAACGATTTACAAAGAGATTTTATTAAGAGGAAAATTTCTGATTTCAAAACTTTAATTGAAAAAGAAATTTGTGCTGATCTACCTTCTTCTTTTTGGAATAGAAAACAACACTTGGTAGATTTACCTTATGAGAACTCTTTTGATGATAAACAGATACCCACTAAAGCTCGACCAATTCAAATGAATATGGATTTAGAACGACATTGTAAAGAAGAAATTAATGATCTTGTTAATAAAGGACTTATTATAAAATCTAGGTCACCTTGGTCGTGTGCCGCTTTTTATGTAAATAAAAATTCTGAAATCAAGAGAGGCACACCGAGACTTGTCATAAATTACAAACCTTTAAATAAACCTTTAAAATGGATTAGGTACCCGATACCTAATAAAAAGGATTTGCTTCAAAATTTGTATTCTGCTTTCATATTTTCAAAATTTGACATGAAATCTGGATTTTGGCAAATTCAAATTCATCCAAAAGACCGTTACAAAACTGCTTTTACTGTTCCATTTGGACAGTATGAGTGGACTGTTATGCCCTTTGGTTTAAAAAATGCACCATCATAATTTCAAAGAATTATGAATGATATTTATAATGCTTATTCTGATTTTTGTATTGTTTATATTGATGACGTGTTGGTATTTTCAACTTCGATTGATCAACATTTCAAACATTTAAAGACTTTTTATTTTGCCACCAGAAAGGCTGGATTGGCAATTTCTAGTTCTAAAGTTTCTTTATTTCAAACAAAAATCTGGTTCCTAGGTCATCATATTTCCAAAGGAACCATTACTCCTATTGAGCGATCGCTCGCTTTTGCTGATAAATTTCCTGATAAAATCATGGATAAAACCCAATTACAAAGATTTTTAGGCAGTTTAAACTATGTTCTTGATTTTTGTCCAAACATCAGTAGGCTATCTAAACCTTTGCATGATAGGATAAAAAAGAAACCTGCTGCATGGACTGATGAACATACAAAGACTGTTAGATTAATAAAGAATTCCGTAAAAAGCATTCCATGTTTATATCTTGCAAATCCTGCATTACCTAAAATAGTTGAGACTGATGCATCTGATTTAGGATATGGAGGTATTTTAAAACAAAAGGAAAATGATAAAGAACAAATAGTTCAGTATGTTTCTGCCCATTGGAATGATTGTCAAAAGAATTATTCTACTATTAAAAAAGAAATTCTTTCCATAGTTTTGTGCATATCAAAATTTCAAAGTGATTTATTAAATCAAAAATTTTTACTTAGAATTGATTGCAAAGCTGCAAAATATGTTTTAGAAAAGGATGTTCAAAACATTGCATCAAAACAAATTTTTGCACGATGGCAAGCCATTTTAAGTGTTTTTGATTTTGATATTGAATTTATTAAAGGCGAAAAAAATTATGTTCCTGATTTTCTAACTCGTGAATTTTTTTAAAACAGATAATGCCGCCAAAGCGCAAAGACAAAGGAAAAGGCATTGCCAAAGACACTGACTCCCAAAAAGCCTCCAAAGAACCCCAATCTACTCCCTCCAAAGAAAAATTATTATCCTCAGCCATGCCTATAAAATCTTGGATTGAAATGGTTGAAGATGAATAAGGCACCCAATGCAAATCCATCTCCTCTGAACAACAAGTCAAAGAGTGGATGGAATCCATTACAAAATCCCCTGAGCTCATGCTTGCCTTGCAAGGCATTTCAGTATCTAAAGCCCTTTCTCAGATCCCTGAGGAAGAAAAACCAATTTCTAAAGAAATTACAAAACTTTCTTCCCAAAGCCAAAATGTTGTCATTTCTGGTGAAAGTTCATCTTCTCAGATTGTTATTTCCCAGCCAACACCTTCAAAGAAAACTTCCGATTGGTTTGATAAATCTCATTTTCAAAATGTTTTAACTATGGAACATGGGTTTTACCATTCTGATCCTTTTCAAGCAATTTCAAAGTTTTTCCCTAAAGGTTGGTTTTTCAAACCATGGGATTTAACAAAACCCCAGTCTTATTATCAAAGCATTCTAGAAGCCACTGAGTCTGTAAAATTCAAACATTATTATAAATTTAATTAAAGAATATTATAAATGTGACAATATATAGTTACATAAACACTACAACATATCTTAGTCATTACCCAATAATAATATAAAATAAAAAATAATTAAATAATCAAATATACAAATATAATCAAAAGCCATCTTCTTCCCCGAGTCCATCGAGCCACTTCACAATCACTGGTTCCAACCAAACAATTGCACTATCACAACCTTTAAGATCACCACACGTACTTCTCCTGGTTCCCATCGTTGACGGCTCCGTAATCACCACTTTTCGACAAGTACAACAGCCCTAGTGAATGATCAGATTGTGTTTAGTTTCAGAAACTTCGTCATTTCAATTAATTGTGACTTTATTTGAACAATTAATTTCGGTGTTATATTAATGTATTATCGTAACTTTATTTGAACAATTAATCTCGCTGTGCTATATTTTGAAACTTTGAATGTGTTATTTTAGTTTTATTTAAACAATTAATTTGCTTAAATTTTATTTAATTTTAAATTTAATTGGTAGTAAAATTACTCTTATATTTTTATTTCATTAGTTCATGGATTGGGGAGAACTAAAAAAATTTCATTCGAATACTAATGCGCAAAATGGTGGATTTGATATGAATTAAGTTAAATCCGCATCCGATCCGCAGACGTATGGATTGGATATGAATTGAGTTAAATCTGCATCCGATCTGCAAATGTATGGTTTGGATTTGGATTGAGTTTAATCAATGCGTGGATTGGATTGAATTGAAAAATTATAATCTATAAAATTGTGGATCGAATATGAATTGATGTTCAATCTGTTAAATCCGATCCGTGAACAGCCCTACTTCTAATGTCTGGCAACGTGAATACTCTATGATAAAGACGTTACGGGACCTTTATAATTTCTTGCTTATAGACCATGTTAGGTCATGAAATACTAGTGTTGTGGTACATGGAAGGGAGCATGTGGCATATAATGACATACAACTGTGATGACTCGCACAAAAATTATACACAATGGTGTTTTTTTATTATAACCTTTTAATAAATGCGCACTAATGTTTATTAAACCATTATGAAAAATATCATATGGACTAGGTGGGAGAATGAAAAAATTTAACAGCCTACATGTTTTAATCATGGTCCGTATTGATATATTTCATAGCTTTAATAAATAAGGATATAAATTATATGAGAAGTTTATTTCTTAATAAGATTCAACTTTGATAGAAAGTGAGTCATAAGTGAAATAAGAAAGTCTTGTCCTCTTGTTACCTTTATAAGAAACTTTATTCCATGATTAGGATTACACCCAAAACATTTTACGTGAAAATCAAAAGAATCTAAGAGAGAGAAGCACAGTTTCCTTCTGCTGTCATATATTCAACAATCAAAAGCAGCTTTGGATTAAGGTACATAATTATGTTTAATGCTGTGTGAAATCATGTTATTCGAATTTCCTGTATTATGTTTTGTGATTGATTATTTAGCATAAATATTAAAGTTTATTTTACAAGCAGTACTGCTAAAGTCCAGCCAGGCTGGGGTGGGCATAAAACCCATAGCCCATGGCATGGTTCAACCCAAATCCAAATCAAATTAAATGGTTTGGATTGAGTAAATAGTGAAATGGGTTGTGTTTAGGTTTTTTATATTAAATTATCTTAATATGATTTGAATTTAGTTAACCCATTTGACACAATTGATCATATTTTTTTAAAATTAATTTTTTAATAGTGCAGCTATTTGTACCCTTAAAATTTATTTTTTAAACCTACTTTCTAAATGAACCTATATTAAAATTTAAAATTAAAGATATTGCTCTATACGACTTTTAAAGTACCAAAAATACCCTAATATTTTATACTCAGTATAAATTTTCATCTCTTCTTCTTCATTCTTATTTTCTTCTCAAACACTAATTATTTGAAAATACAAATTTATATATAGCATTATCAATATTCAAAATACTATAGGCTTGGCATCGTAGCATGCCAGTATGAATATTATGAAACGAATGCAAATGCTATATATGATCTGTTAGAAATGAAGGACCTTTCTTTGGAGGTGTCCTTTACAATTGGTTACCTCAATTAAGAATAACTAATTTTTATGTCAATTTAATTTTTCCATACCACCTTGATATTTCATAAATATTTTCATATTCTTGATGATTCATGAGATAAGACAAAATAGCATATACTAATAAATTTAAATATTAGTATTAATCATGCTTCAAAAGATATTTAAATTTGATATAGAAAAAAAAAAGGAACAACAGATTAACAGGGTGACCAGTGAAGCAAGTGTAATTTTTTTAATTTATTATAATTATAATTACATTGTATTTTGTACTTATTAGTATTTTTCTTTATGGGTCTTTTTGTAATATTGAATCTACAAATAAATGGGTATAAAAACTTTTTTGTGGGTTCAAACAACCCCACCCTTTTTTAGTTCCACAAATCCTAACATAAAATTATATATTTCCCAAATTACTCTTGCAACAAATTTATTCAAATTAGGATTTTATAAATTAAATAAATAACGTGGATTATAACTGTTATGTTTACCGCCGCAACCTTGCCAACATAGCGGAGATGTGGTCATATGTTGACGAATTATATACTATTGGATTCCAAATTTCCGTTCTATGCAAATATAGTACAATTATTGGAAAATGAGAACTTATAGCTTTGAAATGGCCACCTACAAGGGAAATTTACAAAAATAGTCACAAAATTTTAGCGTTTTTTAACTTTAACCCTCCCAAATTTTTTCTATCAACATTAGGCAAATCACTAAATTGTGGACGAAATTATCCTCATCGTTCTCACGTTTCTCCCAAGTCAAATTCCTCCCCTTAACCAAAATCTCATCACCGGAATCTCGTATACATCGCTGGCAGCGTAGATCGGCAGCGGAGGAAGTTGTCGGTGGCTGAAACAAGCTAAATCACGCTGAAAATCTTCGGAGATCTCCAAAATCAAAGACAAAAATTGGAAACCCTAGGTGAGTTATTGAAAACTCGTTGTTGTTGTTGTTGTTCTTTGGGCTGTTGTTATTGTTTAATGGCGGTGGTGGGTGAGATGCATGTGGGTAGGGGTGGGCAAAATTGGGTTCAGGTCGAGTTCGAGTCAACCCGATCAAGTTTCAGGTTGTTCGGGTTAGACAAGATTCAATCCAAACATAACCCGAATTATTGACCCGACCCCATTCGGGTTATGTTCGGGTTGGATCGGGTTGGATTTAAAACGGGTAGGATTGAGTTCGGGTCAAATCGGGTCAGTTCGGGTCGGTTGAAATCGGGTCAATTCGGGTCAAATTCGGTTAATGCAATTTTGAGCTCTTTTGTTTTCCTATTATTGTAGTTTTTATGAAAGTTTTAAGACATTTTTCTTAGTTGTAGTCATTTTTACTAATTTTCAATTGAAAAAAAGAAAAGAAAATGTTATTAAATCAAATGAATAAAGTTAAAATGCTATAATATGATTATTTGCCTATTGGTTTGGAGGGTAGAATTAGGACTATTATTTGCTCAACCAACAAAATCCAAAGTTTCAAACTTAATAAAAGTTAAAACTAATACAAACTTATAAAATTCAAAGCACAATTTCCAAATATTAGTCTTTAAAAGTTTGAAACACAAACTCACAAAGTCACAAAATTAAATTGTTTAGAAACATAAATCACAAAGTTCAAAGTTCAAACATTAAAACTAAATAAGCTTTCTTGGTTCCTCCACCTTGGTTCCTCCATGGCTCCATGCAAGCACTTTGACAAGTTCTAAATTCAAATTTTTGAACTCCAAGTTCAAGTGTCGATTGCCTAGAGAAAGATTGAGGAAATGTATAATAAATATTTTTCTTAAGCCACGTACCAAATGAACAAACTCAATTCATATAAAAAATTGAGCAAATAAACCAAATTCATAAGGTTACGCATCAAACACAAACACAAATAAATAAATCCAATTCATATCTTTAATTAAGCTAAATGGGTGTTACAATCTTTCTAATTTCTATTATATCATTATAAATTTATAATTACAAATAAATATATATGTTTACCAAATTTTTCAATACACACTTGATTATATATTTCTATTAGATCATGCTTATTTTATGGCATTCATCACCAAATCAAGTTAATAATAATACTAGACAATAATCACATTCTATCAACTTCAACTTATCTAACTAAAACAATTACAGATTAGACTTAAAATTTAAAACTATAACAACTATAATTATAGCTTAAATTACAACCAAATACTAATAGTACTATAATATCAAATTATGAATAATAATATATATTAAAATTTACCTTTCAAACATCCATAACACCAATGTCGGCGCTCACCGCTTCCACTGTCGAAGCTTGCGATCTTATAAACTCTATAAAATCCAAAAAAAAATAATAACTCAAGCACATGACTGCAGGTAGATATTCTATATAAAGTTATAATGCATTTTAAATATATTATGTATTTAATGTATGATAAAAAATTAAAAACATTACATTCTTGTAATTCCATATGAAACATTTGCTCCTTGATAACTTCTTGGAGGTTGTAGACGAGATTGGCAAAAAGTTTAGATTGCAGCCAATTTTCAGTGCATATCAATGCCTCAACCATGGCCGAGGTTAAAGAACTCCTCGACTCATCAATAATACGATGCCCGGTGCTAAAGGCAAACTTAGATGCCACTGTGGAAACAGGTGAAATACAAGTATGCAACCCAAGAGGGGGGTGAATTGGGATTCTAAAAAATTATTCAATTTATTAAGAAAAACTTAATGCAAATATAATCTAAATTCAAAGTAATGACAAATAAGTTGATCACAATATAAAAAGGATAAGGGAAGAGAGATTCAAACTCGAAGATTTTTACGTGGTTCGGCCAACCTCGCCTACGTCCACGCCTCCAAGCTTTCCAGGCTTGAGGATTCCACAAAGCAAGCCTCCAAGGCTTTAAAAGCTTACACTTGACTTCCAAGGTGTCAATAACCTTTACAACAAGAGATTATCCCAATCTCTTTAACCTAAGTGTATCCCAACACTTACAATCACTCAAAACAAAAGATTTCAAATTTGTTTTGCCTCTCACAATATATAAGATTACACAATGATACCCAATATGTGAATAGATGAAGGTAGATTGTGTTCTAAGCTCTATGAAGATTGTATTATCGAATATAAGCTCAATGGTCGTGTTGTGATCAATCTTGTTTGAATTTGAATGAGCTTATTTATAGATGGAACTGAAAAACTAGCCGTTATTCACTTTTTGCTCACTATCGGATCACCGTTAACGGATGTCGAATCGCCATTTGACTGGTCAATATGACCGTTGGGCTAAATTTTCAAATTGTCGGATCACCGTTAACTGATGTCGGATCCCGTTAGTGTCCAAAGAATTCTGTTTGTTGTCGGCAAGCCGTTAACAAGAAGTCAGATCGCCGTTAGTGTCCAGAGACTGACCTTCAATTCTGCTCGTTGTCAGCGAACCGTTAACCAGATGTCGGTGAGCCGTTTTCTACAGTAACTGCTACAGTGTTTTGTTTTTGCAAAATTTCCGTTTGACCTAAAACATTGTAGCTTTTATACTATGGCTCAAAAACTTCATAAAAACTTGTCAATTAGGTCTTTTCTCAGGATTTCAAGCAATGCTTGTTATCATTACAAAATCATAAACCTTTTTCAATTTGAAACTATTAATATGAAATTGATCAAAATATAAAGCCTTTATAAAATAAGAATGATGAAAAATATATGAAAACTATTTTGAGCTCTTTGAAAGACTAGTATATTTTAATCACGTTTGTTATCATCAAAATCAATTAAAGAAATATTTAAGTTAACAATCTCTCCTTTTTTTATGATGACAAACTGTTCAAGAAAATATTTGTACAATTTTGCTCCCCCTAAGTAAAATATTTAAGTAAAATGTGCCCATCAATTTATTAACTCATAAAAACAATTTAAAACAGAACAGATTTAGCTAGTAACATATCTCCCCCTTCATCATAAAAAAGAAATGAGCGTGAGAAGATTAAGAAAAGAAATTCAGATATTACCCATTTTAAAAAAATTTCTGCAGAATTTCCCCTTAAAGATGAACATATCCTCAACAAAACAAATAGTTAAGAACACTTCCATATAGATATGCCAAAATTTTCAACCAACCTCCATTCCAACAATCAAACACATCATCAATAAAAGCAAGAGCAAAAAATAACCATATCATCAAAATCAACTCAACCATAACTGAAATCCACATATCCAAAAAGCATCATAAAAGCATCACACCCACAATCAAAATCTAAATGTCATAATAAACTACATGAAATGAGTAATGTTTGTGCGAAAACCAAATGGACAGAAAAACTAAGACGGCGGCTAAGAAGAGGAACTGCCGGGGTCGTAGCCAAAATAACCAAGAATGCGACGCTGGCCAGCCAGTAACTCCATCTGCTGGTCTGAAATTTGCTGCAGAAAGGTCGCAAAGTCAGATTGAAGCTGCTGCTCCTGGTGAGACAAAACATCCACTCTGTCGAAAAGCTGCTGAAAACGATCCTCAGGAACAGCTGATGCTGCAGGAGGCATAGCAGGATCAGCTGCCTCGTCATCCTATGAGAATGTTGCAGCTGTGGTAGGAGCTGCTGCTGCTTGAGTAGCTGCTGCTGCTGGAGTAGCTACTGCTCGGCGAGGGGCACGTGGTCGAGTGCCAAGACGAAAGTCTGGTAACTCCTCCTCAGAATAAACATCGTTAAGCATGCAGTTATCATCTGGAGCTACCAAAGTATCCTCATTCTTAGAGGAGGATACCTTGACCCACTGGTCTTGCTTCAAATGAAAGCCAATCCCTGAGATTATTTCCCTTCCTAACTTTTTAGTCTCCACAAAAACGGGTTCGGTCAAAGGAACGTGAAAGTATTGGAGAATCTTACTAATAATACTGCCATAAGGAAGTGATCTATTGGACACAGTAGTAGTGGAAAACATGTGACGCACAATTGTGAATGAAAGATGCACTTGCCTTCCTCGGATGAGAGAGTCAAGTAAACCAATATCCAACCTAGTTACCTCATCAGCATGTCCATGCCTAGGTGTAATCATGTGCTGGAGAATACTATGAAGAATACGAACTTGGAAAGGTAACAATTGAGATCGAAAAGGCAACGAACAAATATCATCAGAGAGGTCACGACGTCTACAGATATTCCTAACACCCTCATTGTGTCTAAATTGATTAAAGTGAAGCTCTTTCCTAGCAGTGTACAAGTTTAACCCTTCACAAGATAGTCCAAGAATACGATCAAGTTCAAAAGTATCAAATTCAATCCTAACACCTCCAACATGTGTTACAACTCTATCCTTTCGATTTGCAGAAATCTCCATATTACAGTAGAACGCCCTCACTAAATTTTCAAAAATACGTTCTTCAATGCCTAGAGCTTCATCCCATTGTCTAAGCATTTGAGGCACAGATCTACCACAAATAGTTATATCAGAGAAATCATCAATATCCATATAGAATGAGGGAGTTACCGATTTTCCCATGAATTTCTCGTGAAATCGTTGAGTCAATTGACCATTTGGGAAATGCAGGACGTCAAAGTCTTGAGTGAAAGGCCTGGAGGAGCTGGGATTGCTTGGAGGAGCTTGCTTAGTTCGGGCACATCATGGTCGTAAGGCCATAGATGAGTTTGGAGAAAACTTAGGTTGGTGGAAATGAGTTTGAGAGATGAGAGAGTGATTGAAAGTTGAAATGTGATTAAAAAGAAAAAGAAATTTGGGTCAAATTTGAGCAACTGCGGTTTGGCTGATTTTAGGGTTTCAAGATGGGATTTTCAAATTTTGAAGAAAAAGAAGGTTTTTGATCGGTTAGAAAGGTGTTAAAGATGATAGAAATCGTTTGTAATGCTTCGATTTAGTGAAAAATGGCAAGAAAAATGATGGATTTTAGAGAGACGAACTGGTACAGTCACGGGTTAGAGTGAGAGAGAAAGGAGGGAAGGTGAAATGAGGAGGAAGACGAAGGACTGTTCAATTAACGCGTGATAACGACAAGCCATTATGGAGATATCGGCAAGCCGACAGCGTCCAGAGGGTTCCCAAGGATTTTCATGAAATCGGCAAGCCGTTAATCAGTTATTGGCTAGCTGACAGTTTCCAGAATACTAGCCATAGTTTCTGCCCGAAAACGGTTAACCGTCTATTGAATTAACGGCAATCCGTTTTCTACAACTTATGATTTCGCACATTTATTTTAGTATTTGGCCAACAATTAAAACATTTTAAGACCATTCAATTGATCCAAATTGTTTTAAGTGCCAATTTAATGCATAATTCATGAACATATATTCCAACACTTAATCATACATATTCAGAAATACACATACACCACATGTATATTATGATTGAGTATTCCATAGATATTAAGGCATCAAGTCATAAATCAACCAATGTTAATAGACTCAATAGCATGAGTAAAGATGTTAATGTGAAAATTTCATCATCTCAAATTCATGCCGAATTTTTTAAAATTGTTCTTCGCAAAGAGGTTTTGTAAAAATATCGGCAAGTTGATTTTCCGTAGAAATAAAGTCTAATGCAATATCTCTCTTTTGAACATGATCTCTCAAGAAATGATGTCTTATTTCTATATGCTTGGTTCGAGAGTGTTGAATGAGATTTTTTGAAAGATTTATAGCACTAGTATTGTCACACTTAATAGGAATTTGCTCTAGGTTTATACCATAATCTCTAAGTGTTTGTTTCATCTAAAGAGCTTGTGCACAACAGCTTCCTGCAGCTATATATTCAGCCTCGGTAGTTGAAAGTGAAACATAATTTTGTTTCTTACTAAATCATGAAATAAGTGCGTGGCCTAAGATATGGCAAGTTCCACTAGTGCTTTTTCTATCAACTTTATAATCGGCAAAGTCCGCATCCAAAAAGCATGTTAGATTTATATGAGTTCCTCTAGGATACCAAAGTCCAATATCTACGGTTCCACTCAAATAACGAAAAATTCTTTTAACAGCAAGTAAATGTGATTCCTTGGGACATGATTGAAATATTGCACACAAACATACACTAAACATGATATCGGGTCTACTTGCAGTCAAATAAAGTAAAAATCTGATCATACCTCGATACATCTTGATATCCACTTCTTTGCCCTTTTCATCTTTGTCGAGCTTGGTGATTGTGCTCATTGGTGTATTTTTGGTCTTTGAGTAGTCAATGCCAAATCGTTTGAGTAGATCTCTTACATACTTGGCTTGATTTATGAATATCCCTTCCTCATTTTGTTTTATTTGTAGCCCAAGGAAGTATTTTAGCTCTCCCATCATACTCATTTCAAATTCACTGCTCATACAAGATGAAAACTCTTTGCACAACAGTTCATTAGTAGAACCAAAAATGATATCATCAACATAAATTTGAACAACAAGTATGTCTTTATTCTTATGTTTAACAAAAAGAGTGGTATCCACTTTACCCATGGAGAAATCATTTTCTAACAAGAAATTTTTAAGCTTATCATACCATGCTCCAGGTGCTTGTTTTAATCCATACAAAGCTTTAAAAAACTTATATACATGATTTGAAAATTTTTCATTTTCAAAACTAGGGGGTTGTTTTACATACACTTCTTCCATAATATAATCATTTAAGAATTGTTAACATTTATGTTTTCATAATATTGATTTTGATGATAACAAACAAGTTTAAAATGATTAATCTTTTAAGATCAAATTATTTAATATTCTTTTTAAATAAATCATTATTTTCACATTATAAATGTTTTATATTTAATTGAAAAATAATTTTATGGAATTGATTGTTTTTATTCCTTTTGAATAAATCATTATTTTTACATTATAAAGGTTTTATATTTAATGGAAAAATAATTTTATGAAATTGATTGTTTTTATTCTTTTTAAATAAATTATTATTTTCACATTATAAATGTTTCATATTTAATGGAAAAATGATTTTATGAAATTGGTTGTTTTTCAAAGTTTATGGTTTAATTGAAAGAATTTTGAAAACTTTGAAAACTTTGAAATAAATAAGTATTGCTTGAAATTTTGGAGAATGACTTATTTGAAGAGTGTCATAGCATTTTGGGCTATACCATAATTTCAAAACGTTTTGGGATTAACAAAGCATTACTTAGAAATTCTGAAATTGGACTTATTTGCAAAGTTTCATAACGTTTTGGGCCGTAGTACAGTTTTGCAAAGTTTTGTGGTCAAATTATAATTTTAGAAAATAGTGCATTGTGCAGGTTACTGTAGCAACCGGCTTACCGGATACTGATAAACGGCAAGCCGGATATTGGGCAGAATGTATCCAAATCGAAAGCGGCTTACCGGATACGGTAAACGGCAAACCGGATACGGGGCAGAATGTATCCAGAACGTAAACGGCTTACCGGATTCGTAAGCGGCAAGCCGGATAGTTTGAAATTCAAAAGTTTGCCTTAACGGTAACATAAATCCGGCTTACCGGATTCCATAAACGGCAAACCGGATACGCCCAGAATGTGAGTAACGGCTAGTTTTTTAGTTGCATAACGGCTAGTTTTTGAGTTCAAACTATATAAACTCAAAACCAATTCATTTTTGGTAATCCAAGCAAGCATAAACAAGTGCACACAACTTATATTGAGTTTCAAATTCGAAAATCTTCATAGATCAAATCTTTATTGAGCTATCATTTGTAAATCCACCTTAAAGAGAGTTTTTGTTGTAATTTTCATTTCTCATCAAATTGTGAGAGTACAAGTGTGAGAAACACTTGGAGTGAAGAGATTGGAGAGATAATCTCTTGTTGTAAAGGTTCATTGACACCTTGAAGTCAATTGTAAACGTTTGAAGCCTTGGAAAGGCTTGGATAGTGAAATCCTCAAGCCTGGTGTGCTTGGAGGCGTGGACGTAGGCGGGGATTGCCGAACCACGTAAAAATCCTTGAGTTTGCTTTCTCTTCCCTTGCTCATTTATTATTGTGCTTTAATTGAATTTATTGTTTTTGAATTGATTAAGGCATTAAATTGAATTGTTGTGTGATTTGCCTAGGGTAATTTTTAAAAATTCAATTCACCCCCCCTCTTGGGTTGCCTAGGTAGTATTTCATTTTCACATCCATTTGAAATAAAATGAAATTTTTATGACAAGCAAAAGCCAATAACATTCTAATTGATTCTAGTCTAGCTACGGGTGTAAAAGTTTCATCAAAATCAATTCATTCTTCTTGGTTGTAACCTTGAGCCACTAATCTAGTTTTATTTCTTATAACCATACCGAATTCATCCATTTTATTTCTAAATACCCATTTAGTACCTATGACAGATTGATGTTCCGGTTTAGGAACTAATTCCCACACATTATTTCTTTCAAATTGATTTAATTTATCTTGCATTGGCATAATCCAAGATTCATCATTTTCCGCATCCGCAAAGGATTTGAGTTCAATTTGAGAGATAAATGCATTATGTTCACAAGTGTTCTTAAGAGATGATCTAGTAGTAACACCTCATGAGGGATCTCCTAAAATTACATCTATAGGATGAGAAGAGACATACCTCCATTCCTTAGGGAGTGTTTGGGAAGTACCTTCTTGTTGCTCCAACTCCATATTTTTTTGCTCTTCTTGTCTATCCTCTTGATTTTCTTGTGATGCATTCTCTTGAATCTCTTTTGATGATTCTTCTTGTAAATCTCCATCTGCATCATCATTAGCAACTCCTTTCTCCGCAGAGGAGGGGTTAGATTCATCAAACGTAACATGCATGGACTACTCCACAACTAAAGATCTTTTATTATAAACTCTATAAACTTTACTTGAGTTTGAATACCCAAGAAAGATGCCAACATCAGATTTTAGATCAAATTTACCAAGATTATTTTTTGTGTTTAAAATAAAACATTTGTATCCAAAAACTTTGAAATAGCAATGTTGGGTTTTCTATCTTTCCAAAGCTCATAGGGAGTTTTATTGAGATGAGGTCTAATCAACACCCGATTTAAAACATAGCAAGCGGTGTTGACAGCTTCGGTCCAAAAATATTTAGGTAATGCATTTTCATTTAACATGATCCTAACCATTTCTTGAATAGACCTATTCTTTCTCTCAACAACTCCATTTTGTTGTGGAGTTCTAGGTGATGAAAATTGATGCTCAATGCCTAGATTATTGTAAAAAATCTCAAATGCATGATTTTCAAATTCTCCTCCATGATCACTCCTAATGCATACAATACCATGCCCTTTTTCATTTTGTAATTTCTTACAAAGCACTTTAAAAGCATCAAGAGCATCATCCTTATTAGCTAAGAATAATACCCACGTATATCTAGAATAATCATCCACTATCACAAATGCATAATATTTGCCATTTAGACTCGCATATCTAGATGGCCCAAAAAGATCTATGTGAAGAAGTTCAAGTGGTTTTGAAGTAGAAATATGGTTTTTATTCTTGAAAGAAGTTTTAATCTGTTTTCCAAATTGATAAGCTTCACAAATCTTATCCTTTTCAAAACCAATTTTCTGAAGACCTTTGACTAAATCATCTTTCGAAATTTTTAAAATCAAATTCATACTTGCATGTCCTAACCATCTATACCATAACCAACTATCATCATGCAATGCCGAAAAATATTTATCAAGAGTATATGCACATTGTATGTCAATGATATAAACATTACCACATATATTCCCAACAAATAAGATCTTGTCATCACATGAATTCTCAATAGCACAACTAAATTTATCAAAAATAACTTTATAACATTTGTCGCACAATTGACTAATACTAATTAAGTTGTGTTTCAAGTTCTCAACCAAACATACATTCTCAATTAGAGTTGAAGAAACTTTACCAACATTTCCAATTCCAAGAATTTTTCCTTTTGAATTGTCTCCAAAAGATACTTCTCTACCATTTTCAATTTTGGTGAAGCTTGAGAACCATGCATAGTTTCTGGTCATGTGCCTTGAACAATCGTTGTCCAAGTACCATTTATTTTTCTTCTTCTTCAAGCCCTATAAGGAAAATCTCAAGTTTTAGGTACCCAAAACTTTTTGGGTCCTTGAGAGTTAGCAACGGTTCCTTTTGGAACCCAAATGCATTTGATACCATAATATGCATTTCTTTTCACGGAACATCTATATTTCATGTGACCATTTTGATTACAATAATAGCAAACTATCTTATGAGCACTAGTGGAGGTATCTTTAACAAAATAACTCTTGTAATATTTTTGCTTCAAGTTAGGCTTATACCTAAGTCCTCCTTTATCAAAAACACATTTTTGTGAGTTAAGCATATTATTCAACATCTTTTGCCCATTTGTAAATTTTAAAACAATCTCATTCAACTCATTGCTCTTTTTCCTAAGCATTTCGTTTTCATTTTTCAACTCATCTATGTGTGATTCTAAATGCTCATGTGAGATGCTTGGTTTCTCATTTGATAATGCCATTTCATCATGCAATGTTTTGTTCTCTACTTCTAGGCATGCAATTTTTGTATTTAGAGAATCATTTTCATATTTCAGCTTTGCCGTTTCTTTTTTAAGACATACATTCTTTTTACCAATTTTTATCAACTCATCATGCAATTCTTTAAAAGCATCATACAATTTATCATAGGTGGGATCACTTACCTCATTGAGATCATCATACCCTCCTATTGCCATAAGTGCTAAGTTTGATACTTCTTGTAATCTTTTTTCATCACTTGAATCTTCCTCGCTATCATCCTATGTTGCAACCATGGCTTTCTTCTTGAGTTTGTTGATAAGTGGGCACTCCAATCTTATATGGCCAGGCTTCTTGCACTCATAGCATGTGATCACCTCTTTCTTCTCCCTTTAGTTCGTGAAGTTTCTAAATTTTCTTCACTCTCAAGTTTTCTTGAAAAGCTTTCTGAACCTCCTTGCTAGCATGGCTAACTCTTCATCATCCGGTTTACTACCTCCATCACTCTCATATTTTGAAGTTTTGATAGCAATACTTTTCTTCTTCTCCTCATCTCCTTTTTCTGCTGCCAAGTCTTCTTCAAATGAAATGAGAGAACCAATTAAATCATCAAGAGGTAAAGTGTTTAAATTTTTTGCCTCTTCAATGGCGGTTCTTTTAGGTCTCCATTCTTTTGGAAGTGACCTAATGATTTTCTTAACTTTCTCACTATTTGAGAAGGTCTTCCCTAAGGCACCTAGGGTGTTCACTATGTGCGTAAATCTAGTATACATAGAATACACATTTTCATTTTGTTCCATTTGGAATAACTCATATTGATAAGTGTATCTACTAATTTTAGACTCTTTAACTTGATTTGTCCCTTCATAGAAAACTTCAAGTTTATTCCATATTTCTTGTGCACTTTCACAACTAGATACTCTATGGAATTCTTTCTTATCAAGGGCACAAAACAAAGCATTCATAGCCTTGGAGTTTAAAGACATTTTTCTCTTTTCTAACTGACTCCATTGACTTGATGGTTTAGGAACATCATCTCCTACTTCATCTTTAAACATAGGCATGAAAGGACCATCACAAACAAGTTCCCAAATTTCATAATCTAAGGCTTGCAAATAGATTTTCATTCTAGTTTTCCAATAAGCATAGTCATTGCCATCAAAGAACGGTGGTCCAGTTATATATTGCCCTTCTCTAAAGGTTGAGTCATTTAGGGTTGCAATGGATCTTTTACTCTAGACGATTAAGTCCTAACAAGAGAACCTTGCTCTGACACCAATTGAAATACAAGTATACAACCCAAAAGGGGGGGTGAATTAGGATTCTAAAAAATTATTCAATTTATTAAGAAAAACTTAATGCAAATATAATCCAAATTCAAAGTAATGACAAATAAGTTGATCACAATATAAAAAGGATAAGGGAAGAGAGATTCAAACTCGAAGATTTTTATGTGGTTCGGCCAACCTCGCCTACGTCCACGCCTCCAAGATTTCTGGGCTTGAGGATTCCACTAAGCAAGCCTCCAAGGCTTTAAAAGCTTACACTTGACTTCCAAGGTGTCAATAACTTTTACAACAAGAGATTATCTCAATCTCTTTAACCTAAGTGTATCCCAACACTTACAATCACTCAAAACAAAAGATTTCAAATTTGTTTTGCCTCTCACAATATATAAGATTATACAATGATACCCAATATGTGAATAGATGAAGGTAGATTGTGTTATAAGCTCTATGAAGATTGTATTATCGAATATAAACTCAATGGTCGTGTTGTGATCAATCTTGTTTGAATTTGAATGAGCTTATTTATAGATGGAACTGAAAAAATAGTTGTTATTCACTTTTTACTCACTGTCGGATCGCCATTAACGGATGTCGGATCGCCGTTTGACTGGTCAATATGATCGTTGGGCTGGATTTTCAAATTGTCGGATCACCGTTAACTGATGTCGGATCGCCATTAGTGTCCAGAGAATTCTGTTTGTTGTCGGCGAGCTGTTAACAAGAAGTCGGATCGCCGTTAGTGTCCAAAGACTGACCTTCAATTCTGATCGTTGTCAGCGAACCGTTAACCAGAAGTCGGTGAGCCGTTTTCTACAGTAACTGCTACCGTGTTCTGTTTTTGCAAAATTTCCGTTTGACCTAAAACATTGTAGCTTTTATACTATGGCTCAAAAACTTCATAAAAACTTGTCAATTAGGTCTTTTCTAAGGATTTCAAGCAATGCTTGTTATCATTACAAAATCATAAACCTTTTTCAATTTGAAACTATTAATATGAAATTGATCAAAATATAAAGCCTTTATAAAATAAGAATGATGAAAAATATATGAAAACTATTTTGAGCTCTTTGAAAGACTAGTATATTTTAATCACGTTTGTTATCATTAAAATCAATTAAAGAAATATTTAAGTTAACAACAGGAACAGCAAGGACATCTCTTGTAATTTTCTCAAGAATTGGATACCTTAATCCATTCACCCTCCACCAAAGGTAAACATTAAGTTTAAGATTGCTGGGATCTTCAACTAGGTCCGTCAAGTACCTTGCCACCTCATATACTACTCTTCTACTCTCATTCTTAACAGAAACCTTCTTTGCATATCCAAGGAAATAGCAAAATACTTGAAAAGTGTCATCACATTCACCACTAGCAACATCCACCAAATTAGCTTCAATTGTAAAACATTGAGAAGAACTTGTACCTCCATAGCTGCCACTAAGACCACTCTCACAATATATCGATAATGTGGAACTAGCAGAGAATGCACTATATGCATCATAAAACTCATTCAACAAGCCCTTCACTGTTTTGGTCATTTGTTCAACCATCAAAATATCATTGCCAAAAATAATCTCGAAAATATGTTTAGCAAAATCCATTTTCGCTCGTGAATCAAGAATAGAGGCAATAATCAACATTTTGTTTACCTTCCTGTGGACTCTCAATACTTGTCAAATTTTTTCCTCATATTATAAGCTATAGAGGACACCCAAAGATCTGTACTTTCTTGCAGTGCAGTCAATGAACTCTCTATTAAGCTCATAGTATCATAACAAAGATTAGAAGTCATACTCAAAGAGGCAAAAAACAATAATGTGGCATCATAAAATACCTTCAAAAACTTCACAATTCGTTCAGCACTCTCCCAGTCATCCGATCCAGATGGGCCCACCCTTCTAACATTATTTTCTTTCTCAGTAAAGTATGCCTCATAAAGGTTATCCACTTCTGTCATTCTATCAAATGCCGCTTAAAATTTTAGCGCAGTCATCAACATCAATTAATTGGAATTCCACCTGGTAGGACAATCCAAAACAACAATTCTTTTTGGACAATTCACCTGCTCAGCACATTGTTTAAATGTCCGCAGCCTCATGCTGGAGGATCTCACGTACTTCACAGCATTTCAAATAGTGGTAACACTAGCACGCAACTCTCTCAATCTTGAAACAACAATCAAATTCAAAATATGTGCACAACAACGCACATGCACATATTGTCCCGCCAACACAAGTGCATTATCATTCCTCCAACTAAGCAACTGCATAGTGACATAACCAACATCAATATCATTTGCAGTGGCATTAACAACAGTTATTGCAAACAACCTCTCTATCCCCCAATCTTGTAGGCAAGCCACAATCTTTTTACCAATCGACTTCCCTCTTTGATCTTCGATTGCGCCAAAAATAATAATCCTCCTATTCAAATACTAATCACTATCAATAAAATTATTTATAATCACCGTGTAGCTCATGTTTTTAAAAGAAGTCCATAAATCAGTTGTAAGAGACACCCGCTACTTGTTGTTGCAAATCAAACTCTTCAATATTGCATTTTCCTCCAAAAATAACTCCATAACATCTCTACCAATTCTTCTTCGAGAAGACATAAGAAACTGAGGGATAGCTACACTGTAGAAATGCCTAAATCTTTTGTTGTCTACAAAACTGAGTTTCAACTCACCTATAATAATCATTTTAGTTACTGCCCTTCGACACGCGTCTTGACTCCATCCTTTACGCAAAACCAAATTACTTGCATTTTCTTCGCCACCCTTGGATGTCAAATTTTGTTGACTTTCACTTTGTTGTGCCCGAAATGTCTTGTATGATTCACATGCTTTATACGCCTTGTCATATTTGTAATCTCATCAAGCCTTGAATGACATTGATATTGCTTACCACAATAATTACACATACATTTTTTTTGATTATCTTTGAGTAAAGTGAAATGATTCCATACTGCTGATCTTTACTTCATTGGTGGTCTTTTCTGCTTTGCCTTTTCCTTTCCTCTATGGGTTCCTTCCATTTGTACACTTTGGTCTTCATCGTCACTCATCGAATTTGATCTTGAGTGTCCAAGCATCTGAATATTCAAAATAATAATTAATAATCATTAATTCAAAAATCAAAACACATAAATATTATTAACATAATTCATAAACAAAAATTAGTAATTTCAATTCAAGTTGTTCATGCTCCATAAACAAAAAGTAAGAATTTCATGATTAATTAATTAATTTATAATATCCAATTACCCATTCCCCATAATAATATGATATTATTTGTCTATCTATATCTTATTTCTTTTTTTAAATTAAATCCTTTAATTTCAAGTCCAAGTTACTTGTACTTAACAACTTAACAGATGATTAACATACAATAAAAAATTAATTGAATTTATTAATTTTTTTATAGTTGAAAGCTTGAAGCTACTGCACAAGTACACATAATTACATAACACATTATAATTATAAAATATATACAACATATTACTTAATTTTAATATTTAATCTACCTAATGTGCTAATTTATTCGTAAAAAATCAATGATTAACTATTATTAACAATTATTAACAATTATCAATTAATATTATTTCAATTATTAACAATTATTAACAATTATCAATTAATATTATTACAATTATTAATAATTAACAAAATATTTGTTATTCATTGGCTAACACCATTTTCATATGTCATTTATGCTTGATTGTTATGGTCTATTCGCTAAAAAGAGCAAACGATAACAATCAATGAAATAAAAACAAAACCCACTAATCAACAATTCCTTTTTATATATGAAAAAAATTAATTTCTGATGAGCTCAATAATTAACAAAATTTCTTTGATTTTATTACTAATATTTATAAAGACATAATTAGTTAATTATAATAATTAAATGATAACCAATTACTGAATTACATAATGAACAATTAAGCATATATAATTAATTAATTATATAGTGTATACATACCATGAAAAGACTTAGGAAACTTGAAAAAAATTGAAGCTTGAAAGTGGAAGGTGGAAACCGGAAAGCTTCAAAATCGGGTTTGGGTGGAGAGGATTCGGCCTGCAAGCAGCAGATTGGTGGCCATGGCTCACGGTTGGACGAAAGGGATTTCACTTGGCAGTAGATCGCGGCTTCGCTTGGGAGTTGGCAGCAGCAGATCACGGAGATGCGGATGGCTCACAGCTCACGGTTGGATGGGTTTGACTTGGCAGCAACTTGTCACGACTTCACTTGGCAGCAACAGATCGTGATTTCAGCAGTTGGCAGCAACAGATCGCGTCTTGAGGTGGCTGGTTGCAGACTTGCGGCTGCCTTGTTCAGTTGTTTTTGTTTGTTTAGTTGTTTGATAGTTGACAGTGAACTTGTGAGTTGTGATTTGTGAAGTTATGGCTGACAGCGTATGTGTGTGTGTTAGTTTTGCGAGTGAATTGTTGAGTGACTGTATGCAGCGTGTGTGTGTGCTGTGCAGTGTTTGTGTGTGTTGTGCGGCTCGTGTGTGTGCAGCATGTGTGTCAGTGTGTGTGTGTTGTGTAACTTGTGACTTTTGTGTGTGCAGCAGCGTATGTGTGTGTGGTTGTGTGCTGTGTGCAGTGTTAGCTTAGGTTTTTTTTTTTTAGGAACTCGGTCGGGTATTCGGATCGGGTTGGGTTTGACCCAAACAGATCACAACCCGATTGGGTTTGTAAATTTCAATCCAATCGAGTTTCAATCCCGACCTGAACCCGAAATTTATCGGGTCGGGTCGGGTCAGGTCGGATCAGGTAAAATGCCCACCCCTACATGTGGGAAAGGGAAGGGAAGAGAAATGCCATGGTGCAACTGGCACGTGCTGCAGCAAAGCGCGGCAAGCACATCTCGCGCGCGCAAGGCCACCCCTGTCGCATGAGAGATGTGCTCGACATGCCCATCCGCGCGCGCAAGATGAGTGTGTTGCACGCATTTCGCGTGCAACAGGTGCGGCCTCGTGCGTGGCAGGCACATCTCGCGCGCCCAAGGCTGCACTTATCGCGTGCAAGATACGTGCGGATGGGAATGTCACACACCTCTCTCGTGCGACATGCGCGGCCTCGCACGCGCGAGATGCGCATACTGGGCGTGCCAGCCTACGCGCAACTCGCGCGCGCTTGGTACGACAACAACACCTTTTTTTTTTTTGCTTTTGTTCATAATTTATTAACATGTAATACTTTTAACTTGTACCAGATAAATGGGCAAATCAAAAATAGCATTGTATAACCCACCCGAACCAAGGAAAGAACCGGGAATGATGACGAGTATGTGCAAATTAGATGTTGTTAATGTCATCCGGGAGAAATTAACAAAGCAACAGTTGCAACTGTTCAAATAAAATATATTTGGGCATTTTCTACAGTGCCGAAGCTATCTGTTTAGTGGCTTAATTGTGCACAATATATTGCTTCGGCAAGTGTCCCATGGCGATGGAAATGAAAAAGATAAGTTATGGTTTCAAGTTGGCGACCATTTGATACGGCTATCGATTGGATAGTGGTGCCTAGTAACGGAACTTTACTATCGCAAAAATGTCGTCCTGACGAAGCATAAAACAATGCATAGGTTACTTCAGAAGTATTTTGGAGGTAGGAATCGCGATATAAATCTTGGCCAGTTCGAGCAAAGATTTATGAACTTAGACTTCAAGACTATGGATGACACTAATGCGCTAAAAATCGTCATGTTTTACTTTGCTGATAGAGTACTAAATGGAAGAAAAGATCATTGTCAAATCAATTTCAATTTGCTTAATGAGGTAGATGACATAAATCACTTTCGAAATTATTTGTGGGGTCGTTTATAATGGGAAAAAATATATGAAAGTATTGATAATGTATTGAATGGCAAATCCAATAAGTTTAAGAGAGCAAGCGCAGAAAATCCCTTGCATAGAATTAAGAAATACAATTTTTATGGTTTTACGTCTGTAGTTCATGTGAGTGAAGAATTTTTTTTGGGCGGCGATCATTGGGTACTGTTGTGCAAATTTTAATGTACTCGCAAGCGCACGAATCTATTGTAGTGTAGATCAATGGTAACGAGTGTCGATCCCACGAGAAGGTGGATTTTAATTGTGTATAGAATTAATTTTGCAAATGGGTGATTAGATTTGTGGTGGAAATGATTTGGAATATTCTAAAACTTAATTTAAAATTGCGAGAATAAATTCTAAAATTGGAATTGAAATGGCAATAATAAATTATAAATTTGGAATTGCAATGGCGAGAATAAATTGAAGATAATTCTATTGAAATGACGTACTTGGGTATTCGGATCCGTATCAACATGCATCATGGGATAAATAATCCTTATTAATATCAATTAAATCATAAGGGGGGAATCCACACCTCATGAACCACGCTCTAATCAATATGGTGCTAAGGGCTTATCGTGCCAAATAATAATAACCTTGTACTAGAAAGCCGGTGTAACCAAGGCGGTATCTAGACAAGACTATTATTATTTGTCGACGAGAAGTCAAAATATCCACAAAAATTAGAGGGGAAGAGAAAATAAATTTACCAAATAAAGCCCATGACACATGTTGAGACTTCACCTTCAACCCAAGCTTGAAAGAAAATTAGCCACTCATAATTGAACTAGGGGCAAAATGAAAATTTATTAAAATACGAAGAAAATACAAGATGGAGAAGGAATTACAGAAAATAGATCCCAAAAATGGATTCAGAGATATCAAATTAGGAGAGGGAGGCCCCCTTTTTTATAGATACATGAGTAAATCATGGCCATCAGATTAAAAACAGTTTGGACTTTCCGGATTGCGCCACGTCATCAGTCAACAGTCCACGGTTTGACCACGCGGATGAACAGTAACACGGTTTGACCCGGATGAACAGTAACACGGTTTGGTTGAAAATAATCCTGTGTAATGCATGCACCGTACGCGAGATTTTTCGTCCACTGATATGCTGCCACGTCACCATCAACAGTACATAAGAATTTTAGTCCAACAGGATCGTGACACCTCATCAGTCAATGCCACATCATCGGTCAATGCCACATCATCGATCCGTCTATGTGAACAGTGTCGTGAACAGTACCGTACACGTGAATAGTACCGTACATGTGAATAGTGTCATTTTTCTTTTTATACTCCTCCTAAGGTTTTCGACCGTCCTGAGTTCAAAAGTGATGTCCGTTTTACCGTCTGATCTCTCCTTTATTGTGAAATGACTATAATGCCCCTAAAAATACATAAAATACTTAATTAAAATAAAACACACATAATTAAATTACAATAAGCTTAAATACATAAAAGTAAAGGTAGTTAGTAAGACTTGAAATGTAAAATGATGATTTTCTCCTTTATAAATATACATTTTCTAATACTCAACAGGTACTAGCTCGAGCGGACCTTCGCGTGAAGAGGGTGTGGATTTACGACTCGTTGGTTACCTTTGGTGATGACAAAACATATTTGCGTAAATTCAAACCTCTTCAGGTCGTCTTCCCTCAATGGCTTCAAGATGTTGGATTCTACAACATCTGACCTGAGCTGCAGAGTACCAACCCTTGGAAAGTAAGAATCGTTAAGGATGTGCCCCAACAAGAACCTGGAAGTGGTGATTGCGGCGTATTTATGTTGATGTTTACAATATATTTGTTGTTTGGACTAAAACTTGATTTTAATGGTAGCCATGGGCATTACTTCAGGAAGAAAATTGTTGTAGATATATTCACATGCAATATTACCTTGTAAGTCATTGTATTGTGTTCAAACTTGATGTATGGATGTAGATTATTTTTCTAATAGATATAAAGTTTTGATATATTCATATGTTTAGCTATAAGTAATTATTGATCTACTTTAGTACTTATTATGCAAATGAACATAAAATAATCTACTTCATTACATATAATTGTAAAATAAATTATAATAAGAGTTCAGAATCCATAATTAGTTAGAATGATACAGTCAGTTTGGATTCGACATAATGGGATTTTTACATTTCTTGCGGTTATGACCTGGTTGGTTGCATCGTCTGCATCTCATAGTTCTTTGGTTAACATCCTCACCGGTAGAATGAATTCTTAACTCTAGACGAGGACCAGGTGGTGCTTCGATCGATAGATTAACTCTGATTTCCTAGATTTCTTCTAGAATGTCCCAATCTGTCATATCACCAACCAGCTCCACTGATTCTGCATATGCCATGACCAATGAATCTTTAGAGTAATAATCAGAGCAAAGACTTATGTAATCAACACGAGACTTATGTAATCCACACGAACGGTCAGACAAGCAGCAATTGCATGTGCACAAATAAACTGATCGAGTTGGAATACTCTATAAGAGTAAGTTCTTTCATGAATGTCAGTTATCTCTTCCTTCATACCACCACCCAAAATATGAAATCGATGCTGAGACACAGGCCGAACGGTCATTCTTTGACCAAAATTCTCCTTTCGCCGACTATCTCATCTGCCCACGTCATTAGACGAGTGCTCATCGATTCAGCCACAATTTTCCTATCATAAAACCATTGCTGTAATGTTTTTCTAAAGTGATCAACAAGATAAGTTACAGAAAATTTCTGCGGTTCCCTCATTAAAAAATTCATGTTTTCCGCAATGTTGTGGTAAGTATGTTGTATCTTCTACCTTCAAATTCAGACCTTGTCCAATTACACGTACCCACACTATTCTCTAAGTAATCAACTGCGCCCTAGTGGAGTATCCACAACCCTTCAAGTTGCTTTTTAAATTCTTCGTGTTTATATACCTTTGCTGCATTAATAAAGGTTGGCTCGAATTGATCCCAAATAGCTTTACACATCTTGAATTTAGACTTAATATTGCCTTTGATATAGTAAAAATAAACTCCATGAGCAACAGTGTGAAAACAGCTCTCTTGATGGCAGTGCATTGATCAGAAATAAATACTAACTCTGGCCTATTACCAATCACTCCGTGTAACTTCGTCATAAACCATTCTCAAGAATCATTATTTTCTGAATCTATGACCCCAATAACTAACGGATGCAGTTGATTATTACCATCCAGACATGTAACAAACATGCTTCTACAATATAGCCCCTTTAAATGAGTGTCATCTACAGCGATCACAAGCCTAATGTACTGCGTGAAGCCCTTGATGGAATATCCAAGCGCAACAAAATAGTATAAGAAATTATCATCTCCATCTCGCTGGAGGTGTTTCACTGTACCCTCATTCGCTTTGGTCAAAACGTGAGAGTATTTGGGAAGTAAGTTGTATGACTCTATAGGGTTCCCTCGTACTATTTCAAGACCAACTTCTTTAGTCTGATATGTTTGCTTATATGTTAACTGGACACCGTATTCTTACTGTATATCGGCTCTAATGTCATTCGGCGTATATATCCGTTTGTCCTGAATAAATTTATCCGCGATAAAATGACCAACAACCCAACTCCTTACTTGACGGAGACTACTAGGCAAAACCTCATTAGAGCACGTATAAACATTGTCAACTCTTCTCACTACTCAAGGAGCATTCTGCTTATCTGAACCTCTCGTTGTGCGAAGACGCCAATTACATGATTCCGAAGAACAGTGAGCCTCAAAGCATGTTGTTGTGGACCGTGCAATCTTGAAATCAAACTTTTCTCGGAATGCCACTTTGCGCAATTCCAATATTAACTCATTCTTCTCAATGAACAACTTTCTCACACCAATATCAGCAAAATTACAACTTCTAATTAAGTCTGGAGCAACTAAGTTTAAAGGTAAAACTGGAGCAAGACTTACCAGGGGATTAACTGTTGTCCTCCTCCTCCAACGGGTCATTAAAGGAATAGGTCGGTTGTCTCTATTGTTAATAGTAATATCATACTGATGTTCATCCTCATCATTGATAGGAATATCAGTTTGACCAATGCCCCTATCATAAACTTCAATATTGGAGTTCATGCCTTGCACACTATTGAACGGTTACAAACAAGCACTATCAGCTTCTGTGTTGTTGGTGTCATAACCAAGATCATCATAACTGCGGAACTCATTATTGTGAAATGGAGAGTAATGTTGCCCTAACAATGTCCCTAATGGTAACACATCTTCTTCAACATCCGCTAACGTAATGTCGTTATCATCAATAGTGTCATTATTTTCGTTGACTGGAGAGTAACATTGCTGGAACGACATTTATTGTGGTAACACATCTTCCTCAATATCGGGGACAGACTCGTTTGTTTTAAACAAAATTTCACTTTCCACAAGTAGCTCAAGATTTTCAACCGAAACTCAAGGATATGTGGTGACAAATATAGGGATGCATCCATAATTGACCACATCAGAGGCCATGTGCAGTACAACATTAACCATTTCATCATTAAATATGTTCGTAGGTAGTGAACATGCACGATACATTGTGTTACTAGACCTCAAAGTTGTCTTCATCGTCAAACTATAATCATTAGGATTTATCTGTAAAACTTCATACACTCTACCAGAAATTACTCAAACGTACAATCTTTCTAAACTAAAAATGATGTATTCTTTGCATTCACGTACTCCGTACGGCCATCTGCTAACGTCTCCCACCAACCGTCGTAACATAATTGAAGTACAACGGAATCCATTAAAACTAAAAATTATAAATAAATAAAAAAGAGATAAGATTACACGCTACAAAACCTACTGAAGTGAATATGTATCAAATTTATGTGGATGAAATGAAGTATACAATTTTGGATTTGATTCGTCTCATCGTAAGCTTCGAAACGATATATTATACGCCTAAAACAAACACATGTAGCCCAAGTTATTACTTTTGGAAAATAGCTTAAATATAGTGAGACGGGCAGTAGGACAGGTGCTTGTCTCACATAAAACTAGTGGGAACAAGTGAGACAGACGCATGTCCCACATAAAACCAGTGGGAACAAGTGAGACAGGCGTTTGTCCCACATAAAACCAGTGGGTTTATATGTGGGACAGGCGACTGTCCACTTGCCTGTCACACATATTTTGGTGAGACAGGCAAGTGGGACAGGCGCCTATCTCACTTGTTCTGGGCTTGTGTTTTGCTCGATTTTTCAGGGGTTTCAATGATTGATCTTCATTTCTCAAGTCAAATTAACTACTTTAACAAGTCACATTATTTTGTTAATGAAAAATAACAATGTTTGCAATAAAAACTCACTTCAATTTCGAACTTAAATGATAAATCAATAGATTAAAAGTTTAGGTTATAATAAGAGTATAAACTTACTTTAAGAAGCTCTCCAATTGATAATTATATCTTCAATTATGTAATGCTTGTTTGATGGAATTTGTTAATTTATTGAGAGTGATGGAGTTTGTTAAGTAATGAAGTTTGTTAAGTTGTTGAGGTAAGGTTTAGTAGTGCTGGAATTGAAAAGGGAAAAATGGCATGTCTTTGTAAATTTGATGAAAGTGATGAGTGTAATGTAGTCCAAAATTAGAGTGTTTGGCTAGTTATGATAGAAAAAACTTTAGAGGGTTAAAGTTGAAAAATACTAAAATTTTATGGCCATTTTTGTAAATTTCCCCACCTACAGAGGTGGCGGCATCATGATTTTGCCAAATGTTCCTTTTTTTTATCTCTCTCTCTACCTTTTTTTTTAAAACAAATGTCTTACCATAGTATAGATTGGAAAATTCTAATTATGATAATGCCAAATTTGGCTTGATCATGGTTCATTCACCGTTGTCGGCGTCGGTGGAGGAACAATCGCGCCGATAGATTAAATCAATTTTGTCTTTTTTTAGCAATTAATTAAGAAATAGTATTAATTATCATATTATATATTAATTAATTTTTCTAAGATATAAGTAGAAAATAAAAAGTCGATGAATTTTTGTATTAAATAATTTTGAAATAGAATTTAAATGTTATTTATTTAAGAAAGAAATATCAATATCAATTTTGTCATTTCCATATACATCACAATTAGATGAATAACTTACCAAGTATATCTTAAAAACTTGTTATATGGTTTTTTAGTATTATTTGATTTAGGAAGAAGTTATCACAAAATTTATTATTTATAATTTTTTTATCCATTATATTTTTAAAAAAAATTATATTTTAATATTTATCTAATAATATTTAGTAAGTAATATGATTAATATGTATAATAATTAAAAATTATCATGATTTCAATATAACTGAATTTATGAAAACTCAAATCAAACCTAAATTGTCAAACCAAACCATGCCTACCTCTAAGCCCAAATAAGGTGGTGGGCTAACTAAAGAAGTTGACGGGACTAGAGAGGCTTTAGGAGAGCTTGGTGGAGCATTATATTGAAGGCATGGTTTGGATGATATGGTTTAGACTTTAAATTTTAGTGGTAATTTATTTTAACTATAGTTAAATATGTATACTAAGCTTGGCCAAAAACTTATGTAGTCCAATCCTTAGTAAATTTTATTGTGAGAGCACAAGTATATCTCATCTTAATACCTAACAATATTTAATACTAAAAAAATAATGGATTCCACAATTGAATTCAAATCATATTCATAAAATACAAAAGTACAACGTACATGCGATTCACTTATAGGCTGAGTATGTGCTCATTATTTTCGGGGGGCGTATGGTGTGAATGTTAGAATTATATGCTCTTTTAAAGCATATTAATTTATTTTCTGATTAATAAAATATTTGAGATATTTTTAATTGCATAAATATTTTGTATATTTTTAATTGCATAAATATTTTGTATAAGATTCATTAAATCATATTATATGAATTTATGTGATCATCACATGGATTCACAGAAAACATAAATACAAGTTATCTTATGATTAAATAAATTAAGTTCGTAGTTGATAAATAGAGCTAGGCGCTCTATTTATATTTAGACTGTAGTAAATTTATTGAATGATTTGTCTTAATGATGTATGAATTTACTGATGTAGTTTGACTACATTGAGCTGCATCACATATGAGATTTAATTAATCTTGAAATGACTGTCAGACTTATTAAATCTCATAGGCATTGATTTTACTATAATCTTAATCTTGAATTACTTATGATTTCATGATTGTAATTATTATTCCATTTAAGTTACCAATGGGTACGACACACAATTGTTTGGTGGGAGCAATTATGAGTATTGAAGTTATAGATTAACAATATAGAATTTGTACAATACATCTCTTGATGGGTTTTCAGAACTTGATCATAGAATTCTCTGGCCAGAGTGTGTCAACATATTTAGTATATTAAAAAATGATCATTAAAGAAAACCAGTAAATATCAAGGAACAAGATGTAATTAAATTGATTGGACAGTTGAGATATCGATTTAATTAACGATATGGTACAAAGGATTGAGCAGTAAAGAAATCAGTGTGGCTTGAGACGAATTATTATGCGAGCATACAATTATAGAGGTCAGTTCCAATCTTTTAGTGGAGTGGATTTGGAATTAAATAATTAGGTTAGTTTAATTATATATCTAATTATTGTAGCCACTATTATATGTTTTCAAATGATCCACAGGCTAACTCATTTAATTGACTGCACCACTGCTGGCTTAATAAGCAAGATAACTAGTTATTTGGGTCAAAATGCTAAATATATTATTTAGTAGGAGGCTCCATTAATATGATTGAGTGTAAGGGGTCTTGTGTTATTTTACAAGGTGTGCCCCTATAACACAAGAACAAGTAAGGTGATTTTTATTTTAATTATTTTCTAATTTAAATCAAAAGGGATTTAATAGAATTAAATAAATATAGAGCTTTAGGATTTCCAGTAGATAAAAATATAAAAGGGCTTATTTTCTCCCAAAAGAAAAAGAGCAGCCACTTTATACAGATCAAAGAAAAAGATTTTTTCTCTCTATTGTTGAAAGAAAAATTTTCCCGTGCTAGTTGTTTTAGTGGTAATAAAGGCGCCCACACATCAAGTACAGATTAAACTTGAGTCATAACCTAAAAGATTATTTGGTGGCGGATCGTGATCTAACAGAAGTGGTGGTGATGGATCGTGACATAGGAACCTAAATCACCTCAACGAAAAAAACCAAATCGAATTTTTAAGGTATGATTTCTAAATTATAAATTCTTATATATTGTATGTAATAGCAACAGCCTACTACTTCGACCAAGGCCGAAGTGGCAACTTCTTATAACTTAAGTTAAGGTAATGAATCACAGATTGCCAAGCTCTTGGGCTTGGGCTTAGCCCTTTACTCCTAATATCGACGGACAACGACAATAATAGCAGATTCATCATCGGCATTTTTGAAACTTGCCAACAGAGCTTACCAAATTTATCCATAATTTATTGTCAAATTGTTAATGGTTGGATTGAGATTTATTTATTTATTTTGCAAAATATAAGGCCAGGAGTTTAAGTGGAAGGTTAAGTTGGACAGTTCAGAAGTCAAAATCGGCGTGCGAATTTGCAATTAATTTATTTGTATTACTTTAAGTATCATATATAACAGTGTCTATCAAAAAAAAAAAAGTATCATATATAACTGTGATAGTTAATTTTCTTTTTTTTAAAGTTGTCTATACTTGACTGGATGAGATTGGCGTGCCATTTCCTAGTGATTTAACTTTTATATATATTGCTATTTTTGTCAGAATAAATCTAGCAATAACTCAAAACATTATTGAACAAGGTAGTTGGTACTTACTAATGGAACATATATACCTTCACTAATCAAGGATTGTCTCTTCTCTTCTAAGTTTCGTTACTTTCTTTGTCCTTTAAATTCAGCATTTAATTCTAGCACACATAGTCTATCAGCCTCAAGAAATTTGAAGGTTAAGTTGCTTACAGGATTAAAAATGGCGGATCAAAATGGCTTGGAAACCAAAGTGTCAGCAGCCCTCAATTGCATTGATCTCTCAGACCCTGATATCCAAAAATCAGCTGCTTCACTCAAACAGGTGAATTAATATGTTCTATAAGTGCATTTGATTAATTAATATTTGTAGATTGATCGTTAACTTCATTCTTTTTGTTATTTGGGGGGAAAAAAAAAGTCAGGCATGCATGGATTCAGGATTTTTCTACGTAATAAATCATGGGATAAGCAAGGAATTTATGGATGAAGTTTTTGCCCAAAGCAAGCAGTTTTTTGAGTTGCCATTCGATGAAAAGATGAAGCTCTGGGTAGAGAGAAACCGAGGCTACAAGCAACCTTTGAAAAATCAGTTCTTTGATCTAGAAACTAATCAACAAGGTCAGCAGCGATTTCAATCACGACATTTTTCTCTTACAGTTTTTAAGTTTTAACATTTATTTCCTGTAGCTTGTGGGTTTTATTCCATCAGATACTTACTCTTATTGTCAAGATTTTCACCAAGAAGCTCATGCGAGCCACAAGACAATTACCATTTTTGGTTGAAGTTTCGATATTTAGAGGACAACGGTGTAGTATAAAAATTACATGAAGTTACTGTTAAAATCTAAAGACCATAGGGAAGAAAGTGTCAATCTCCTTTCAAAAAATAGGTAGTAACTTACAGTTGACAAAATTTATAGTTTTGCAAAATAATAATGAATGGATTCATAACGCTTAATTCATTAAACTATCTCACTAACCTCGCAATAACTTTTGACCATCACCATCTTGGAGTATGCCTGAACACTAAATGTTATTGTAATTTTTATTTCGTATTTTCATTAGGTGTCATGTTAAGGACTCATTTGTTAGAGATGAACGAACTTGTACTTATTATTGAAAATAAAAAAACGTGTGGTTCAAATCGATTGCTTTTGTATTTTATATCTTTTTTTTTTGTTGTGACTACGGTAATTTAGAAATATCACACTCCACCATCTAACACTATTAAATGATTAGATTTTATAAATTTTATTGACTTCTGACCATCTAATGTTTTACAGTACACTCGAAGTACCATAGTCGAGCCCTTTACTTCTTTGTTATATTAATTTTTTATTATTATTATTGCTTTTAATCAGATGCGCAAGTCAAAAAAATTTCTTGATGGAACTTTTGGTCATTTTCAATTCTTTTATTTTGTTATTTTGACTGTCAAAGCTCATGGAGAGGCATACAGTTTGGTTGGTCCCGAAACTGAAGACGATCTTGATCCAGAAAAGCCTTTATGCGGCCCAAACGTTTGGCCTTCGGCTGGTAATTTAGCTTATTCTTTTATTCTTCTCCATCCTCTTCTTCTTATTTTTTTATTTCACTTTCGAAAAAATTCGATTATCGAAAAAAAAATGTACATTGAATCTTATCCTCAGAAAACAGCTACCGCACCGCTCAAATAGAATAAGAGCACTAAATAGAAACTTTAATAATAAAAATTAATGTTGTGGGCTCAGGTTGTGGGGTTATAAAGTAGTGACAGACAGGTCCCCAAAAAGTTTACTTATATAGGCTGCATTAAAAAATTATAGGGAGACAAAAAGATAAAATACTGATAAAAATTAGGATCAGTAAAATGTCAGGCTTCGGGTCGATTTGTCAATCATCCTGGCGTGTCTTTTGTCTAGGCAAGCTCGGCGGCACTCATATTGGACTTTCCTCGGATTAGGTTAAAAAGTCTAAATTTTACGTCAAATATTTTTTCAATTTTTTTTCATTATGTTTCATAAATTTATAATGTATAAATTTTTTTATTTTTTCTTGGTTTAGGATTTAAAAACTGAGCTTATAAAATTTAGAACTATAAATATATGCTATGTGTGGGTTAAAATATATAAAAAATATATATTTTAATTTATTTAATTTTTAAAGTTTTTTTAGGATTTTGGACTGGGCTTGGGCTTTTAGGTGAAGCTCAAACATGGCCTGAATATTTATGAAACATATTCGGTTTGGACAGGCTTTCTCAGCCATCTCTAACAAAATTAATTTCACTTAATTGTCAACAAATTAAAATGGATCCAGCCTATATTCCGTTTTTTTTCAATATTTTATCTAACTTTTAGTCTCCCTGGATCTACTTTGACAATTTTTCCACCAGATTTCCGATTCAGGTGTACATGTAGTAATAAAACCATACACATGAATTTATACTAGTTAAGATCGTATAGGAGTTGGTATTCCTAAAAATAAATAGAACATCTAATAAAAAGGAATTAAAATAATAAGTGATTTGCACGGATTCCCCTTCAAAGAAGAAAAAAAAAAGAAGAAAAAAATCATAATTGATGAACAATTGATGCTAAATAACTAATTTTATTTTTTTTTAGATGTTTTGCCTGGATGGAAAGAGACGATGCTGAGATACCAACAAGAAGCATTGTGAGTTTTCACTAGCACTATTAAGAACCTTATGGGTCGTTCTCCCAAAGATTAATGCATTAATACCAAGAGCATTCTACTGCTCATGATTAATTACATTTGCCATTTTTTATTTCAGAAATTTGGGAAGAAAAATTGGAAGAATAATAGCCCTAGCTCTTGATCTTGATGTTGATTTCTTCGATAAACCAGAAATTCTTGGCAATGCTATGCCATACGTCTCCTTTAATCATTATGGAGGTTATTTCTCTGATCATCACTAATTTTTGTTGCAATTAATTCAAAGTACTATCTTCAGATTTACTTGACTCACATTCATATTTTTCTTGTATATTTAGTCCAAGATGCTGATCCTTCAAAGGAGTACATTCTTGGAACCCCAGCTCACAGTGACCCTTCCCTAATTACCCTCTTGGCAACGGATGAAGTTCCAGGTCTTCAAGTACGGAAAGTTTCAATTTCCATATACAATATCATATCTACAAATCACTACTATACCTTTGTATTTTTATGAATTTTTTGTTATAATTATTTCAGATATGCAGAAATATACATGCTAATCCTCGAGTATGGGAAAATGTAGCACCATTAAAAAAGTAAGTTACTTATGAGAAAAATAATTTGCTCCCACTAAAAATTTGATGCATAATATACTTTTTTTAATTAATTAAAGTTTGACAGAATTCTCTAATTAAATATTTCATTTTCAGTGCTTTTATTGTCAATATTGGAGATATGTTGGAGAGGATGAGCAATTGTGTTTTCAGGTAAGATTCATGTTGGATTTCTAATGAGTTCTCCTAGAAATTTTAATGTAGTTAACGTTCCGATAAACATGGTGGTGGAAGAAAAAAATTCCGAAGAAAATTGAATGACTCATTCAATTTGAACAAATTTTTTTGCTTGAAACATCAACAATTTCGTTGATATATATATATATATTCATCCTGTATCTAACATTTTTATTCTTGAACTTGAGCGTAGGTCCACAATGCACAGAGTCCTGTTTCGCCAAGAGCGATACACCGTAAGACTAATAATATTCTTTCTACTTCTATTTATAAGTAATACTTCAAATACCAATGAATTATTCGTGCCATTTATAAATTGAATGATTAATTTTTACTAATTTTATGGTTTTCAAAACCTGAAGGCACTTCATTATCATTGATGTTTTGATGATTCATTTAATATTGTCATGTTGCAACTTTTATGCCACAACCATTATGCAAGAGAAATTATTTTATTATTTAGAAAAAAATTTATGGTGTTTGATAAATAACACTGGCTGCTAATTTAAAATACTTAATATCAATTATAGAGCTCTATTTTTTTCACTAAATAGCTTTAGAAAATAATAAACTCTATCATTAAATTTTAATTGTGGATGTTTATTAAACAGTTTGCCTGCTTTCAAAAGTAAACTACTAAAAAAAATGAAACAAACGTTCTAGTTATCGTATCATTTATAACATATCAAACCTTTCTCTCCCTTTTTGTTATTTTGTGGTAATTAATTTTCCTTCTTTCTCGGACAGATTGCCTATTTTGTATATCCAAGTAACGATGCCATGATTGAGTGCTTTCCGACATGCAAATCAGAAGAAAAACCTCCCAAGTAAGTCGATAGCCTTAGTTTTGTTCTATGAAATAATCTTCAGATTGAAAAGCTTCTTTAATGCCATTAATCCTTTCCATTAATCTGTTTTTCAATTAAATAACTATTTTTGTTCTTTAGAATGTATTTTTCCTATGAAAAGTTTTTGAGAAATTGTTATATATAATGACATGCTTAATTTATTGATCGAACTAGATCCATTGTCCAACATTATACAGTTATTTTATTTGTCCAAAATAAAACTAAAAAAAAAAAAACATTTTTCCACCCTTACCATGAGTAATCTAGCCCAAATGCTATTCTGTGTAAACATGTTACTCATTTTGTTGTTATTAAGAAAATATAATGTTACCCTCAATAATGACATTTATTATTATTATTATCTTTTCAGGTATCCCCCCATCAAATGCAAAGATCTTTTCAACATTATCTTCAAGAATGTTGCTGATGGTAAAACGGCAAGAGACATCACAGAAGCTTGATTTGGACGCAAACCTTGGATGTGATGTTGAAAAAGCTGTTGAATAAATCTAGATCAAAATATGCGAGTAAATTTCGACATAATTAATGACGTAATAAAAATTATATTTTTGAATTTGATGATTTGATGGAATTTCTCCGAATTATTCCTAAAGTATAGCCTAGTTAGTTTAGTCTTTTACCGTAAATATAAGAGGTCAAGGTCCAATTTCAGGGAGATGCATTCGATAATCGAAAAGTGAATGGCATAACAATTAAATAATAATAATAATAATAATCTCTGAATGAATTCTAAGTGAGGGTATAAAATAATCTTTTGAGACTTTCCTTTTAAGTAATGCATAAATTTGATTACTCTGTCTATGTAACCGGTCCATATAAATGCATGCATATTAAAGAAGCAGACACTTATTGGGAGAGTTTTGCCTCTTTAGTGGTCTCACTCGACTCAAATTTGAATTAATCGGTATCCAATGTAGTTTTCGAATACCAAATAATTTAATACACTAAAAACAAAAATAGGTACTGTAGAGACTATATTCCCCCCCGGCAGAAAAAAATGAAAAAGTACACAAAGCAGCCACAATTCCAAATGCTGGGCAATTCAGATTCATTCCAAATATTATTACAATCATATATAACATGATTTTGTACAATAGTAAGCGACACTATTAGCAACAAACATAATAAGCCTTAATAAGCGTCGAATCGTCCCTTATGTTTTATGTCAGAATTTAATCTTGGACAGTGTACCCACCCCACGCATCCCCTCCAACCAATCCTCAAACTTTTATTTATTTCTCCCGAGGAAAGCCCTACAACGTCCGGATAATTTACCTTCACTCTACTCATATAAGGGTAATTTTTGGAAACCTCCCCTGAGGTTTGCCCTTGTTACACTTAAAGAGAATGTATGCATATATTGACATATAGCACTCTTGACCGTGTATCAGTGTTAGACTGCTGTTTACTCTGTTACTGAAAGTACAATAATGCCCTTCACTGCACAGTTCAATAACTGACAATACTTACAGCAACGTGGAGTTGCAGACTTGACGATGCTTCTTGCATTGCAGAAGATAACAAAACAGAAGCTTTTAACTTAATTAAAAGGCCTAGTGAATCAAGATTTTGGCATGATTTTGTGAGGATCTTAGGGTTTGATTGAAATAACTGTGCAACACCGTTTGCAACACACGCAACGTTCACAGCACACCCTCTCTCACTCTCCCTCACAGCTCATGCCACTAATCTCACCAAGCCACCAATCTCCCATTCTTCCTCACCACGCTCCGTCAACAGCTCTCACTCTCTTTCCCATCCAAATCCAACAGTTGTGGGTCACGGGTCACACTCTCTTTCTTCTCTTGGATCTACAAATCTAGCACAAAACGCACGGTTCACTCTCTCTCCCCCCTTCAATTCCAGCCGCCGTGGGTCACTCTCTCCCCCCTCCAATTCCAGCAGTCGTAGGTCACTCTCTCTCCCCTCCAAATCTAGTAGCAGTGGCCCGTGGGTCAATTTGTGGAGGTAATTTGCCCCCGAGGTTCCACTTGAAGGAGCAAAGAATCTCATTTTTGTTGAAATAATAAAAAAGTGAGTAAATTTGGGACAAAGAGAAGAACCTGGAAAACACTCTACCACAGTCAGAAGAATGGCCTCTACTACCACAATTTTTTAGATGTGCTTTATAATTAGATTGAACAGCATATAAAAACCACCTCTCAACTGGATTTATGCGTGTGTGCGTATCAAACAAAAAACGAAAAAACAAAAATTAAAACTTGCAATTCGCCTTAAAAGAATTGAACCCATATACAAAAGAAAATTGAAAAAGAAAGCTACATGGGGTGCCTGTTGGTTTTCTTTCTCTTTTGTTATGAATAACTAGTGCACCATTTTCTAAAGAGGTGAAAGAATCATAAGAAGAAGCATTAATATTGATGTTATTTTTTAACATGGGGTTAGAATTTTTGTTGACTAGCAAAGCAATATGACAAACTGGTGGTGATGCAGGAATATTGGCCTTTGTTTTTCAGCTTTACTGATAAAAGAACGAAATGGGTGGAGAGGAAGGGGGGAAAAGAGAAAGAAAAGAAGAAATTTTGTTTTTCCTTTTCTACCTCCAAATTCTTTTGAGAGAGAGAGAAAGAATAAGAACGAAGACATGGAGAGGAAGCAAAAGCTATTGCGTTCTTTCTGCAGTCAGCCTCTTTATTTTTGCAATTACGTTATTGCCCTTAACAACCAAACGGCACTCTAACGCTCATACACGGTCAGGGGTGCTATATATCAATATATGCATACATTCTCTCTAAGAGTAGCAAGGGCAAATCTCAAGGAAGGTTTCCAAAAATTACCCACTCATATAAATACTCGCCTCGATTCGACTAATGAAATGAAACTAGTGACGCGCAGAAGAGAAGCCAGCGCTGGAATTGCAACAGGCGTCTATTATTGAATTTATCTGATCCGATAGTATCAATTTTGGGAAAATACATATGATGTGAGTTTTGTGCAAATTACATAAATTAAAAGCTACAGAGCATTGTAAATTACCTAACAGATTAATACTCAGCTAGTTAAGCGACAAAGCATTCACTTCGTTTGATTTCATCTTGTCCCTCTCCTTTATAAAAGTTGTATATGTTGGAGTATCAAGTTCATCGCAAGGATCATCTTATGGAAAAGGAAGGAGAACAGTTCATTGACTGCTCTCAAGTGTAGCAGAGTACTTGGATTCAAAAATGCAAAATAATTAATAAATAGCTAGCTCGTTTGAGCTTAGAACATGCAACTTATATTTTACGTTAAGAATTATTTTGCTTTTCATTTAAAATAATGATAATCATAATAATTTGGATTGAATAAATATTTTTTTGCCTATGTGGTATATAAATTGTATAAGATTGGAAATTTTTATATATAAATATTTTTCTCATTCAAAATAATACAACCATATTTATCATTAATTATCTTATATTTCATATTATTTATTTTCTTAGATCATTTTCATTTTAACATATGATGCAACAACAATGAGGCAATTTTATGGCCGTACTTTCTACGTTTTTACATCCTCAAAAAAAAAAGAAAAAAAAAACACATCACTCACCATATTAATAAATCAGGTAAGTGTCACACCATTTGTCACACTCCAATTCTCTCCTCTTTCATTTTTGCAACCCTTGACTTCTGAATCGGCTTAGGGATTGAAAAAAATGTTATCTATATAATTATAACCCACCCATAAAAGCACGTATAATTAATCAATGGGCTGCTAATTTCTCTTTCTTAAAAGAGAATTTTGTAAGGAGATTGAACAAATGCCAATTCATGTTAAAGATCACAAATACAATTCAAGCCACACAATTTTTTTCTCTAGTATAGGAGTTTTTCACGTAAATTCTTGTCTTGTGTTATTAGTTTTATTCTCTATCTATTTTTTGTTTATTATTTATCTGATAGTTTTACTTGTAGGATCTTTAGTGGGATTAAAAGTTCCCTAATAGTAGTATCACAGCTAAAGATTATTTTATAAAGCAATTATGTCTGCAAGCAAATTTTCAAATCCTATAAGGATTGAGATTGAAAAGTTTAATGGAAGAATCAATTTTGGCTTGTAGCATATTCAAGTCATTGATATATTGATTCAATTTGGGCTATACGAGACTTTGAAGGGCAAATCATCCCCTATTTTTAACAGTAACTTTTGGAAATCTCTTATTATGAGTGATGAAGATTGTGAAGAATTGGATACAAGAGCTGCAATTTCTATATGTATGTCTAGCAAAGAATGTTCTAGTAAATATAGGAAAATTTTCTTCGGCGAAAGAACTTTGATATATATATATATTCAATTTAGGGTTAGGCAGGCCAACCTGACCCTGCCCCGAATTTGATTGGACCCTATTTTTTTGGCCTTGAGCCCAAAAAATTTGGGTTGGATCAATTAGGCCAAAATTCAGGCTGGGCCAAATTATCATCTCTAAAAATTAGTAGTTATTTTGTTTTGTAGTTTTGGATATGAATATTTTATTGTGATGGCAATTTGGGCCAAGATTAGTTTATTTGGCTCAATTCTATTCGAACCAGATGAATTTATGTTTCAAAAATTAATAAATTGGGTTGAATTTGATTTGATTCACTAAATTAATAAATCAATTCTGAGTTTGAGCTTACTGATTTGTTGGTTTGTTTATTAAACTAGTTATACTATAGTAAAATTTTTATAAAATACTATTATTGGGGCTATGAAAAAACATTTCTTTACGAAGTTATTTATTTATCAATAAATTATTTATTTATTTATTAATAAATGAATATATATTGATTTAGAAAGAGATTTTTTTTATAAAAAAAAAAAAAGAAGAATTTTGTTGATACATGTATATACTTACTATAAGAAGCACAAATTGTGTTTTCTAAAGTCAACAAATTGTTTTGGACATTGCAACATTCTGTCAAATGAAGGTATGGTGTTGAACAACAAGTAGGTGTAGATGAAGGCATCCATGAATTATGTGAAGTTATTTCTTGTCTACACTATATAAATGCTGTGGATATTGAACACTTTTTAATTATTTTAGTGAAAATGATGCAGTGATGGAATTGCTTCCGATGAAGTGATTATTCAAGGAATAATGGATACCTCTACTGATGACAATCATGATCCAAATGACAGTAGTATTTTGCCAAACATTTTTGCAAAAGAGACTTTTCAAGTAATAATAACCTTAAATAAGTACTCTCTACAAATACTAAATATAGTGCATGCTCTGTAAAAAATTAAGAATGGGCAGAGTTTAATTCAGGAACAAAGAAAAAATAAGCAACTTTACATATATATTTTGTAAAGAACTGAATTCAGATAATTGAAGTTGTAAGGAAAAAAAATCTTTAGGAAAAAAATCTTTAATGTTATCAATTTTATATTTTATTCATTATTAACTTTTGTATTTGATTAGTTGTTAATTTCTATCCCTTAAAGATTCAAAATATATATATATATATTAACCTATGCATTTAGTGAAATTACTAATTTATTACATTGGCTTAAGTCGGGATCAAAGGATTTTATTATTTGATCAAGATTATTAATTTATCGAACATTTATTACTTATTTATCTTTATAATTTTAAATTTTATAAAATAAATTGTCAAGTTATAAGGCTAGTTTCATAATTAATTGAACAAAAAAAAGAAAATCATGAAAGAATGAAACATCTATTGTTTGTATTCCTGTGAGCGCGTATTTAAGATTATGGTGCATATAGACGAATTTTACGGATAAAAATCTAACCGGACTGATAATTTTATTTTTTTTAAAAATATTTTGTTTATGATACTCATTTTACCGCTTTTTATTAATTTATCTATGAAGAGATGAGAATGAAGATGCATGCGAAGGATTTGCTCTTAAAATACAGCTACAGTTTAGACAGCTGTGGCTAGCCATCTTTCTGAGTTTGTTTGACTGCCTGAGCGGGCTTGACCATTTTAGTTTTGGCTCAGTTCCCGAGCTGTCTTATTGTTGGTGACACGATTCTCTGTTCTCAACCATTTGATTATTTTCATCATTAATGACGAATCAACGCAACGACTCGCCATTTGAAATTCTGTTCCTTGAATGGCCGAGTGCATGTGCTTCTCTTTAAAACGGGCATAGAAATCTGCAGCACACATCAACTCTTTTGGACCAAAATTAATTTCTTTGGATCAAAATTAATTTTTTTAATGTGTGTTTGACACACTGTATTATATTATACTATTTTAATATTAATATTTTATATTATATTATATTGTATTAATACTGTATTTTAATAATATTGTGTAATATTTAATGTTACACTGTATTGTATTAATTTTTAATTATACTATGTTTAGTATTGTATTGTACTGTATTAATCTTTTGTGATTAACTTATATTAGATATTTATAAAATAATATGTATTAGTACTTAAAAAATACTAAATATAGAGCTCTTAAATTTTAGAAATTTAATATATTTTTTAGTATAACTGTTAAAAAATATCATAATTCTTTATAAAGATCAAATGTTATATCCTTTAATTTTCGGAAGCATAACATTTATTTTATGTATTTTCTAAATATGTAACATGTTAATTATCGAAGCAAATAATTTAATCAAATAATCTTGAAATAATATAACAAAAAAATTTAAAATCTACCAGATTAGTTCAAAAGTCATCTTAGGATATCTATTTATACACACCACAAAATAATTAAAAAATGATAAAGTGACACAATTGTTATAATATATTCAATAAAAAAATGGATTGTGCTAAATAATTCATGTAAAAGTTCTGTAATATTTTATATTATTATTAATTTTAGATTAATATTATTGAAATTCATTTGTATTTAAATATTTATTATTTTTTATATTAAATTATTTAAAAATAACTAATTTATATATATTAATTATATTACAATAATTAAATAGTGTAATATTATATTATATTTTATATAATATTTAAGTATTTGTTATTAATCATATTAAATTATAAATTTATTAATAAATTATAATGTAAAATTAAAAAATAAAAGTATATTAAAAATTATATATTTATTCATTTTTATTTTTATTAAGTAAAAGTTAAAGGGTTTGAGCTAATTTTTAATATACTTTTATTTTTTATTTTTATATTATAATTTATTAATAAATTATAATTTAATCATTTTTATTTTTATTAAGTAAAAGTTAAAGGGTTTGAGCTAATGCGGTAGTTGACGCATTAGCACGCCCTCCGATGTCAATCCCAATAACCCTTAATTATTCCCCAAACATGTGATTGTTATAAATTAATGTTGGATCCACCCTTAATACAATGTAATACCAAACACCAAACACACTCTTAGAGTATTAGTTTTCTTTAACCAAAGAGTAAAAGTTTTTTTAGTTTTTATATTTTGATATTAGTGTCCGTTTAATTCATATATCTTTAAAAATAACTGAGAATATTTTTATCGTTAAATTATTGACAACCCTGCAAGTACTATTTGTTCTTTTTTGTTTACTTTTATAATAATACCCTCTCATAATAATTTTTTTTTGGACATTAATAAAAAGAAAAAATTAAATTATCAATTGGACCCCAAAAAATAAAATAAAAACAAAAGAATATATATATTAATTCATGTGGAACATTTTGCTAAAGAGTTAATAGATTAATTTTTTATTAATGTAAAAAAATAGTAATTTAATTTTTTTTCCAATATTAGTTTTTTGGACATATGTGAGATTCTGCAAAAATTAATATATATTCTTTTTTAATTTATTTTTGGGGTTAAATAGGTAAGTTAATTTTTTTTATATGAGTGTTTAAAAAAATTATTATTAGAAGGTAATATTGTAAAAGCAAACAAGAGGAATAAAAAATGATGGTAGGGATCAATAATTTAACGACAAAGATATTTTAAGATCTTTTTAAAAATAAAAGAACTAAACAGACACTAATAGAAACTAAAGAAGCTCTTATTCTCAAGTAAAATTACATTTATGTAAAATAATGTTAAAACGTCTCTTATCATATATATTTGTTACCTAGACGAATGTGGTCTGTCTCTATTAAACTTTATTACAAAGGACAGTTATGGAATCCTAATATTCCACATAAAATATGGTGACTAAAGGCATCAATCCCTATCATTAATTTTGCACTTAAAAAGTATGGTACTTGCTCGAGCGCGACACGCTGCAAGAGCTAAAAGCGAGACATGAAATATGAGAGTAATTAAATTTCAATTATACATATTAATTGGAACGACGCTATGTCAATTCAGTTGAAATATTTAATTTATATCTTAATTGATATGTTATTAATAAAATTTTATTATTTAAACTAAAAATAATATAATTTATGATTAACTATTATTTTAATCAATTAACATGAGTTAAAATATAAATTAAATATCCTAACTAAGTATAAAATTATTGTTATAATAAATACATCACACGATAATATTTTCATATTTACCAATAATCAATTCGGTTTCAAATATCTAAAGCTGCCCTTCTACGTTAGAGGTGAGTGATATTAGCCAACCAATTAACGAGTGCCCCTCTTCCTTTCTCATTGCTAAATTCTGGAATTTGATGGACAACTTTATCCCATCTTTATTAAGTGCAAGTGGCATACTGTTGTCAACAAAAAAAATTGAAAAAGCTACAAAGAAACTAGAGTCCAAATGATTTAATATCAATCCTCATATTTCTAGATAGAAATCGTGCAATGTTGATAGTTTGGTCAAACTTGACGGAACGGATCTCAAAATCATTGAATCCTATAAATAACCCATTTAAATCAACAGATCTCTCCATCCATTCTCATTCTCAAAATCAAAATGAAGTTTTTTCTCTATTTTCCTCTCATTTTCCTTTCATTTTCTCTCTCATCAGCCACAAAGTGCCACCCAGACGATGAATCGGGTCTCTTGGGTTTCAAATCGGTCATAACTCAAGACCCATCGGGTATGCTTAGCTCATGGAAACCCGGTACCGATTGTTGCACTTGGACGGGCATAACTTGCTTGTCCGGTAACCGTGTCACAAGTTTATCTCTAAATGGGCAACCCGAGAAGCCCAATAGTTTCCTATCGGGAACAATCTCGTCAAGTCTCGTAAAAGTCAAAAATCTCGGCGGGATATATCTGCAAGATCTCGGAAACATCTCGGGTAATTTCCCGGACTTTATATCCGGGTTGCCCGAATTGAAGTACATCTACATCGAAAACAACAAGCTTTCGGGTCAAATACCAGCAAACATTGGGAAGTTAACCCAACTTGAAGCTCTGAGTTTTTCCGGAAACCGGTTCACTGGCCCAATACCAAGTTCAATCTCTCAGTTAACTCAGTTAACTCAGCTTAAACTTGGCCAAAATTTTCTAACAGGAGCCATACCAAACGGAATCAGCCAGCTCAAGAACTTGACTTACTTAGATCTCCAGCACAACCAGCTTTCTGGAGCCATACCTGATATTTTCTCATCACTCAAAAAACTTTTATTTCTTACACTTTCATTCAACAAAATTTCCGGGAATATTCCTACATCAATAGCTTCACTGGCACCCCAGCTGCAATATCTGGAGCTAGGCCACAATGCCCTGTCCGGAAAGGTCCCAGATTTTCTCGGAAAATTCCATTCTCTAGACACGCTGGATCTTTCCTGGAATCAGTTTTCAGGATCTTTGCCAAAGAGTTTCAGCAATCTCACCAAGATTTTCAATCTCAATCTCGCTTACAATTCTCTCACAGACCCATTTCCTGTAATGAACGTTAAAGGAATTGAGTCGCTTGACTTGTCATACAACCAATTTCATCTCCAACAAATTCCCAGTTGGGTCACTTCATCTCCGATTATTTTTTCTCTCAAGCTGGCCAAATGCGGAATCAAAATGAATCTGAACAACTGGAAGCCGGCCCAGACTTACTTTTACGACTACATTGATCTGTCCGAAAACGAAATATCGGGCAGTCCGGTTGAGTTGCTAAACCGGACAGATTACTTGGTGGAGTTTCGGGCCTCGGGCAACAAGTTGAAGTTCAACATGGAGAGTTTGAGGATTGTGAAGACATTGAAGGTCTTGGATTTGTCGAGAAATTTGGTTTTCGGGAAACTGCCAAAGGCAATATCAGGGCTTGATAAATTGAACGTGAGTTATAATAATTTATGTGGTGAGATTCCAAAAACGAAATTTCCGGCTAGTGCTTTTGTGGGGAACGAGTGTCTCTGTGGTCCTCCATTGCCATCATCATCATGCAGGTGCGGTTGTGGGAAGTAAGCGACTCATCATCATATAGAAGTGAGTGTATGCAGGAAATTAGCTGCGGAAGTCCCTCAATGTTTATTTTATTGCTTTTAATATTGCCATTTGGAGAGAATAATCACTGAAATCAGTCTTTGTTTTCAATGCAACATTTATATCTTTTGATCAATCACCCGGCTGATGTCAGTTCAATTGCATTAATATTTGTCCAGTAATTAGCCCCAGCTCAGGCCCACTTCCACTGGGGGCTGAAGCGAACGAGAAAGGCTCTAAAAGGTTTCATTGTCCTGCGTCTAAAATAGCCTCCATGGGCCATAAATTATCCTGCAAAGTATAAGATAGGCCCACAATTTTTTTAATAGTAAGGAATGAAACAGATTTCAAAAAAATAAAATGATTAAAAGAGGGAGAATCATTTAGTGTTGGGCACTTGGTTCATGAAGGGCTAGTGCTGCTTACTAGTTTTTACTATTAAATATAAATAATAATAAATCCATGCCCGACCAAGGAAAAGGCCCAACAAGTTTGACAATAATTTTTTTTTTTACTTATTACACTTAAAAAAATGAAATTAGCGATCACTTTCAATTGAAATAACAATTAGTATTTGATGATTTCACGTACATTGGATAAAATTTTGGTGGTCCGCAGGTAATTTCCAATTATCATTTTAATTTGAAAAACTTTTAGGGTAACATTAATTATTCGATCAGACTTTGAAAATATATATTTACTATAAATTAATTATAAGGTCCACCTAACTTGGAATGTAAGTTACGGTCAGCTTGTGAAATTTCATATAGCCTCTTATGTTCTATATTATTTATATTTTATTCGTGAATATTATAAACTTTTTGAAATGTAAAATTTTATTTAACCTCTTCTTCTCAATTTTATTTTATTAAAACCATAGAGTATGAATTCGCCCCCATAATTTTAAATTCTCAAAATAACCTCCATTTAATTAAAAAATATAATTATTGTTAAATGAATTATAATTATAATTTTATTATAATCATAAATATTTTTTAATAGATTATTGTTATTATTAATAACGATAATAAAAAATATTATAATGAATTAATCTATTAACAATAATTAATAATATTTTTTATTAAATTGTTAGTAATAATAATAATAATAATAATAATAATTAGTGATAATTAACATATTTATGATTATAATAAAATGAAATAAACACTGAGTCTATATTTATGTAGGAGACTCTTTTATATTTCTATACTTTTTAATTTCAAGTACTTTCAGGATTTTTTGTTACTTTGATAAATAATGGTTTCGTAGGCATCTCATTATTAAACGGTCATTTTTAAGTACTTTTTGCTAAGTTGTTACACCTTCGAGGATGTAAACACATTTTTCTTGCTTCTATTTTTTAAATGCAAAATTATTTTTATTGGGTCAAGCTTAAAATTTTGACAGAAATTATCATTCATTGGTCTCTTGAAACCCGATAATGAGTATTTAAAGTCGAAGGTAGCATTAGCAATATATTTACTATTAGTTAGATAATCATTAATTATTATTATTATTAACAATTTATAATGCTTTTTATTCTTGTTATTAATAATAACAATAATCTATTAAAAAAATATTTATGATTATAATAAAATTATAATTATAACTATAATTCATTTAACAATAATTATATTTTTTAATTAAATGGAGGTTATTTTGAGAATTTAAAATTATAGGGGCGAATTCATACTCTATGGTTTTAATAAAATAAAATTGAGTAGAAGGGGTTAAACAAAATTTTACATTTTAAAAAGTTTATAATATTCATAAATAAAATATAAATAATATAGAATATAGGGGGCTAGATGAAATTTCACAGGCTGATCTTACCTTACATGCAGCAGACCCTAAAGAAATTGGCTAAAAGATTTTAAGTTTAACTCAAATTTAATTTGAACAATAATGTCCAGAGATAGAGGTATGTAATTTATTTAAGTTGAAAATCTATAATATATATATTAATTATTAAGCAAACAGTTATAATTAATAATTTATTTATTATTAATAATGTATCTATTTACTATTCGTTCCCTTAATTTAATGATTAGGTAACTATAAAAAGAGGATTTTTCTCCTTATTTATATACATTTACAATTAAATAATTTTTTAAACTACTATTGTGTCTCTTATTCCTTTTCTCTCTCTTTTTTCTATATTAAATTATTAATATATTGTTGTGCTTTGAATTAATAAATAATTTAACACTCTTAATATATTTCAATTCTATCAATTCTCTTTTAGTTTGTCTAGGCTTTGGCCCACAAATATCAATGGGCTTCTGGTCTAATGGGAGAGATTTTACACTTACAACGTTGAGTGTAAGGGTTCGAATCTCCATAAGAATTTTATAAAAGTTAGTTTTAGTAATCATTCAGTTATCAACTAATTGAGTAGAGATAGTTTATTCCTTATAAAATATAAGTGAAGTAGATATCTCTCGAATATTATAGAGTTTAAAGTATTCGGTCAAATATTTCAGTAGATTAATGTACGGTGGTAGTTTCAGTTATTTAATATGATTGTGACAGTCTCCTTCTTATAAAATGTAAGTGAAGTAGACACCCCTAAAATATTATAGAGGGTTTAAAGTATCTGATAATTGAGTAGAGATATCATATTTCTTACAAAATGTTAGTGAAGTAGATATCCTTTAAATATTATTGAGAGTTTAAAGTATCCGGTCAAATATTTCAATAGATTAATGTATGGTGGTAGTTTCAGTTATTTAATATGATTGTGATAGTCTCTTCCTTACCAAATGACAAATGTGAGTGAAATAGACACCCCTCAAATATTATAAAAAATTTAAAATATCTGATCAAATGTTTCAATAGATTAATGTATGGTGATAATTTTAATTATTTAATATGATTATAATATTAATTATAATATCTTATATAATATCAGTAACAATATAATAAATTTAAATTAAAAAAAAAAAGCTTTGACCCACAAATGCCCAACCATTCACAAATATGGAAGGGCGAATTTCTTAATTCTATCGTCCTCTTCTTTTCCACAGCCCACCGTGCAAGTATTTTCAACCTTATCCCAGCACGGCGACCGTCTATCCCCGTGCCAGGTAACTCTCTTTCCAAAATTTCTCTACTGGGTTTTGTTTTTAGTCCGATTTTATAAACATGGAATTCGTAGTTTCTTAGATTTACTTTGCCTTTTTGCTTTCTGGGCATTAGAGATATGATTAATATCCAGATCAAGTAAAGAAGAAACGAAACACACTTCGATTATTCAATGATAACTCGTTCTGTTTCTCTGTACTTGATGTTTCACCATTTTGGAATTATTCTATGTTTTGATTTATTGTTGAGCAAATTTTTTGTTAGTCAGTTATTGCAATTTGAGTTGTGGATGTCTCATACTGTGCACCGTGCATAATTCAATATTTAGTGGAATAGAGCTCTTTGATGGAACCAAGTAGATTAATTTTTGGTCTTGAATGGTTTCATCAATTGAATATTTTGGGTTCCTTCGTTTACTGAGCTTGTGCTGAACCTCGATTTAGAGGTAGATATTATGTAACAATTTGGTGGCCATTGGTTTGCTTTTACGATGTTTGCATAGACATTGAATGATGTCCGTTCAAGTGCTCATGAACATCAGAGCTGCTTTGTACAAATCGCAGTTGGCTGATGTAGATTATTCAGCTTTTCCTGGGTAATGCACATTATCGTAGTAATTTGATGCATTGGTATGCTGCAAGCTTACCTTTCTGCCACTAAGAGTGAAGATTTCATGTAGATGGATTCAAATTTACTGAGAGGTTTTGAAAGGTTTTCAGTTTGGGTTTAGTATCTTATCTGAGGGTCTAACCACTGTGGGGATAGAAAGCAAAGCTTCACTATAAGCAGTTGAATTCTTTTTAGTTGTAAGGTTGTTATTTGCTTCATTTTGAATTTTTGGTTAACAAAATCTCGTTGAACATCCACACTAGACATAAGGAGAAAACAATGGATTATTCTTCCCTTTAATTTCATTGTGTAGTTTTGTTTTACGTTGAAATGTTTATTGTTTAATACAATGCAAAATCTGTCCAAAGTGTGGTTAAAAGGCTGGGGTAGTTATTATAGCTGCTGCTACAAGATCTTTGTGGGCTCCATTTACCAGAAAAGAAACCAGTTAGGTTATGTTAGTAAGTAGTGACATCCCCTGTTATCAGCTTGCAAGGCTGATGAATAAGCCTAGAAAAGCATTCGATTTCTCCCTTTATTGTTAGTGAAATCAACTGAGGTTGAGTGCTATTCAATATCTGTAATGGAGAGACTCCATTGTAGCAAGATCTTAGCGAAGTTCTATTGCTGCTTTTCACCCATGCATGTTGCCATTTAGGCAATTGAATGGATCACAATATACACTGGTGTCATTTTCTTCATTGTTTTTTTTTTCTCCGTTCTTAATCAAATCTTGTGTTGAGAATTGGGTGTTCTTGAGAAAATTAATTCTGTCTTTATATATTGGTTCGATTTCAATCATTGTTAGTGATTGAATCAATTTTCAAAGACTGAAATTTACTACATTTGTCATCAGATTCAAATTGATATAGTTGTATTATAATTGCAGTCAGATGATGCAATTTCATTGACCCATGTCCTGGTTCTACGATGGATGTCACAGAAAGAGAAACTAAAACTGGGAATTCAGATTCTGCACTTGTTGACAACAAGGAATCCTCTATTCAGATAAAGGTATTGTTCTTTGCTAGAGCTCGAGATTTAACTGGCTTGACCGATATGCCACTAGAGGTGTCGTGTGGTAGTACCACACAAGATTGCTTGAATAAGCTTATTGCAAGGTTTCCGAACTTAGAAGAGATCCGAGGATGCATGGTTCTTGCTTTAAATGAGGAATACACAAATGCATCTGTGATTGTTAATGAAAAAGATGAATTAGCCATTATACCTCCCATAAGTGGTGGCTAAATCTTTTCATCTATCCCAACAGAAAAGCCGTAAAGAAATTGTGGCTAAATATACATGTTGTATCTTGACAAACATTGTCAGAAAGAGGTTTCATGAAAGACTGTAATGCAGCCAGTATATATACTAGTGCTGGTTGTGTTTTGGCTTTCTTTTTCCTTTTGCAATTTCTCCATTGTTGCAGATGATTTAACTTGAATACAACCGTTCTGTGCTTGACATGGGATGTACATGTATACTTAATAAGAATATTTATCTCAAGAAATGAAGACTTTGCTTATCTCCAAGCTCTTTCTTTTTTTGTATTTATTTATTTATTTATCTTTCCTTCTCTTATTTGGCATGTCTTTAACTTCAATCCAAACCTAACATTAGGTTTGCTGAGTAGACTTGGCAAAATTTCATACGATTCATGAACACAATACGTATCTACACAATAAAAATAGTTGTAAGGTCAATTCTTATTGTGTCGTGTTGTTAATCGGTCAGTCCATTAAAACCCATTATATAAGGCGTAGATTTGAGCTTAGTCGTCAAAACTAATTTACCCAATCCATTAACATTTAATATTAATAGTTTAATGAATGTAATAACTTAAATTACAATTTTTTTTTTAAAAAAGTAAATTGAATTTTTTAATATTATATGGAAAAAAAAACTTTAAAGTAACCAATTATATAGCTGTCGCAGGCTCTAAAATTCTTAGGTATTTATTGTAAATTTAGAGCCATCATCAGGTAACACAAATTTCTTTGTATGATTCTTATATATATATAAGAAGTAGAGCAATTACACCCTTCTGCCCTGTTCTATTATTTTTATTGATTTCGATAACTAATGCCAGCAGTAATTAGGTATTTGAACGAAATACTTGGCCACACTCTAGTATTAGTAATCAGGAGCATTGGATTTGGTTAATCCTCGAGCAATGACTGCATTTTTCATGAGGTGGAGAGATTCTTCAAGTTCATCACGCAGCTGATGTGGATCAGGAATCAAGTCATCATCAACTGATAAGATGAAGGTCATTTTGTTGGCATAGCTTGCAACATGAATCGTCAATCCCTGCAATTAAAATAGAAGTTATAAATATAATCATCTCCCGTTAGATCCAATCGAAAGAATTGTGCACAAATTTTCTCAGATATTGTGGAAGTAAACTTGGGAAGAAAAGAAAATAAGACAAAAATGTAAACAAGGAAATGAAATCTTATAGAGGAGAGCACTGATGAATGAAAACGTTACATTGAATTGATTATTGATTAGTCAAAAATTCTTGCGGTTTAAAGAACTTCCCCCCCCCCCCCCCCCCCCCTTATTTTTTCTTCTATCACGATGTTTCTTTAGAGGGGTAAGGCTCTTATTATGTTCTTGATCGACTAGTTGTATTATGATTTTACATATCTAAATTTGTCAATGTCTATATAAAAATCTAAAATTGGGAGGATACTTTACATTGGTTTGTCCATAGCAACTGGGGGCAACAAAGGCAATTGGATGGCCATAGAAACTTATTTCTTCTTGAGGTCCCTTCACGTTTGAGAACAACAATGTTGTTTTGGATGGACAGTTGGCTCCCTGCTTATCAACATTGAAAATTAACACCATTTAATTAATCAGTTAAATTAATTAACATAGTTTGCTATAGTGCTTCCGTATTTAAATTAAAGCATAGTAATTAATTGCTAGTTACCTTGATACCAAACTTTACGGTGTATTTAGATAATAAAGAAGAGAATTCGGCTTCCAGTGAAGCTTTCTTTCTATCCATTCTTGCCTTTGCTTCCCTAAGGTAATCTAATGGGTCATCTCTTAATGCAATGCTGAAGGGGAAGATTACAAAGCCAATTTTGTTGCCCGATTTTGTTTTATAACCATTCTTCACAGTATCAGCTAATTCCTGTTTACAAAAAAAAAAAAAAAAAAAAGGGCAAACAATCAAAAATTGGATATATGTAGAATCAATGCATCTTCTGAATGTGATGATTAAAAGTACTCACTTGAACTTCACTAGATGACCTAAGGTCCTTCATGATTGCTGCTCTGAGACGGATATTTTTTGGAAGATTATTGTTTCTTTCTGACGCTCCCTTATTAACCAGCAACAATTCACCTATAATATATATCAATATAAATCAGAGCTGAGACGGCTTTAATATTAACCATATTTGATGAAATATCTAGTAGAAGGAAGATTCAAGCTTTGGTATCTCTTGTATCCATTAGAAATTTTTGTTATTACTTGGGTCCCGCATAAAATTTTTAAAATTTGTATGTTATAAGATTTCAAGTAATTTTCTTACGCCGGCACCTAAGTCTGAATTATGAGAGAGGTTAGGATTGAAAAAAATTAATATGGGCATTCGAAATGGAAAAATTAACTAAGAAAGTACATTTTTAATGTATTGATGTGACATTTTGACATTCTGATTGGTTAGTATAATTTGTGTACATTCTTCAAATAATTAATTATTATATATGTTAAAATACAACATTTTCTGTTAATGGTGCACTCTTTTTTTTTTTTAATTTTGTTGACATTAGAATTAATTAGAGTTATTAAAAATTTATAAAAGTATCTGATCGAGTGATAAAAACAAATTGTGAGAAGGAAAAAAAAATCATTGTCCCTTAATGAATTTGTTAGCAATGACGGCAATATGAAAAATACTTTGATCGCTCACGGAAATTAATTGGATCGAACGAGATTATTATGAAGAGAATTGACGCCTTACCATATTTCCGATTGAGGTACCGAGACAAGCCAGCTTGGGTGACCGCTACCACAGCATCATTGATCGTCTACAAACAGCAAATACAAGGTAATAAGATTTGTTTAAAAAAAAAAAAGAAGGGAATTTTTTTTTCCAAAACACCAGTTTCTTTAAGGGAAAGTTTCAAAAGAGATGTACTTTTATCTCCTTTGGAATTTTTTTTTATCATTCGGTTCCTGATAAATTTTCCTCATCAAATTTTATTTTGACGTTAAAATATTAAGATCAAACATATCATTGAAGGGTAAATACTATATTTTACATTCAAAAAATTAATTATCTAAGACCCAAATTAAAACTAGTAAAGATGTTAGTTAAAAAGTCATAGAGATCATTTAACAAATTTTTATTATTTTTTATTATTGTTTTAATACACACACATATATAGAAATGTTTCAATCTGAAATTTTAAAGTGTAAAAAAATCTAAGAAAACACATAAACCGTGCGATTTAGGCGCTATAAATTTGAAACCTCTTAAATCCCACGGTTCTAAAACTTTTCTAAACTTTTCCTGCACTTTAAAATCCTGAACTAGAAAATTACTCTCACTCTATATATATATATATATATATTCTTTTTAACTTAAAGTATATTATAAGTAGGAAGAATAATTTGTAAGGACTAAAGTGTCATTCTTCCAACAACAATGTCCAAAATAGAGTAGAGCATGATCAGAAAAAATAGTTATTGCAGGGAGAGCGAAAGGGAAAAAAGAAAAAAATCATGTGTCTAACTCTAAAAAGTAAGCTTATGATTGAGGTTTTGCATCAAGCATATGCACTTAGCCTAAGAATTATTCCCAACCCATCGCATGCCGCTTAATCTTTTTGTTTGGTTCCTGGTCCTATAGAAGGTATGCCCACTAATACATGAGTTTCGTATACTACCATATACATGTAGAAGTTAATAGACAAAAACCAATACTAAAAGGCTAACTTATAAATTTGAGGCCGCACATACTTATAATATACTTAATGTTAGCCTAAGAATTATTCTCAGCCAATTTTCTCTGTCCCCGTCCAAGAACTGTTCAAGCACGCCGTATATATGGCTCCTAATATCAGTATGTAACTTTTGATTGGCGCGCAAAATCAAAAGCCACTAAAGTAATTGATCAAACTTACTCTTCGAATAATATAAAGATAAATAAACAAGAACAACATATGCTGCTCTCTCTTGTTACTTACAGTATTCATGGCATTCTTGACAAACTTGAAATCATCCAAGCTGAGTGATCTATGAACAATTCGGCGTGGACCAGAAGCCTTACCCACGATACCTTTGAGGGGAGTTTCACTATCCTTTACAAACATTAATATCGTCGCGATAACCATCACAGCATCAACCAGCGTGTTATAAAACAGTGAGAAGACAAACCAAAAGTACTTGAAGGACAAGTATGGCCAAAACCCTTTATAGCTTCTGGAATCACCTTCTTTGCTAGTCGGAGGAATACTACTGGAGGGTAATTCCTCAGGATTAGAAACTTTACGAGTGCAAGAAAGAAAAGGAGACACGAGAGAAATTCCATCACCAAGTGAGTGGTGCACCCGGAAAACGGCGACAGATTCAGCATCCGAAGTCTTAATGTTGAGGAGATGGAGATCCCACATTGGCTGCTTGGACATTTTGATTCCAGTTTTGCTTAGGTTAGAGACATAATCTTCGACGAACTTGTCTGCTGAATCAATTGATTTTGGCTCCAAATTTGGGACAATAACGTGGTTGTCCAAATTCACCTTTGTTGGAACCCATTTCAGCCCTCCTTTAATCCTCTCATCTTCAACCTGCCATAATGTCAATTAAAAATTACGTATATATGTCTAGTACGCTAAGTTTTGGCTTGAGCTTAGCGCCGACTCAATTTATTCATCTATTGATCAATAACAATATTTTTTCTTCACACGTGCGGTAAGAATTTAAACCGAACGTGCCCATGCCTAACTGAGTTCGAACTCTGGTGGTGAGAGAGAGATTAAAAGGTTGCTCACAAGCTTCTGCCTTTAAGAAAAAGTGAATATATCCAAGAATTTTTAAATGATCTCGACGTAGCGAGGTGATTAGTTTGTTGGTCATGTTTTGTACCTGTAAACTAGAGAAACGATGGTGCTTGAGTAACGAATGTCCGAGATTTGCTTTCACAAAATCTGGGTTGATTTTTGACTTAAAGCCAATCATTACAACGATGTATAGATTGGATTCGGGTTCATGAAATAAACGAGACATTGGACTCAAGGGTTGATCTTCCCTGCCGTTTTCAAATATGGGATTTTCGTCAACAATTGGACTCACTTTGATTGGTTTTGGAAGTTGCATTTTCTCTCAATATGGCTGAAAATATCTCAAAATCTATGAATCTAAAGGAACTCAGAAATGGATATGTAGAAAAAAAAGGCTAAATTTTGTGCTTCACTTGATGTGTGGATGAATTCTCAACTTCAAGGGTTATCTGCTTTTTATAAGCAAGCACAATATGCCTCGCATGCATGTATGCAGTATGCATATATGTATTGTACTTTTGTATTCATTATTATTATTATTAGTATTATTATTGAATGAATGAACTATAAAAATCTTAATAAAAAATCAAAGAGAAGAGGAAGTAGAGATAACCCTTGACAGCATTTACATTCGTAAGTCCTTTCATTGTCCCTGTTATAACATTGGAGAGAATCACCTTTATTTTCTTGGGTGTGTTTGTCACGTCGGATTAGATTAAATTTAAAAAGATATAATAGGATTAAATTTAAAAAGATATAATAGGATTAAATTCATCTAGTATTTAATATTATTTTGTATTTAGTGTAGTCTTAGGATTGCATTTAATTGTGACAATAAGTTTATTGTTATAACATTTTTAAAATATTCATTAAATTTATTTATCATTAGTTCAGTCAAGTTAGCAAACATCAACCCAATAAATATAAAAACAAGTGTTCGCATGTTATTGTCTCCATCCGTTGATTCTTATGCTCAGGTAGAAATTGGGCATCCCCATTGTCAACCTCCATTTAATTTTATAAAGGGACAAGAATTAAAATTGCAAGGCAATTTTTTTGTCCCCTTTACAGATTCCAAAGTGTTCATTTGTTGCAAAATCAGAAATTGATTTTTTGAAAGCAGAACAGTACTGACCTAAGAAGTAAATAAATAAATTAAATTGAGATATTTTTAGTATTATTAGAGGTGTAGGAAATAATATTTTAACTCTTAGGGTCTATTTGGCACACTTGTTCAAGCAGAGCTTATTCAAGTGGAACTTTATTAGTAGAAAAAATTATAAGTAGATATTTTATAAAAAAAAAAAACAGTTGTTTGGTTGTCAATAAATTTTTTTATTAAAAATTAAATTTATTTTAATACAAAAGTTTTTAAAGTTACAATATGAAAGAAAAGTTATAATATTGTGAAATAAACAATGAATATTTTAGATAATTCTTGCATCTAAGAATATTATGTTGATTTTACGTGATTTTTACAATAAATATCTACCTACCGATATGAAAGTAGGGATATATTTTTGGGTGGGTTATATCTTTTTGAAAAATGAAATTTACTTCTCAAAAATTTATTTTATACAAACGAAATTAAGCACACTACAAAAGTAAAAATCTAACCATACAACTATAAAAATATAATGTAAAAAAAATATTAATCAATATTAGATTTTTTATTTTTTATAAATATTATTAAGATAAATTTATAAATTATAATTATTTTTTTTCAAAAAATCAGCCCGGGTTAGCCCACCTTGAGCTTCACCTCTGGTGAGTGAAATAAATAAGTACATGTCAAAAGGTACATCATTATTGAGATACAAAATTTATATCCTAATTTTATAAGCATGTCATTACATTTAGATTGCATAAATTTATGAAGATGATAAATGTTAATAAAAGGCATAAATACCATATATAGCCCCCTATATTTTGTCAAAATTTTCCTTTGACACGCTCTTGTTTGAAAAGCCGAAGTTACTAGATCTAGTGGCAGAGCCACTAAGGGCTGCCCACGCTTAGCCCATAGGACATTTTTTTAGCTCAATTAAATTATAAATTTGTCCCCTTTGGACTAATTAAATTAAGTTTAAAATGTATTAAAAATTTAGATATAAAATTTACCTCAAAAATTGAATAAATAATACACATACATGTAAATGGATTTCGAACCCTAAACCTTATTGTTTTTAAGATAAGAGAATACACACATATGCACACACACACGACATACACGCGCATTAGTTATTTTCTTTCTTATTTGTATTTTATATAGGTCAAAATTGTTACCCTTATTGATTTAGTTTTTTGGCCACGCAACTATCTAGGTCCTTGGCTTTTTAAAATATAATTTTAGGGTAATATTATTGTACTTTTCAATTGATATCACTGGAGATTACATCTCTCAAGTAGCGCTTATTTGTGAAATAATAAAATATTTGAATAAATAATTTCACAAATTATCAAATTTTATCATCTACTTAGAAATGACACATCACTTAAAATGTCGCTTTAAAGTGTGTATAGAATTATTGCCATTTAATTGTAGCATTAATTCATGATGGATTAACCATAAGTGCTGCGCATTAAATAATTGCGTTGCGGCTCAAGTTTGAAAACGTGGAGCTTTTGAGAACATTTAACACAACAACGGAACATGTCTTCATCTTGCCCCTTTCATGAAAAAATTAATGAATCAATTTAATTTAGGAGGAGATTTGTACGTGTAAAAATTTAGAAGAAGATCGATGTAGATAGGTGGTTGAAAGTAATAAATTCCTTTTCATCTTGCCCCTTCCATGGAAAATTTCATTATCTGCGAGAATTTTCAAACCTTTATTTCATCATTCGGCTATACACGATGACGACACGATGACGAAAGCGTGAAATTTTTTTTAAAAGTTCAACAATTTTAAGAATCATCTCTTGGTTGGGTATCACTTTCCATCCTCCATTTTTAATGGAAGGAGTTTAATTTTCATCAGTGGTGAATAGTGGATTATTTTCTCATTTATTTAGAGTATATTTTACTCTAATTTACATATGGATTTCGAGGCTGCGTTTATTTCTGCTACAGAAAAAGGTTGGTCTTCAGAAACTCAAACAATTTAAAGAGAGAGAGAAAAGAACAAATAATCATGTAATCGACCAGTAGTAATAATATCAAATGAACAAAAAGATACTTACAAAGAGAAATATTGAAGAAAATATATTTATTGAAAAAAATTAAAGTTTGTGAAATTACATTGTATTTTTTAAGGGTTAATTCAGTTTATCACCTAGATAAATTAACATATTTTTATTTATCTTTCAATAATAAAAACATCAACCCATCCCCATTCGTCAAATTTGATAAAAGATTTTATTAACGCGACCCATTTGGTTTGTCGTAATCTTGTAGATGGTAAATGTTTTTAGACCTTCTGTTTTTATGTTTATAGTTTTTTTCTTTTAATGACTGTAGTTGGAAGGGAACGTTTGCTGCTTGATCATTTTATGAATTATTTTGTGATTTTAGACGACAATAGAATTACCCTAAAATAAATCTACAAATAACAAAATTGGCGTTAGAAAGCTATAAAAAAAAAAATTGGGCAAAAGCCCAATCTTCATATGGCCCATTCCGAGTTGATAACCCGAATATGAAACCGAACCCCACTATGTCCACCCCTAATTGCCTTTCACTAAATTGGCTGGTGATAAGAACTGATCTGTTGAGCAAAATTCTGGCTAATTACGAGGCATAATTTTGAGCTACTCAGGAGAGTATATGAAGTATTCCTACCGCATGATTAATTAGCAAATATTCCGGCTAGTGAAATCGACTTTTTTATCCATTCATTGCTAATATGAACGTATATGTCTTCTATTTTCTAATTCAATAACTATTATTGCTGAATGCTATTGGAAACAAAATTATCATCCTAATGAAGTGTCATCAATTATTGACTACCATATATTAAGCAATAATTGATTTTATATTCCATCAGTAATGTAATAATTATAACACATTAGATGTTACATCGCATGAGATCCTAACTTTGTGTATGTAACCCTTCCAATATAAGTTCGCAATTCACGTGGATTAAATAATAATAATAATAATAATAATCAATTTCATTTCATGACATACTTATATAATACAACCTAAAATGAATAACATGCACACTCGACCCGTAAGCTTCGAAACCAAATTAATTCCATTCATTAGACATCATACAAACATTGCTCTGAAGTAGAAGAGATTCAGTGTTATCGCACTTCTCCCCTCTTCAGTTATTTGCATCAGAAAAAGTACATAAATATTGCAATAATTGCATCTTATTGAACTGAAAATATCTAGTAATAGTGGGCTAATAATTAACTTTTAGTTAATATCCTTGAGCAATGATGCAGTTTTGATAAGGTGGAGGGATTCTTCAAGATCATCACATAGCTGATGTGGATCAGGAATTAAGCCATCATCAACTGATAAGACGAAGGTCATTTTGTTGGCATAGCTTACCACATGAATCATCAATCCCTACAATTAATACAAGTTATTGATTAGTGTCATATGATTGATGCTAGTCAAAATAATTCTAAAGAAAAGTTATCGTAAGCTAAAATAGGATGAGCATGATTGATGTGCATTTCCAATTAACATTTGATCGTCGAAATATGATGCTTTGATTTTTATCATTCTCAAGCAAATTAAGAACTTGTTACATATATAATTCTAGGAGTTGAATATTACAGGGTTGAGCAAGTTAGGCTAGTAAATTAGGATTTGAATTCAGTATTAGACGTAATTTTTTGCTTAAATTTTTATGAAATTGCAATGAATAGTTATTAAATAAGAATATGTACGTGATTAAATCTTAAAATGTACACGTAGTACAAAAATTTTAAATAATTAGCATAACTCAAATCAACACTCGATCCAAATTCAATAAATAAAAGTACATAAAATCAAATAATACTTACATTGGGTTGTCCACTGCAACTTGGAGCAACGTAGGCAATTGGATAGCCATATAAACTTATTTCTTCTTCGGGCCCCATCACATTTGAGAACCAGAGTGTTGTTTCTGATGGAAAACTGGCTGCCTGCTCATGTTATTGAAGAGTACATAACTAAGATATAAACAAATATTTTTTTTATAGCACTGCTATGGAATATCAACTCTCGTTGTAACTTAGACAAAGAATATTTAAAAAGAATTCTTCTCTAATGTTCACGTGTTTTGAAATATAAATTTGAGACTTGAGAGCATCATCTGTTAATGATAAGATTAACATACACTTAAATAAAATTGTCTAATTAATTTCAAATTTGTATCTTAAAATATATAAATGTTTGTACCGGATAACCATCTTTTAAAATCTTACCTTGTTACCAAACTTGAGAAAGGATTTGGATAAAAAATATGAGAAACTGGCCTCCAGAGAAGCTTTCTTCCTATCCATTGCTACTTTTGCTTCTCGAAGGTAATCTAATGGGTCATCTCTTAATGCAATGGTGAAGGGAAAAATTAAATAACCAATTTGGTTGCCCCATTTTGCTTTAGAACCTTTCTTCAGCATATTAGCCAACTCCTGTTTATAATAGAAAATTAAACATGAGATATTAGAGTTCAAGAGACTAAACACCAAAGTTTTATGTAAAACAGGTATTTGAATTAAATGCTTACCTGAATCCCTGCAGATGGCCTAAGGTTCATGAAAAATGTTGCTCTGAGACGGATATTATTTGGAAGATTGTTATTTCTTTCCGATAGACCGTTAATAATATTCAATTGGCCTAAAATTATTTCATTGCAAATTAGTCAGGGCTATAAGATACCTTTAAAATCAACAATATTTGATTTTAAAAAAATGTCGCTTCAAAAAGAAAATACCTTATTGGTTTCAAGGATATAAGAAGAAATTTGAAACTCACCATATTTCCGATTGAGATACCGAGACAAGCCTGCTTGGGTGACTCCAAGCATAACATCATTGATCGTCTACAAAAATAACCCAGAAGAAAAATCAAAGGAAAAACACAAAATTATGTCTATAAGTTTTTTCACTTTTGAACTAGATTTTAAGTATGAATAAGTCAATACGTTCTATATAGATAATAAAAAATACAATATTGATATAGACCTAAACAATTATAAAAAATAAACTATTGTAGCCTTTTTATATAACCTCTACAAAATAAAAATAGTTAATTTGTTTATTAAAATGAAACTTTTATCCTTCAGCAGTACGTGTGTTTTTTCAGGAATGAAATAAGAAATTAAAAATTTATCAGGGTCCTGATAACAAGTTAAAACGATTTATAAAAGTTAGTAAAGTGTAATTCTCTCTATTAATTAAAAGGTTAAGTAAGTTATTTACAGTGTTCATCGCATTCTTCACAAGCTTGACATCATCCAAGCTGACTGATCTATGAACAAACCGCCGAGGAAGACAACCATTTCCCAGTTCACCTTTGAGGGGCGTTTTGGTATCCCTTACAAACATCAATGCCGTCGCAATAAACATGACAACATCAACAAGAGTGTTCCAAAACAACCATAACTTGAACAACAAGTAAGGCCAAAACCCTTTGGAGTGACCATTGGAATCAATTTTCTTAGTAACCGAAGGAATGGTGGGTACTTCATTTGGATCAGAAACTTTACGGCAACAAGCAAGTAAAAGAGACATGAGAGAAGTTCCGTCACCAAGAGAGTGGTGCACGCGGAGAACCGCAACAGATTCAGCATCCGAAGTTTTAATGTTGAGGAGATGGAGATCCCACATTGGCATTGACATTTTGATCCCAGTTTGGCTCAGGCTCGAGGTATAATCTTCCACAAATTTGTCTGGTGAATCAATTAATTTTGGCTCCAAATTTGGGACTATGACGTGGTCATCCAAATTCACTTTTGTTGGAACCCACTTTAGCCCTCCTTCAATCTTCTCATCCACAACCTGCCATTGTATCAACTAAAAAGTTAGCTTCAACTCGTGCACATATTTTTATTTTTCATTTTGTGGCTGGAAACCCTAAAACATTGCAGCAGCTGCGACGATATGGTTACTAAGTCTTACGTTAGATTTTCTAAAAGAGTTGCCCCAAGGGCCTCGTTGAATTATTTTCAAACAATTTTATTAGGTTGTTTGATTTCAAATTCTGGGGAGGTAAGATGCTAAAAAATCAAATCGAGCGATAATATACCGAAAATTTGAATCCTCATATGAATTCAAATTCTGGCGGGGTAATAATCAATATGAACTTTGAACATCTTCCTATTTTGGGAAAAAAAAAATGAAAAGCTTGAAACTCTTATTAAAGTAGGTAAATAGATTTGACAACATGCAATTAAAATACAACCGATAAATTCACTCCAACTAAGCTTTCACAAGATAACATAGACTGCCCTCATCCATGTTCGAATTTTGGGAAGGTATGATGCCAAAAAATTAATTCGGACTTTCAACATTTTTTTATCTTTAAAAAAAAATTGAATAGTTTCGAACAATTATGAAAAAAGATAAATAGATTTGATAACACACAACTAAAGCCTAACCAATAAATTCACTTGAAAATATAAATTCATAATGCAATCAATTCTTGAACCAAAAACCTTAAGAATAAGGTGAGAAGATGCCTATCACTCAATAATAATTAGGTGCATTATTTGTACAAACAATTATTGTTATAAATTAATGCAGTTTTACAATTCTACTGAAGGACTAGTTAGATGCAAAGCAATTACCAATGAGGACTAGGCTTACGCCGGGCAATTCAACTAGTAAATTAAGGACTAGCTACGTAGATGAAATGCAAACTTTGGTCTTGTTTACAGCTCTTACCTGCAAACTAGAAAAACGATGGTGCTTAAGCAACGAATGCTCTAGATTTGCTTTGACAACTTCTGGGTTTATTTTTGACTTAAAGCCGATCATGGTAACGATGTAGACATTGGACTCAGGTTCATGAAACATACGAGCCATTGGACTCAAGGGTTGATTTTCTTCTCTATTTTGCAGTACGGTGGGTTCTTCATCAACAACTGAAATCACTTTGATTGGTTTAAGATGTGGCATATTTGATTAATATAGCTAATAAGGCAATTATACAAAGGATTAACGCAAAAGAAATAGAACAAGAAGTAATATATAGGCTGGGTAGTGTTTTCTTCTTTGATGTGTGTGGATGTATTCTCAAGTTGATGAATTGCCTGTCCTTTTATAGGGGTTAATTTGATGTATTCTCAAGTTGTGTGGGGTTAATTTGAAACTCTTATTATAAAGGATATAAATTTAATTTTTTAATAAATTATTCGTTTATTTTAACTGTATATTAATAAAATAATGGGTCTAAATTGATATTGAACATTTTGATTGGGGCGGGCCCGCGTAGGCTTGAGCCGCCTCTACGATAGAATAAAGACAAATTTTAAACGTGCGCATAGATATATGTGAACGTGAAAAACAATTGTGATAATGCTATTCGGGTCCTAAAGGCAAGTTTAAAAGTCTAACATGAGGTGTGTGACATTCAATAATGAATTTTGATATGCAGCGTGCATCACCAAGTATTAGTTATTATCATATAAGATACAATTGATTATTCTATCAGATAAGATACAATTGATTATTCTATCAGGACATCAAGTCCAATCCAAAATCCTAAAATTAAAACTCTAAATCTACTTTAATATCTTAAAATTAATTTTTTTTTATCTTTTTTGGAGTCAACTATATTAGAGTTTTGTTATTTGTTATTAAAAAAAAAGAATATGAGATTTTAAATTTTAACATATTAATCCTGCACTTACAAATTTTCAATTGCAACCATGCTTATAGAGGTCACGACTTTTTTCAAAATCACCCTTCCAAGATGCTAGCATGAACACAATACTTCGGCATTGTGGACTTGTCAATTTGGATTATATAGGCCTTTGTTAATGCAATATATGTAGAGTAGAGAGGTCAATGCATAATTTGCTAGAATTAAAAAAAAAAATTCTATTTCACAATCAAATTTTAAAAAAAAATATAAATTGGTCATACTATAGTACTATTGCCCGACGCTAACCTACGCCTACTTCAATTTATTAAAACAAAAGTCCCACTTGAAATTTCATTATACTAAAAATGAAGAAACTAATTTTTCCTTGTTACATACAAAATGAGGCTCAAATTCTCAACCACAAAAAATGAAGGAATGAGATACCCATCACTCGACCAATAAGTGATTTATAATATTTTTAAATATTGAGATATTATACAATCAAATGTACTATTTTCATGTATATCTTATGCTTATAAAAGTTAGGATCTAAGAATTATTAATAAATTTTAATATGAAATACATGAAATCATTTACCATTTTCATATCTCATAATTACAAAATTTAAAATCCAAGCCGTAGGATAATCAGATTTTATTGATTTTTTTTTTTAACCATCTTAAAATTGCGAGGTACCCTATTCGAAGGTTAAAATTACCGTACGGCCCTTGACAGACATTCGCACATGTTTAAACTTATGAATGCGTCATCTTCGTTGCGTCATCTTCACAGTTGCGTTCTTAAACAAATGTCAATCACTATCTTTTGGGGGGCAGGGTTCCTTAATTATTTTGAACAGAATCATTCAAAATAAAATCGAAATTTCCAAACATGCATCTCGTGCAAACCCCACTACTGGTGCCCAGAAATTTACGATTTAAAAATCGGAGAAGTCTATGTTACAGCTTCTGTAAGTAGCAGCAGCCAATGGGGAACTTCCACGGGTGCTAGAGGAGAGAGAAAGAGGTCCCAATGCAGGTGATGGAGATGGAAAAGTTCGAAGCTGTTACTTGCAGCTTCTGCAAGTAATAAATTCGCTGTCCTTCAAAAAGATATGCAAAACACGTGTAGTATGCATGTAGTTTGGCAGTTGCAAGTAATAAATTCGCTAATGCATGTATGCTACAACTAATTAAAGGTAAACCTGACATACATTGAATGTATGCTACTCCGCGGACAGTGTGTGAATCCTACACCATTTATTTTTAATGTGAGTGATTGTAACATAGATTAAATGTATGTTACAGGGATTCAGGAAGTCTTTAAATTATAGTTATTATAACCTATTATTTTCATGTGAATTATATAAATTGTGAGACATATTATAGGAATATGAAGAGTCTCTAAATTATAATTATTGTAACTTTTATTTTTCATATAAATCATATAATATTATAAGATCTATAATTTATGTGATTCACATAAAAAAATATAAGTTATAATAATATAACTTAATATTTTTCTTAATTAAATTTCCAAACGAAGTGTACCCTTTGAGAAAATTAATAATACATGTCCTCAAACATCGACGATGTCACTTTCTGGCATCGGTTATGAATGATACCATATATTGCCACTTGTCTAAATAAATTACAAAAAATTATTGAGTAGCTTTTATCACATTTTTCTTTTTGTTGAAAAGAAATTCAAGGATTAATAGTTTCAGAAAAAACATCAATGTTCTTTTTATTTTTATTTTTAATTTTGAAAGGTCAAAGATGCATCATTTAAATTCTCCCTAATTAAAATTTATATTTTAAGTGACTTAAATATAACCTAAATCCTGTTTTAGTGGAAGAGAAGCTTTGTTAATTAATTATAAGCAAATTGGTCGATTTACAAAACAAGCCCCGTCGAGTACAAATATTAGCAGAAAACTCTATATTGCAACAACTTAAGTGGGCGCAAAGTTAATTACATGTATGCCTAACATTTGATAGTAACCCAAAAGAATTATAAAAGAAATTTTAATAGAAATTTTTTTTAATCGAAAAGAACTATTTTACCGCTAAAATCTAATGATTGTACAAGAAAGATTTTACTACGGAGTCTTCTTAACTAAAAAGAACTATTCTACTCCTACTGGTACTAAAATATAATGATTATACATGGGAAATCTTTTTAATTTGGCTTAATCGTGGCACTTTGACTCACCTTCTCAACTGGCGTTGGTGAAAATCTTATTGAAATCAGAAACAGACTCCCTCATTGTGCTCGCAAAGACACCACAAACAGTTATTCCAGAATAATATTTGTATGTAGATCCCAAATCTAAAACCCGATGCCTTTATTTAACAAAAAAAAAAATGAAAGACAATCCCTATCTCTCCCTCACATAAACAGTGTATTTGTGGAACCCATACATTGTTTATGTGAGGGAATGTATATTAATATTACATGGATATAAGATAGTAGGATTTAAAATGAGAAGGGAACATTAACAAATTCACATAGTAAAAGTCACTCCTACAAAGTGTATCGCCCGTGAGTACCAAGAAAATTACTATCATCGAAGTCCGCAGGGGACTCAACATACATATTTTCCCAATTCGGAAACAAGAACAACACCATCGAAAGTCACCGGGAAAAACCTAAATATAATATAATTATAATCATGGATTGTCAATGTATAGTTAACTTTATCATGCCATCATTAATATAATAATTTTTAACACTTTAAATTAAAAATAATGTATTATGTCATTGAGCTTATGTGTAGCCTTACTACTCACTTATAAAACTTGTGAAAATTTGTTGGGATTCTCATGAATTAAATTTATTTGTAGTTTAGTTTCAATCATCCTTCAATTATTAAATAATTGAATTAGTAGAGTGAACACCTCTCCAATATTAGAAAGGATTCAAAGAACCTGGACAAAGTTTCATAAGAATACATGCCAAGAAAGATATCTCAGTTGTATAATTTTTTTTTATAAATATTAATTATAATGTCTGATATAATATCAGTAACAATCTTGTATAATAGTATTAAAAAAAAAATTGTCCGTGGAGTTTCGTTTTGTGGAAGTAAGCAAATAGGAAAAGCATCAAATATGTTGTAAACTGAAAGAATGTTGCTTCCGGTGTTTAGGATTTTTCAAACATCCTTTTTACTTAAATTACAAATATATGTAGATTTATGGTTTAGATATCCAACTAAAATTTGTCTTCATATGTACATAACGATAACAATACTACAAATCTACAATGGCAACGATTAGAGTAAAAACAAGAATAATAAAAGATTAATGGCGTTCGCGTCACAGCAGTAATTGGTTGCTATCGCATATTATTAAGGTCGATCTAAATAATAATCGCATTGATATTGTGGAATCCATTATCAATAGTATAGTAAGTGCTTGAGTTCTTGAACAGAAAGATATGGTTAATAAATCGTGGATAGAAATGCCGTGAGTTTTATCCAGGACTTTATTTATTAAAATCCAGAAAAGTTATTAAGTTAAATGATTTAATAGTATAATGCTTATTAAATCATACAGTTTAATAGCTTTTTTAAATTTTAACATAGTCTAAGATCTTAAATTGAAATATTTCCATTACTTAATATACTATATCTAATTTTAATAATAATAGTTCTTAAAATTATACATATAAAGAATTAGGAGACAAGGATTACATAAGTCTATTATATAACTAACCCAAAAAGAAAAAATCTCAGTTGATGTTGGATAATTTTCTTAACACAAACAAACACTACCTAACTCTTTGTATTAAATCTTTATATTAAAGGAAAAAAAATCTAAAAATCTTTGTAACATAAAAAAAAAAATCTTAATTTCTGAATTTAGAAATTCAGGCAATGAGATCAATTATTTGGTCAGTGATCCTAACATATTAATAATTTAATATTTGATCTAGCATCACTTATTATTTGGCTCAAATCATGGGCATACCCAACTAATACCTAATAGGGGCTTCTGGTCCATTAATTTTTCTTTTAAATATACCATAAACCCCTTCTGAGAGAGTTAAATAAATAAAAAATTGAGCACATTTTTCACATACACAAAAGAATTGTAGTTCAATGGTAAGAGTATTATTTGATGGTTTTAAAGTTTTGGTTTAAATTCCAATAACCACATTATTATTTTTTTAAATATTTTATGGAAACTACTTTTAAAAAAATGATACTTTTACGCATTTAAAATAAATAATTTATTACTATTATTATTTAGAATTAAAAAAAGTAATGGAATTTGAGTTTATAAAACTTCAAATTTATTCAAGTGAACATTAAGAAAAAAGCACCCCAAATTAAATAAATTTTTTTGAACTAAGACTCCCCAACCCCAATCTAAATTTATGGATCCACCACTGGTTCAAATCAATATTTGTTAGGGAAGGTAATTAAATCCATTAATTTTCTCTCAATAGTATTTTTTAAATTAAGAATTTTAACATAAAAGTTTTTTTGAAATTACTTAATTAATGTTTTGTTGTCTTTCTATTCCCATTTTCACCGATTCTCATCAATTCATTCAGATATATCAGTTTAGTTGTGAGTAATTAGTATAACTAGCTAAGAAGATCAAGGCCCATTATTTAAAAATAAATATGAACATTTTTTTATTAATCATGAAAGTTAATGAATATCAAGAAATTAATATTTATCAAATAAAAATTTGATAAATATTGAGAAAAAGATTTTTTATATATAAAAAGGCTGAAATATAAATCATGATATACTAATAAAGGTAAGAAACAAAAAATTCAAAAGAGAGTAAAATTAAGTGTTTAGTTTGCCAAATGTGAACGTAAATAGAGAATATACAATTGTAAAGTAGAGAAAGGAAGTGACTAATGAATGATATTTTGAGATTTTTAAATTTTAGATTTTGTAATAATGAATTTATGTTTTAAAATTAGGACATGAATTGAAAAAAAGTACGATTTTCTTTTCAATATTTAGAAGAGTAATTAGCAATGGGATCCGTTTAATCTAAAACTAAACTTGATCCAAGAAGATGCAAAGAACCTCACGTGTTACGATCCAATTAATACAAGAAAGGAAAGCGAAATCAAGCACGACAGGAAAATCAAAGAAACAAATCTGAAGAACTGACGACACGCCGATTCAATCAATGTTTACACGTGAACATCACATCCATCCATGTCAATCTTTTTAAGTCATTTTGTTATTTATTGTGAGGGGGCTGCTACCTTACAGCCTCGCACAAATTCAGTGTGGGTCTTATTTAGATCCACCTGTCTTGTGAGAGGCTGTACCTGTAGGCAAATGTTATGTTACAATGTCTTGTGAGAGGCTGTACCTGTAGGTAAATGTTATGTTACAATTAATGTAACATACACACTCAATAACAACCACACAAATTGTGTGGGTCCATCATTTGTGTGGTTGTTGTTGAGTGTGTATGTTACATTAATTGTAACATAGGGACTCCCGTACCTGTAAGGTAGCAAAAGCCTTATTGTAATATTCAATGAATAATGGAATGCAACTTGAGCCGCAGCATTACTCATCGATACAGTACGAAGTCGTGGCGTTGCCATTTAAGATTTTATGGTTCCTTTATTTTCCACAAAATCATTCAAAGACAAAAATCGAAATTTAGAATTCAAAGTGGACATATAGGAGCCGTTTGGGATTATTTTTAAAAGATTTTTACAGTAATTTTAAAAATTTAAAAAATAATTTAAATATTGTAAAAAAATAAAAAAAAAAATATTTTTATTAAAACAAACCCCTCTTATAATTGATTTTGAAAAATAAAGGAGTACTTTTTAAAGTTTGATTTTGAGAATCTATTTTATTTTTTAATCTAATTCCATAACTATTTTTAAAATTATTACCTAAATCCAACATTATCCTTATTCAAATTGGAAACAAAATCAATAGTTTAATAAATTTTTATTATAATTCATTAATATATATTTATTAATATCAATTTATTGGTCAAATTATTATTAAAATTGTTTCACTATATTACAACTTTAATTATCAATTGTTTTAAGATAAAAAATAAATCTACATATTATAAATTTTATTTTTAGTAAAATCATTATAATACATAATTAAAAATATTCTATGTACATGTTTTTATATGTATAAGTATTTTTTTTTATATTATGTACATTTTAGTCATTTATTTTCTCTCAGTAGTTTAACAATAAAATTTACTAACGTTTAACTGCTTTCAAAACTCAAAGTACTTCTAAAAACAAAACAGTTGATTATTTATACAATATAACTAAAAATAATTATTTTAAAAATTATAGTATTCTCAAACTAGCCTATAATGGATGTGGAAGTTGCAAGTAATTAATTTGTAAACATTTGACTATTTGAACTGATTTTCTTCTTAAAGAAAATGATATAATTTTCAAAAAGACTACTAGAAAATGTACGTGGGTGTGGCGACGAATTTTTTAAAAATATTAATTACGCACCAGATTATTGCATTGCGCAGATATTTACATGAATACATATATAGGTGTTGGATTATTTATTTTTAGAAAGAAAGAATAATCTAAAAACTAGCAATTTGGGATTAATGTTTTGTTGCAATTAGTTGTTTTGTATGATAAAATTTTCTAAATTAAATATCTGACAAAATAAAAAGAATTGATTGAATCAATACGCTTCCCGTGCGTATCCTGCACCAATTGGGCTGCATGCGGAACTCCGGATCCTAAATCTATTATCGATTGTATAATATAAAAAGATATTCATTTATTTATTTTTTTTCACTTTAATTACTTACGATTAAGGAAATAAGAATAGAAATATTTGGGCATGTGATTTATGTTACATTCGTAATACTCCCTAGTTCTTTGAAAATATGAAATGCAACATTTTTAAAATCTTAATGATAAGAGTATTATGTAAATAACTGATTGTTAGAAAATAAAATTAATTAGGTCTATAATGTAGTTGGAAAAAACTAATTAGGTCTATAATGTAGGTGGAAAAAAATTAATTGTAGATAGGGTACTTTAGAGTTAAATAGCTCAATCAACATTCAAACTTAATTGTTGGGTCAAAGTTCCTGATTTACTTCTATTGGGACATAATAAGTACTAACTTCTAAGTTTTAGGTGACAAACATAAAGTGCTAAAAATCAACCCTCAGTTTAATGAAAACCATGGAGAGAATGACATTGCAATATATCATCATTCATCAATATCAAAAAATAATACTATACTAATCTTGAGAGAGTGTTAACTCAAGATACCATACAGAGCAAAATCTTTTGTAGTAGAATCATCCAATGATATCATGCCATGTGTATGATTCATTTATTGTAACACCCAACACAAAACAACAGCTTCCGGATAATATGATACAACAAATGCAACTTGAACGTTCTTGCATAAGTTGAAAGATTCAGAAAGCTTCTTTTACCTCGCCCATAAAAAGAGAGAAAAATGAAAAACAACCTACAGATTGAAAGCTCAGCGACAGTTTTAAAGCTGAACTGAAATGCACGAACAAACAACTAGGGAGTATATGCTTTTATTTTTTCTTTTTATTTTACTTAAATCTGTACATATTTATTTATTTGGGGAATTTTGGGGTGGTGGAGGAGAGAATATGAACTAGATTCAATGGCAGAATTTACACACAATCCGAATTCTTAGGAGTTTATACATTAAAGAAGAACTGAAACACTTCAATCCATAAATAGCAAGCCAAGACAAACATATAATCATAAGCTTAACTTGTGGAGATACTGCTTCATTACATTATCTACTTCCATGAAGAATACTTTTACCTCAAGCTCATCACAGGCCACGGATTTGCTCCAGGCACAGGGAGGGCAGGACGTACTATTGGCACTCGCCTTACTACTGAAAACGCTTCATTTAGACGAGCAGCACGACTCCTGAACTGAGACACCTTCTGCACAAGTTGAACAGTGGGAATTTGTTATCTGTCAATTCTTGCTAAACATCGTTCACCAACAAATTAGACTATTCATTTACAAGAGGCACATTGTTTGAAATACCATAGAGGAAAAGGGAAGAAGTCCTCAAAATTTAACGGCAGCAAAATTAAATAATTCTGCGTAAGATTTATAATAGTTTGAACTCAGCAAGTAAAATCAATACAAGTTGTATCCTATTCTTCTCTTCATATTCATACTATGAATTATAAATTTACATGATCCATAAAGAAAGTTCTCTTTGATTGACATAGACAGTTCTCCATAGATGGTCCATGAACCCTTCACATTCCAAACTCACACCCGAACATAGGGAAAGAGAAAGAAAGAAACTCGTTTTATCCCTATAATCTACTATGATGACTATCTAATCTCTTTAATCTACTATGATGACTATCTAATCTCTTCAGCTGCATTGCTTGTATATACCGTAAATGCATAAAAGATCAATCTACTACAAACATAAGACCATCATGATCAAGATAAGGTGGTTAACCTTGGATGTTGACAAAATGTGAACCAAGTGTTTAAGGAAGCTATGCTGCAAAACTGATTATGCGTGACCAAAGGGATCAGATATGACAACTAGCAAACTCATCACATGGTCACTTATCTAAAGTTAGATAAATATGTTGGGAGGGAAACCAGGTCAATTATTACTTGACTCCAAAATGCAAGCTGGTCAAAAAATCCAAAAGAGATTAGGACCCAATTCAACCAAGCAAGATATCATATGTGGTGCGCACATAGCCTTGAAGGCAATCCTAGTAAAGGTTCTGATTTATCTTTGTTGATTAATCAACTGGTTATTATCTAATAAGAAACAAGAGAGAAATAAGGGAAAGTGAGAGAAACTATGCTAAACAGTAGACAGAGAATTAAGAGAGAATATCAATCTTTATTGATTGAGCCGCCTTCTACCCAACTAATTGCATAGAAAAAGCCCAGCTAATTTAGCTACAAAGTGGGAGGGAAACCTCCTATTGCCCACTTTGATTTTTAGGCAATCTTCACATGGGTCCTGCTAACTAGGCATTAGACGGCAATGAGGTCTACTCCTGCACCGAGGTCTTATTAAACGAAACTACCTCAGTAACTCTCACACTACAGATGTGGAATCTTGCAAATAGAGTTACTTCATCCACTAGAAATCCCTAAAAAATACATCTCAACAATCTATCCATTTTCAAGGGCCAGAAGTCCTCTGTGGGCTTACCTAGTTTTGCTCCAAAAACAATTGTTACAACAAACACCATTAAAGCACAATTTGTGCACTTTGAACATGCAGTCCTTGCTGTTTTATTTTCAATTTACAAGTTCCAATTCGGGTCCACCCACATGGGTTTAAATCTGCTTTGATATCAATTATTGTACTAGGGTCTCTTTAAATCCAATGCAGTGTGCTTTCAGCCCACAGTTTCCAGTTTCCAGAGTTTTAGGCTTTTCAAAAAAATGACAGCATGCTTATTAAAGACAAACACCATGTTCTATATACTAGTAAAGAAGCTCCTATTCTAGTGAAGCAGGATATCGCACATTGCCTACTCTTATTCACTAACTAGTAAGTACGTCAAACCAGATGCTTGCTCAAGGCAGACGTCAAGTCTTATAAACATGGAACTTTGAAGTCACAAATGTTGGATAATGCTCACGGGCTTGCATCCCAAATAGGGAAAAACCAAAATTTATCTAAATAAGTATCCACATCCCTTTGTTATCTCCACAAACAAATTAATATATAAATGGTTTATATAATTCTAATCATGCAATAGGTAACTAAATAAAATTTAGGTTAGAAAAGTGGCCAAAAAGTTTCTCTTGATTAGAATTCCTAGCTAAAAATTTTAATTTCTTATCTATAGGTATAATAATAAGTATCACAAAGAAAGTATCACAACCGTCACATACTAAAATAAATTTTAAAAAATTCAAGCAAAAATATTCAATAATTCTACAAACACAATTTACACTGCAGTAGACATCCAAAGCTGTAGACATCCAAATAGAATTAACATAATACGTTCACACATTTATCAATTTAAATTCCAATTTTGATTTAATTTCAAATATTACCAATTGTAATAGCAAAACAAATGCAATAACTGACCTTATCATCAAGTGTAACCTTCAGCTGCAAGTTCCTGCTCTTCTGCTTCATCTTATACAACCTCCGTCCCAAGATAACCAATCCCATAACAGCCGCTGCCATGGAGAATGACCAAACAGGATTAACCTTCAAAACACAATATTTCAAGACCTCGAAAGGAACCTTCCACCATGCCACCCCTTTCCTCTCCCCATCACCAGCTGATTTCTCTCCAGCTCTGCTTTCTTCAATAGCAACATTTGAATTCTCTTCCATCGAGCCATTTCCACCCTCAAATTCAACACAAGCCTCAGATTCATCTTGCTTATCCACATGATCTCCAAAACTCACCTCACTCTCCTTCCCAACACCCTCAAAGCTCATTGAAACCAAACCATCACCACCAGAATCAGACCAGAACCTGCTTCCCAAATCCTTATTTTGGTCTTGAACTACTCCAATTCCTTCGAAATCCACTTGGCCTTTCGTACTTTCATCAAAACCCAATTCATTTCTCAGATCAAAATCACCAAATTTCATCAAATTATCAGCACCAATCCCCCTTTCTCCAATTCCTTCAAAACCCACTCCGTTTTTCAAATTTTCAACAAAACCCAATTCGTTTCTCCCATCAAAAGCACCATATTTACGCTCATCAGACCGATCACTTCCCGAATCAGACCAAAACCCACCCGAATTCTTTCTCTGGTACTGAGTCTCGGACCCAGGATCAATCCAACTCGGATTATCAGACTCAACAGAACCCTCTTCACTCACAACAAGACTAGTCTTAACATGCCTTTTTTCATTATCAATTGAAAAGTAATCAGCCCTAATCATACCTTCAGAGTAATCCCCCTCAATTTCCTCAAAACTCCTCTGACTCTCAACTGGGTTCTCTGAGTTAACGACGTCCGAGTCCGTGTTTTGAAGGAGCTCCCACTCTTGGAAGAGCTCACCTCCGGCCCCTGCTGCTGCTGCAACCGCTACTGGCGATGACGACGAAGATGACGAATCTCCTTCCATGTTTTCTTTTGATTTAAAAACAGTGATGAAATTCACAAACCCTAAATCTAACCCTAACAAAGGAAAAAGAAAAAGAAAAAAGCCAAAAGTGATCGTGATGATGAATGAAAGAGTGAGAGCGAGCGAGATAGGAAAGTTTAACACTTCTGGTGGCAGCTCATGTACATGGAATTTCGATGACCTCATGCAATCTCAAACCGTCCAATCAAACGGATAAGGAATAAACGGCGGATGATGAGATTAGTTTTAAGGGCTTTCAGAGATTAGATGGTTATAACAAAATAACGTTTTAATCCTCAATTTGTCCTAAATCGCAAACGAGGACATATATTGTAAGCATTGTCATAAAACAATCCATTTTATCAATGTAGATTTGTTTAAAAAATTATTTAAACAAATGTAGCAATGATAATGTCTAATTAATGTATAACATCGACTCCAATTATGAGACATTATAATTTATAAAATTATATCAAATGTGTAGTTGATCATCATTATATGATAGTTCACGCGCGATATTGCTTGTTAAATTGTTATTTAATCAAATAAATAATTTAATTGTTATATTATATTTTATCTAGTTTACGATGGTTGTAATCAAGAAAAGTCTAAATAACTATTATGATTTTTAAACAAAAATCAAGTGTTGGTGAAGGTAAAACTAACATTTATTCATTTCAAAAATATCTAAGACTATCCCAATTTAAATTTTAAAATACATCCCCATATCATAAATCATATATTGATATAGAGTTAAGGTTAAATTAAATTCGAAAATATCATATTGTCATTGATAAAAGAAATGAGTCAAAATATATCACATTACAAACTTAGTGTCCTTCATAACATATTTATAAAATTTAATTGGTTTTATACAATTCGAGCATACTCGGAGGTCTAAATGGATATTTCCCTATGTCTTACACAATCTTTGTTTCTGGCCAATGATGTTGTGACGCATGATAAATGAGTGAGGTGAGAAGTACAGGAACATTACTGGTAAAGGATGAGGTATCCTTTTCTTGTCAGTGAGAGAATTAAGAAGAAAAGAAGAGGACAACTGTCAAAACGGCTGCAATTTAAAGTATTAAAAATTTCAACCATTTTGTTTGAAAAATTAGTTAGGGACTGTCGGGAATTGCAGTAATAAAAAGAAGCCGCGACAATTTTTTTTTTCCTTTTTTAGATTAAAATGTGAATTTAATATTTTTTAAAAAATTGATATCCGTCAAAATTTTATGATATCAAAAAATTTGGATCAAATACTGTGTTAAGTTTATTTTTTCTAATTTTCTATTAAGTTGGTCCTTAAAACAATGTACATACCGTTGAAATATAGTCAATATTAAATAAAAATATGTGACATATATTTTCCTCACGAATATTCAATATTAAAAAGACCATAGAAAAAACTTTGAAAGTAAAATTTGTCATAAACGTCTTGTTGGTATTCTCTTTTAAATATTCCCAACATTCATTTGAAAAAGAAAAATGTGGGAACAAAAGCCAAGAGCCATGAGAAGTGACAAAGAGATTCTTGTTTCTTACTTAAGATGTAAGTTGTGTTGATGACTTGATGGCATAAGAATAGAATGAGGAAAATTATGGGTATAATTTTCGCTTCGAAACTGGGATAGTTATGGAATTTAGTTGAACTTTTAATGAAAATAGAAAAGTGTGATGACTTTCCATGGAGTTAGGCATGAATAAAGCTTTATTGTAATTAAAATTTTGTGAGCGGTATTTGAATTCAGACTTCTTTTACCATCCATGGAAATTTTATTAAATAAATTAATTTGGACCCAACATAAAACTTTAACCGACTATTGCGAGAGAGAGTATCATAATATTATAAAAAATAGTAGATAAAATTCATCCATTTCATTAGTACATTTGACTCTATTGTCCCACTAATTATTTTTGTACTGAAAAGTCAGAGGGAAACCTAAAAATCCGATTGTTTTAATCCAGTGTACTGGATGCAAGTCAAAACCAAAGTCCATATATATTATTGTTGTTGTTGTGGGCTGGACTCTAAAAACCGCTGAATTTGGAAGACTGAAATTATTTTTAGGTATAAGTGTTTGTGTCAATAGTAGGTAAATGATAACAAAAAGTCCAAATCCGGAGGCTCTACAGTCTACACCAAACCTTAATTAAGTTAGCCAAAATCCAATTGCAGTTTGTTTATTCTAATTTGAGCATCCCATTTCAACTTTTTTTCTCATAAAGAAATCTTTTTTCTACTAAAAAAGTCCAAACAAAGACGATTCATAGAAGGCTGCATTTCTTGCAAGCAAACGTAGAGGCATCGTGAATTTGATAAAATTTTGTACCGATCTTTTCAAAATATGCGATTGATAATTATTGACCAAAATATATATATATATAAATGATGCTATACACGTGACAAAAATTTATAAAAAAAAATAAGCACATAGTTTTACTGGCCTTGACTAGATCCAAATCATAATTAAAGACCGTCAAATTTACATACATCATTTACGAGTCTCTAATGACCATTTCCTCTCTTCTTCAAAATTTCGAGAGAACGCATAAAACATCATTGAACGCCCTTAATTTACATGAAACATCATTTAGGAGTCTCTAATGAACATTTCCCCTTCTTCAGAATTTTCCGAAGAATATGCGTAAAAATAGTCATCCAAGAGTAATAAGGTCATCAAAGGCATTCAACGATGTTTTATGATGACTTTTTTAACTGCTGTAAAAATTTAAGTAAACAAAATTGTCCATACATAAAGGACTTCATAAAATCAAGGACAACACTTATTTCAATTCGAATTCTTCAATTAAAATTCTCAAATCTATAATATCAGACAATTTCTACAGGGAAAAAGGTGGGGGGGGGGGGGGGGGGGGGAGACAAGCAACAAATCATCTTCAATTCAATTTTTTACACGTTCGTTATCAGTACGTCGAGAAGCAGATATCAGATATGCCTATGCAGCTAATAACATGCAAATTAATTGATGTACCGAGCGTTGTATAACGTAGCAGAATGGCTTAAGGTTGTGCTTCAACTAAATATTATGTTCATTGGTTCAATCGTCTTTGAATTTCCTCAACAAAGTTACTTCTGGAAATAACCTCCTCTTGAGTGGTGTCAATGTTCTTTAATTTTACGATTCCTTCATTCAGCTCGCGCTCACCCACAATTACCATCCAAGGGATTTTCGACTCCCTGGCACGATCAATAAGCTTCATTACTTTCTTATGGACCATGTATTCTGCTTTCACCTTCGCATTCCACAGCTCGCTGACCAGTTCAGCAGCTAAAGGAAGTTTATCTCCGAGCAAGCCCACAAGTACTTGCGTCTCGGTGGCTCGAATTACCTGCCAACAAAAAATAGAAAAACAATTAGTACACTGAGTAGATGGAAGAAACAAGTCTGACGCAATTTCTTTAACTTCTTCCTAATGAACCAAATATGATTTTCCCCCCCTCTTTTCTTGAGAGAGATGCAACTACGTAACATCTAAACGTTGTACATGCAAAGGCACAATGCATCAAGGAGTTTTTGGACGGGTACTTCAAACAAAAAAAGGTAAACAAGGAAAAAGCTTAAAGAAAAGGGGAATAAGCAATAAAGAGAGTAAAAAAGAGGTAAACAAATTTCCATTCCTTAAATCCTCGAGGAAAATGAAACTCGAAATGATTAATGGTAATATTTTAGCCACAATTTGGAGCTCAAACCACCCTGCACCCTATGTACACAGCTATACAATGCCAGAAACTAGGCAATGTTGGTTTTCCAAGGATTTGTTTGGTAAAAATAACAATATCTTTGTATCTATGGCTTCTACTATACAAATCGATAAAATAAAAAGTCATTAATAGATAACATAGTGATATTATTATGTAAAACAAATATACAGATAGTTATAAAGATGCACTTGAATGTTGTTAATACCTGGTTCCTTTCTTTTTGAATCTGCTCCATTATAGTAAAGACTCGCTCAATTCCAAGACTGACACCAACTGCAGGAACCTGCTTTGTACCAAACATTCCGATAAGGTTGTCATAACGTCCACCAGCTGCAATTGAACCAACCTGATTGCATAAACAGATTAGTCACATTATCATAAAAATAAATTGGAAAAAATGCAAGGTGAACAGATTTCATCGTACTAATAACAAACGACAGCCTGAGAGAACAACTTAATGCACATAAGCAGTAATACAAGCTTATAAATTCCTTTTAAATAATAATGATAATGATAAAAAAAAGGGTAAATATCTTAATGTGAATCATAAACAGTGATCAATACACCAAGGTTTTTTGGCTTAAACCCAATAAACAACCAAAGATATAAGAAAAAAGATGTTCCCAAGGTAAGCAAATTTGACATCTTCTCAGGGAAAATATTTATCTCTTCCCCCAATTTATTTATTTATTTTTACTTTTTCTGCATATGGCTTCCAAATTCACAGGAATTTCTCTAACTAGTTCATTGTTATCCCAAGAATTTTTGTTTAACATCCGTTTACCACTTAGATCTTGTTTGGAATTGAGGTGCTCTACTGTAAAAAAAAAAACTGTCACTATGAAACAAAACTTAATAATATACAGTAAATATAAATTTTCAATAATAATTTTGAAAAAATTATTAAAGATATAATAGATTTTCTATTACACAAGTGAAAAATCATATTAACATAACTTCCAATCTATGGTAGCTAGTGTTTACCAAATACTTTAGTGCTGCAGCTTGAAACCTCAATCCCAAACGCACCCTTACTCCTAATAAATATAAGATTAGTACCCGACAACTCAACAACCTGCACTCTCATGCAACCAAATTCCACACTCAACCCACTTATTCTACCATCACTTCATAAAGCGCACATACAAACATAGTAACAGGTTTTTCCCAATGGGGAGACAACCAAATAATAGCATGTTGTTTAATAAGTTTTATTTTGACATAAAACTTTGATATTTACCCTAAGAAAATTTAGAGAAAATAAATAAATCAACAAAAAATTGCTTCAATTTATGTCATTGGTATTTCTGAGAAAAATACAACTCCAGCTTTTCATTCAAAGTTATATTTGATTGGCATATTTATTCCAGTAAGAACAGCTTTGATAGGTTACAATGCAAAGCCTAAATGGTCCATAAGCATAACTATGGATAATCAACCTAGAATTGGTGCATCAAATGTCAAAATAACAATATGATTATAAAGGCACATTGATTCATATATACCTAATGCCTCTCTTTCAAGAAAACTTGACGAGGACAGGTAAATCCAAAAGCATAATGAAAAATTACCTGTGTGGCCCCTTTGAAAACGGCTTCAAATATGACACCAGTGTAATAGTCAAGACCTCTTGCAAGACTCAAATCAAAAACCACTGTATCAATGCACTTTGACTTTTCTAGAGCTTGAAACAAAATTTCAAGGTCATCCAATGCAAGTTTAGCTGAACTGTTTTCTAAGAACAGGCTGCCCTCCTGTCTAAGTTTTGACAATAACACCAAAGGAGATCCCCTCTCTTTCACAAAGGTTCCAATTCTATCAGCTGTCTCAACAGATAAGCCCTTCTCCTCAACCTAGGCAAACATTGATATTTAAAATATCATTAACCATGCAAAATCATCATTTGATGACCTAATAAAAGATAGAAAGATCCAATGTTCAACAATTAGAATCTAACAAGAATACAAATGCAAGAAAAAGAGGCAAGATATAATAAGTAGAAAAGAAAGGGGAAAATTCAACAAAGTGATCTTCACACATAAGTTATAACCAAAACTGCTATATATTAATTTGAAAAATACTAAAAGAATATGGCCGCCTTCTCGCAGAATATTTTACGGCTGCTAGACTCACTTCCAGCCTCCATATAACACAGGCAAGTGCATTCATCAATTGGTTAGACAATAATGCTCACTTCTTTCTTCATGTTATTTTAGTTTTTGAACAATATTAAAATTACCATTTATCAACCAACAAAAACATCGAAGGCTACCAACAGGAACCAAAGAACATAGTGCAATAGTATGAATGCATATTTACTTACCATTTCTTTTTTAATCTGCTCAAAAGATTGCTTGTCTAGCTTGTCAATACTTGAACATATAGTTCTGAATTTTTCAGAAGGCACCCCACATATTTCCAACATGCCATCCAGTAACAGCCGATGATTCAATTTTATCTGTGAAATACATCACAAAATAAAAGGTGAGACCATTTTCAAGAAGTTTCAGAATACTGAATGCCAATGACTGTTGAATTAACTGGGTTAACAGCTACCGTGATAGGTTTCTAATTGAATCCCAAATTCATTGACCTTAAAATTGCAGAAAAAAAAATGTGCGTGTTTCAATGGCCTTAAACATAATTCCACGTCTGTTTAAATCCAAACAAATCCATAGTATGAAATTTTTAGATACAGATAACATATCTAGTTGGGCTTTTACAGATACAAATCAGATATCCAAGTCCAGTAAACACGTATACTGTATTCACATATCAACTTCAAATTTCTTAGAAGCCAGGAGAAAACATCATAAAACCAATTGCATATGAACACAGCTGGAACACAGTTTGTAAGATTTACCTCATAATCTCCAATATCTAGTTCATTGAGCAGTTCTGTCAAAATTTTTACTACCTCAAAGTCTGGACCCATGCGTTCATATTGGCCAGCAATATCAAAGTCACATTGATAGAATTCTCGGTATCTTCCTTTAGAAGGATTATCCCTCCTATACACCTTAGCTATTTGGTGCCTTTTAAATGATGTAAGGCCATTCATAGCCACATACCGAGCAAATGGAACAGTTAAGTCATATCGTAGAGAACAAAGCTCTCCGCCCTGTAATAAGTTACCAAAAGAAGAGTTATATTCTGCCAAAAATAGATAAGTATAATATATTCTTTTACATCCAAATGAACAAAATAAAATCAATGAAATACTTATCAATCCCCAAAAGCCCCAACTAATCCTCAGCAAATAATGGATTAATAAAATCATGAAATACATATATAAGGTCATTTGGATGCTGACTCAGGATCAAGAGAAACCTAATATAAGATTAGTCTAAAGAAAGTATCACTTAAATGTTTACAAGCAGTAAGAGGTTTCAAAATTAATGACCATACTGGTAAAACTGAAATTAAAGTGAAGGAAATTGTAAATCAATTCTTTCCATACTCAAAACCTTAAGCAACTTTGGGCGTGAAACCGGAGTGCAAAATGTATAACTGAGATACAAAGCTACATCATCAACTGGCATTCAGTTGTCCCAGCAATCACACTTTTCATTTACATATTAAGGGCTTAAAAGTCAGCCAGCCATAATATATTCTAAAGATGACATTTTCAGCAGCTCGAAGATACCCACATAATTGATGCATCGTGTTTAATTCTTTCCTAGCAAAAAGGACATAAATGAAGAAATGCAAAACACTGTTTGTTTCTCTCAGCAAATCAGACATCTACAATCAACAAGCCTAGTTATAATTAGGACATATGTTTTACATGCTTTTGAGGAAACTAGGAGTAAGTTAACAGCATAAGTCCAACTAATTCCATTGTAGTATGAAGTTACAATTACATGTGCAGTGAATCACAATAGTCTCCAACAAAATGGGGGGGGGGGGGGGGGGGGGAAGAAAGAGAGAGAGATCTTGAGCATAAACATGCAAAAAGCAGCAATTGGCAACAAGCAGTTACATGCTAGAAACAGACTTCGCTTTAAATCCAAAATCCATATATATACTTAAATAAGCTTTAAATGATGCACATTTATATATGTGGAAATGGAACTGAAACCAACCCTCATTTGTTCTCTTCTACAAAAGGTGTCAAAGAAGTATCAAGACATGGTAGAAACTATAAACAGATGATAACAAATAAGGACAAATTCCCCCCAAAAAACCACAAAAACAAAAACAAAAGTAATAAATAGGAAGAAACATGGACTGAGTTGACGCAACTAGTGATAATGAATTTACCTGGTCAGCGAGATCATAAATCAACTTTGAGTCTTCTCCATATTTTCCCATTAAGGTCTCTCTCATTTCAAATACAGGAGTATCTAGGGCCATGGCACCATGCCTCTTGAAAACCTCAGTTATAATTGAGAATGCTTTTTCTCTTACTGCCATTTGTTCTTTTGCAAAATCACGAGTACCCTGAAATCCACAATAATTCACACAATTTAAGAATGCTACATATTTCACTCAAGCCAAAGAAAGGATGGCCACAGATGGTCAAAAAGAATTATATAGATGAATTAATCTGAATTCTCCACTAGTATGGAGAAATCTAAATGACCAGACATTACACAGATAGGCCGTACCATTCTATCACCCAAAAGAGTGCATACGTATGAAAGATAATCCTTTTTTACATTGGTGATGTCAAATAAAATTTAACATTCAATAGGAAAAGTAGCTTCCTTTTAAAAACAAATGAAAATCTAATGTTCCCCAAAATGATTATTAATGTCAAATCCCACTTAGCATACATTGCATAATTTAAATACCAAATAGTGTTATTACATGTAAACATGTAATATAACTCAATAGTAGAAATGAACTAAATCTCAATAAAATTCTCAAAGGTCAAATCCAAGACCTCCCACTTGCAATGCAACAACTAAACCAAAGGCCTTTTATGTAATTAATAACACAACAAATGTCTGCAGAGGTATGCAGAATCCAATATTAAATGATTTTTCCAAAGTATCATGATATATTTACTGACCTTACTTTAGCAGTGGTCTAGCATCATGCATGTGAATGTAAATCTTTTTTTTTTTGGTTGAATTTGATCAACATCACAACTTTGGGTCACAATTCATGTTTGTCTATAATTTTTTCAATTAAGAATAGTCATCATAAGCTATGAAATGACTATATTATTAACTCTTACACTAAAAGGTAATAGCCTCCATGCATTCTCTAGCCTTGCATGATTACACACATGATCCCACTATAATGCTAAAATATGTACAGTATACACAATACTTTTACTCAATCTTTTCGAAATGAACCAAAATAACAAAATTAAAGTACACATCATTACCTTAGGCAGCTTAGGAAGCCTTCTACTTTCATTACTCTCCACAATCTCTCTGATTTTCGTCAACAAACCATCAAAATCTGGGTCTCTTGGATCAAAAAATGAAAAAAGATCCTCACTCCATTTTTCCAATATCCCCAAGCTATTACTCTGTAGCCGATCCTTAATCAACTGCACTATGACCCCGGTCCCCTTCCCCAAAACCGCCTTCTTCTTTTTCTTCTCACTCTTCTTATCCACCACCACATCCCCTCCATTCACCTTCTCACCCAACAATTCCCCACCTTCAAGGGCAACAAACGCAAGCACTGCCTCCCAAGTGACAATCTTCCACACCATCCCCAACAAAACATTTGCTTCGTGCAAAAATTTCACATAATCCTCTTCAAAATTCGCATCCAAAACCAACTTGTACGTCTTTCTCAAATTTTCACCACTTGAGCAATCCTTCTCAAACAAGCTCCTCAAACCATCGCTATTAATTGAATTCAAGTTCATTTTCGCACGACACAAACTACCCTCACCCAAGTTATGAATTGCCGCGGCCAATGCTAGCACATTCGCCCCCACAGCCTTGGCAGTCCCACTTATCCCAACCTTCACACTCGAATTCAACTCAACTCTTGTACTCGAATGCACTGATTTCACAACCTCTCTTAATTTCCCATTTACTTTTGGAATTTCCAAAATATCTTCACTCTTCATTTTCCCCACTAACTTAGACCCATTAAGCAACACCTTCAAATCACCAGCAACCCCAATCTCCTCCTTAGCAGTAAACCCGTCACCAGAATCTATCGAATTGAAGGCCGCCACGTCAGCTCCAGAAGCTTCACACGACAACGCAGCCACAGCATCAATAATCGTCGACAAAGCCGATGACTTGTGATCCAAAACGGCACAAATTCCAGACAAAACAGATGGTAAACTCAATTTCTCTAAAACGACGCGTTCATCTTCAGTCACATCTACTGATTCAAATTGTAGGGTTTTGGTTTGGGAATTAAGAGTTTCTGAAATGAGAATGGGAAACGCCGTACGGATGGAGGAACCAAGGAGGAGCTTGTTCAGGAGGACGGTTAGAAAAGCGCGGGATTCTTCAAGAGTTAGGGTTTTGGCAATAGGGATTTGGAATTTTGTGACAGGTGGAGCATTCTGATTGGGTAATGTGGAAGAGAGTCTATCAAGAGCCGATGAGTCGACGCGTACCTGAGCGAGGCCATTGGAAATGGCGTAGACGGAGGAGGAATTGAGGGATGAGCCTTTGCCGCCAACCGTTATGACGGCGACTGAACCCCTCTCCGCCATTGTTGAAGCTTTCGGAGAGAGAAAGAGAAAGAGAGAGAGAGAGAGAGAGACACGGAGTGAGAGAGCGTTAGTGTTTGCGTACTAGTGCCGCGCAGTAGGGCTTTGTCGTTTTGGCAGTGCGTACGTTGCCGTTTCGTTTTTAGCATTAGGGTTTAATAGTTTGGGCTTTGGAGTAGAGGAATTAATCCAATGTTTCACAAACATACAAGTAATGACATAGTTACTAATTCTTTTCACATGGATCCCTTCTATCTAATACTATAAAACATGCATTAATATTTAATAAAATAAATGATTTAGTTGTTATAAGTTATCCCTATAATATATATATATATATACACACACACATATATATATATATACATACACACACACACACACACACATATATATATATATATATGTGTGTGTGTGTGTAAATTATCATTTTACTCTAAGAGAATAGTTGAGTAGTTTTCAAGCAGTTTTATTTGATTGATCACTCGTATTTAAATCTTAAGAAAGAGAAGAGATTAAAAAATGAATTAAATCTTTGATCATCTCTTACCCTTCATTAAAAAAGTAAACAAATGAAAAAATAAATACATAAATTATCACTTTGACTTCCGTATGAACATCAAAATATGTAATATAGGAATAATTTCTAATTAGATATCCCTAATTATAATAAAGTGAAGATCTTGTAATTGAATAATTTTCTATACAGGCTTCATTATATATATAATGATATTTTCAATCACTATAAGATCAAAATGCAGGTTTCATTATTTTCAAAATTATCCCTAATCTTGATCTAATGGGTAAGAAGCAAAATCTCATTTTAACAATATTTTCATTGTAGACAACCTGACACAAAAAGAAATTTAATTTGAATACCTGGGCTTGCTAAAAACATGAAGCTCAAGTTTTCTTGTTTGTCATCAATCTTAGATAATAAATGAGTTCAATGGAAGATTAACTTGGAAATAGTAGCACAGTATACAATATACACCGTCTTAAACTCCTAATTGCATGATATTTAGTGAAGTTCTATAACTAAATAACAATGACAGTGATAATTATGTACCAAAATAAATAAATAAATAAAAGTAACATCAGACAAAGATGGAGGATCACAACTCTAACCTAATCATAAGCAAAAACTTGAAGACAAACACACCAAAGAAAACCTCAAACAGGGCAATTTCAAGTTGATATATAATGCTTAGCTAAGATAATACACTATAAGTACAAATTCAACACAGGGTACTGCAATCAATTTTATCATCAAAGGAGGCTCAAGTATCAACAATTCCTCCTAATCCCTTTTTGTTACCGCTGCATGATGCAGCTAATGCACTGCAGCAAGAACCATTGATGCAAGCGTGAACCGATAGTCATCCTCAAAGAGGAATTAAAGATAATCTGCCGAACTTGAGAGTAATAAACAGTGATTTCTTTTAATCTTCTTTTTTTTTTTCTTTTTATCCCCCTTTTTTGCCCTTTTAAGCTTAGTGATTTTGCATTGGTGATTATTGTTTATCACATCATTATCCTCGTTAAGCTCAGTGTTTTTGCATGATTATCGTTTCTCACACCATTTGCCTTCAAATTAGTTAAACGACATCGCTTCAAATAATTTTAACTGGAGTTTGCAATATAAGTGCTTTGTTGTGGTGAAGTAATATGTATTGTAAGTTTTTTAAATATTCAATTATTTATCCACTCGTGGAAAATTATCAATTTGTCATTTACCATCAAATCCAACAACTTTTGTCTTGTAATCATAAGAATAATCTTTGCATATATTATCTTAGCAAATCTAAAATAAATGTTATATTTAGTGTGTGCCGTTGCGCACTAAATCAACTGGCCTATTCTTATATATATATATATATATATAATATTTTATTACAAATATATATGTACATCCGAATAAATTTATTAAAAAATATTTTAAAATACCCAAAAAAAAAACTCTACTGCCATATGGATATGGCTATATAAATGGAAGAAATATAATTCGTAATTGAAGGTTGAAAACATTGATACTCATGAAACATCACTTATTCAATTAGTTAATATTATGATAAGTTGTCAAAAGAGGCAACCCCACAGTCACGCGGTCTGTAGAGAATATATGCAAATAGCATGGCTGCTGCTCTCGTCCATTTATTTTTAGTGAATAAAATGTCCATTTTCTTCATATTCATGGAGAAGAATTAGGAAAATGTAAGGTATAGTTAATGGGGATGGAATCCTAACTCAACATGCGAGAATATACCATTTAATGAGTATAATCGAATTCCATCAATGAGATTCACAAAATAATCATTATCATTTTAAGAAACTGGTAGTATGTGCTTTCCATACTTTGTAGTTTAATTAATGGTCCATTTAGCTCAGTGTCGCGAGTAAAAGTTGGAGAGAACGATCAGTTGTTTGATTCGACATTTTATCTAATTCCTCGACTATTAAAAGAAACTTTATTCATATATGCATTTAGAGTTACATCCCCCGTAATCCGTCCATTGATTAAGTGTGTATTTGGGGTAATTACACTGCCGAACCCACCCTAATGTCACGGGCTGCTCAAGTCTCCCGCAATCGGAGGGTAACTCCGCGCTCGTGGGCCCGCTAAGCACTCAAGGTGGGTACACTTAGAAGTGGGGGTTAACTCAGAAATGGATCACCAAGACAACTACACTAGTCGGGGTGCGCTTAGTAAATCACCCACCAAGGCCCATAGTCTAGAACTCTCCACATATTGCACAATCACTAGAACTTTCTAGGACTCACCACTTGGGTCCCTAAACATTTTGCCACTTGTAATAGAATTCTCTAGAATTAGGCATTCCACCCCCTATAAATAGAGGTGAGCACCCATCATTCTCACCACCACCAACCCACCCACACAACACTCCTAGCACACTAGCTCTCAAGCTCTCTTGTACAAACACTCTTGTCATAATTCAAAGTGTATAATACAATTATCTTTGGCCATCTCACTCTTGCTTCCCTTAACATTTTCTCCAAGTGTGTGTACTTGACTTGTTTAGGGAGTAACAAAGGCTTAATTGGCGACTCACACGCTAAGGTCGCTTGAGTGCCGCACGGGATATTACTGCGCAAAACTATTACTGGACAAGTGTTAAAGGACACGTTATTCAAGTGGGTAAATTTCAATTTATTTCTTGAATATAATGATAATCTTCAATTTATCCTTTTATGAAAACTTTAATTTACTCTTATTTTCATTTAGAACATGATGGTATATAAGGGCACAATAATAATTTTTTTTTTAATTTTGTTAATAATGAACGGAGATAAATTGATATTTTCACACTTTTAAGGAATAATCTAAACACTACTAATTTAAGTAGGAATAAATTGTCTATAAAAAAAAGTACGAATAAATTGAAGTTTACCCTATTAACTTTAAAAAGCCCAATTTATATAAATCAACTTTATATTGAGACAAAGTAATCAATAATCAACATTTATATTAAAACAAAGTAATCAATAGTATTTACTTTTTTAACCTTTTTGGATTACTGCAATGAACCGCTACGAGTGTACTCGGCATGTATTAATTTTTCATTAGGATTAACAATTTCAAAATTTTTTTTCAATCGTGGAGCTCTTAGATATCGGTGGGATTTTGACAAAATAATTTCTTTTGCAGCGTAGTCATGTTGAAACCTGAAAATGAACTCAAAACTTAGTGGCCGACATGACATTCACCCTGGAAATATAAAAGACATGTCCTATTCAAGCTTTTTGCAGAAGATGACATGAGGCAACTGTCATCTAGAGCAACTTAAGTGACAAAAAAGAACCAAATCAGATCAAAACGGAAGCTTTTAGAGTCGTTTTTGAAATGCAATTGAGTAGGCACACGTTTGGCACGTGTGGGAGTTTGTTGGAGGCTGTTATTTTGAGCGGGAACTATCACGAGAACATGCTGATCTTCCCAAACTGCCCTTCTAAGGTTGATTAACAGCCTACAATCTCAGATGTCGTCGAGGAGAGAGAGGGTTGTACCGAGAGAGAGAGAAGTGTTAGCTTCTTGAATTCTCTTTTGCTGCGTTTACTTATTAGTAATTAGAATGTGTTGCAATCGGAATGGGGATTGAGAATTAGAATAAATTGTTTACTTAAACAATAGGAATTAAAATCTGAATGAGCTGAATTATTTTAAATTACTAAAATACTCTTAATTAATTATAATAATAATATTATTATTATTGTTATTGTTGTTAATGTATTAATTAATTATATTACTTTTTTATCATAATAATAATATTGTTAATAGTAATTATTATTAATGATTATTGTTAATATATTAATTAATTGTATTCATATGTTCTTAGACTATTAATTAATTATAATTTATCATTAATAATAATAATCAAAATAAAATATCATCATTAACAAACTAATAATCCATTTAAAAATAATAATAATAATAATCAAATGACATCATCAGTTAAATAATCCATTTCCAAAAAAAAAAATCCTCAAATTAATCCATTTCCCAAATAATCATCCTCAACAAAATAATCAATTTTCCAAAAAAAAAATTAACAGCAATAATCAAAATTGGAATCCTCATCATCACAACAACAAATCATCATCGTTAGCAGCAGCAACATCATCAGAGCAGAATCGTGGCCATCAGAGACAAATCGAAGATGAAATGAGATGGAGAGGAAACTGAAATGGTGACGAAATCGACACGGCCCAATAGAGACATAACCGGCAACTAGCTGCTGCCCACAACGGAGACGAACCGCAACGACAAAGATGTTGGATGAGTTTGGCTGCGACGGTGATGGAAGCTACTTCGATGGCGTTTGATTGGGAGGCTCGTGCAAGAGAGAGAGTTTAGGTTTTTAGGGATTTTTTTAATTTTTTGCTATTTATACTTTTATCTTAAGTGAGGGTATTTTCGAAATAATAAAAAATTTATAGGGGTTGAATGGAAAATGTCGGGAATGAGAGTCTGATTCCCAAGTCCCCCTTAGGATCAAGTTCTCATTCTTGATTCCTAAATTATTGTGGAGCCCACAAAAATAATTCTCATTCCCCGCTTATTTTACCAAGTAAATGTAAGAATCATTCCAATTCCACATTCTCATTCTTGAATCCAGCAAGTAAACGCAGCCTTAGACTTACTCTGTAACTGTGTAACATTTTTTCTTTGATTAGTGAAAGCATTAGGCTTGATTTTTCCGTGGATATGGGCACCTCTTGTATCGAACCACTAAACTGCTTTATGTCTTTGGTTCGGCTTTTTCTCTGATTTCTTGTTGTTCTTGATTCAATTTCTTTGTTCTTTTGTTTTGACTGATTCTTGGGTGCTTAGCTTGTTTCTTTGGGTGATTAGAATCCATTGTATTAGGCTTTCAATTTCAACAAATTGTCTACACTATACACGGCACAGCGTCATCGAGAGCTTAGGGATAACAACCAATGAGATCATATCCTTTCAACTTCAATATCTCAATCTCTCTGATTCTCTTTTTTTTCCCTTGCAGACATATAAAAAGCAGAAAGCAAGAACATGCAAGTAAAATCCATCGTAGCTGTAATAGAGTTCAGAAAATGCGACGTAATCACTCATTTCGAATTTATATGCCATTTAATTGCGGAGATGAGAGAGCTTATTGCATGATTTATTGAGTCAAAATATGGGGAAAAAAAGATTAAGGAATTAAGAGAAAAATTTAAAATTTAATCACTGGTCCACTCCATTTGTAAACCCTAGGGCTAGTATAGCTATTGCTTAAAATTAATTAATGCTATTATTGCTGATAAATTACACGATTTATTGAGAGAAAAATATGGGAAAATAGATTAAGGAATAAAGAGAAATTACTTAATTAATTAAAATAATTGTTGTAAAAAATGTATTCTTTTTTTTTAAATAAATAAATTTCTTCTAATTAAAATGATTATACTTAAAACCTCACGACATTTTCAAAAAATTCATTAAAGATCTCAAAAACGAAAAAAAAAATGGAGAACAAGAAGTAAAGGCTCATACTTTTGGTTTAGTTATAAGTCAAATCAGGTCCTAAAATCAATCAGCTGCGTATTTTGAATTCTCGTGAAAGGATAACTTGTTTCTAAATTCCTATTAACCAAGTCTAACTTAAGGGAAATGGTACAACCACTTTGAAGCTAATTGATTTTTCTACAAGTTACAAACATAAATAATAACCCATGCTCAATAATTTCAGTAAAGAAATCTAATAACCCTAATAATCACTATCACGTTCGAGAAATTGTTTGACCAAAAAGCTTATCTTTTGATTAAAAATGTTTAAAATTAAATTGGTTGTTTAGATAGTACCAAGGAAGGCAAAAGTTTGAACAATCATCAAATGTTTTTAAACCAAGGGAAATGATACTTGGCTGGAACAATAACGTAGGGGTGAAGGAAATGTCGGGGCTCTTTTAAGTTTTAACCAACGAATGGTGGTTTTATTGACAATAAAAATTATTACAAGGAGTTAATTGCAATATTTCAATCAGAAGACAAAAAGGACGCAATCTCATCAACAATGCAAACACCCTTAGCTCTCTTGTCGATTGCCACGTACTCTTGTCCCTCGTACTCAGTGTACTCGTTCGTCCCAACTTTCCCTTTCTTTTCCCACAACCCCTCCCCGAAACTCCTATTTGCAAAATACCCCTCCGCCTCCACGGCAGCTACCGAAACGGCACCGTTTCCGTCATTTCCTTCGCGTCCGCCCTCAACAAGCCGAATGGGGAGCCTCTCGTAGTGACCGAACCGGGTGCCCTCCAACTCGTCCAAACGAGCGAGTCCCTGAGTCGACACGGAGTACAACTCGCCCTTGACTCGGTTGCCTGACCCTGGGAGGTTGATGAGATAAGGGATGTTGTAGGGCCCGCAGACGAGTGGGTACGATTCGTGGGTGCAGTATGGACCCAGAAAAACGGCGGCGTTTTGATCCATCAGCTGTTGCATTAGATAGTGATTGGGGAATCCTCTTTTCAGCGTGCCATACGAGAAGATTAAGTGGGTTTGTTGTTTCGATTCATTGCTGTTAATATTATCATCACTCATGGTCAGCGATGATAACCCGCAGATGGAGACGGGGATTAGCAAAAACAAAATGTTGTTGACTCTTGGACCTAAGCTAAGGCAATGGTAAATGCCACAAATAATTTGGCTAATGAACACTGAATTTCACTGGCCCAATCAGAGATTTAAATTGGGCCTAAGTTTTTCTAAATGACAAATTACTGTTTGGGCCCAATTAGAGATCATAAACCATTAGATTGATCCATTCATGTCTAAATTTTTAATAGTGATGGGATTCTTCTCATTAATTTTAGAGTGGTACTATTAGCACCCTTTTAAATATCTCTTAATACTTATTTTCTTCATTAAATTTATTAAAATATTTAAAAAATTATAAAATTCTTTTAACACCTCTTTCAATGACAAAAATATCCTTAATTAAAAATTATTAATGTAAACTTATTCTTTAAAAATTATTAGTGTAAACTCATTCTTTAATTTTTATTATTAAACTTCATTTCAATAAAAGTGTTTCTTACATTCAAAAGAAAAAACAACGGTTTCTTCTCTCTGTTGCACCCACATGTAGTAATAAATTCTTTTGTTTATATATTTTATTTGGATATAAGAACTTGAGTAATAAACAAGTTTCAAAGAGATGTTCTTCACAAAATGAACTAGTTACATTTGGAAATACATTTTCAATGGCATTCATTAGAGCTAATTTATTTTGATGAGATGGACATGGAGTGGATTGGATTTAGAGGAGTGTATGGTGGGATAGGGTTATTAATGATGTTGGCTATGCCCAACTGCTTGGGAATTTGTTTATAGTGGTGGTGGTATGAGATCGTGACATTCATGACTGGGTATTTGCAAAATCCTACACTCGATGTGGCCGCCACTAGAATTTAAAACTGTTCTATGAAAATATGCGGTATAAAGAATTTTTAAGGGAAAAAAATTATTTAACTTTTGAGTGGGTTTAATTAAAAATTATCTTATTATGTAATTTTAATAAAGGTTAAAATTTTAAAATAACTAAATGGTTTTAAGAGGTATCTAGAGGGGTGCCAATAGTCCCACTCTTATTTTTTTTTATCCAATGTGCTTATGCGACATTCATATGATATATGTTATCTCATTTGGGATTATTAAAACTTTGTATACTATACTAGTCAGGAAGAATAGTAATGCTTATTTTTTTAATATTTTTTAAACTGCTAATGATTATGTTTCCAAACCAATGCACATAAAACAAAATATGAGGTTAAAAGTAGGAAACTCAGCTTAACCAAGATCTTCGGTTCGAGACTTGAGAGTGCAGCTGCATTAAATACTTGTTGGGAGGGTTTTGCCGCCCTAGTGATCCTACTTAGTTCAGATCTGGATTAGTCGGGACACAATATAATTTTCGGATACTAGATGGTTTAATACACCAAAAAAAAGGGAAACAAAATCAATGGAAAACTCGAAAGGAAAATTAAATTAGTTTCTTAATTCTTAAATGGAAACCATGAAAGGGAGGTCAAGAGAAATGTTCCCGGTTATATACTATTTTACTTTTCTAAATTGGAAGGATTTGGTGGGTTCAAAAACAAGATATGCACGCTGAGTTTAATCATTTTCAGTCACTAGTATGGATTTGGTTTAGAAGTGGTCACACCTCTAAACCAACCAAGTGTTCTTCCTTGGGTTCAAAGAGCTAGCATATCCATGCTGCTACAAAATAAAACTACACAGGTGCTTGTCCCTAAATCTTTCTATACTGTAAAGGCCAAGTTCAAATCCATCCAGTAATCAAATGATTCAGACAGTAGCTTACCAAATAGGCTAACCATATGTGTTTATGAAAGCATTCACAAATACATTCACTGGCACACTGCTATATATGCAAACTAGCACACATTGTAATAAGCTCTTGTCTCCCAAGTGCAATTCTTGGAATCGAAACTTCTACAATTATAGATTCTAAGTCTTGGAATCATTCTGAAAAAAACATCAATTAGTGTAAGAGTAAGAGAGTTCCAGTATCTTGTTTCATGATATAGAAAGAGCTTCTACATATCCAGACTTTCTTCTTCTTTTGGTATGCCATTGCATTCTGAGTATTCTTTTTATTATGGCCAGCCTTTGCCTTCTTATCTCATCTTACGCTACCTGCTACTCTAAAGTTGATTTGAGTGAAGGTTATCCTCATGTGGCTGATAGTAAATGCTGCGTTTACTTTTTGAATTGGAGTGAGAATCTTGAGGAGTGGGAATCCTTGTATTGGGAGTGTGGAGTGGGAGTAGGAGTAGGGTGTTTACTTAGACTAAATGAAAGTATGGATTGTCAATCAGAATTCTAATTATTTGTTTACTTTGTCTTGGATTGAGAGTAAATTATTTTAAATTACAATTTTATCCTTATGTACAGAATTATAATTTATAATTAAAAAATTAATAAAAAATATTTAGAAAATAAAATAAATATTTTATTATATTTCTAAATTAATAATAATTACTAATATTCTTAATTATGTAAATCATAATTTTTTATTATTTTAATTTAAATTATGTGAATAAAAATTATTAATAATAGCAACACAAATGAAATATTATTATTGAAAATATAGTACAAAATTAATTTTTTTAGAATAAAATATTTATTATTAATAAATAAATAATTAATATTTATTAAAATTAATGTTTAATATTATTAATTTAAATATAATATTTATTTTATTAAATTTAATAAAATAAATATGATATAATTATTATTTTTAATAAATATGATATTATTTATTTAATTAAATATTATTTATTTATTTAATTATATGGATAAAATGGGAAGAGGGGGGAATCCCCACTCTAAAATTAGGTGGGACCCACAGATTCCCACTCCCACTCCTCTCTTTTTTAAGGTAAGTAAACACTGTAGTGAGAAGAATTCACACTCCACACTCCCACTCCAGAAAGTAAACACTACATTAGTGCAGTCAACATATCTGTAGTAAAACTAGTTAACTCCAAGTAAATTTTCATACTCGAATTCCATTATGTGGTGATCCCTTAATGTGATTTTAACGCTTCTGTTACCCTCCACAAATTTAAAAATAACCATAAACCATTTTCCAGATAACATTGGATAAAATCAAAATTAAATTCATAGGTTTTAAAACATACCGCCAGAAAAATATTTCACTCAATATCCCTTAACTTGGACACAAAACTGCGCAGATTCCAGGTCTATAGATACATTATGGGAACTGCCTTTTCCATTTACAGAGTCTTCCATGCGAAGTGCTCTCTCGGGAGCAATGACGTCGACAGAATACACTTGACGACAGTTATCGTACTAAAAATGTGTACATCAATAAGCAAATAGAAACTTTCTTCTTGTTTCTAGTATGCAAAAGGCTTAAAAGAACTTACAATTCTAATGACTCTCCTCCGAGAAAATAGGTTGACCTGAATTGATTTAGGATCCATGCAAATCTTGCATGGTGCCTGCACTTTTAAGTTTTAGAATTACCGAATAGATGTGCATAAAAATGTAAGATCAAATCACAATGCAATCTTATTACTATTTCACGTGTTAGATTTAGCACCAGTGATGAGCTGGATTAATATAATGTAACTAATAAGATAAACTTGGAGTTTGTCTGGGATTCTTATAAGATAAAATTAGTATTTTATTTTAATGTAGCTTATTTAAATAACTCTAAGAAGTTGATTTGAATTAAACTACACTTATTGTACTATATAAACACTACATGGGTGAATGATAGCACGTACAATAATCATAAGAATCATAGTAACATTAAAAGAGAGTGAGAGAAAAAGGAAAAAAGGCAGTGGATTCTTACTTCGTGAATTGGGGGGATTTTCCAAACACGTGATTGCCTTCCGATCATCAGTGACATAAACTCGTAACATTTGTTCGTGAAGGAGATTTGCTCGTGAAGTTCTTAACAATCAATTCTTGTTTGTTGCGATCTGTTCGTGCTAGTTCCTAACAATCCGCTCTTAGAGATTAAAGGGAACTTAGTCTTTATTCTTGCAGATTCATGACGATTTGTTTGTGTGTCAACTAACAAGGTATGGATTTGGTTGAACAAAATAAATTGCATGATTTATTTAGAAAATCATCATCATGAGAATGCTCATTAGTAGGGATGGCAAATTTTAAGTCCGGGTCCAGGTTTGACCTTTTCGGTTCCTGACCCAGATGTGAATTCATCTTACCGAATTTGGATAATAACTCGTATATTTCAACTCCGGGTCCGATACAAGTTTAACCCGAAAAATCCGGGTTTCCAGATTTCGGGTTTTAAACCTGGATATTTTTTAACCTAATTTATCTATTTGCTTTGAAAAAACCTTTAACAGACTTTACACACTCTAAGGAATAACGATTAGCACTGAATCACTCAACCAAAGCTTCTTAAAGCCACAATCGTGTAAGGGAAAAAGGAAAAAAAAAACACTCTAAAAATCCTATTTACAGCCTTCACTTGTTTTACAATTACCTTGTATGACACTCCTATCAAATCACAATCCAATACCCATTTCAAATTTTCAATAACCAGAAACCAAAGAGAATGAAATGACGTTCTTCGGCCAACTTCCTAAAAATATCATTGGTGAAGCTATTCATGATGCCCATGGCCTTGTTGAAGATACCAATATCGGGATGGTGGTTATATACAACAGCCGCAATCGACCTCAAGCCGCTGATGATGACGGTGGCATTTTCAACACATATCACAATCATCGGCGGCGGAGGTGGTTAAGCATGTTGGTTTGATTTGGGCTTTGGTAGTGAAGATGAGGAACACAACACATTCACAATGATTTGATGAGGTAATTTTTGGCTTTGAGCTTTGGCGGCTGCGACTTCAAAAGTGAAACTAGGGCACGACTAATTTTTTACCTTTGATGTTTCTATTTATATTAAAAAAATAACATTAAAATAAAGATATTCGGGTCTGGGTTCCAGATTTACGGATTCACCCAGACCCGGACTCTGATATATCCGATTATGAAAATAGCATCCGGATACTGAATTTAAAATTTTCTGGTCCGGGTTGAACTCAGTCTAGATTATCCGGGTTTGTCCAGATCCGGGTTAAATTGCCATCCCTATAGTCATTAGTCTGATTGCTGAAGTCCAAGTCAAGTGCTTCGCAGTTAAATAACATGACCCTTAAATTAAGAGCAAAGTAGTCTGGCACACCACTGCCTGTGTTTTGCAATATGGGGGGCAAAACTTCCCTTGTTTTTGCTATAGGTTTCTTTATCCTTGTCCCTCCCGGCTTGCATTCTCTTTCTCTTACTCGTATAGATAGCATCATTAGAGCCCTTATCACCTAAAATAAATTAGATTGCAGAGAACAAAACTCTGAAATGAAAGTGATTTGAAACAATGTAAGGTGATTATTCATCATTCAGATGCTTAATGGTAAAAAAACTGAATAATAATAAATAGTTACCAAATTTTCATCTCTGATTAAATACTAAGTGTACATTACCTTCACTTGAGTCTTGGCATCAGTTTGACTGGTTGGAATTATGTCAGGGTTAACACTGAAGTCCTATATGGTCCAACAGGTTCATTTTGATTGTTAAAGGACATTCTCGATTGTGAATTAATAAAATCCATCATCAGTTACAAACTTGCAGTTGGGCATGAAAAGTATAACAGTACCACTCATTAATGCTTCCCTACTTAGCACCTGCAAATAAATCATAAATTTCAGTTTTCAGTGCTTAATTATACATGTAAGTAGTTAATGCGAGGCTACTACGACAAATAGAGAAACCCGAAACAGGACTAAATGATGCACAACTTGTCCTCACATCTACATCTAAGAAAAATCATAGCTGCAGAAGCTGATAGGCAAATTAAAGATGTTGAAAAAATAACATATCATTCTATTTTAAGGGCACATTTTGAGTGGGTCCCATTTAGTGAAAGTGGAAAATCTTGTGAGGTTCGAATTCTACTTCGTTAATACTTTAAAAGTATAATTTTATTTTCTCAAAATGGTGCTTGGGTTAATAAGAAATTGTCTCTCAAAGTTCACCCTTGAAGTTGGAAATTTGAAAGGAAATGAGGCTTATCCCACATGGAAAAAGAAGTATAGGGATTAGTGTTTATATATAAAACTTAACCATGTATGAGTAAGAATTATAAGGATAGAGGCTCTCTCCACACGAACGTGCGCCGGGGGTGCAAATCCAAGACCGATTTAGTTGAACTACCCAAAATTATCCAAGCTTGCATGACACATTTTTAATTTCCTTTTGAATTTTTTTTTGTGACAATTTCACGTTTTTTGAATTAAATGAATTGGTTGTTATAACAATTAAAAGGCACCTCCTCTTCTGTTTTTGGACATACTGAAACCAGCACAAAGAGCACTTGTAATTTTTCTTTCCTACTTTTTTCGTCTGTTTGCCTGATCGAGTTTGCCGCTGTTGTGGTTTGCCGAAATTATTAGTTTGTGCTTGACTGATAGTTCGTACCCGTTGTATTCTGGGAAACAGTTACCAGCAAACCTAAAGCAAAACAATATGTGGTAAATCTATTTAATGGAAATTGTCCTGTGCAGGCCTCGGGTTTATTTTTCTGTTTTGATTTCCTTTCTCTTTTGGTTTTTTCTGTTCTTCATTTGTGATTTCCAACTGCTGGTTTACATTGTTGTTTAAATTAGCTACTGTATAAATTGTTATCTCACTGTGTTTGTTTTTCTTACAAAAGATGCCCTCCTTGAATTTGGTCCATTAATGGAACTTCAAGCCAGCGGTATCACTCAAGCAACCAAAACACATAAGCTAAACAAACGGATAAACATTCAAGTACCTCATTAATATAAAGTTGAGGTTAAATTGGGAGGCTGGCTCTTGAATTCACCAATGTTTTACCTAATGTCATTTGAAAATTGTAATGTGACAGTTATAAACCGCAAGTCACACCTCAATCAAATTACAAGGAAAAAATAGAAAAAACAATTGAAAAAAAAGATAAAGCAATAACTTGATTAGAAAAATCATGGGAAAAGGAAATTAAAAGACTTAAAAATAAAATCTAGTGTGCCCTTATGTAACTAAGGTTTTGCTGGAAACACTCAATGGAAAGTTTTGGACCAATGTCTTTTATTCAAACTATCAAATGAGATTCTACAAAATTTAAGCTTAGTCACATACTCTGTAAGTACATTCCATGAAATTTCTATCGCTTTTTAATGATTCGTTTGCTCATTAGGGAAGATCTACAAGATTTTTCACCATTTGAACTGCAGAGTAAATGTTGCTAGACATACACACATTGATGCACAACAAATGCTATATTGGGATGAAATTTCAACAAGAAAACAATAATTAATCTAATCTAACATGGAGGAAAATATCACTTTAACAATATTTCAATTGTAGACATCACAACAGATGCTATGCACATTCTGGCAGTAAAAGAGATTCACAGTTTACATTGATTTACATACATGAACATGAGCTTAATTAGAATGATCACAAGTATCACTATAAGAATATTGGTTTTTAGCAACAAAAATATTTTTATCGCTGTAAGTGCTTTTTAGCTACGAAAAAAGCTTTTATCGCTAAATTCATAGTATAAAAAATATTATTTAATTTTCACTTTTAGCGATGAAAGTAAAGAGGACATATTATGACCAAAATTAGGTTTGTCGCCAAAAATTAAGTGGGAAAAAAATTTTTGGCGCCCAAACCTTTAGCAACCAAAATTTGATTTATTACGACAAACATTTTTCGTCGCTAAAAGTAGTTTTAGTAATGAATGAATTTCATTGCTGAAACTCTTAATTATGCCAAAAGACATGTTTTGGCAACGAAATTTAGCTTTAACGACCAAATCTATTCGTCACTAAAACTCTTTGATATGCCAAAAGAGCATGTTTTGGCCACAAAAATAAATTTCATCGCTAAAACTCTTTGATATGCCAAAAGAGAATGTTTTTGTGCCACAAATAGTTTTAACGACGAGTTCTATTCGTTGCTAAAAAATGTGAAAATTTAAAAAAAAATTTGTGCATGAATTTCTACTAAAATTTAAGACCTTTAGCAACAAAATTGAATTTCGTCGTTGCATGTATACTTTTAGCAATGAAAATTAGATTTCATTGTTAAATGTACACTTTTTTCGTCGCTAAAAAATGTCAAAATTTTTAAAAAAATTCAGGTATTTTCCGCAAAGCAAAGACCCAAGAAACATGTGAAATTAAATGCAACATTATTGATTTGATATAAAGATTACTTACAAGGGCGAAGTTGATTAGGGCTTTTGAAGTAGGCATCATCAACGGTTGGAATATGATCACTGCTAAGTGATCAACCAAGAATCTTGTCCTTTAAGTAGTTTGTCACTAGATCCCACTCTATTGGATTAAGTGAACACTTTACTTTGCCTTTTGGACTCTTTTTAGTACTCTGTTACCAATTCAATGAAAGTGAAAGACTTTGTTACTAGGATGAGTGATTGACAACTAAGAAAACTAGAGAAAATAAAATGGAAAGTGAATCAAATAGAGAATATATGAGAACTTACATAAGCTATTATATGTTTATAACAACAATTAGCCTATTTGTAATCAACTGATTAGCTTGTGCTTGCAATTGCAGAGAGCTGCTTCTGATTCTGTTATGCATCTGTTAATGCTTCTTGCCACACTGGCAGCCAGTTAATTACATTAGTTGACCATTAGTTGAGTAATAAAATATTGATTTTGCACTTAACGAATTTTTTCATAAATAAAAAGAAAATGATACAAATCAATGCTATATGAATTTACAATTTTGCCTGCTCTTGGTACAAAACAACAAATCGCTTAAATTCACAATGATAGTTAAAAGATAGTATTACCCGACAATTGATTTTTTACGTGCACCAATTGTAAATTGACTAAAATATCGTAAACTATACATAATTTTTAGAAAAATTTATTTGTTATATACTCAAAGGTTTACCATGTTATAAAAAAACAATAAAAATTTGAATTTATTTGATTTTTCATTCTAAGTTTGTAATTTTTATCAACTGTCCACTAAAACTTTAACACTATAAAAATATTTAATGTATATTATAACGTCCACTTTTTTTGTTTACTCTTTTACCCTTATTAAGTGTTTGTGTGTGAGTAAAATTTATCAAATTGTTTTAAATAAGTTACATTAGTTATTACTTTTTATAAAAAAAAAGAGAATTTTCTTAAAACTCACGTTTTACCCATAAAATTTCAGTTTTTACATCTAGTTGTTGTATAGTTTAGCCATGATAAATATTTTTTTTGGGTCTGCCACCACTGATTCATTATTTTAGAGAATAGGAAGTGTGTGTATTTTGCTTGCTCTTTCATTACTCGGCCTTATTATTTCGGTTAGTAATTAATTGTCTTTAGAAACTGAAGAAAAGAATTGAAAACGCATACAAAGAAAAGAAACCAAGCCAGTAAAAAATGCTATATATAGGAAGATTAATTAATTTACAGAAACGTACCAACTGCATTTGATGGATGATGGTTCAAGATTATTTCAGTCATCTGCTGGGGTTGTGGCTCCTCTTCTTGTTGATTATTGAAACTTCCGCTTGGGTCTTCGTTGAATCTGGGGCGTACAATAAATGGTTCCCACATTCTTTTACCCCGCAACATTCCAAACGTTCAGAGTCATCCTGATCTTTCTTAAAATAGAATTGGACTGCCTCAATAACGCAATCCCGAAAACCATTCAAATCGTCATTACCAAACAAATAGTACCCCAAAATTAAGTGATCTGACTCTAATTAACAATACAGCTCCAGATATATCTGCATCACATGCGGATCACAATCTTTGGGTTTGACTTTGAAGTCACAAAACAATTCAAACACATCATCATAATGGTCTCGAAATGATACAATTGCGCCAAAAGGAAAACCGATTACTTTTTTATAACTGAAACAACCTGCAGGTGGAGTCTTCAATGTTATCAAAGATCCCACACTTTGAAAGCTAAACCACTTTGGAATTTCATTCCCAGGTAATATATAATTAAATTGAGATGGGAGAGTTAAAGACGCACCTCCTCCCGTGCGTTCATGTGCTCCCAACGTGCAGTTGCAACATGCTGAATGTTTTGCAGAGCATCTTCGAGAATTCCTTCGATCACATTCCGATCCAATTTATAATTGCCATTCAGCTCAATATGTGGCGGGTAAGATTCATGAATTTTTGGGAATAAACCTGGTAATGATTCCATTGCCGTGCAATGATGTGCAAACAACTTATGTAGACTGCATGGAAGCGTCGGTAAAGATTGAAGCCTCTCACAATAATTGAAGTAGAGAGATGACAACTCAGAAAGTTGTATGATGCTTTCTGGTATTCTCTCAAAATTGTTCTTCGATAGATGCAAATATTCTAGAGAGGATAACTGACCAATATTTTCAGGTAACTCTGTGATGCAGCAATCAGATAGATCCAAATACGTTAGATTGTACAAGCTATCTAAAGATAATGTGATCGGCAATGATAAACCCATCTGCTTATTACCCTTGCTTCTATTGAAATAAATATCACGAGCATTGTTCAAACGGACAATGGACGAGGGTACTTCTCTTATAGCTGTTACCTTAGCAGACAAATACTCCAAAGCTTCTAAATCTCCAAGTTCGTCAGGCATTCTTTGACGATTTGAGCACCCATTGAGATACAGACTTTTAAGAGATTTGAACTTACATAGGCTGCTTGGGAGACTCTTAAGCCTTTTACAATTTTGAAGATCCAAGTCCAAAAGCCTCGGGAGACTTTCGATGGACGAGGGCAGTTCTGCGATTGCAGTTCCATTTAACCGTATCTCTTCTAAATTACCAGCTGATGAGATCTCTGCAGGAAGCCTCTTCAATTATGGGCAACCGATTAGATTGAGGCTAACTAGGTTTCAGATGTGGAATCAACGAGGGGCTTGGAGTTTTGGTACAAAAATTCCAGAATGCGGTGACTATCTTTTTGAACTTACCATGATGCTGTTCGGACAAAAAAAAGAAGCCATGATGACAAATCATTCGATGACCAAATGCTCAATAAGAAATTCAGTAAATATTAACATATACCTAGAAACCACAGTCCCAAAGTTGTTCAATATTGCTACGAGGGATTTCAAGTAAAACAAGCTTGTCTGGATTAATATTTGAAGGCAATGATGTCAATGGATAACCATCCCAGTGAAGGTACCTCACTTTATCAAGTATAGAACCTTGGAAATTAGATACCATACATTTGCTCTTTCCCTCAGAGATTGAATTATAGAATTTCAAAAATCTTAATTTATACATCTTTGTGAATGTATCTAAATTTAGACGATCTATTTCACCTTACACATATCGAAACAGATACCCTCAATTTTTTCAGTCCCCTAATAATCAATAAAAGACATAAAATTCAAATCAAATCTATAAATTCAAGTTGATAGTAATTGTTAGGTAGCAAATGTAAACCGACGTGTAGGACCAAAAAAAAAAAAACATTGTAACATATATGTTTGACTACAAACTTTTATATACAAATTGACATTGAAAACTTTTTCCTTTTATTAGTGTCACTCTTCTATTGATTTTATAACCCATCTATTTATGTATAATTATCAGCAGGGAATACATATCCAGTACCATTCCAAATAATATTATAATGTATATAGTTCTTTAAAAAAATTTACCGTATTAAAGGTCAAAACTTCGATAATATCCTCGTAATGCCACAGTCGACTGCGTTCTCCTGGATGTTCACAGATTCTTGCTTGACAACCTCCCTACCCATTTCTTGTAGCAAATCATGCATTGTTATTTGGTTGTTGTGTATGACAATAAGAGACTTATTGACAAGATCACTTATTCCTATTTGTGCATGAAAGCCACAAGCATTAAGAAATTTTATAATGAAGTCTTTATCTTCCCTTTTCAAGAAACAAACAATGTCCAGAAAAATATTTTTCTCTTCATCATCCAGATCATGGAAACTTACTTTTAGCACATTTTGGATTTCCATATTAGGAATCTTTTTCAATTTGTTTATTGCGGTTTCTCAAACTTCCTTTTCCCTTCCAAATAGATAGCAACCCAAAATTTCCAGTGCAAAACTTCCTTTTCCCTTCTCTGACAATTCCTTGTAACCTACTTCAGGAGGACGGTTTTGTTTGAAGGCATGTCGACTAAAAAGCTCAAGGGCATGATCATGTTCTAATACTTTCATCTCATAAATGTCTCTCTCTTTCACAACCCAATTTTTAAGGACTTGTTGATCTCTTGTGGTTAGTATGATACGACTTTCAGGCAGAAACCAATCAGAACCTCTGATTAAGGATTTTATTTGTCTGAAACTAGTCACATCATCGAGAACAATCGGAACCTTCCTGCTGCTGAGCCTTCTAAAGTTGAAGTCAATATCAGGAATCACATTTACATACTTCAATTCTTCTTTAAAAAGTTTTTGCTGCAACCTAACTAATCCACCAGGGCTCTGCGATTCTTCTTTTACATTTTGAAGGAAGCAAGAACCTTCAAAATTTCTGGAGATTTTGTTGAAAATCACCCTAGCAATTGTTGTCTTGCCTACACCACCGATGCCCCAAATCCCTAATATAGGGCAGCAGCTAGTAGAGATTCAATTTCCTCAACTCTTGATTCTACTCCAACAAGCTGATTTTTGTTATCAAATGGAACCACTTTAGGGAGCCTCTCCAAAATCTCATCAACAACTATCTTTATAAGTTCAGATTCATTCCTAGCAAATACAAAAAACATAGTATTAAGTTCAAAAAGATACCAAAAGGAGAGTTTTTAATTATTTCCTATTTTTAATTTGATACAGAATTATTTGCTTTGAAATTAGTTATATAACACTAGAACTTGAGTAAATAATAATAATTATAAAATTCGTAATAAATTGACTGTTACCTGAAGACATGAGAATCAAAGCCAGAGAGATTGGCTGCTTCAGTTAAAGCACTCCTCCAACTTTGCATCTTGTCTGGAAATCTTTCTTCAAGCTTCGAAAATGAAACCCCAGAACTCCCTATTTGCTTTCTCACATGTGATGGATCGACCCGATAGAAAACTGGTATCACAATCTGTTCATACTCTTTCCTGCATGCAATCGAGGATCTTTAAAAGTTCATCGAGACACCATCTGGAAGAAGCATACCCTTCAGAGAATACGATAACTGATATGCTTCATGCTTCAGTTGCATCAAGAAGAGACTGTGAGATTTCATTTCCTCGGACGAGCTGGTCATCAATGAAAGTTTCGATATTCGTTTGACACAAAGCTGAATAAAGTTGGCTGGTAAAGCTGTCGCAGGTTTCCTCTCCTCTGAAACTAAGAAAAACATCATAATTATTGTTTCGAGGATTATTCATCAAACTCAAACTGCTGGATGGACGAGAAGAAGAAGAAGAAGCCATAACAACTTACAGAAACAGTTCAATTGATTAGAGATTTTGATGATCAGAAAATTGATTTGGGATGTGATAATAATTTTGGAAGCATATTACTATCAGTTATTTATTGTTTTTTCATTTTTATTTTATAAAGTAGATTCAACAATTTCAATGAGGCAATGGCATCGAGTAGCCCACAATCATGATAAAAAGTAAAACGCGGAGATTATCGCGAATATGCCGCGAAAATTAGTTGGAAATCAAATGAGATTTCAAGACGGTGGGTCAAAAAAATTTCTTTTTCCTCTTTCATGTCCATCCTATAATTTCTTGGAAGCTCCTTATATGATTAGTTGCGGAGGAATTTCAAGATATTGTGATGATATCAAATTACTTATTTTTTTGTAATAAATAAATTAATTAAAAGTAATTATCTGAATTGGGTATAAAAATAATTATCTGAACTTTGACTAAAAATTGGGTATAAAAATACAAAAATTCAAAATTTGGTACCTCATCAATATTCAATACCTTTTGGTACTATTTAAATATTTAATTTCCATTCAACTAAATTAAGCTTTGTGGAGAACACCAAAAAAAAAAAAAAATAATAATAATAGCCAAACACTTTCTTTGATTCTTCCAAGAAAGCGCGTGACAATTTCACCGAATTTTTTTCCTTTCATTTTTAAAGTTGATGAATATTAGTTTTACCCTTCAGGTCATCCTACTGTGCAGTGCTGTATGACATACAGCCTGCTTTTGCGACCTGGAGAGCCGGCATTTTACGGGTTATCCATTCAATTAATTTGTTTTCGTTGAAAAAATATATTAGAAATCAGATTAAAATAAAGAAAATTATAAATTAAGATAAGATATTGAATGATACAAATATGTTAATGGATTTTATTTAAATATAATAAAATAAATTATGAAACATTATAACATAATTATATTCCTACTTTTGGTTAAATACCAATGTATTGGGTAGTTGTTCCAAATTGATTTCATCAATCTCTAATTTTGATTAAACTTTCTTATTTTTGGGTTCTAAAATTCCAATTTTCATGTTCTGATTTTTTTATCAGATTCTAACATTATAGATAAATATTTAGTTTTGGTTAAACTTTCTCACATACGAGTTCTAAAGTTCCTGAAATATAAGTGTGCAACCCAATAGGGGGTGAATTGAAATTTTAAAAATTATCCTAACAAATCTACACAACAATTTAATCTAATGCCTTAATAAATTCAAAAACAATAAATTCTATAAAGCACAATAATAAATGAGTAAGGGAAGAGAAAGCAAACTCAAGAGTTTTTACGTAGTTCGGCAATCCCCGCCTACGTCTACGACTCCAAACACTCCGGGCTTGATGATTTCACTATCCAAGCCTTTCCAAGGCTTCAAACGTTTACAATTGACTTTAAAGTGTCAATGAACCTTTACAACAAGAGATTATCTCTCCAATCTCTTCACTCTAAGTGTTTCTCACACTTGTACTTTCATAATTTGATGAGAAATGAAAAATAAAACAATGAAACTCTCTTTAAGAGTGGATATACAAATTGAAGCACTTGTTCTTGCTTGTTTGGATTACAAAAAATGAATTGGTTTTGAGTTTATATAGTTTGAACTCAAAAACTAGCCGTTACTCACATTCTAGGCGTATCTGGTTTGCCGTTTATGGAATCCGGTAAGCCGGCTTGCCGGATTCGGAATCCGGTAATTCGTTTGCGTTCTGGATGCATTCTGCCCCATTTCCGATTTTTCGGATTTTGTATCCGGTAAGCCGGATGCTACAATAATCTGCTACAGTGAAAATTTTCTTAAATTTTTAGTTTGACCCCAAAACTTTATAAACTAGTAGTATAGCCCAAAGTGTTATAAAAGTTTACAAATAGGTCCAATTTCAGAATTTCTAAATAATACTTTGTCAATCCCAAAACTTTCTGAAATTATGATATAGACCAAAATGCTATGACACTTTTTAAATAGATCCTTTATCAAAATTTCAAGCAATACTTGTTTATTTCAAAGTATTCAAAATTCTTTCAATTAAACCATAAACTTTGAAAAACAACAAATTTCATAAAATTATTTTTCCATTAAATATGAAACATTTATAATGTGAAAATAATGATTTATTTAAAAAGAATAAAAACAATCAATTTCATAAAATCATTTTTTCATTAAATATAAAACATTTATAATATGAAAATAATGATTTATTTAAAAAGAATATTAAATAATTTGAGCTTAAAATATTAATCATTCTTAATCTTGTTTGTTATCATCAAAATCAATATTATGGAAACATATATGTTAACAATCTCCCCCTTTTTTATGATGACAAACATTTCATGCATTTAAACAATCATTTTTCCATTAAATATAAAATATTTATAATGTGAAAATAATGATTTATTTAAAATATATAAAAAATAATTTGAGCTTAAAAGATTAATCAATCTTAATCTTGTTTGTTATCATCAAAATCAATATTATTGAAACATATATGTTAACAGTTCCAACTAATTAGTTGCTAGTTTTGGGATTCGTGTTTCTATGGGAAAAAAACATTTTTCATCCCTAGATTTTCATGTAATAGCTTATTTCATCCCTACTTTTTAAACAATAGTTCAAAACATTCTTCCGCTAACTCACCATTATTTTTTTGCCATTAACTAACAATTCATTGAGAGCAAAACATGATTTTTCATTAATGCGATACAAACTATATTAAAATAATTTTTTACACAATTAAATAACACTACAAAATATGCAAAAATCATTAATTTATTGTTAAATGAAATAAATGATGAAATAGTTTGATATAGCCACTAAATAATCATCATAAGTAATAAACCGTAATTAACACAATATCTTTAAATCATTGGAAAAAAACTAAAAAATACAACTGATTTTTGTGTACTTGCATATGTTAAATATCTTCTTACTCTTCAACAAATTTTTATTTTGAGCTTTACCATCACTCTTCTTTGACTATTATTGTCTCCTCAAGTCCTTACCACTATCTGCTTAAGTCCGCTCATAGTGCAATTAGAGAGTACACTTATACAAATATGAAAATTGTGATTATTTTTTGTATTTAGATCTAAAGTTTATAGGACTTTCATGCCAATAAAATAGAGAGGAGTGCAAAAAAATTGTTTGAAATATAAGTTTTTCATCTTTTCGGTATTTCCTATTTAGTGGGATTAGATAAAAATTATTTTTAATTATATGTCAAATTTTATTTTTTTAATTTTCTCTTTAATGGAAAATCCTTTTTTAATCTCAATGAATTACTAACAAATGACATTTAACTAACTGTGAGTTAACAAAATGATATTTTGGGCTATTGTATGAAACCCTAGGGATGATAAAGGGTTTTTTCTTGTTTCTATTTTTTGGGTCAAATTTCAACATTATACACAAGTCTCTAGTCTTGGTTAACCTTTTTGATATTTAGTTCTAAAGTTCCAACTAATTTAACTATAGGTTTTGGGTTTCATGTTCCTATTTTTTCATCATATTTCAACGTTATAGATAAGTATTTAGTTTTAGTTAAACTTTCTCATTTATGGGTTCCAAAGTTCAATTAATTAACCACCAGCAACCACCAGCTTTGGGTTCATGTTCTTTTTTTTTTGGTCAAATTTTAATATTATACATAAGTCTCTAGTCTTTGGTTAAACTTTCTCATATTAGATTTTAAAGTTTTAACTAATTTAACCACAAGTTTTGGGTTTTATATTCCTAATTTTTTTTTATCAAATTCCAACATTATAGATAAATCTCTAGTTTTGTTTAAACTTTATCAAATTGGATTCTAAAGTTCCAATGGGGGAATTTGAAAACAAGGCTAATTGATTAACCTGGCTAGAGTATCATGTTAAGATACCACTCCACTCAAAAGCGTACGCTATAAGTAGAGTTTAAACGCTTGGATTGTCAAAGGAAGCATACACAACGATTTATTACATGTTTCTTTTACTAGCATTTAAGTAGCCATCTTGTATCAAATACAATAATTTCATGACTATCAATGAAAACTCATCTTTGTGAACGAAGAAAGAGAAGGGGAGATTGTATGTGTCATATTGACCTTAAAAAGCTATTATCAAGTTGAAATTATATAATTATCTGTCGAATTTGATATATTTCAAAACTATATCTAGGAATACATTTTTGAATTATTTTAAAAGACAATGAATGCTTCGTATTTTTGTGTCGATCTCTAAATTGATTTTTCAAACCATCATGCTAAAAATGTGAGTTCAATGCAACTCCACCTGGCTGCTTTTGTGTTGATTCTTAATACTATACCATGCTTAAAACGTGAATCTAATGCGACCCCCTCTGATTCTCGTGACGGTTCTGATAAGATAATTATACTAATGATGTAATTAATTTAATTGAGTTGATTGATACCCTCTCCTTTATTCATAAAATAGAGTGTTGGAGAATATCTCCTAATTAAATAAGTAAAAATTAATAATAATAATAATAATAATAATAATAATAATAATAATAATAATAATAATAATAATAATAATATAATTAGCTGACGACCTTTTATTTTATTTTTTTGGAAGCTTCACGATATAACTATCTATCTTTCGTCAATTTTCTCTCGTCGGAAAAAAATTATTTTTTCCAGCGAAATTCTTTTCATTTTCCTTTTCTTTGCCTTCTGCTCTATGTAGCAGTAATTATTATGTCCATTGATTTTAGATCTATTGTAACTTTTAAGTTTTATCCACTCACATTCATATTTGTAACAGTTATGAGTACATCTTATATTTTTGTACGGGGTCATGTTGTTTTCTTCTAGTTTTGGTTTTTAGATCTAAAATTGACAAGACCAGTCCGACCCTTCTGTTGCATTTGAGACTAATCGAGTGATGGTCACTGTATTACCTATCTCATGCTCATCTCTAAAATTCATGACAAAATTTAATCTATGAATATATAAGCTGGCCTCCGGCTTCTACTATAAACATATAATAACATTCGCGTCTCGTCCGAAAACATATCAAAATTTCGCACACTTTACATCTCACTATATACACACCCACTTAATATTTACATATGAACATAAATGCGCTCAAAGTATAAATCATGCAACAATATGTGTCATGGCCCAACTTCAATTGATTAGGGACTAAACTGTATAAAATCTAGTGGAAACTTGTGAGAAATAGGGTAAATAGGAAAATAGTTAGCCTGTGGCTCAATGAATATAGTTATATATATATAAAGTAATATAGTAGTGCTTATACATAATCATATGACATAACTCCATTGTGAACACATTACATAAACAAACATGAAATCATACATACATACATGACAAAATTGCACCAAATAGTATCCAGGGGAAATAACTTTTAATACTCGTCGGGATCATCATCAGACAAGTAGAGCGAGGAAAAACCTCTCAATACCCAGTGGAATTTAACTACATTGCACAAGTACAGTAACCTAACTCTCAATATGCATGCGTAGAGTAGGCTAGGCAAAATCATATTCGGATCGGGTTCAGTTCGATCCGATCGGATTTCGGGTTGGTCGGGTTAGACAAAAATCCATCCGAATTCAATCCGAACTTGTAATCCGATCCGATCCGATCCGATCCAAATATATATTTGGATATATTCGGATCGGATAAAAAAATCGGGTTGAATTCGGGTCGGATCGAATTCGGATTAAAACGGCTTGGACTGAAAAATGAAAAATTTATGCCCATATTGGAAAAAAATACATTACAGCTTTCTTTATCATTGATTTTCTTTATCATTAGCAGGTGAACATTAAAATTTTGCAATTTATATATGATAATAATCACAACATCAAGAAAAATCATCAAAATTTCAAAACACAAGGCTCGGGTTGCGGGTTGGAGAAGTCGAGTTGCTGGGTTGAAGTAGAGCTTGGAGGCGAGAAACTTGGTGATGGACGGAACCACAGATCCGGTGGCTGTGTCTGCAAATGATCATCGATTCTTGCGCTGAGTCTTTGAGTGACCATCGGTTTGCTTTTGTGACTGAAACCCAATCTTTGAAACCCAATTGTGTGAGAAATCAATTTGTGAAAACTGAAGAGTGAAGACTTAAAAAGAGGAAAGTGAGGCTGTGAAGATTGAAGGGTGAAAACTAGAGAAGAACCAAAGAAGAGAGTGAAGCGTGAGGCTGTGAAGAGTGAGTAAAAGACTGTCTATTGCGATTTTTTGTGGATGGGTGGTGGGTGGTGGGTGTGTGTCAATGAGTTTGAGTGTGTCAATGTTGTGTGTTTCACCCCTTTGTGTGTGGGTGTTTTGATTTTTTTTTTCAATAGCCAAATCTGATCGGATTTTAACCCGATCCGACTACAATCCGATCGGGTTGACGAAATTAAATCCGATCGGGTTATGTTAAAAATCCGATCCGATCCGATCCGATCCGAACCCAATTATTTTCGGATTGGGTCGGGTCGGGTCGGATCGGGTCGGGTTATTTGCCCAGTCATAGCGTAGAGCCTATGGGGAAAGACATACATATGGTGATTATCAATCACATCTAATGACTAATCAGTCATATAATGTGCATGCATATAATCATAATATGATACTAAATCATACTATCAAGCATAAATGCTTCACAGAACACACAATAGTGATAATAGTAACTCACTCACAGGTCCTGTTTCACTTCAGAATTCATTAGAGCTCCTGTGGGTTCCGGGGTACTTGAATTTCTCCTAAAATATAGGGTTATAAAATAAAATTGTTAGAACTGATATAAAAATTGATATGTATCATGAAAACTATAACATAATTATTTGAATTTCATAAATCTATTATCCACTAATTTACTAGAAATTAATCTAATTGTCCAATATATATTTTTTAAACTTCTTTTCCCACTCTCAACTTCTTAATTCTTTTCTCTTTTTCCCTTCCTTTTTCTATTTTTCTTCACTCTCGGCTCCCTCATCTCTTTTACTTTTTTTTCTTCTCTTTTCTCTTCTCTTTTTCTCGAGTAGTGCTAGGTGTAGAGAAGCACGAGAGAAAGACGAGAGAAATTTGTCCTCTCTCTCTCCACCCACTCACTCTCTCTACCCTTTTATGCTTTATTTCTCTTGTGCTTCTCTTCACCAAGCATTTTCCCTTTTTCTCTCGGTTTTTCTTTCTTCTTATTTACCTTTTCTTTCTTTTTTCTTTCTCTCTTTTTCTTTTCTTTTCTTCTCTGTCTCTGCTTTCCTCTGGGTTGCAATTTGATAAATGAAGCAGCTGTCAATATTTAACACTTTATATAGCCACCGAACAAGCAGCTCTCAATTTTTAATAGATATAAGCACCGATTCAAGCAAGCAAGTGAAGCATGCAGCTGGCTGCTTCCAATTCAACAAGCCACGTTTGGCTTATGAGCAAGCAAGTGAAGCATGCGGGTGTGCTACAAAAATTTCTCATGCTATAGATCAATCCCGATAGAAAATCTATCATTTTATTTAGTAGAAGAAATAAATTTTATGATGAAGGGATGAGAAAGAGTTGGTGATGTATAACCTGCGGCTCTCAATTCGGTATGTGCACAACACTTAACCTATAAAGCACTCAAATAGAAGTGATTTTCTTTTTTGGGTCAAAATAATGCAATTAATTGAATCCATCACTTAACCTATCAATTTTTTTGGTCAGAACTCTTAACCTATCAATTTTGTTTTTTTTTAAAAATTGATATTTTCACATTTTTGTAAGTTAATTGAAGATTGCCATTCTAAGTTGGGGTAAAATTAAAAATTTTCCAAAAATTATATACACTTGTCATAAGAAAGCTCCTCATCGCTATTCAAGTTGCCAAAGTCCAAACTCACTGATCGATAGCTATTAAGGACAGCCTTCAAATTTATAACAAAGCTTTCTTGCAAACTAGTATATGACATTGTGTTTTCCGCAATAGGGGGCAGACCTAACCTGCTTTTTTGTTATATTGTTCTTCTTCATCCCTACTCTCCAGCAGTCTCTTCCTTTTGCGTTATGGCAGTAAAGTCACGGGATTTCTTTGCATTTTGGAAACGAACTTCATATGGAAACTAGTTAGGACAGTGTAAGAGATCGACTGAACTCTAAAGCAATGGTATGACTTATAGTTAAACATTCTGATTACGAGTAAAGATCTATACAAATAAAGAAAAAGATTAAATAGTAGTGATATACCTTCTCTGTTTCTAGAGCTGAAAAGGATCCAATCAAATAAGGAATTAAGCAATCCGACGTTTCCCTCTGAGTATTCTTTGGTATCGCCTTCAGTACGAATAAGTTTGTAGACAACAAAACTTTGAAACAAAAGTAATGTGAAATAATAACTCATACCAAAAGCTAGTGAAACAGATGAACAGAAACTCCTGCTCTATGAGGCTTCTGGAATAGCATTTGACAGAGTATCTGTGATCTTGGACAATGGGGAGGACATAGATCAGGAGATCCAGAAGAATGAGGGGGCTTGTGTGGCCATGACACGTGAAAAAGATTAGCAAACAATGAGTATTTTCAAAATTTCACGTTTCTCTATTAACAATGTATGCTTTTAATAACGGAGAAATAAGTAAATCATAAGTTTTAAAACAATATGAAGACCTTTTTTTAATTTTTATGATAGCAGGAGATAATGACGAGAAAAAGGTCACACATGAAGAGGTTTGATCATAAGATCCACGAAAGGACAAACACAAAATCACCTGCTACTTTACATATTGACCTTAAATCTTAAGATGGTTGGTGAAGCATGATCTGCCAATTAAGGCAATATTACACACATATTACCCGAATCAATTGAAAATCTTAATGTTGAGAGCTCTCAATTGAAATACCAAATCTATGGAGTTTACAGCATAAAAAAGGTAAAAAGAGAGCAACATCTTCAAGTCAAGATGAGAGCTCTCAATTGAAATACCAAATCTATCGAAATTGGATAACTTGTGAAATAAAAAAAAATTGTCTCTACAAACATAGGTAAATAGAAAAAGAACACTGGGTCCCCACTCCCCATCCTATGCATTCTGTCCTTGATTTTCATTAAATCCAACTGAAAACTACCCTCATCATGTCAACTGAAAATTCAGTCCCTTGCTCATATTTGTAACAAAACGAGTTGACTCCAAGAAAATCTTCAAAGCCAATATCTATCTTGTAGTGCTCTCAAAAATACTCTCTCACCGTCCCTGTTTCCCTGCAGAAATTAAAACAATATCCTGCTATTTATTCCCACACACTATCTGAGAGATCTTCATTAAATTTCTTTGTTTAAAAACATAAAGCCACACAGATTTTCCAATCTACACGTAGTTTGAGAACGAAAGTGAGGAAGTTCCTGATTCTCAAGAATATTAGCCGAACTAAATTTTTGGCTGCAGAGTACTTTCTGAAAAAATGACCTTCGGTCTGTTAGAAATGTTGTTGATGTGTTTGGTAGATAAGAAAACGATAGAAAGAGAAAGAAAATAACAGAGAATATACTGATATCAATGTATTTGTATTCAATCACCTTAATGAAAAAGATTACAAGTGTTGGTTTATATTGTAGCTTAAACGAATCTTTCTAACTAATTAATGAAGCTACTGGAATCTGTTATTTACAACTCAAATCAGTTTGTTACACGTTAAGCAACATGTATAACGAATATTGACACGTCAGCTCTTGAGCTGGAATCCCCTGCTCTGTTACTCACATATGCTAACATCCCCCCTCAAGCTGAACTGTGTAGGAAATATGTTCAGCTTGCTTCTAAGATAACTGAATTGTCCATAGGTCAAAGCTTTTGTGAATATGTCTGCAGCTTGATCTTCACTAGGCACATAGTTAACTTCAATTTGATTAGCTTGGACCTTCTCTCGAATGAAGTGTATATCTAGCTCAATGTGTTTTGTTTTGGCATGATACACTGGATTCATAGCCAAAGATATTGCTCCCTGATTGTCACACCACATAATAGGTGTGTGATCAATTTTAATCTTCAGCTCAGTAAGTAACCCTTTTACCCACATAACTTCAGTTGTTGCCAGAGCTAAGGCTCTGTTTTCTGACTCTGTGCTTGACCTGGAGACTACATGTTGCTTCTTTGAAGACCATGAAACAAGGTTAGGTCCAAGAAACACAGCATACCCTGCTACTGATTTTCGATCATCTCTGTCACAAGCCCAATCAGAGTCACTGAAACAATTTATTTGCATATGCTGACTTCCAGTTGAATGAAGTTGTAAGCCATAGTGAATTGTTCCCTTCAAATATCTGAGTATCCTCTTACATGCTTGCCAATGTTCGTCTGTTGGAGCTGAAAGAAATTGACTCAATTTATTAACTGAAAAAGCTAATTCTGGCCTGGTCAAAGTCACATACTGCAGAGCCCCCACAACACTCCTGTACTGAGAAGCATTTGGAATGATAGCTCCTGAGTTCTTAACAAGTGAATGAGAAGTGACCATGGGAGTTGGTACTGGACTGCAAGTGACCATTTCATGCCTGTTCAGCAAATCAACTATGTATTTGCTCTGAGATAATTGAAGGCCTGTCGAATTTTTAGTAACCTCTATACCAAGAAAATAGCTAAGCTCTCCTAAATCTTTAAGAGCAAAAGTAGCTTGCATATCAGAGATTACTTTCAACACACTATTTTGATTAGAGCCTGTAATGATAATATCATCTACATATACTAAGACCAGTAGAATATCACCTGCATCCCATCTGTAAAATAATGAGGAATCTGACTTTGAATGTTCAAAATGCCACTGAGATGTCATAGCTCTTCTGAACCTGTCAAACCATGCCCTTGGAGCTTGCTTGAGGCCATATAGAGCCTTCTTTAATTTGCACACATGATGAGGCTTTTCTGGATCCACAAAGCCTTCTGGTTGAGCCATGTATACATCTTCAACAAGAATGCCATTAAGAAAGGCATTATTAACATCAACCTGCCTTATTATCCAGTTGTTCATCACAGCTAAACTCAATATCACTCTCACTGTTGAAGCTTTAACAACAGGGCTGAAAGTTTCACTGTAATCGATCCCATATGTTTGATGAAACCCCTTTGCAACAAGTCTTGCCTTATATCTTGAGATTGATCCATCTGAGTTGTATTTAATTCTGAAAATCCATTTGTTTCCTACTACTTTGACAGCAGCTGTAGGAATAACTAACTCCCAAGTTTGATTGGCTTGAAGAGCTTTAAACTCCTCCTGCATAGCATTAAACCATTTTGGATCTTGCAGTGCTTGATTTACTGAGTTGGGTTCAGATGGTTGGGCTAAAAGTGCAGTGATGTATGTTTTTGGTTTAAAAATTCCAGCTTTGGACCTGGTGATCATGCTATGACCAGGTGGCTGAAAATTGGGTAGCTGATGGGCAGGAACAAAAGGAACTGGAATGTTTGAATGTAAAGAATCTGGTGAATTGTGATTTGAGGAATAAGAAGGTAAAGAATGTTGAGATAAAGGTGAGTTGAAATTACCAGAAACTTCTTGTGATGAATGTGGAGATTGAGCAGGAACCTCTGTTGTTAAGGGAGGTGCTGAGAGAACTTGTATAGAAGAAGTGGACTCTGAATTGTTTGTACTTGAACAAGACATTGACACAGAGGAAAAATCAACACCAGGCTGGTATGGGAAAGAATTCTCATTAAACACTACATGATTGGATATATATACCCTTCCTGATGAGTGTAAACACTGATAGCCCTTATGGTTTGGACTGTATCCAATGAAGATGCATCTACCAGTCCTAAACTCTAGCTTATGTTTTTTATAGGGTCTAAGATAAGGGTAACAAGCACAGCCAAAAACTCTTAGGAATGAGTAATCTGCAGTTTGATGAAAGAGTTTGAAATAGGGTGAGACATTATTCAACACTGGAGTTGGTAATCTGTTTATGAGAAATACAGCAGTGTGGAAAGCATTCCACCAAAAAGTAAGTGGCAAATTTGATTGAGCTAGTAAGGTGAGACCAATGTCAACAATGTGCCTATGTTTTCTCTCTATTTTACCATTTTGATGGTGAATGTGAGGACAAGGGTGTCTGAAATGGATACCAGAGGCTGTTAATAGTGAAGAAAATGATCTGAATTCCCCTCCCCAGTCTGTTTGGACAGTCTTAATTCTTCTCTCAAGATGTTTCTCAATGAAGGTTTTGAAATCAGTGAAAACTTGTAATGAATCAGACTTGGCTTTTAAAGGGAAAATCCAAGTGAACCTACTGTAATCATCTAATATTGACAAGTAATAGCTGTAGCCTTGAGTGGAAGTTGTATGTGAAGGACCCCAAAGATCGGCATATAATAATTGCAGAGGTGCTGTTGTTTTGGTAATGACAGAATCAAAATGTTTAAGATGATTTTTGCCAAACTGACATGCATCACAGAAGGCAATTTTTGGAGTTTTATTAATTCCAGCAAGCAAATTACAAGTCTTAATAACAGTTTGAAGTGTGTGTGAGGCTGGATGTCCAAGTCTCTTGTGAAGTAAATCAACACCAACTGATGACACAGACATTGTTAAAGCTGCTGGATTACATGACTCGAAAGGAGAGGGACTGAAATTGACTGAACTAAAGAGAGTAGCAAACATTGATACATGTTTATTTATTTGACTACGACACCAAGAAACTTGAGAATCTTCACTTGACAAATCTTCTATTTGATACAAGCCTCCAGTAGCTACTCCCTTAAGTAACAGAGTTCCTGTTTTCCTGGCCTTAATGAAACAAAGAATTCCAACAAATTCAACAATAACATTGTTGTCAGCTAAAAGTTGTGAAACACTTAATAAATTCTTGGTGATATTTGGAACATGTAAGACATTTTTTAGGAGTAAAGGTTCAATTGTCAGTGTATCAAGTACTGCAGATCCAATATGTTTAATTTCTAATGCATTTCCATTTCCAACCAGAAGTGATTCTGTACCACAATAAGGCTGCATGTTAAAGAGTTTACCTGAGTCAGCTGTGATGTGAGTAGAGGCTCCACTGTCTATGTACCAGGACGGATCTTCCACAATTTCAGGAGAAGAATCAGTATGAAAGCTTGTTGATGACTGAAACTGAGAAGCATTAGTTGTTCCATTGAAACAGTTAAAAGCTGCTGGATGATCAGAACCAGAGTTGTGAGAGTTATATGAGGAAGATTGAGAGTTAGCACCAGCAACATTAGAATTTGGATAAGTGACATGGCCTTGAAAACCCCTTGGTGATCCAGCATATTGACCATTATTATTTCTTCCAAAACCATTAAAAGGTCTTGGAGGAAAATTATTTGGGGTGAAGCCTCTGCCATAGTTTCCAAAACCAGGTCTGAAGTTACCTCTGCCGAAATTCCTCTGAGGTACAAATGCAGGATTAAATCTGTTTCTGCATTTTGTAGCACCATGACCTGGAATGAAACAAATTTGGCACACTATATTTGACTCATGATTGACATTATTTCCTCCTTGATTAGCATTGCTAAACCCTCCATTTCCTCTTGGAAAACCAAAATTACCAGATCCACCTCTTGGAAGATTTTGATTCTTTTGTGCAACGTTAGCAGAGAGATTATGAATTACATCAGCACTTATCTTCCCTTTCTTTTGCTCAATCCTCATTTCATGACTCAATAACAAGGAATATAGTTCATCTAGACTCAGATTATCACTTCTAGCAAGCAGAATAGTAACTAGTGACTCATAATCCTGAGAGTCTAAACCAGTTAGAATGTATGAGATCATATCATTGTGTTCAACAGGCTTTCCAGCAATAGCTAAACTATCAGCAAGACGTTTCATCTTAGAAAAATAAGCATTCATTGACATAGACCCTTTCTTAGAAGTCTGTAACTGCATTTTTAGTGGCACAATTCTTGCCTGAGTTTGAGAGATGAACATGCGTGTAAGAGTTTCCCAAAGTTCTTGAGAAGAAACACATTGAATTACTGAGGTAAGTAGATTTTCTTGAATAGACGAGAACATCCAGCTTAACAGTAGCTGGTCAGTTCTAATCCACAAAGCAAACGCAGGGTTTTCAGTTCTAGATCTAGAATTACCTTGAGCTGAGCTTGATGCTTCACTTACTTGATCGAGGTACTGATCAGGACATGGATTAGTTCCATTGATGAAACCTTCCAGACCGTTTCCTTTGATTGAAGCCAGAACTTGATTCATCCACACCATGAAGTTGTTGTGATCCAACTTGATCGGAGTGACAAAGTTATAGGAATGAGAATTTTGATTTGAGTTAGCCATTGGCTCTGATACCATGTTAGAAATGTTGTTGATGTGTTTGGTAGATAAGAAAACGATAGAAGAGAAAGAAAATAACAGAGAATATACTGATATCAATGTATTTGTATTCAATCACCTTAATGAAAAAGATTACAAGTGTTGGTTTATATTGTAGCTTAAACGAATCTTTCTAACTAATTAATGAAGCTACTGGAATCTGTTATTTACAACTCAAATCAGTTTGTTACACGTTAAGCAACATGTATAACGAATATTGACACGTCAGCTCTTGAGCTGGAATCCCCTGCTCTGTTACTCACATATGCTAACACCGTCCAACATTATATATATAATGCAAGAGTAGATACAATAAGTAAACAAATAAAAAGGAAATGAAGTACCGCATGCAAATTTAAAGAACATAGATTGAAATTGAGAAGCGTACTTACAAACAATATTCAGCGACAATAATACCCCCTGGGCTGTGCCTTCCGTCGAGTTGTCTAATTCTTTTAGGTCGTGGTTCCTCATCGTGATCATCACAGCAGCCACTTCCACTGGCTTCAGCTGCCCCAACATATTCTGCAAGGCTTCGCTTTGATGTTGTGGCTAATTCCAGATTTGATCCAACAAAATCGCGATTGAATTCATTTAGATTATAAGCATTAAAACGACTCCATCGGTTTGCCGTTTGGTCGAACTCCTCCACTTCGCGCATATAAACTGGATGGAAGCCACACCTCTTTACATCCAATCCTGGGCTCCACGTGCTTGTAAATGACAACTCAATATGATTAGAATCAAAATGCCACCTACTATCATAGCATTGTTGTCGGGACAAATAGAGTAGCCACAGATGGTCTGACTCCGAAACAGCTTGACCAAATTTCTCTTTAAAAGAAATAAAATATGTAGGCCTATTATGAGAACCGATCATTTGGCAGTCCAACTGATGTCCGGGCCATAGTTTTTTCGTACGAGTTGAATGTTTCGGGAGATGAAAAACACAGCAAATAGCATATCCCACAACCTTATCCATATTAGACAAATATGAAGGCCTTGTGACTGCTATAGAAGAACCCTCATTCTGATACATGAACCACTTTGGAATTTCACTTCCTGGAACAACAATGCTGAAATCTTTTAATGGACGTGACACTGCCTGCAACCAAAAAATTAAAAAAATGAACGAGTCCATACCATTGCTTAATTGTTTTAGGCATAATTTTGGCGTAGCTAGAAGACTGACCTCAAGGTACTCTTGTAGCATCGAAAATGCCAAACCATTGTTTCCCGGAAATTTCAAGCTGTCTACACAATCAATTAATGTGTATTCGGACTTGCATAGTTTTAATGCACCTAATAATGTCACCAACGAAGTACAACCATTCACATTAACTCTTTTTACGTTGGGTGGAAGTTGTGGCAGAGATTGAAGGCTTTTACAATCTTCCAACTCCAGTTCTTCAAGATTGAAAAGACCGTCAATACTTGCTGGCAACCTAACAAAGCTGTTTTTACTCAAATACAACGCTTTTAATGAGCATAAGTTGCCAATATCATTTGGGATTACTCCTTCCCCTAGACTACAGTCACGGAGATCCAATTTTGTCAAAGAGCATAAACCTGACAGAGAAGGCAGCATCAAAGGTACAGGATATGAGCTCTTTGCCATCAAATTAAAGGGAAAGTGAAAATGCCATGATGTAGATGATGGTGGTCCATTACACTCAGAAAAAGAGAGTGTTCTAAGATTCTTCATAAGAAAAATGGAGGATGGAGGTCGTCTTATAGCTGTTCCACTTATATCAAGTTCTTCCAAACTTTCTACTTGCCCAACTGTCTCTGGCACATTTTCAAGTTTGAAGCAGCCTGAGAGATTCAAAGTTTTGAGAGATTTCAAACCTTTTATACTGTTGGGAAGTCTCACGAGATTTTTGCAGTCATTTAAATTCAACAATTCAAGCCCCATCAAAAGTTCAATAGATGGTGGCACTTCTGTAATGGAAGTTCCATCTAGATAGAGCTCGGACAGGTCTTCCATACTTGCCACAATCTCTGGAAAAGTCTTCAGTTTCGAGCAACCAGAGAGCTCCAGATTTCTTAGACATTTTAAACTGCTGATAGTAACTGGCAGACTCGAGAGATTTTTGCAGCCTTTCAAAGTCAACTGAACAAGTCCAGATAGAAGTTCAATTGATAGCGGCAATTCTTTGATATCAGTTTCATTTAAAAGAAGTTCTTGCAGACACTTCATACCTCCCGCAACGCATGGAAATTTCTTCAGTTTCAAGCAACTAGAAAGAACAAGTGTTTTAAGCGATTTCATAAAAATCTTGCCCGGAAGAGTTGTAAGACTTGTACAACCTTTCAAGTTCAACAAAATTAGCTTATTGTGAAGCAGCAAAGATGGGTGAATCTCACGCAACCTTGTACATCCTTCAAGATCCAACTCCTCCAAATTTGGCACTTCCGTGAAGTCTGGTGTCTTAATCAGATTCTTTGAATGGCTGAGTTTCATGACTTTCAACATGTTTAAAGGCTGTTGAAAACAAAAGGGTGCTAAAATGATATTTTTTAATTCATATACAGCTATAATAATAAAATTGTAATCAACAATTATTCAATTAAAAAATATAAATTACTGGCAAAATTAATGATCTTACTTTGGTTCCCTTCCACAATTCTTCAACGCAGTTGTAACACATTTTAAACTCCACAATTTTATCCAATTGTAAATCTGATGGCAAAGATTTCCAAGGATATTGATGCCAATCAAGTAACCGCAATTTGTTAGAGAGGTATTCAAGGCCTTGAGGAAGCTGCAGATTACATATTTTGAGCAATCGTAGGTTGGTCATCTTCGAAAATGCTTTCGGACCAGCACTTAAATGCACTTTATCTTTGAGAAAGTAATAATCATCAACTATTATTCCTTCAACTACTTCACTTCCCTGAAAATTATAAGCAAAATAGTTCATTAGAGATTTTACTGGGTAAAAGACAAAAAATTCCCAATCCTCTTTATCGGTCACTTACTGTGCTTTGTGACAATACATGGCATACGTCTGCTTCCTCCCACAATCTGCTGCGTTTTCCAGGCTCCTCTAGGGACTGTCTCCTAACAATTTGTCGACCCATTTCCTGTAACAAATCATGCATCCACAGTTTGTCGTCCTCACATACTGTTAATAGAGATTGTTCAATAAGAACACTAATGCCAATTACTGGTTCAAAACCACAGCTGTTGAGAATTTTCGATACGTAATCTCTCTTCTCCCCTTTAAAGAAACAGGCAACATCGAGAAATATTTCCTTCTCTGCTTCCTTCAGCCCATCAAAACTTATTTGGAGTATATCTAGAATCTCATTTTCAGGTTCTCTTTTTAGTCTTTCCAAGGTACTTGTCCACTCGTCCACAGGTCTACCAAACAAATATGAACCCAAAACCTTTAGAGCTAATGGAAGACCGCTAGCATATTTTACAACTAGTTGAGATAGATGAACATATTCTTCCCTGGGCTTCTGGGTTTCAAAGGCTTTCAAACAAAAGAGTTCGAATGCCTTATAATAACTTAGTGCCTCAAGCTTGTAAACTTCCTCGACTCGATGCAACTTCAACAAATGTTCATCCCTCGTTGTTATTATGATTCTGCTGCCCGGACCAAACCATTCACGCTTTCCAGCTAATCTTTGTAGTTGCTCAACATTAGCCACATCATCGATTACGAGAAGGACCTTTTTTTGTCGCAGCCTACTTCCTATCATGTTAATACCATCATGGACATTTCGTATGCTATTGTCTGCAAGCTTCAGTAAATCAGAAAGGAGCTGCTTTTGCAAAGAGATTACACTCCCTTCTTTTTCAGATTTTTCTCTAACATCGGCAAGAAAACTACTTCCATCAAACTCATGGGACATCAAGTCATAAGCAACTCTTGCAAGTGTTGTCTTTCCTAGACCTCCCATACCCCATATCCCTATCATACGAACATCAATGGACCCCGTACCCATAAGAAACCTCAGTTTCTCCAAGCGTGATTCTATTCCTACTAACCCCTTAGCAGTCTCTGGCTTTGTACGAATTTTACTGGATATCACATTGACAATTTCCTCAATAAATTCAGACTCATTGCTGTAGATTGAAAACAACAAGAAAAAATTGCTATTGTTAAATTAAAGTTTGTGTGAACGAAGTAAAAGATCAATTCCATATTATTTATAAAATCCAAACCACACAATATTCGTTTCATCAAATAGAAGTCACATAATCAAGTAACATGTTATTATTACGTTGGTCAGAAACAACTAGAATGAGAAAATTCAATTTCTTCTGCTATTTTCTTCTCATGTACATATTATTTCTTTCTATAATTAGGTAAATTAGATTAAAAGAGAATTTATATCAATTTTTGATAAGAACATTTATTACACACATGAAATCAATTAGATGATGATGATAGACATCCTAAATTATGTGGCATTCATTAGGTAGTTGATAATTCTTTAGAAGATTCAACTGAGATAATTATTTTATCTCAAGAACCAACTGATTAACAGAGCACAAAGCATCACAAGATACAAATGTACCGTCTTTGAAAGTTCAAAATACAATAATTTAACGTATCAACGTTTGTAGCTATTCATTTGCAAATATTAGTTCATTTATAGCACTACTATTTTAATAACGACACATCATATGATATACACACGTATTAAACAGAAGATGTTTAATTGAAAACAATGTTGAATCATGAATACTAAAATTTGTTTTGTGGTTACTTATCATGCCGAACAACAACCAAAAAAAAAATTAATAATTGAGAGTAAAAATGATTACCTATCCTTCAATTCCCAACCAGATTTATTGGCCACCACTTTTAAAGCGTCTCTCCACTTTTGTACCTTTTCTATATTATCCTTAAAATTTTCTTCGTGTTTAGCAAAAGCTTTTCCAAAATTTGCTGTTTGTTTCCTCACCACAGTTGGTTCCACATCATAGAAAATTGGAAAAATCTGATCTTCTTTGTTTTTGCATTCAACAATCTTAGCAAGTTCATCCAAGCACCAAGTGGAAGAAGCATAATTTTTTGAGAGAACAATAATAGAAACTCTTGATTCTTCAATTGCTTTAAGGAGTTCTGGTGAAATGGATCCTCCTTTCTGTAGTTCTTTGTCATCCTTGAATGCATAAATCCCTTTATCTTTTAAAGCAGTATAGAGATGACCTGTGAAGCTTTTACGAGTGTCTTCTCCTCTAAAACTTAAGAATGCATCATATTTCCCATAAGAGATGGTTTGGATGCTCGTGTAAGCCATTATATTTGTCCTGAAATTTAGAATAAAAAATGTGACATTCTTGGAACAACACAATGCAGACAACATGATTCATCCAAACTTATGGGCACCCGAAAAGGATAATGTACATATCAAGTGATAATTAATTTCGGATGTTTTTGGTGCGCCATATTATATTACATAAGCTGTATTTGCATTAAATAAAATATTTTCTATTAGAATTTTGATATTTTATACTATTACTTACATTAAATGTGTTATTTAACTTTCTCAATAAAAAATTTGAAAAATTATCAAGAAAGTAGTACTTTTTATTTCAGTAAATAATAAATAATTAAATAATGAAAGTAAAATAAATAAAATGATCTTATATAATTAAATAAAATAGTGTGCCCATATGTCGTTTAGAAAGAATTAAGAAGAACATTAAGGTTACAACTAATATGGATTAACATTATATATAAACAAAGAACCTGGCGAATACTTAGTCCTAATAAATTATTTGTGCATAGATCGTAATTTTCTAGTTAAATTTTGAGAGAGATTGAGAGAAGCTGACAGAAACTGAAAATTTGCCCCTTTTCAATTAATTAAATTAATTGACAACAAATTGTAATTAAATATTGTTTGAAGACAAAAAATTACTAATATTAATTAAAAGTTAATAAGAGAGTGCTTCTGATTTCGAAATCAATGATCTTCTTCTTAAACAAAATAAACAGGTCCACAGCTTCTTATTTACTTTCTTTACCAAAAAGAAAAAAAAAATTATACTTAATAAATCCCAAAATGTAATTAGAAAATTTTTTCAGATGCTGATTGGAGAGTGTGTGTACCCACCTCTACTTAAGCAAATCTTTTCTAAGTAACTATAAGGAAAGGCAAAGAATTCATATAAAATTAACATTCAAGCTTTCTTTCAAATTTTACACATACAGGATATGCAAATTAGTTCTGAAAATAAAAGAGAAATTACAAGATAAAACTTAAAGCTTACTAGAACTCCAATGAAGTATTTGCTCAAAGGAAAGAAGTTAATCAAATCATGCAACTTCTAGCTCCTCATCCTCAGCTCTGTTATATGATTGTATTCCAGATTAAAGCAAGCCTTAGTGTTGACCGACTTGCATAATTAATTATTCGATATAAACTTCCACTTGCGTAATTAATTATTCGTCATAAAGTTCCACTAGTCTTAATTAATTATCCAAGGAATTGTTAATTATCATAAAATTCTTCAAATGGCAATCACTATCATAGAAAATAATGTGCTTCTTTAGTTTATTCAATAGGCTAGAAAACTGCCCTTCGAGCATCTTCCAAGAAATTGTTTATGAAATAGAACTATAAATAAGTATATATAAATTGGCAACGACTACATTGCATTAGGGTAGCAAACCCCATTATTTGTCCTTTAGTTAAACGACCGTTGGATATTAATATCCAACGATTGAGATTTGAGAATGAGAAATATAGCACGTGGGAGTGACTAGAGTAGTCGGTAATAGGTCAGTAAAAATTACGACAAATTGGTGAAAAATATATAATTTAGAATAAGTTTAGCTGAGTCTTTTTTACCAATCCTATATAATTTAGAATAAACTTATTTGACCTACTAAAGAAAAATATATTCAGTCAGATTGCAATGAGCATATTAGTTTATTGTTCATTCATAGCAATGCAATTCATCAATTATGACCCAAAAACTCGCACGCGTAATAATGGATACGAAATGAGAGAATGCTGCAATGAAACAGAGATTCAATTATGGAAACAAAACAAAGGATTGCTTCAATTTGGTCGAACATTATATAATTTTGTGATCGAGATTCAAGGAATTCTGCCAGTGCTATCTTCAATGGTCAAGTAACTTGAGTTAAACTGTCAAGGCACTGATATTTTAAATATGAGACTAGAGTTTTTTTTTTTTTTAATTGATTGGAAAAAAATTCAGCTCGGAAAAAAATTCAAGTATACATATAGTATAAATATCAAAAGTTATCTTAATACCATACACGTAACGTCCTAATGTAATTATTTAATATTAAAAATTTGTAATATCAAGATTACATATAAAAGTAATTTTTCAACTTTTTTTCCTTATAAATCTGTATAAAACATGAACACCTTTTGATACTTGTGATATCTAATTGAATTTTTATCAAAAAGTTCTGTATACCTTTTCAATTTCATTCAAACATTAAATTTTATTTAAAAAAAATAGTATATACTTTCTTTAAACCTTCTACGATGCTTCGAGACAATTTCATGTTAATTACGGAGTATCGAGAAAGCACAGTTTCTAGTTCTTGGAAACGTGAAACGTACAAGTATTTATTGTAAATTTCAATAGATTGACACCGGATAAGGGGGAGCATACTTTGCCATAGACCATAGTTCTCTAGGAACAATCACATTCTTCAAAAAAGAAATTAAAAAGTAACAAGTTAGAGAGCTTCAGGTTGAATGGTAATAATTAAATTTCACATATAAGAAAGAACACTAAAGATTAAACAATAATAGTTAAGTATGAACAAACATACCATCCCCAACACTCTAGAGAACGAATGGAACTTAGCAAGAAGTTCAACAAATCTGGCATACCATTGCATATCGATATTCCTGGAGTCAAAATGGAGATCAAATTCTGACAAAGCCAAGTCATTTGATGAGAAGCGTAGTAAATCACGAAAATATCTAAATAGATTAAGATCTCCTCCTAATCTGAGTTTCCTTAAACTTTTAAAGCTCTTATTTCACGCGTTATATAAAAGTAATGTATAGATAAAATTTTAATTTTTAATTTTTGTTTTTTTAACTATCAATCAACGTGTGAATTTTTACTCAAGAAAAATTCAAAAATTCATATTAGAAGAGAATCTTAATCATATATAAACATGCTCAAAATGAAAGTCTCAATCTTATTCAATCTTATGCACTGAAATTTTTTTATATATATATAGATAGGAAAAAAAAAGACTTACTCATCTTTCTTTTTATGTAAAAGATGAAATATATGTAAAAACTTACAGTCCCAAAGTCCCTTCGTCTTGAAAACAAGTTCATTCGAAACCCTGTTAACTTTTAGGAGAATAAAAGAGAAGTGCAAAATTATATAATGTCAATTGATCATGAAAATTGACCTCCCTTTCATGGGAAAAAACTCCTCATCTCCATTCGAATTGCTAAAGTCCAAACTCTAGTCGGTAGTTATTAAGGACAGCCTTCAGATTTTTAACAAAGGATTCTGTTTAGCAGCAAATGGCATTGAGTTTTCACAATTTGGGGGCAGCCTAGCCCCGCTTTTTGTTGTACTATTCTTCTTCTTTGTCCCTACTCTCCTGCAGTGTCTTCCTTTTGCTTGTGTGGGTATACATTCAAGGATTTCTTTGTATTTTTGAGAACGAACTTCATATGGAAACCAGTTAGGACGGTATAAGACAATGAGTGAACTCTAACGCAGTGGTATGAGTTATAGTTGCAACATTTTAATTATATGTAAAGATATACACTGATAAACACATAAAAAGAAAAGGATCAAACAATAATGATATACATTCTTTGTTTCTGGAGCTACAAACAAACCCGCCAAGCAAAGAATTAAGCAAACCCGATTCATCTTCAGTGGGAATAAGTTTGCAGACAAAGAAACTCTGAAACAAATGTGATATGAAACAATGTAATGTGATTGCTGAAATCATCATTCGGAAGATATAATAATGGCAAAACCACTCAACAACAATAAACAGTCGCCAAATTTTCTTTTCTGATTAAATACAAGGCGTTATGTTACCTTTGGTTGAGTCCTAGCATCAGGTTCCTCCGCTCGAGTCTCAGCGCCCGGTTGACTGGCTAGAATTATTGCAGGGTTATGACTAAACTCCTCTATCATCCAATTGGTTTTCTTTCCTTTAGGAGGCAGTCCTTCATGGTGAGTCAGAATTCGCATGAAACCAGCACGTACATTTATTGTATTCGCCTCCGTGAATACAAAGTAGTATCCACCATCAGTTACAAGCTTCCAATTGGGCCAGTTAGTGTAGAAGTACCACCCATTACTCACTTACCTACATAGCACCTGCGAATGAATCACAGGTCGTAGCTTTTAGTGCTTAATTATACATGTTAGTAGTAATTGTGAGGCTACTACAGCAGTTATAGAAATCGGAAACAGGACCAAATAATGCATAGCTTGCCGTTACTTCTACAACTGTGAAAACATACTCAAATACATCTCACGAGATATTAATCGCCTTTTGATGATTCATTTGCTCATTTAGGGAAGATCTACAAGTTTCTTAGCCATTAGACTTGCAAGGTATTCGTTGTTAGACATACGCACATTTCCTGCGGCTTTGCTTTCTGGACATTTTGGAATAGACGAACCCATTGCTTTGCTTTTTGGACTTTTTTAGTACTCTGAAACCCAGTTCAAAGAAAGAATTAGTTACTAGGAGAAGTGTTTGGCCATCGAGAAAATGAGAGAAAATAAAATGGAATGAATCTAATAGAGAGAAGATGAGAACTTTAACAGGCTATCATATATTTATAGCAGTAACTATTAGCTTGTTTGTAACCAACTCATCAGCTCATGCTTGCGGTCATGCTTCTCATTCTGTTGTACTGTTATGCATCTGTTGATGCTTACTGCCACGCTGGTAGTTTGTTTGTTACACGCTGAGCATCTCATGCAGTTATCGGCTGTGTGCATCCTCATCATAGCACCAGCTATGCCGCTGCTTTTTGCTTCATCAGCTATGCCTAATGAAAGTGGTTTAACAACCCCCACAGTAATGGGATCCTTATTTATTATGTTTCAATTTTTTTTATTAAAAATCTATGTAAGTTTTTTCTTTTTCTTTTTTTAATCTTAATTTTACTGCATATTGCTATTTTATCCTTGTTTATTGCTTCAATGATGTGTCACATTTTATATAAAGGATCATAATTACAAAGTGTTAGACGTTGATTGAGTTTATCGCATTCTTCATATTAGTGGTATTGCTTTTTCATGATATAGACAAATTGATGTGTTTAATCAATTAGGAGGGACTCAATGTCAATCAATTTGAAGTTTGAAGGTTTACAAAAATTCCAGTGTAATGAGAAGATGAAAGTTTATTTACACTTTTTAAAGCTTTCTTCATTTAATTGTTAGTGATAGAATTATTTTAAAAATTACTATAAAAATAATAAATATTTATTATATTTATAATAATGATGATAAAATAGCACGCCCATTAGAGTGCTGAACTGCTGCTATGAGACACCCGATTCCTCCTACCCCAAGTAATAAAATTTACCCCATGTTACAAACTCTGTAGCTCAATAAATATTTCATATTTTACCAAATCAATTTCACCTGTAGTTAATTTATCAAATAAAATCCAAATTTTAGTCTTTCTTGCAATGCATCAAAAATAATTCTCAAGTTCATTTTCCATAGACAAAAGGATAGTATGAAGAAAAAAATAAAGTTTTTAAGGAAAGAAAACTACAAAGGCCGAACTAAATATAGACTTATTTATGCTTTCAAGCCACTAGATAGACTTTATTTTGAAAGTTCATAAGTTCCAAGACGACTAAGATACGTAATTACTAACTCAAAACACTATCATCATCCAGCAGATAAACTACCAATGCTACTGCCTCAAATAACCAAAAAGAGAAGGCTAAAACCAGACTGGAAGGCATAGAAATTGATACACTATGATGGGGCACCAAGATATGAGGCCAGCCGCAATATATCGCTGAAGATTCCACCTGCTGTGACTTGAGCTCCAGCACCAGGTCCACGTACGATAAGTGGCTGCTCCTTGTATCGTTTTGTTGTGAAAGCTATGATGTTATCCGAACCAGAGAGCTGTGCGAATGGATGATCTTTCTTGTATCTTCGCAACTCTACACGCCCCTCTTTGTTGATAGCATCCACCACTCCCACATATCTAAGGACCTGACAAATACAAGTTTGAAACAAAATCAGGATTTTGTTTCCTAAGGGATAACAGAAATAAGAAATAATGTTCCTAAACATAAGCTACACATCAAGGAACCAAATCATAATCAAGAATTTATTGCAGTAATATGTAAGATTGTAAAGTTTATTTTCCATAGTATCTCTGAGTACATCTTTCATAACTCAAATTTATTTCACCCCTCAAATGATTGACGAGAATTCAAAAATGATAACTCATAAAATCATTTTTTTGGGGTTATTGAAACTATTATATCAGCATCTACTAGCTCTACTAGAAGTTAAACCAGCAACGTGTCCCAACAAAAACTCACTTCCCCTGCATCCTCGGCCTCTTGTCTTTGCTTGGCCAATTCTTCGTCAAATTGTGGTAATTGCTTCATAAACTCTTCAGCAGATGCACAAGCCTGTAGCAAAAATCAAAGCATTACATTAGTGATGAAGTTGACCCTCAGTGGAGTGTTGGATTGAGCAAAACTGTTTTCTTACTTTTAATGGTTCTGGCACAAGACTTCGAACAGGGAGATCAGAAAGTTCCAGCTTAAGACCGGATTCTCGGGCAAGAATTATCACCTGCAGAAAGAAAGTTTTTTCCAGTCTGATTCTCATCCAATTACATTCAGCATTCAGACACAGGAATAAATCACAAACAAATATGGAAGCATCAACTGTGGTCAGTTTCTCTGACAATTCAAAATGTTTGGTCATGCCTGTGAACATCATTCTGCGATAACCGATTATAGAATTTTTAAAAGGTTAGAACGCTCATCTGCCAACTTTATGTCAATTATCTGACACATGCATTGATGTGCAAATTTATAGAATGGCAATTGAGTAGATGTCTTAATGAAATCCTAGGCATTAACCAATTGCTAACAGCTGTGGTAGAATGCAGAAACTAATTCGACACTCTGAATTGTAATAATCATTTGAATAACAAAACAAACAATTACTGCATACAGTACCTTTCTGGCAACATCTGTTCCAGATAGATCATCCCTTGGATCAGGTTCAGTATAACCTGCTTCTTTCGCCTCTGTCACTACCTCACTGAATGATCTTGTGCCTACAAAGCTGTTAAAAAGATAACTCAAAGTCCCACTGCAACAGCAAAACACACAGGTGAACGCTTGTCAGAAGACGCATGAGTCAACTTTAAGGAAAAATATTTCAGTACACAACGAACATATTGATATTTCGTATTTTTTCCGCATGAGGGTCTTTTGCAATATGAGCCAATACATATGACCAACCTGAAAATGCCTTCAATGCGCAATATATGGTCCCCGGTTTCCAGCAGACCCCTTAAAGTGCTGATAATTGGAAGACCAGCTCCAACAGTTGCTTCATAGAAGTAATGTGTATAGGATTTCCGTTGAAGAGACCTCAGCTTTAAATACTAGATTTATGCAGAACTACATTAACAAATCTCCCAACGGAAGGATCAGAGGAAAAAAAATCAACAGTAAAATTGTCCCTTTCTAAATTAACTATTAGGTGAACCAGGATACAGTTCATCCGGCTGGGTAGCACACAGACATCAAATCAACCATGCTCCAGCAGGAGATTGATATTAAAAAAGAAGCAAGTGCAGATGAATAAACATCAAGATGTAAGTCTGTAGTGTAAATTTATTTTAAAAAATCTGGAATGTTGTACTTTTCCCCAAAAGAGTAACACTACCGAAGAGGCTTCTATATGACAATGATGATGGTGATGATGAATGATCATATCCCAAAGACAAAAGAATTTCGTTACCTGGTCCAGCGGTCCGGAATTTGCTTTTTTGTTTGGGGTGATTACATGAATTCCTCTCCGCAACCAATCATGGTAACAGCTGGCAACATTAGAGTCTGCTGTACAGTCTACCAAAACTGTATTAGGGATAAAATGATTTCCATGCACAAGTTGAGTAAATTTCTCCAGATCAGCCACTTCTCCTTTCTCCTTTAGAAGCTCTCGCCATGTTGACAAGTCAATTCCCCTACAATGAATAACTAATGAGACGAAGGTTGCAGTAAATTTGACTACATTCGAAAGTAATATTCTTATAATTAATGAAATAAGCATGCTCATTCATAAATTAAGAAGTCCCACTTTCCCAGCATATATTAAAAGGAGAAAAAAGGGTAGCTTCACAATATTGATTAAAACCACAGGAAAGGCAGGAAAAAAGAATACAATTGAATAATGTCTTCAGTCAACAAAGAAAAGCAAAATAATCTCTGATAGTAAAGCCCAAACAGACAGGTCCCAATAGCAAATCGTCATGATCTTCAGATTATACAACTCGAATATGCGCATTCATTTCCCAAAACCTCAACATAATATGTGAACCATGTGCCCCAAACATATAAAGTTGTTGGTGTCAACCTATGGAAAGCACGTGGGTAAAAATGGGCCTATGGAGTTCAGTTTATTGTACTTTCTACAAAAGCAGAACAATGAATTTCACTTCATTATAGTCTCCAGTGAACTGTTTTGAAGACATATTCTGTCTTCCTACGAACTGGAAAAGTGTTGTTTAAGGCTGAGTTCCTTCTTCATTTGACTTGATATATTGTTTTTCTTTAATATGGTTACCTGAGCATAGGATGGTCTGCTGATCCCCTTTATTTTACATTCTATTCCTCTATTTCTGATATAATTGTTTCTTATTAAGAACAAAATAGTCATTACCAAGGTGTGAAACAAGGAATATAAGATAATATTTGTAGAACTTATGATTGCTTCATATTGATGGATACTGAACTCCGACAGAGCTCCCAACAGAAAAATAATCATATGAGCAAATTTTTGTTAGTCTGAATAATGGTTATGTTTATGCTCAGCTCAGCAGGAAGAGCAGAGTTACCACGTCTTTTTTAAACCCATCTGATGCAATGATATCAAAGAGCCATGAATACTCAAATAAAGCTTCTAACTTACATATCACTCAAGACCATTGTTCTGGAGCCAGTGATTCCCATGACCCGCAAATCAATGTTAAAATCTTCCTTCAGGACTGCTGCCTGCCAGAGTAAAACAGAAATTTCAAAACTTGTTCAACTACCAACAACAAAAGCACATTTTGCTTCAAAGTTTGAAAACCGTTTTCATATTTTTCTCTCCAGTTGCTATATTTCGAGAAAAGACACCAATATGGCAACCAGATTAATGAACCCCATGCTCGCTTAATGGCTACAGCATGCCTAGTCATGTCAATTAATTGTCCCTAATTTGACTAACAAATAGCAGATCTATTTTATTAATGTCCATAATAGATTTCTTTAGTATAACACAAATCAATAGTATTACCGCTGTTGATATTAGATTTCCAAGAATTTACAACTATTGACTGTATTCATATTGACCAAGCTAAGAACTCCATATATTCTCAAACTCCAGCATTGATTTATTCATAGATGTTATCATACAAACCAAATACGAAGGGAAACTGTCTAATACTGCACCTGATCCCTGAGCTGGTCAAGTAATGTGGCACCTATCAAACCAGGGCCAATAATCCCCATTGCGATAGTGGTTCTTGAAAGATAAAACCTCGAGTGGACAGCCCTCAAAGCTCTAATGCAATCTTCACGCTTAAGTACTACAGTAATATTGTACTCGGAGCAACCTTGAGCTATTGCACGGATGTTGATATTAGCCTGCATTATTGATACTTCAAACACTTATCACACAGATAATTAGAAATTAAGATCAAAGCAGAAATAAGGGATTATCAAGAGATGATATTTTTACCTTGGCCAGAGCATTGAAAAGCGTGGCACTAACACCAGGAGTACTCGCCATTTTCTGGCCAACTGCTGCTAGAATGCTACAGTTTGGAATGATTGCCACCTAAGAAGATTTTTCTTGAGATAAAATAGAAGCAGAAAACTACATTTGCATTGAACTTGGCAAAATCAGAGCTTTAATGTAATTACAGGAAAAGGAAAATATGAAAACGCAGCTTCTACTACAGATCTCACAGCACAAAAAGCGAGCTAATAATTTGGACCATGATAAATCACAGAGACATGAAATGCATTAGCTCTCAATTATTGCAACAGACAGTAATTTTCCGATGATTTAATACTTTAAACTGTGTGGTACAGAAGTGAAAGCTTAATAATTATATTCAGCCAGAGTCTTGATATCTTTATCAAGTCTAGTCTATTCTTGTACAAAACAAAGGAATGATGATAAAAGGAAGTTAAAATAAAAGATTACTAAATTAGAACCAAAATCTTGTGCATACTATTAAGTAAGAGACAACCAGATAAGCAATCGCAGGACAAAAGTCAGTATAAATTGTTCCAGTTTGAAAATTTGTAAGATTATCAAGTATAATCACATAACCAAAATGACAAACATACCTGGGAAAGACGTCCAGCATTTAAAGCTTCACGAAATCTAGACTCCAGTGCCTCAGCAACAGCTTTTACTTCCTTCTCGGGCACAGCAAAGCACACAGAGTGCTCACTACTAGCCTACACCATAATCAGTCACTAAGCATCTGGGTTTATTAAAGAAGACTGTCCCTTGAACTTAAATCAGAGGATAAAATTACCTGGGAAATCATGATGACATTAGCTCCAACATCTTTCACTGCACCAAAAATCGCATTTGCAGTGCCGGGAACACCAGCCATTCCAGTACTACCAAAATAAAAATAAAAAGAAGCAATACAGGCAGATAAAATTGATTTAAAATCGAAAAAAAAATTATAATCCAAAAAATAAGAGAGCTGAAACTGGAACAGGCAGCTCACCCCTCAACATTTACGAGAGCCAAATTGTCTATTGTTGCAAAACCTTTTACGGGAGAGTCTATTATTTGCTCATCTTCATTTTCATCAACAGGAGGCCGGCATATCATTGTTCCAGGTGCCGAAAGATTGAAAATGTTCCGTATCACAATTGGAATGTCATATCGCATTACTGGTATAATGGTTCGTGGGTGCAACACATTTGCTCCAAAATATGACTGCAAATACACATGAATATAGTGTAAGAAATGTAAGTCTGAATTCTGCACAGCTTTGGCAGGCATAAGAGTAGAGGTCAATTCACCATTTCCCAGGCTTCTTGATAAGACAGTGTCCTCAGTATCACAGCTTCACTAACTGCAGAAATTCAAGTTACAACAATATCAAAGTTATGATCCATTAAAATCCCAAGCAAGCATCCTATTCATTGTACTGAATTTGCAATATACAAGAATATTGAGGATCTTCTGAAAATGAAGGCATACATATAATGCTCTATGCAAACCTTTTCTTGGGTCAGCACTGTAAACTCCATCCACATCTGTCCAAATTGTGACTTGATGAGCCCTGAGTAGAGCTCCCATTATGGCTGCAGAGAAGTCACTTCCATCCCTCTTCAAAGTTGTGGGAATATTATCAGGCGTGCTGGCTATAAAACCAGTTGCAATTATTGTATTTGATGGACTCTGAGAAAACCATTTCTCAAGTCTTTTTTCAGATTCTGAGAAATCAGGATCAACTTGGTTAGAGCTAGTTGGATTTACAATAAGGACTTCCCTTGTATCCATCCATTGGCAATCAATGCCATTCTGCACGAGAAAAAATAAGTTCAAATAGCTTCTAAAAGTTATAGCAACTTCCAAAAGCTAAAATCAAGTGATATTTCTAATAACAAAGTGCATATAACTGCTGGACCTTTCTGACAACAGCTGCTAACATCTGAGCAGACCACAACTCTCCATGTCCGACAACAAAATCTGTAAAAGATTCTGTGGCATGGCCAGCTGCAAAAATAATAAAATGATTAAAAGTGGTTTGCAACAAATTGTTAAATAAAAGATTAGATTCCCATGACCAGTTTGCCTCAAAAAGAAAAAGGTTGATGACAGAATATGCCATGGAAATCCCATCCCACCAAACAAGAAAATCAAATCAATGTATCAAATATATACGAATAAACAATTAGTAAACACAGTCCACATTTGACAAGAAATTATATGTAGACCTTATGAACTCATATGACAACTCAGAGATAAAAACATAATTCCTCACCTAAAAGTAGAGCAAATCGGATATAAAGGATTACTTGTAACCAACATCCAAGTAGATATTCAACTGATATGAATGATATACAAAACTTGGAACATGAATGCATGACTTGTATAGCTCAGAATAGAAACTTAAATATCAAACTGTTAAAGCTATATGCAATTGTTTTGTAAAGAAAAAGATTAACAAGTAAGAAACTCAATTTGTAAAGAGGGACTCAGATGAAGGTACAAACTCATGATAAATTGCAAGCAAGCAGTATTTTTATCACTCATTGTAAAGATAGATCCACACAAACGGAAACAGAATTTTCTCCACCAAAAAGTCCCATGAATATGCATCATGCGAGCACTCTGTTACCGATGTATATAGCACGGAGCATTGCTTTGAGGTTGCTTATGTCATGGTGCAACCGAGACAAAAACCCAGCAAGTTCGTCTCCATCAAGTAGATCATGTGCTGTTAATTGATGCTTTTCAAAAACAGCATCCAGGGCAGATAAGTAGGAATCATTTCGCAACTGAGCCTTGTAGATGAGGTCATACATCATATCTGTCACTTTTGACATGGCTGACACAACTATCAACTTCCTTTCTGTATCATCATTAACTATTATCTCACCAACATTTTTTATTCTTTGGGAGGTTCCAACACATGTGCCACCAAACTTATGAACTGACCACATTTGTCCTTTGGGAATCTGAGCTTCTTCGGTTAATTTGTCCACTGAAATATCTGTAAACATATAAGAAAAAAAAATTAAGATGGAATCAAACAAACATTTGTCAATTAGAAGATGGTAACAATTTTAATAGATTTCGAAAATAGATAAAGCAGCTAATGGACCTGTAACTGAAGCCAATATGTGCTTATTCAATGACTCCCCGTTTCGCCTCCGAGAGACATAACTCAATCTGAACCATGAAACACTAATATTAAGTAAAAGAAAGTATTGAACTTAAAATCATCAAGAAATGTTAAGAAAGCTATATCATACACGAACTCCAGGTTGCAGCTTTTAAAGCCTTACATAGAAGGAGCTCAGCTGCCAATTGCCTTAGGAAACCAATCGAAATGTAAACATAAAAATAAAACAGTCTAGAAAAGGCACTAGCAAACAAAAGTGCTTGCTGTGAAAGCACATCAAATTCCTTTGCAACTTGTAAAGCACTTCTCAAAAAAATTAAACATAAAAGTGCTTCTGTTTTGATTCCTGAAGGCAGTTTTATCTATTTCAACTGAAAATAGCAAGAAAGACACAAAGCACTTTACCGGAAGCACTTTCAAACACACAACAAATGGCAAAATAACAGAATCTCAAATTTCCAATTTTTTTTTTCATTTTAAATGAAGCATAAGAAAGAGAACTAGACAAGTCACATTTACATACACAAACACACACCGTTGGATCGTCATTTCAAAACCAACTCCAAGACCTCGAATCAATTCAAAGAACTATCACAAAGCACCCAAACGCATCGTTTTTTGTGACATGCTCACATCAATTATAACTAGACAACAATCGTAAAGCAAAAGTTGATTATCAAAACGCATCGTTTCGAAGCAGTGCGGAGCAAATGAACAAAACAAAAAGCACCTGGAAATGAAAGGAAGAGGAGAGAAAGAGCGGCAATGAAAGATCTTCTTATTGTTTTGGTTGTTGTTGAGCTTTGATTGGTAAGCCAATGCGGCTGGAGAGTGAATCATACGCGAGGAGGAGACACTCGAAGAGAACGCCATTGATTTGTTTCTCTCTCTCTCTCTCTCTTTTCCCCCCCGTTCTCTTTCTTTATCAATGAACTAATAATTTGGCGGCTTTGGTTGCTGGAACTGATGAGAATGAAAGTGAGTCACTTGCTGTACTGCACAGATGATGAATTGAAATTAAACGGAGGAGGGAGGCATCCGATGTCTGTCAGTCTAAGAGTATCTTTGAGTATCACCAATAGTAGGATGACACGTAGTCCAGGAAATGTTTAAGTTCGGCTCGTCACAGGTCACGTGTGTTAACAAGTACAATAATTACTTTCGGATCCCTATTTGTTTACTTATTCTCTAAAAAGTATATTTATTTTTTATTTGTAATAAATAAGCCCCTTTCCAAGAACCCTAATGAACCGATCAAATTACCCATAGGCTTTTTTTGGAATTCGTGGTGTCATGCCTTTTAAACTGTAGTTATTAAAAAAAAATAAAAGCTCTAATGTTAAATAAAAATTGATAATATTTGAAAGTATGATCATTAAATAATTATTTTGAGAAAAAATAATAAATATAGTATAAGTTTTTTACCAAATAATTGTTGCATAAAATAATCTTAACTTGCAAATCCAAATCACAATTACAAAATGTTTATTAATATTTAAGAATGGTAATTTAAAAGCCACTATTGGTATACAAAAATTCTAAATGAAGCCTTATATAAGTAACATAATTATGTAATAATTTGTTAATAGATAAGAAATGTTGAATTATAAGGATGGTGATATTTCCATCCCACCATTTTTTTAAACTCACTCGGCTCACAAAAAATAATTATAATAAGTTCACATTACCTTTTATAAAAAATAAATAACAAAGAAGTTTAGAAATTTAATCAAATAAAACTCAATATTTAAACTATTAGATACAAGAGCTTACGTTCTTGGGGTAATTTGATTATTTTATATTATTAGGATAAAATAGTCAAATAAAATTGATCATAAAGCAACTTTAAAAGTAAAAAATATCTAAGTAAAAAGCTTATAAGAAAGATTTGATTGATTAATTATCAAATTTTTTTCTTAATTTTTATATTTTAAAAACAACGTGAACTTATTATAATTATTTTTTAAAAGTAGAATGAATTTACAACAATCATGGGATGCAAATATTCTTGTCTGAATTATAAAATGATTCCAGATAATACTATCAATCAGTCCTTATGAACTTAATGATTAAACTTTGTGGGTGTGGAATTTATATTGCATTGTAATTAGACATCATCAGAGTGTGTATAATTAGATTTGTTATAGAGAATGAACTATGATTTTCTTTTTCTTTTTTTCTCTTTTGGATAAGGAACTACGCTAAATTTAGAAGGTTAGCATTTCAGAAAAAAAAACAAATTAAAAACAAAGAGGTACAAGTAAACAAAAATAAGAAATTTGTGACGAGATTTAATATTTTAGATTTATAAAACCCCAATTTAATACCATTTTACTTAACAAGAACCAAAGAAAACTCACCTACTACAATTGGCTTGTCACTACCACGAAGGGGCTTTTTGTCATCTTTTGAAATTAAAATTAAAAATTCAAAATGTGATTGTAGCCTGTGTAGGTCCCGCGCAAAAGACAAGAACGCAATCGAAAGGATCAAGCTGGGGATTGTGTCACATGTCCATTTATCACCATTAAAAAAAAAAAAACCAGCATGCTTTTACAAAATGCTTCACGCATCCTATAATTGAAAAATGAGGATCCGCACTCGTTTTGCACTATACGAAAAAAACAAAATCAAATTTGTATCATTATTTTTTTTTGCTCTCTTTTTTTTTTTTTTGAGGGTCCCAAGCAACAAGTGACAACAGCAATCTAAGGGATAGCAATCATCATTGTGATAATAAATGCGTGGAGTCCACCCATTATTATTATTATTATTATTTTGTTGATTATTGATGTGTAATGTATTAGTTAGTGAGAAAATAAAATTTTTGGCTTTCGGTGAGGAAAATTAAGACCGTATGATAAGTTAAATACATGAACATAGTTGTTATTTGTTAAGAAGATGGTAAATACAAATATTCCACCAAAAAAAGAAAACAAAAGAGGTAAGGACAAAGAAATATAGTAAAATAGAAGAATAGAAACTCAGTTCTTGTTTTTGCATGTTGAAATGTAGAGATAAATATGAGAAAAGGGGCATTCAAAATTTAAAGTTTTACTATACTAAAAAAATAAAATTAACTCCATAAACCCATTTTAATATTTAAAATACCTTTATAAGTTAGTTTATATAAAAAAATATTGAATACTTGTATAATTAAAGAAAAAAATTTTCCATTTGTATATTCATTTATCTTGATGCTGTTTCTCACAAATTTATTGCTGACGATGTTACAAAATTTTAGCTTTTGACATTACATTTTTTTTTCCTTGGTATATTTAGGCTTGGGGACAACCATATAGAGAATTTTCTTAATGATGCTGTATCATTTTTTTATAGTGTTGATAATGGGTCTAGACCCTTCGATTTAAATTTTTCGTCGCTATCATTGACTTTATTTTGGTGGATATATAATTAGTTAATTAATAATCAACAAGTAACCTTTAAAATTAAGTTGATGAATTTGAATTAAATAAAGAGACTTAATATAAGTTTTATTTAATTATTTTACCTTTGTGACATAAAATGAACCAATTGCCCCAAAAAATATGTGTTCTTATATCCAATACTTTTGTAATTTATAATCTAACTTTTTAAATGGATTCTAATAATTTTTAATATTTTACATGTAAATAACATAAATTTAACAGTCTAATAATTTACATGGGTATTGTCTCATAAAGAGATTATTTTATTTAATTAAAGGTTAATAATCATACTAGGCAAGTAGAATTGATGGTTTAAAACAATCAATTTTGTATAAAATAAAAAAATTATTGAAATTAAAGTCAGTTTTTGGTATTTTTACCTTTAAAGGAAAAATAGCTATTTTAGGCTAAAACAATCTTAGTAATTAAATATAATAAAAAAATTTAAGTCACCAAAAAAATAAATTAAGATATTACAAAAAATTAAATTAGAATAGATTTAATTGATTAATTCTTCAGAATTATTCTTTATTTAAAATTTTTAAAAATAATATGAGCTTTATATAATTATTTTCTTAAAGTGGGGTGGATTTATAAAATTTATGGGGTGGAAATATCACCACCCCTTTTATTTATTCTACTTCAGTTTGTAAATAATCTTCTAACCGATTTGTTAATTAATTACAGTATTTTCAAAATTTTATATCTTTTTATTCATACAAATATTTTACACCATTGATTAAAATCCAAGTATTTACATTTGTTACATTATTAATGTCGTAAAAGAATAACGGGAACATAGAATGATCCACAGGTTTTTGCTTGCTCTTTCATTACGAGATCGACCTTAGAACTTGAGAAAAGAATTGAAAACCCATACAAAGAAAAGGAACTAAGCTAGCAAATCAAGGTTCAATATATGTGTGTGTGCATATATGTATATAGGAAGATTAATTAATTTACAGAAAAGTACATAGCGGCCGCATGCATGGGATGGATGATGGCTAGCTTCAAGAATATTTCAGTCTTTTGCTGGGGTGTTGTGGTTCCTCTTCTTTTTCGCACTTGAAACTTTCACTTGGGTCTTCCGTTGAATCTGGGGCGGAGAATAAATGAATCCCACATTTTTTCACCGGGTTACATTCCAGACATTCAGAAGCATCATCGTACATCTTGTAATAGAATTGGACTGCCTCAAGAACGCAAGTATTTTCCCGAAAAGCATTAAAATCATGATCGTCGAAGAAATAGTACCCCATAAGTAAGTGATCTGACTCTAAATTTCTAACTACCACTACATATCTCATTATGACCTGCGGATTGCAATCTTTCGATTTGACTTTGATTTCACAGACCAATTCACATAGCTCTAATTTTTTCACGTCATGATGGTCTGGAAATGACACAATAGCGCTAAAAGCAAAGCCGATTACTTTACCATTACTGAACCAATTATCTGGAGGTGGCGACGGTATCTTCAAGGTTATCAAAGATCCAACACTTTGAAACTTAAACCACTTTGGAATTTCATTACCTGGTACATAGACGTAACCTCTACGTTCTGGGTAAGATATCTGTACGTTCCACGAAAATCATTATTTTAAAGAAAAAAAAATATTGCTAACTGAAAACTTAAAAGAAGGGAAATTATCCCCAGTCGTCTCAAGGATATTGAAAGTACAAGTAACCACCACGAGTTTCTCGTAATATCTTTATACCATCTCAAGTGTTAACTACTTTTTGGTTAATTCTATTAGTTACTGTTAAAGAATCTACATAAAATTAATTTACCTCTAGTTTTAGTTAAGAAGATAAATCGTTTATGATTATACCTTTTTAATTTAGAGATAAAATAGTTTTTTAACTTAGATTATTTAACAGTGACGAAGATTGTTAAAGTGACTGATTAGTATAAACTAAAACTTAAGAAGGAGCAAAAATATTATCAGAAATTAGTGGCGACTGTTTGCTCTTTCAATATTCTCGGGGTGGTTTGCGGATCATAGTTTCCCTTAAAAGAAAAAAAAAGGTTATAATATTAAATGATGATAAGAGAATTAATTAAAGACACACCTTTTCCAAATTTTCGTATAATTGTTTCCAACGTGTTGTACATGCCATATCCTGAATTTTTTGCAGAGCATCTTCAAGAACACTTCTGAGCTCATTCCGGTCCAAGTTATAATTATTGCTCAGCTCAAAACACCGGGTATAATATTCATAACTTATTGAGAATAAGTCTGATAATGATTCCAGAGCCGCGCAATGATCTGCATCCAGTTCCTTTACATTGCATGGAAGCTTTGGTAAAGATTGAAGCCTCTCACAATAACTTAAGCAGAAAGAATGCAACTTAGAAAGATGTATGACGTTTGTTGGTATTTTCTCAAACTTGGTTTTCCTTAGACAGAATTCTTCTAGCGAGAATAACTGGCCAAGATTTTCAGGTAACTGCGTGATGCCGCAACCATTCAGAATAAGAAATTTTAGAGATTTCAACTTACACAGGCCTTTGGGGAGACTCTTAAGCCTTTTACAATCTCGAAGGCCCAAGTGCAAAAGCCGACTGAGACACTCAATGGATGAAGGCAGTTCTTCAATTGCAGTTCCATTCAAAATCATCTCTTCCATATTACCAGCAGATAAGATCTCTGCAGGAAGTCTCTTCAGTTGTGAGCAGCCGCTTAGATTCAAGATAGTTAGCTTGTTCAGACTTCGAATAAACGATGGGTTAGGAGTTTTGGTAACAAAATTACGGGCAGCGGTGATTATCTGGCTTAACTTACAATGATGCTGTTCGGACGGGAAAAAAAAAAAGAGGCCGTGCATGATGACAAATCATTAGATAATTAAACGTTAATATTATAAAGACATTGAATAAATTTAAAGAGTTATATATAAATGTATACCTGGCCACCATCCCCGAGTTGTTGAATATTGCTATGGGGCACTTCAAGTAAAACAAGTTTAGCAGGATGAGCGATTGATGGTAATGATTTCAACGGATATCCGTGCCAATACAGATACCTAATTTCAGGAAATATGGGGTCTTGGATATTTGACACCTTACATTTGTTTTCTCCATTGATGGATGAGTTATAGAATTTCAAAAATCTCAATTTACGCATCTTCGTGAAAGTATCTGAATATAGATGGATCTCTTCCACTTTAGACATATCTAAGTATATGCCCTCAATTTCTTCAGTCCCCTAATAATTAATGAATAAAAACCATTAAGTTAAAACTAAATTTATATGATTGACGTTGCTAGCTAGTTACATTAGGCTGTCAAACTCGTTTTAGCCATACAAATAATAAACTAAACATACAAACTATGAAGCTTCACTTTATATAATTTTTTAAATAAAGCTTATTCAAGTAGAATTTTTATTAGTAGAAATTTTTATAAGTTGAGATTTTCCTCAAAAAATTAATTTAATTGTTTCATTGTTAATGAGAGTTTTATTAAAAATTATAAAATTATTTTAATACACAAGTTTCTTAAAGTTATGTTTTGAAACAAATGAAATAAAATTATGAAATAAGTAGAAAATATTTTAGATAATTTAATATTTTAAAAAAAATTTCCAACATTTACTCCCAAAAGTTCAAAATTTTAATTTTTACTAATAGAGACAAAATAATTTATTTAATCCCCAAAAACTCTACTAAAAAATACAACCAAACAATACAAAAAACTTTAGAAGGAACTTGTGAGATTAGATAATCACTTTTGACAATTAGATAAGTGATATTAAATATGCTGCAGATGTAATCATATATATGTGTGTGTGTATGTGTTATTATTATTCTGTTTCAAGCATCGTCTTAATCTTACTAATTATGTAGCTGATTAACCTCCTAGCTACTGAGGTTCTTAGATTATTATCCTGAGATTGCAAATAGTTTCCAACCATATCAATTTTCCTAGTGTGATGGTTGTTCTTATTATAATATTTCATTGTTTGCTGTAGGTTTTCACCTATTTTTTTTCAATTTGTTATTTTATTTATTTCGGGATAAGACTTCTGTGTCCCCTAATTTGTAGTTGCATTACTCTTTACTTTTTAAAAAAATGACATGGCATTTCATAATAATCAACAATGATGGAAACAAAACAATAACTCAAATGATTGATTGTCCTTATCTTAAGTATTGATTAGAAAATGATTGCTTATCAATTAATATAAAGATTGATTGACCCAATAACTATGTTAACCATATCATAAAAAAAATCTATAATTAATTTCCTTTTCTTTGTTTCAAACTAGGGATGATAATGGGGTACACCGATCTCATTCCAAATTAGGCCCCCATTTCCCATCATATTCCTCAATAAATTTTAGTGGGACGAGGATGGAAAATCCTCATGTAAGGATCGGTTTCCTATTTCTATATGTTCTCTATTTAACTTATTTTATAATAGATTTATATATATAAATTTGAAAAAAAGTAACCTACACCCTCAAAATTTACTTAAATGGTTACATGGACTCCTTAATTTCAAAAATAACTATTATACTCTTTGATTATAACAATCCAACTAAATATAAATATAGTAATAAGATAAAAAATAAATAAATAAATATCATATGATACAAATAAAATGTTACAATAAGTATAATTAAAAATAATGTATATAAAGAAAATTATTTTCAATATTAACTTATTATTAGTCTATATCAATGGGTTTTATCAATATTAAAATCTATTAATCTAAAAATTGACTTTACGATTTAAACTAATATAACATAATTAAAAAAGATATTATAAATAAATAATATAAAATTTTATAAATTATTAATATGTCAAACAAATTTTATTATTATCAAAAGAATATGGCAGATTAATAATGTTAAAATAACTTTTCTAATATTTTAAATATTTTATAAATTTATCTTATTTTTAATTTTAATTTATATCTTTTATATAAGATTATCTAAAGTCAATTATTGGGTTGTTGTAATCAATGGTATAATAGTTAAAAGAAGGTCTGTGTGACCATTTAAGCAAAGATTGGGGGTGTGGTTGGCCTTTCCCCTATAAATTTAGTAAAATAAAATAAAAATTACTCAAATAAAATCATTATTAACATATTGTCAAGTAATTAAATTATTAAATAACAAAATATCTCCTATATATATGAATAATATCTTGAACCACATAAAAATGTAATATATTTAAATAAATAAAAACTAAAATATACACATATTTATATATATGGGAATTGTATAAAACCAAGCTCCACCCTATTAAGAACTTGGAAATTATTTTTCACCTATTTCCCAATAATTCATCAAAATTGACCTCATTTGGGGTAGGGTCTTATGGAGTTTCAAATCCAGAGAAGATTTTGGGCTTATTTGAAATTGCTTTTAGGAGACCTAAGAGTAATTTTAAAAATCTAAATGCTAATTTTAGCGTTTGGTAAAAAAAAAATCAAAATCATTTTTATTAAAATCAGTCATTCCTACAGCTGATTTTGAAATGCAGGGAATGAGTAATTTTTAGATTCTGATTTTGAAAATCAATTTTATCCTTTAATACAATTTCATAAATATCCTTAAAATTATTACCTAAACCCAAAATTATCCTTATTCAAATTGGAAACAAAATAAATATCTTAACAAATTTTTATTATAATTCATCAATGTCAATTTAGTAATATCAATTTATTGGTCGAATTATTATTAAATTTGTTTCACAATATTATTAATTTAATTATCAATTGTTTTAAGATAAAAAAATAAAAAAGTAAAATCAATATATTATAAATTTTATTTAAGTAAAAATTATTATAATACACAATTAAAAAAAATTATATGTACATATTTTTAGATGTATAAGTAAATTTTATCTTATATTATGCACATTTTATTCATTTATTTTTATCTTATATTATACACATTTTGGTCATTTATTTTCTCTCAGCAATTTAACAGTAAAATTTACCAAACGTTTATAACTGTTTTCAAAACTCACAGTACTTCTGAAAATAAAATTTACTAAACACTTGACTGATTTTCTTCACAGCTGATTATTTGTACAGCATAGTTAACAAAAATTATTTTAAAAGTTATAGCATTCCCAAACTGGTTCTTTGTCATCTTTATTTTAAACACTTGTATAAATTGAACATATGTGATCATGAACGAATAGGAGTGAAATTTAACTCCTATATATTTTCTTTTAAAGTTTCTAGAATTTGTAATATAATGCCACAAACTTTTAAAATCATCCTAAAAATCTCTAACAAGTAAAGTTAATTTCCTCTTTCAAATAGTAATATTATAATTAATTTATTTTTGAACTGTGAAGTTACTTGTTTTTATCAAATATGGAAAAGAAAAATTTTGATATGTAAAATCCATTATTAACTTAACATTCTCGTAAAATTTTATTATTTATTGTAAATGGATTTGCTGTTGAGATAGGTTTGTGCTGATCATCTTATTAGCAATCATGATAGTCCTGAGTCCCATGTGGGACCCATGTTGGATAACTTCAGACTGTTGATCCGATAATAAGCACAAACTCAGCTCCGCACCAGATCTTGGTCCCATGCAATTATAACCCGATCATTGAAATTTAATTTTTGAAAATTTTAATTTTTTAACAGTATTTAAAAGAGCTAGAAAATGCAAAGATTATATAATAATGTAAAAAAAATGTTATGGTAAGAGTGCCAAAAAAAAAGAAAAAGAAATGAAGGGACTATTGAAAGTGTTGAAATGATTAAGTATTGTGGGGGAGATCAAATGTGATGAATAATGTGAAAAGCTCCAAGTTTTGTTTCCAATTTTTAGCATACTAAATAAAAAGAAATAATAACAATGATAAAGTGGACTTTAAACCATTGATGCGAAATACATAGGCGCAATTGTCTTCTTATGTTCATGTTAATGTTTTCATTTTTCATCAACTTAAAAATGGTCAAAATTTAATCAAGAACTTGAATGAATCAAAATTCAAATTTGAAAGAACTTAATTTATGTGTTTTAGAAAATTCTAGAGCTAATTTAATAAAAAGCTTTTTTTTTTTAAAAGTTGGAGTAGGGAAAGAGGAAAAGACAATGAAAGAGAGATGAAGAGGACCGACAAAGATAAAAAAATGAATTTTTAGGGTGCGTTTGGGATTGAGGTGCTGTAACATTTAAACTGCAGCTGCTGTGGAAAAAAAAACTATAATTATGAAACAAAAGTTAGTAATATGTAGTAAATACAAATTTAAATAATAATTTTGATAAAATTATTAAAGATATAAAAGATTTTTCATAATACAAGTGAAAAATCATATTAACATAACTTTCAAGTTACAGTAGTTGGTATTTACCAAACACTTTAGTGCTATACCTTGGAAGCTACAGTTGCCCAACCTCAATCACAAACTCACCCTTAGTCGATTTTAAACGTTGGGGCCAAGTATAACACTCTCTGAGTTTATCTTAGCCCAACAAGGAAACATATTTAATGTCCATGAAATCAACAAAATGATATACATTCATTTTGAAATTGAAAAAAAAAAAAGATCTGTATGGCGATGGATTTAGTTAATTAAAACATTTTTACGGATTTTTTTATATTCATTCCTCTAATTTTGAACCTTATTATTATTCCGAATATCTTATTAGTTCTATTGTCATATTAAAAAAGAAAACTTAAAACAAAATATAAATCCTAATCAAATATTAAATAAAATAGGATGCAAAATCATAATTACTCACCATGTTCTCTGTTAAAACTTCATAAATCTCTTTGTGATGCCACAATCGACTGCGTTTACTAGGATCGTTGATGGATTCTTGCCGAACAATTTCTCTGCCCATATTTCGCATGAGATCATGCATTCTTATTTTGTTGCATTCTGAAATAGTAATAAGAGACTTATGAAGAAGAACTTCTATGCCTGATGTTGCAAAGAATTCACATGCATTTAGATATTTTGTTACTATATCTCTGTCCTCTCCGACCAAGAAACATGCAATATCCAAAAAGATATTCTTCTCTTTGTCATCTAAACCATCATAACTTATTTTTAAGACCTCTTGAATCTCCATCTGAGGAACCATTTCCAGTTTACTAATTGCATTTTCCCACACCTCTTTTCTCTTTCCAAATAGAAAGCGACCTAAAATTTTAAGCGCTATTGGAACTCCCTGAGCATATTTTATTGCCTCGTGTGTCAACTCGGTATAACTTGCATCGGGATGGTCTCTTCCAAAAGCACATTGATTGAAAAGCTTAAGAGCATCGACATGTACTAATTCCTTTATCTGGTATATTTTATTGACCCCACAATTTATAAGCGCTTGTTTGTCTCTTGCTGTTATTAGTATTCGACTCCCAGAAGCAAACCAATCAAGGTTCCCAATTAAGAATTCTATTTGTCTTGGATGATTCACATCATCAAAAACAATTAGAACCTTCTTGCGAGTAAGCCTTTTGCTTTGAAAATTGAGGCCGATATTTGGAAATTTGTTCATATTTCCATCGTTCAATAATGTGGAAAGAAGTTCCTTTCGCAAGTCAGCTAATTTTCCTGTTTCTTCTGCTTCTCTAACATTATGAGCAAAGTAAGAACCTTCAAAACGTCTAGAGATTTTACTAAAAAAAGCACCTGCGATTGTTGTCTTTCCTATGCCGCCAATGCCCCAGATCCCTAATTTGCAAATATCCATGGTCGACCCAACACTTAATAAAGGTAAAATTTCTTCAATGCGAGAGTCAACTCCAACCAACTTGTTTTCAGTTTCAAAAGTATCATCTAGCCTCTCCAAAACTTCACTAACAATTTCCTCTATAAGTTTAGATTCGGGCCTACCAAAATATAACAACAACTAAGTTCAAGTAATTTAAAACCAAACAAAAAGATTTTTTTTTTTTGAAGTTGTGATATCTAAATTAAAAGATAGAGGTTAGTTACTTTAACAAGGAAATGATCAAAACCTCCCGTTGCCGAAATAATTTAAGCATTTGCCCAAGGCATTTTTAAAATCATAAAAGATCTCCTATAGTTTAAAAATCGTTAATTTCAGCTTACTTTAGTTTTCTGTTTAAATTCTTCACATTAAATAAAGTCCCATTCCTTGATCAATTAAATATTATGTGCATCAAAAAATTTATCTTAATTTAATAAATAAAATAATAATTTAAATTTTTATTTATTTGTTTATATTAATTATTTCACTAAGGGTAACACAGTAATTACGAAGTGTGTGGTTATACAGAAAAGGGGGGGGGGGGGATCGCCACTCCCCATTTTTTCAATAAATTAAGCATTCGCCTACGTCTTTTAAAAATCATAAAAAATCTCCTACAGATTAAAAACTGTTACTTTTGTGTTTTTTTCCTATTTTACTTTGATATAGTAAAACACACACTCAATTGACTAATATTTGATAGATTAAGGTGATCTTCTAGTATTTTTCTCACACAATCTTGCAGTATTTTAAATCTAGTGAAAAAAGCTGACTTAGTTATAAATGAATTGAAAAAACATTAACTTGATTGTTAATATCAAAATTTAAAATCCAATCATAACATTTATTTCACAAAAAAAAAGTCCTGTATTCTTTTGGGTCTGAATTTCATTTACTTGTTTTGGACTATTTGTTTTCTTAACTCATCATTTATTGTTACAAAATTTTATTTGAATAGAAAAAGTAGAAGAAATCTACTTTGATATGTGAAATCTAAATGAAAATTTTTAATTTGAAATCTAAAAAATATCTTTAATAGTTCATATATTTCCTATATTATGTACAAACTTAATATTTTTATATTATCGTTGAAGTTATTTTTTTAATTGATTCAAATGGTTGTTCACATAGTAACATTAACTAAATTAAAATAATGAATGGATCCGTTTATGTCATTGTGATGAATTAAAATTAAAATAGCAACATTGACTTTATAATAAAAATTGATGTTATAATTACGTCTTTTATTACAAAATTAAATTAAGAAAGACCGATAGTATCATTTCTTTTAATGCCATTAAACTAATCAACATGTTAAGATTTTATATTGTAAAAAATAAATAAATACACCACTTAAAAAAATATTTATGTTAAATTATTAATTTTTAAACTTTTTTTATTCATATGCTAAAAAAAATAAATAAATATTTCATTCAGACATATTCTTACTTTAACTAAATTCATATCTTCAAATTTAAGAAAAAAACAACAAAAGCAACCTTAGGGAGAAAAAACGCAACGAGAGGATTTTTTTTTGTCCCATATTCATAACTGTAAAATAGTAAAAAGCACAATAAGTTGCCAAATAATAATTGTTACCTAATGACGTGAGAATTAAAGCCAGAGAGATTGGCTACTTCGGTCAAAGCACTCCTCCATCTTTGCATCTTGTCTGGAAATCTTTCTTCAAGCTTCGAAATTGAGTCCCCAAAACTCCCAATTCGCTTCCTCACATGTGATGGATCAACCCGATAGAAAACTGGTATCACAATCTGTCCATAATTGTGCTTGCATTCGAGGATCTTTAAAAGTTCATCGAGACACCATCCTGAAGAAGCATACCTTTTTGAGAAAATGACAATTGAGATGCTTGATGCTTCAATTGTATCGAGAAGAGACTGCGAAATTTCATCTCCTCTCTTAAGATCATTGTCAATGAAAGTTGCAATACTTTTTTGGCACAAAGCTGAATAGAGATGGCTGGTAAAGTTGTGACGGGTGTCCTCTCCTCTGAAACTAAGAAAAACATCATGCTCATTATTGTTTCGAGGAGAAGAAGAAGAAGCCATAACAGAAACAATTCAACTGGAAATTTGAGATGTGATAATAATTGAATCAGACGGCAGAGTTTTTATATAGTTTCTTAATTAGCTACTTACCTTACTTTCTGGGAATTTTCACGATGATAGTTGCATCTTATCTTTTTTCAATTATCCTTGGACAATAATTTCAAGCAGATTTGTTGGCGTTTTTCCCTTCTCAGTCAACAATATATATTATATTATGAGGGATTTTTTTCAGTCAACAATTTTGCTCCCGAATAAAGGAAAAAAAAATTCTGATCCACGTCAAAATAGGCGTTCGCTCTAACAATGACGTGAATTGTATAGCCCATCCAATAATTTCACGCCAGGCTGCCTTCAATGGGTCTTTGTGTTGACGTTAAACTCTTAACTTTGACAATTGGGTCGCCGTTGTTTCATTCAACTGAGGGACATTATTAACATTTACGTTCTCAACGTTTGGCGAAATTTAAATGGATAAGGTTTTCCAATTTAGAGGTTGGCATGATTACACGAGATAGTGGGTATGGACAATTTTTCAATCTTGCTAATCGTATTGTCAGATTAATCATTGACTTGCTTATTAATTGACCACTGTTGACTTGTTTTTGGATAGATCGTATTTGCATCAATGACTGTGGTAGGGTTATTAAATAGCTCGTATCTTTGATTAAATTTGGCATAACAAAATTACGAATACGGAAATATCTATCTCACTAAGCAAATATCTATCTCACTCAGCAAAAATAACAAAAAAAAAAAAATCTTATTATTAATTTTTTATTTACATGAAACTTATATTTCTTATTTTTAGTATTTACATTTTTTATTTTAATATCAATTTATTTAATTTATAATAAATATGAATAAAAATATATTTATAAATAAAGATAATACTATAAAATTATAGTGCCAAGAAAGTTATTAGAGATTATGAAAACAATAAAAGGTAAGCGATACATATCAATTTCAATAAGAGAAAAATTGATAATCTCTTTAAGAATAACATCTATGTGATCTTAAAAAATTATGATTTTAATTTTAGCCAGACATAAATAAAAATAAACTACACATTAAATAAATTATTATTATTTTTAAATCTTGACTTAATGAGTGATATGACTGTAGATGACGTATAGATCAACCCTCATCCGCACCTAAGTAACAGGTGTTAGGACATCTCCAATGTAGCACTAAATCTAATACCAAATTACTTTTTACATAATTTTTGGTGTAAAATAATTCTCCAATGTAACACCAAAATCAACACCAAATTGGTGTAGTGAATAGTAACAGGTGCAACACTCTTCATTACACCATATTTGGTGCTAGGAAAAAAAATCTCAAATATCTTTATTACTTTATCTTATTTACATATATGTCTTATTTTATATAATATTTTAAGTTATTGTTATTTTGTTAATTTCATTTTGTTAATTTTTGAATATTGTACTAATATTTTAAATAAAAAATATTCAAAACAAAAATTAATAAAAAAATAAAATTCCAATAACATTAATTACTAGATTACATATTGCAAAATAAAAAATTAAATTAACACAAATAAAAAATTAAATTAACACAAATTAAAATTAAAAATTTAAAAATTTTCTTTTTTTTTTGTTAATCGATATAAAATTACTTATTATTTAATTATCTATATTAATAGTAATATTTATTGTGTTAATTAAATTAATTCTTGAGAATTAAAGGAATAAAAAGAAGAATATTTTTTTGGTGTAAAATTTAGTGTAAATGAGTTGGAGATAAAATAATAATTTAATATAAAAAATATATATTTTTAGTGTTGGTGTTACACTGAAATAATGTTATGCATTAGAGATGCCAATCATCCTCTGTATAGTTTGTTGTAGCGCCATTTTTAATACCTATTAACTTAATAAGAACACAAAAGAACTCACCCACCCAATTGGCTTGTCCCTACCAGGAAGGGGCCTTTTATCATCTTTTAAAAAATAAAATTAAAAGAATTCAATTTCATTGCAGGTCCGCGCAAAAGACAAGAAGGCAATCCAAGAATCAAGCAGGGGATCGTCACCTGTCCGTTTATCACCATAAAAGTTAAAAAAGGATGCTTTTGCAAAATGCTTCACTCGTCCTATTATTGAAAAATGAGGATCCACGCACATTTTACACCATGCGATAAAATAAAATAAAAAATCAATTTTGTATCATTAGACTTTTGAGGGTCACAAGTAACAAGTCACAACAACAATCTAAGAGATAGCAATAATCATTGTGATAATAGTGCGTGGAGTCCACCTATTATTTTAATTTTTGTTGATTATTGATGTGTAATATATTAGTTAGTGAGGGAATAAAAAAATTTGGTTTCAGTGAGGATAATTAAGATGTAAAGAGTATTATAATTCAATAATAGTGAACTTAATCGTATTTATTAACTTGAAATATAAGAGATTATTTGATCTCAGCAATAAGGATCAATGATGAATTTTCACCTAATTAATTTTATCTAAATCAACACCGTATGATAGCTTAAATCCACGAAAATAATTGTTATTTGTTAACACGATGATAAATCCAAATATTCCAGGAAAAAAAAGAGGTAAGTACAAAGAAATATGGTAAAATAGAAGAATAGAAACTTTAGTTCTTGTTTTATTGGATGTTGAAATGTGGAGATAAATATGAGAAAAGAGAGGCATTTAAAATTTGAAATTTTATTATATTAAAAAATAAAATTAACTCCATAAACCCATTTTAATATCTAAAATACCACTGATAAGCTAAATTATCAAAAAAGATTATTTAATACTTCTATAATTAAACAAAAACAAATTTCCATTTGTATATTCATTTACTTTGATGTTATTTCTCTCAAATTTATTACTGACGATGTTACATAATTTTAGTTTTTAGCGTTAAAAGTTTTTGCCTTAGTATAATTAGTCTTGGGAACAACCATGCAGAGGATATTTCTGCGATACTGTGTGTTTTTTTTTATAGTATTGATAATGGGTCTACACCCTTGAATTTAAATATTTTGATTGCTATCATTTGTTTAATTTTGTGGATAAATAATTAGTTAATTATAAGCAACAAGTAACTTTTAAAATTAAGTTGATAAATTTTAATTAAATTGAGAGACTTATGAATACAAAATGAAAGAGAGAAGTTGCGATTCATTATTAGTCTTTTTTTTTATTCTACTTTTAGTTCGTAAATTATCTTGTGTTACTGGTTTGTTAATTAATAACAATCTTTTAAAAAAATTAATATCTTTTTATATATACAAATATATTTAGACCATTAATTAACATCCAAGAACTTACATTTTTTTACAGTAATAGTGTCGTAAAAAAAAGGAAAAAGAACAAACACACTCCCAACGTTTAAGCAAAGGGACAAAAATCTCCCTAATGTTTCAAAAAAAATATTTACACCCCAATTTATTATAATTTTACCATTATATCATTCTAGCATATAAAAAAAATATTAGATTATCCAATTTGTCTATCTATTGTTAATAAAATTATAAATATACCCTCATTTTCTCATTCCTCTATTTAAATTTTTATTAATAACCAATTTTTAAAAAAGACATCTACACACTTAAAAAAAAATATAAAAAAATTATAATTTTAAAAATAAAATTGGTTATAAATACCATAATAAATAACATAAAAAATTGGCTATAAATGTACAATTTTAAATGATTGACATGTGGAGAATTTTTAAATATACAAGTTTAAAGTTTAAATAAAATTAGTTATTAATACCTCATTTTATTTTTAAAATTATAATTTATTTACAATTTTTTTAGGTGTATAGATGTCTTTTTTGAAAATTGGTTATTGATAAAAATTTAAATAGAGGAATTGGGCAAAATGAGGGTATATTTATAATATTTTTTTATAATATCCAATTTGTCTATTTATAATTTTATTAACAATATATAGACAAATTGGATAATCTAATAATTTTTTTATATGCTAGAAGTGTATAATAGTAAAATTATAATAAATTAGGGTGTTAATATCTTTTTTAAAACATTAGGGAGTTTTTTGTCCCTTTGCCTAAACGTTCGGGGTGTGTTTGTTATTTTCCCTAAAAAAAATAACAGCAATATAGAATGATCCATAGGTTTTTGGTTGCTCTTTCATTACTCGATCGACCTGAGAATTGAAGGAAAAAAAATAGATTTATAGCATTATAATATTGTCCTAAATAATAAATTAACTTAGGAATATTATAGTAATTTAATTTTATTAAAATATAAGTATTCAGTGTAATTTTTAAAGTGCAAATAAGTTTAGTGTAATTTCTAGCGTGCAAATAAGCCTACTCAAACTTTTGATTTAAATTTCTCTTAATATAAGTACAAAGCAATTTTTTACAATTATATCGTTGACTATATTTAAAATTTAATATAATATATAAAAAAATATAAATACAAGTAAAATATGGAAACAAATATAATTAATAAACCAACATCTACTTTGTTCAAGTTATTTTTATTATTGAATTATATATATTACAAATCAATATGTATTTCCACTTTGACCCAATATTTGGTTTCATGTTCACATATCCAATCAACATATTCTTCTTCTTTATGTAGCCAATATTTTTCATGCATTTTTGAAATCACTCTCGAAGCCCTAATGCAGTCTTCAGGCTCAAGTATACTATAGTAATATTGTACTCGGAGCGACCTTAAGCTATAGCACGGATGTTGGTATTAGCCTGCAGCCCTGCACCATTGATGCTTCAAACAGTTATCACAGAGATAATTAGAGATTAAGGTTTTCAAATTAGCAGAATTAAGAGATTATAAAGAGATGATATTTTTACCCTGGCCAGAGCATTGAAAGGAGTGTCACTAACACCAGACGTACTCGCCGTTTTCTGGCCTACTGCTCCTAGAACTCTACAGTTTGGAATGATTGCCACCTAAGAAGACTTACCTTGAGATAAAATAGAAGTAGAAACATAGATTTGCATTGAACATAGCATAAACAGAGCTTGATATTAATGCAGGAAAAGGAAAATATGAAAACAGAGGTCCTAATTACAGATCCAGCAGCACGGAAACCAGCTGAGAATTTGGACTACAACAAATCCCGGAGACGTGAAATGCATTAGCTCTCAGTAATTGCAGCAGACAGCAATTTTCTGATGATTTCATTCTTTAAACTTTAAACTGTGAAGTAGCTTAACAAGTATTTTGAGCAATATGCCAGAGTCTAGATACATTCATAAAGTCCAGTCTAGTCTTGTGAAAGAACAAAGGAATGATGGTAAAAGATCAGGACATTATGACAATGAAGTCAAATGACAGTCACAATGAGCATAAGCAATGAAGTACGACTGTTATACAAATATTTTTTTATAAAAGATAACTTATAACCAATATCCAAGTAGTTATTCAACTCCTACGTACGACTGTTATACAAAACGTAGAAAATGAATGGCTTGACTTGTATAGCTCAGAATGGAAACATGAATTTTGTTATCTAAATGAACAGAATTTTATTTTGTGTAAGGAAAACTCATTTGTAGAAAAAAGATTAACAATAAGTAAAAAAGATTAACTAGTGATTGAATGTTTAGTTTTATAGAATATGAGAATAGAGAGAGAATATATAATTGCAAGGCGTAGAGGAAAAGAAATTAATGAAGGATAATTTTGAGATTTTTAAATTTTAATATTGAATTTATTTTTTTAAAAATGAATATATAAAAAAGAAATTGGTGGATTTTATTAACTCCATCTTTAATAGTAATTTATATTACTAAAATTTTCCTTTAGCAAATTACTAATAAACCTTTCAAAAAAATAAGACAAATAATTAGTATTTTTTAACTTGTGTACACCCAGTTTATCTTTAGATTTCAGTTGAATGGTGACTACTGGTGATAAAAAGCACCTAAGTCGAGAACTAGGGTACAGGCTTTGCATCAATCAAGTTCAACAAAAATGAGCACCCTGAATAATAATAATAATAATAACAATAATAATCACGCTAAACGATGGGTAGACATTTCAAAGACATCTCAAGGAAAGGAAAAAAACTCATTTGAATTTTTTGGGAATCAATAAAGCTAAAAAGGATTTATAATGTAATATATCATCTGTGAAGAATTTGTTCTCTAAAATTTAAACGATTTTATCTTTTTTCAAAGCTATCATTTATAGAAAGTAACAAGAATAACTATGAAGGAAAAACGAAATTGATGTTTAGCCGCAGAGGATACAATACACGCTCATTTTACACTTCGCGAAAATCAAAATCAACTTTGTATCATTATATTATTATTATTATTATTATTATTTTTAAGGGTCACAAGTCACAACAACAATCTGAGGGATGACGATCATCATGCGATAATAATGCGAGGAGTTTATGAAATGTCCCGTCGCGAACTCTAAGGAAAAGTTTCAATCTAACGTGATTAGATTAACTTATCAATAAAGATTTTGTTGAAAATTCGTTAAAATCTTCCTATATTTTTTATATTTCCAATATGTAAATCTATAAAATAAACACTCTTAAAATAATTTAATATTCAACCAATTTCATTGTTCAACCTCCTTAGTCATAATATCACATATCATAGTAAATAATATATTTAAATGAACTCATCCAAATATCACCCAACATCTCCAAAGTATCGAAAGAATATATCATAGCTAATGCCAACATACATTAAACATCAGTAATCATCAAATTATAATATAATTATACAATCCAAAATGAGGTGATCAAAATGCCTTAATAACATCACCTATGTCTCCTAACACTATCATATGGCCAAAACTCAAAATAACTACAGTTGATTGGCCGACTGGTGTACCTACAACTTCTTGTGAGGGCGAAAGGTATAATAAAGTGGAGTGAGTATATAACTCATTGAGTGGATAATAAGTTTTGAAAGTAAACTTATTTTAGAATAATTATATTATTGTAATATAAAATTTCATCGAGCTATATGTAAGAACATAAGTAAACTAGACATCTGGTCTTGTTCTAATACTCCAATCTTACTGGATTGAGGAGTATCTGGGCCTATTTGAACTCTACTAGATGAGGAAGAAGCTTCTATCCTATCTAGTTGTTCTCTAATGGCTTTAGCAAAATCTGATTTTGACTCTTGAACAAGCTTTTAACTAGTTTTTAAAACCTGAAAAGGTTTGAAAATAGGTTCCTTAAGCTTTTTATCAGAATCCGATTTTACACTGATAAGAGAAACATCTATGGTTGAATTTTGGAATTGGTTTTCTATCCTAGTCAGTTGTTTTCCTATCGTATTTAAGTTAGTATTACAGAAATTATTCTGTTGAATAATACTACTTAAATTTGAATCAGAATCATTGGGTTTAGGGATTTTATAGGGTGAGGCTCTAATTTCAATAGGAGGTTCACCATGATTTATGGTTAAACTCCTAAGAGGTGGATGTTCAGACTCTATGGTTCTATTGTTATCAGAAAGATTACATTCAGGGATTTTCTTCATAATAGTAATAGGGTTTGACTCTTTAAAAGGATAAGAAATGTTGTTATCTGAAGAATACATCTCGAACCAATCAAAAAACAATATATGAACTTTATGTGAATTTACAAAATCATAATAAATCTCTTGAATTTCTTTTCTTTGATTTAAAAAATGTTTGAAAAACCAAAGTTTTTTTTCTTTATTATTATCCGAATAAAAATCATTATGCAAGAGAGTTTTATCCAGCTCAAATTCCTTTTCAATAACATTAATGACATTCTCTGTGATAGTAGAGAACGTAGGAGAATGATTTTTTAAAAAATGATTATTTCCCATCTGGTATCAGAGCCAAGTGGAGGATAGTGTTTTATAGTTTAGAAATTCTGTATTTAAAGACTTGTGTTTTATTTTGAAATTTTATTTGTGTGGTGAATTTCTTACTGGTAGTAAGTCCCGCCATAGGATAAGGTTTTCCTCTTAGGACTGTAACTCCATACCTGTAGCCATTCTGACATGACCAAGGATAGAACATAAGGTTTTACCCATGGATTCTCTATTCTGTAGAGCATCATCTTTTTCTAGCTCTTCTTCTGGACGGACTAGTGATTCAAAGAATGTTATGAATTCTGAAGAATTTGTTATCGAAGATTTCAATAAAGGAATTGATAATTGGGAATTACCTAAAGTTAATAAAGAAATGATTTATAAAACAAAAAAACTTGATTTTTTAAAGAATGATTATGTCATAAAAACAGAAGAACGTGACATAACCCTTTCAAATCATTTTGAAACAATTCATTTATTTTCAGAACAATCTTTAAAGAAATTAAAAGATAAAAATTTTAATTACATTCACATCAGCCTAATACAAGTTGGTATAAAACCCTTAACAAAAGAGGGCTTAAACACTTTAATACTTGTTGTCCTTAGAGATGGGCGATTCAAATCTTTTGATGATTCTTTACTAAGTAGTATAGAATCAAGTCTTTGTAAAGGTCCTATTTCATTTAATTGTTATCCAAACATCACGATTTCTTTAAAGGACAAAAATATTTTAAAAAGCATGATTTTGCAAATTAAGACCCACAATTATGACATGATTGAAGGATTTATTCTTGTAGCCTTAATTTATAAAATTTCGTACAAAGCCATGATTTCTGCGTTTAGTACGCAACATAAATTCCAGTCAAAAAGAGATGAAATTCTTCTCTTGCAGACTGACCTGTCTAAAGCCAATACCGTCATTCCAAAACCAATCCAATGGAAAGATATAAATCTTCCAGACGAGTGGATCCTTGAAGGAGCCACTGCACCAGAAATTCCAAAACAACTTGAGCCCAATACATAGTTGCAAAATGTGACTCAGTATTCCGATGGTAAAGTCAAATTATCCTTTCGGAGATCCACATCAACAAGATTCTCTGATAAAGATTCAACTTCAAGCATTCCTTCATTAGAAAAGAAATTTTCAAAAATCCCTTCTGTTATAAATCTTCCATACCAACCGATAAACAACCAACCTAGGTTTTCCACTTCGGACATACCTAGTTCTTCTATACATTCTGTTGACTACACCACTACTGTTCCTCATCCGGTCTACACTAGTAGTCAACATAAACAAAGACAGGAAGAGAAGGAACCCTCTCCTCCAACTTCTCCTACGTTCTTTGCTATCACAGAGAATGTCATTAATGTTATTGAAAAGAAATTTGAGCTGGATAAAACTCTCTTGCATAATGATTTTTATTCGGATAATAATAAAGAAAAAAAACTTTAGTTTTTCAAACATTTTTTAAATCAAAGAAAAGAAATTCAAGAGATTTATTATGATTTTGTAAATTCACATAAAGTTCATATATTATTTTTTGATTGGTTCGAGATGTATTCTTCGGATAACAACATTTCTTATCCTTTTAAAGAGTCAAACCCTATTACTATTAGGAAGAAAATCCCTGAATGGAATCTTTCTGATAGCAATAGAACCATAGAGTCTGAACATCCACCTCTTAGGAGTTTAACCATAAATTATGGTGAACCTTCTATTGAAATTAGAGTCTCACCCTATAAAATCTCTAAACCCAATGATTCTGATTCAAATTTAAGTAGTATTATTCAACAGAATAATTTCTGTAATACTAACTTAAATACAATAGGAAAACAACTGACTAGAATAGAAAACCAATTCCAAAAGTCAACCATAGTTGTTTCTCCTATCAGTGTAAAATCGGATTCTGATAAAAAGCTTAAGGAACCTATTTTCAAACATTTTCAGGTTTCGAAAACTAGTCAAAAGCTTGTTCAAGAGTCAAAATCAGATTTTGCTAAAGCTATTAGAGAACAACTAGATAGGATAGAAGCTTCTTCCTCATCTAGTAGAGTTCAAATAGCCCCAGATACTCCTCAATTCAGTAAGATTGGAGTATTAGAACAAGACCAGATGTCTATAGCCGCTTCTAACATCGAAGCCTTTAAAGATGAACCTACTCCTAAAGCCAACAAAATCCATTGGGATCTTGCCTTGCCCAATGTCAAGACTCTACCGGATCTAACTATAGATAATAGACCAAGTGCTTTAAATCAATCACGATTTAATGCATCTTCCGTCTATGAGTGGAATATTGATGGTATGTCTGAGTATAATATCTTATGATTGTTGCAACAGATGACCATGGTAGCCAATGCCTATAAAACCCAATCAGGAACTTCTGATAGAGCCATTGCAGAAATTCTTATTGCCGGGTTTACAGGTCAACTTAAAGGTAAATGAGATCATCTTCTCACCAAAAAGCAACAATTAGATATCCTAAATTCTATCCAAGTGGATGAGGATAGAACCCCCATTCTTGATGAGTTCAATAGTCTAATTCAGGATGCAGTTGCTACCCTGATTTTGACTATTTCCCTACATTTCATAGGTGATCCTTCACACCTTAAGGATAAGAATGCTGAGTTACTACATAACTTGAGATGTAGGAAACTTAGTGAATTCCAAAGCTACAAAACCACCTTCTTTACCCGTCTCTTCCTAAGAGATGATGCAAATCATACAACTTGGAAGGAGAAATTCCTTGCAGGTTTACCTACCCTTTTAGGAGAGAAGGTTAGAAATTCCATTAAATCCCTTTATGACAACCGTATCCCTTATGACGAACTCACCTATGGTGAATTAGTCAGTTTTGTCAACAAGGAAGGTTTAAAGATTTGTCAAGATTTGAAATTACAGAAACGACTTAAATGGGAGCTTAGGAAATCTAAGCAAGAATTAGGCAGTTTCTGTGAACAATTCAATTATGACTGTTGAGTGTTAGAAAATGTATATCTATAAAGGAGAAAACCATCATTTTATATTTCAAGTCTTACTAACAACCCTTACTTTTATGTATTTAACATTCTTGTGGTTTAATTACGTATATTTTATTTTAATTAAGTAATTTATGTATTTTAAGGGCATTATAGTCATTTCACAATAAAGGAGAGATCAGACGGCAAAACAGACATCACTTTTGAACTCAGGACGGTTGAAAACCTTAGGAGGAGTATAAAAGGAAAAATAGCACTATTCACATGTACGGTACTATTCACGGGTACGGTACTGTCTACGTTACTGTTCACGACACTGTTCACATAGACGGATCGATGATGTGGCATTGACTGATGAAGTGTCACGATCCTGTTGGACTAAAATTCTTATATACTGTTGATGGTGACGTGGCAGCATATCAGTGGACGAAAAATCTCGCGTACGGTGCATGCATCACACAGGATTATTTTCAACCAAACCGTGTTACTGTTCATCCGGGTCAAACCGTGTTACTGTTCATCCGCGTTGTCAAACCGTGGACTGTTGACTGATGACGTGGCGCAATCCTGAACGTCCAAACTGTTTTTAATCCGATGGCCATGATTTACTCCATGTATCTATAAAAAGGGGGCCTCCCCCCCCATAATTTGATATCTCTGAATCCATTTTTGGGATCCATTTTCCGTAATTCCCTCTCTATCTTGTATTTTCTTCGTATTTTAATAAATTCCCATTTTGCCCCTAGTTCAATTATGAGTGGCTAATTTTCTTTTAAGCTTGGGTTGAAGGTGAAGTCTCAACATGTGTCATGGGCTTTATTTGGTAAATTTATTTTCTCTTCCCCTCTAGTTTTTGTGGATGTTTTGACTTCTCGTCGACAAATAATACTAATCTTGTCTAGTACCGCCTTGGTTTCACCGGCCCTCTAGTACAAGGTTATTATTATTTGGCACGATAAGCCCTTAGCACCATATTTATTAGAGCGTGGTTCATGAGGTGTGGATTCCCCCCTCATGATTTAATTGGTATTAATACGGATTATTTAGCCCATGATGCATGTTGATACGGATCCAGATACCCAAGTACGTCATTTTAATAGAATTCTCTCCAATTTATTCTCGCTATTTCAATTCCAATTTTAGAATTTATTCTCGCCATTTTGATTTAAGTTTTAGCATATTCCAAATCATTTCCACCATAAATCCAACCACCCGTTTACAAAATTAATTCTACATATAATTAAAATCCACCTCCTCGTTGGATCGACACTCGTCACCATTAGTCTATACTACAATAGATTCGTGCGCTTGCGAGTACATTAAAATTTGCACAACAAGTTTTTGGCGTTGTTGCCGGGGAGGTAAGTAATTTTAATTCTTAGAATTAATTTTTGTGAATAATTTCTTTTAATTGTTTTCTTGTAATTTTTTTTATTTTATTAAAAAAAAAGTGAATCTACATTTAAATGTTAGTATTTCTTTTTTTTTCTTTTCTTTAAAATTATGTAATTTAATTTTCAATTTATTATTATTTTTTCTCTTTGTAATTTTTTGTTTATTTTATTAATTTAATTTTTAGTTAATTTATTTCACGTATTTGTTTTTGTGTATTCTTATAGTAAGGTTGTAATAGCGCAATAAGGTTAGTATCGTAATTTCTCCCTCTTCTTTATTTTTATTTGTTTTGTTCGCTTCTTTATTTTTATTTTATTTGTTTTGCATGCATGGTCGTAGGTCATTATTTCCTAATCTTGAACTTATAGACCTTGAACTTGAGAAAACACTTCGCACACACAAACAAGTTAAAAATAAAATGGATTTACAAGCACCACATGAGAGGCCATTTAAGGACTACTTTAGTCCCTTAGCTAATTTGAGCACATCATGCATAAGATACCCAAATGTAGCTGCTAGGAGCTTTGAGTTAAAACCTAGTGTGCTAAATTGTCTCCCTACATTCTATGGCCTAGAAAATGAGGATCCATATAATCATCTGAATGATTTTCATGCTATTTGTCAAACTTTTAAATACGAGAATTTTTCAGATGATGATGTAAAACTTAGACTATTCCCATTTTCTTTAAAGGATAGAGCTCGTACATGGCTTAATACATTACCTGCCAATAGCATTTCATCATGGGAACAAATGGTAACAAAATTTTTGAATAAATATTTCCCAGTGCATAAAACCAATGCTATTCGTAGGGAAATCTCGGAGTTTACCTAGAGAGAGGACGAGCAATTTTTTGAAACATGGGAGAGATTCAATGGGTTACTCTTGAAGTGTCCACATCATGGGTACGAGAAATGGCACCAATGCCAATAATTTTTGGAGGGATTATTACCAAATGTGCAAGAATGGTTAATGGCAACAAGTGGAGGAGAGCTAATGTCAAAAAGTGCATCAGAAATTTGGAAATTCTTCCAACGACAAGCGGATAATTCCCAACAACGGAGTCGATCACTCAGGAATACTAGAAGAATTAAGAGAGTAAATGAGGTTCACATTGGCGAGTCAAGTTCAGAAATTAAAGAAGTCAAAGAAATAATTGAAGGTCTCTCTCGACAAATAGCATCATTATCGACTGCTAAATCAACAGAGGCACATGACCCTGATTCATGGTCCCAAGGATTCCAACAGAATGGACCAGTAGCTTCAGCTCCACCAATGCAACCAATTCCACAAGTTCCTCAAGCCTCTCAGCCCCTATTTAGAACATACAATCAGAACCAGAACTACTCTCAACCCAGACCATGGGAAGATTCATTCCAGAATTTCAAGAATCTTACTCACTCCACGATTGAGCAACAAAACCGCACCATTGATGGACTACGAAATGAGTTGAGAGCAGGCTTCAATTCACAAGCCCAATCAGTTTCAAGCCTCGAGAAGATGGTGGGACAACTTGCTTCTTCAGTTCAGACCTTGGCAATGACCGTTGAGAAAGGTAAGTTTCTAAGCAACCAGTGCCTAATCCTAAAAGAGTACATGAAGCAAGTACCAGTTCACCACAGCAGCATGGAGAGGTCAAAGCAGTCATGACCTTACGAAAAGGAAAAGAAGTCGACAACAAAGTGGAGATGCCGGTGACGAAAGAAAATCAAATTGTACCTGTGAATGTTGAAGACTCATCACCGGAGGAGAAAGAAGAAACCAACCCACGAGAATACGTTCCCAAAGCTCCATTCCCCCAGAGGTTAGCTAAAGGAAAGAAGGGAAAATCCACAGGTGAGATTCTCGAAATCTTCAAACAGGTAAGTGTTAATATCTCTTTGCTTGATGCTATTAAACAAGTTCCATCTTATGCCAAGTTTCTTAAAGACCTTTGTACTAAAAAGAGAAATATGCATGTTCAAAAGAAGGCATTTTTAACAGAAAACGTTAGTTCTATACTCCAACATAAAATTCCTTTAAAATGCAAAGACCCAGGCTCCCCCACTATCTCATGTAGTATAGGGAACTACACAATTGAGAATACTTTGTTGGATTTAGGAGCTAGTGTAAATTTGTTGCCTTATTCAGTATTTGTGAAACTTGGACTTGGCGAATTACACCCAACTCCAGTGGTGTTACAACTTGCAGATCGGTCCACGAAAATACCTCGTGGTATTGTGGAGGACGTGCTTATCCAGGTAGACAAGTTTTATTTTCCTGTTGATTTCATTGTAATTGACACTCAACCTATACAGGATTCAAGGAAGCACATCCCTATTATCCTAGACCGACCTTTCTTGGCAACTGCGGATGCTCACATTCAATGCAGAACTGGAAATATGCGGTTGTTTTTCGGCAATATGACTATGGAACTGAACATCTTCAACATTACCAAACAACCTCACAGTGCAGATGATGGCATTGTTGATGTGGATTTAATTGAAGCATTAGTTGATGACTCTTTTATTTCAAACCTTATTGATGATCCTTTACAGACATGCTTAACTCACTTTGGTTTTGATTTTGATATTGACAGATCGATCGAAGAGGTCAACGCCCTACTTGACTCAGCACCATCTATGGACACTAATCAATGGAAGTCAAGAGTTGAACAACTAACACCATCAGAGAAGAAACTCATCCCATCATCAGAATCACCACCAAAACTTGAGCTCAAACCATTGCCCAAAACATTGGAATATGCATTTTTGGGGGAAGAAAGTACTCTACCGGTAATCATCTCATCATCCCTCAATGACGAATAAAAAGGTAAGTTGTTAGATGTTTTAAAAGAGCATAAAGGAGTATTAGGATGGACCATAGCAGACATAAAAGGTATAAACCCTGCAGATTGCATGCATTACATTCACCTTGATGAAAATGCTAAATCTACTAGGGAAATGCAACGTCGGTTAAATCCTAACATGAAAGAAGTTGTTAGAACTGAAGTCCTTAAGCTATTAGACGCATGTATCATTTACCCAATTTCTGATAGTTCATGGGTCAGTCCTGTACAAGTTGTCCTCAAAAAGTCAGGAGTCACAGTAGTTACGAATGTTGATAATGAATTAATACCCACTAGAGTGACTACAGGATGGCGTGTATACATTGATTATAGAAAATTAAATTCTGTCACACGTAAAGACCATTTTCCTTTACCATTTATCGATCAAATGCTTGATAGATTAGCAGGCCATGAATTTTATTGCTTCATAGATGGCTACTCAGGATACAATCAGATCCCCATAGCACCAAAAGATCAAGAGAAAACCACTTTCACTTGCCCTTTTGGCACATTTGCATATAGGAGAATGCCATTTAGATTATGTAATGCACCTGCTACATTTCAACGATGCATGTTGAGCATTTTTTCTGATATGGTTGAACGTTTCCTTGAAGTCTTTATGGATGACTTTTCTATCTTTGGTGACTCGTTTGATCAATGTTTACATCATCTAACACTAGTTCTGTAGAGATGTATCGAGAAGAATTTAATCTTAAATTGGGAGAAGTGCCATTTTATGGTAAAACAAGGTATTGTTCTCGGTCACATCATTTCGAGCAAAGGTATTGAGGTTGACAGAGCCAAGGTGGATCTCATTTCTAATTTTCCTCCACCTAAAACAGTCAGAGAAGTAAGATCTTTCCTTGGTCATGCTGGTTTTTATAGACGTTTCATTAAAGATTTTAGCAAAGTTTCTAGACCCTTATGCAATCTACTTGCTAAGGATGTACCTTTTGTCTTTGATGATTCATGTCTTGTGTCGTTTGAAAAATTAAAGCATTTGTTGACATCATCACCCATCATTCAGCCCCCAAACTGGAGCTTACCATTTGAGCTCATGTGTGATGCATCTGATTATGCAGTAGGAGCAGTATTAGGACAAAGAGTTGATCGAATTTCCCATGTTATTTACTATGCTAGTATGACATTGAATGATGCACAGTTGAACTATTCAACTACTGAAAAAGAAATGCTAGCAGTAATGTTTGCATTGGAAAAATTTCGATCTTATCTCATTGGTTGTAAAATAATTATATTCACAGATCATGCTGCTCTTAAATATCTTCTAACAAAGAAAGATGCAAAAGCTAGAGTAATTCGTTAGGTGTTACTTTTGCAGGAATTTGACTTGGAATTCAAAGATAAAAAAGGGACAGAAAATGTTGTGGCGGACCATCTCTCTCGTCTACATTTTGACAAAATTACAGAGCCATTACCATTGAATAAGTCATTTCCAAATGAACAATTAATGAATGTGGAAGTATTACCTTGGTATGCTGATATAGTTAATTATCTTGTTACAGGTTAACTTCCAGAGCATTGGACCAAGCAAGACAAGGCTAAATTCTTTGCAGAAATAAAGAATTTCTTTTGGGATGACCCATATTTGTTCAAGTATTGTGCAGACCAAATTGTTAGACGATGTGTCCCAGAAAGTGAAATTCAGAATATCCTTTCATTCTGCCATGAACAAGCTTGTGGAGGCCATTTCAGTGCTAAGAAAACATCGACTAAAATTTTATAATGTGGTTTTTATTGGCCAACTATATTTCGAGATGCTTACACTTTCTGTTCTTCATGTGATAGGTGTCAACGAATGGGGAGCATTACGCGAAGGAACATGATGCCACTAAATCCAATTTTAGTGGTTGAGATTTTTTACATATGAGGTATCGACTTCATGGGACCATTTTCCTCTTCTTTTGGCCATCAATACATATTGGTTGCTGTTGACTATGTATCAAAATGGGTAGAAGCAATTGCATGTTGAACCAATGATCACAAGGTGGTGATAGGATTTTTGAAAAGCAACATTGTTTCACGCTTTGGATTCCCTCGAGCGATAATCAGTGATGGTGGTGCCTACTTTTGTAACAAAGCATTTAAGTCTCTTTTGACAAAGTATTCAATCACACACAAAGGGGCGACTCCGTATCATCCGCAAACCAGTGGCCAAGTTGAGATCTCCAATCAAGAAATAAAGCACATACTAGAAAAGACGGTGAGGCCAGACATGAAAGATTGGTCATTAAGACTTGATGATGCATTATGGGCATACAGAACGGCTTTCAAAACCCCGATTGGGATGTCACCTTACAGGCTAGTGTATGGAAAAGCTTGCCACCTACCTGTAGAACTCGAGCATCGTGCATATTGGGCCATCAAGAAATTCAACTTTGACATGCAGCAAGCCAGCTCAGAAAGAAGATTACAACTGGCAGAACTTGAGGAAATTCGAAATGATGCCTATGAAAATGCCAAGATTTACAAGCAACGAATGAAATTCTTCCACGACAAGCACATTATGAGAAAATCTTTCACTCCAGGTCAGAAAGTGTTTTTGTTCAATTCTCGCTTACACCTATTCCCAGGTAAGTTACGCTCTCGATGGTCTGGTCCCTTTATTGTTCATACTGTTTTTCCACATGGGGCAATTGAAATTAAGGACCCAAAGAACGGTGTCACGTTTAAAGTTAATGGTCAAAGATTAAAGCCATATCTAGAGTACCAACCACATGGAGAAGACACCGAAATAAATTTGAGTGACCCACCAAAATTAAATTGATTTTTTTTTCCTTTTCGTTGATTTGATTTTGTTTTCTTTCTTTATATTATTCTTTTGCTAATTGAAATTATTTTTGCATAAGTGTGTTTGTTTAACTATTACGTTTTCTCTTATAATTTTTAATCATGAGTACCTTACTTAGATCGTTCCTCCTGAACATTCTTAAACCACTTCAACGTGTCAAAACTCATCTCAAAAGGCAGATTCAATTTTGTAAAACACAACGCATTTGGGCTCTACAACCACCAGAGTTAGTAACTTATGTTGAGGGTTTAGAACGCCAACTCAGAGACATTGAGAGAAGTGTTTACGACATTCAATTGGAGCTTGAGGTAAATTCAATAAGAGGACAATTTTAATTTTCTTTGTGTGTTTTAATTTATTTTTCTGTTTGTGTGCTTTAGTTTGTTACCCCGGTGAAGTGGCGGATAACGGTACTCCGTGACAATCAAGTCGGTTACTTCAGTTTCCCATAATAACTGACATTCTGAGGCGAAGGTATGGACAGAAACGAGATCTTAGCGAAGCTTCACAAGCGATTCCCTTCACTTCCTCAGAATGCCCTCCTTACGATCTACAAAGCTCAGTCCGAACGCATGCGATTGCTCATGAGGAATAACATACCTGCTGATATCCGTTGGTTAATCGAGGCGAAAGTACGATTGGCAGGTGAGTTACCTCCAAAATTTATTGCATACATGCCTGGTTGTGGTAAAGGAAATTATGCAAGAAAACGACGAGCTTGAAGAATTTCTGTTGCTTGTCATAAGTGTGCCAGAATGAGTTGCAATAAAAACCCATGTTCTTTAGGAATGGTGTCTGATAACAGGGAAGATAAGATTCAATTCATTAGGGATGTCTTGAAGAAGGAGTTATTAGACGATATCCTTTTGTCTCTTGAAACGCATCCCAGTGGATATGTGCAAGGAGCGATTCTCCAGTTATGGCCATTATTCTAGAAAGAGCATGTACGATATAGTCTCGGGAATCTGACTATAAACGACCCTGTTTGCCAGTTTATAAGAAAACTGGATGGGAAGCCTATCCTCGACCCATAGAGGGCGTTCAAACCGTTTCTGGACGTAAAACCAGAGGAAGATGTGAGCCACAGTCGCAACTACCTGTAAATATCCTTTTACTTTATTGTTATTTTATTTCATTTCATTGTTATTTTATTGTTTGCATTATTGTCTTTAATAATTTAATTACTGTTTGCATTTTCCCTTTTACTGTTTCCTTTTTGACTCACGAGCCATGTGCTTTACGTGTTATTTGACATTGACATGCTACCTCATACACAGATGTGACCTACTGTCACAAAGACTCTTAAATGTGATTTCTTTTTTTTGTCAAGCACTCACAAATTATTTTTGAGAAGTATCCTAATGGCAGCTACTCCCAATAGACAATTCAAGAACATTTGTGTGCTTTCTAGATTTACCTATGGAAAACATAAAGAGTTCGTTGAGGCAGCCATAGATCTTGGTCGAAACATAGCAGCGAGAAAATTACACTTGGTGTATGGAGGAAGTAACCGAGGGTTATCAAAAATGGTCTCAGAAGCAGATTTTATCAGAGGAAGTCAAGTGTTAGGCATCATCCCAAGAGTCCTAAAACCATTGGGCAGTTCGTCTGACTCATCAACTGGAGAAGTGTTAGTCGTCTCAGGTATGCAAGAAAGAATAACTGAAATGCTTAATCATGCTGATGCTTTTATTTTCCTTCCAGGAGATCTTGCAACATTAGAGGCACTTATCACACTAGCATCTTGGGCCCATCTGCATATCCACCAGAAACCCATTGGTTTGTTAAATGTCAATAACTTTTATGATGGCTTTATCGCATTTCTTAACCATGCAATAAAAAACTATTTCATTCCCTCTAATGCGAAAAAACTCTTTATTTGTGCTCACACTGCTAATGAGCTACTTGATATATTACAAGCTTATAAACCGGAGCCGAACCCCTGGACCTTTGTGTTGGAGCGTCCAAATAATGATGGTAACAGTAGCGGCAGTAAGAAGTACAAATTAGATTTAACTCTCCGCTTGTAAATATTTTCTTCTGTGTTGCACCACCCAGGTGATGTCTTCTAAACTTTATTTCTTCCTTTCAAACATTGAGGACAATGTTTCGTTCTGGTTGGGGGGAGGGAATAGTCGACAAATGTGGAATCTTGTTTAAGTTTTTACTAATTTTTTGTTGTAGAAACTAAATGTTGCTAACTTTTTGTGTTGAAGATGGCTGAATATGGAGTGTAGTTACTCTAGAAACGTATCTTCATTGTTCAAAAAAAAAAACCAAAAAATAAAAAAATAAAAAATAAATAAAAAACAAAAAAAAATTTATTTTTCTTTATTAAGTTTTGATGTTCATTTTTCTTCTTCTTTTTATTTTCTCCTCTATAAATATACATTTTCCAACTTTTGAGTCGAAGATGGCTGAATATGGAGTGTAGTGCCTCTAGAAACGCATCTTTTTTTAAAAAACAAATATCATTTTCTTTTTCCATCATTTTAAGTGTAACTTTTCTAATTAGACTTTCTGCATCATTTTCACATTTCTGCATGCATATTTTCCTTTCATGTTTAGAATAGGTTGGGGGGTAGAATGTTGTTTAAAAAAAAAAAATTTGTGTGATTTGTTTTAACATTGGATGACATGATTAATTTCAAATTTTAGTATTTGTATTATCTTTGGTCTTAAGTGATGTTACGCTATGTTTGTTACTTTACATGTTGATATCGAAGACGAATATGAGTTGCTTGAAGGAATGAACATGTCATAAATAAGTGTCAAGTGAGTTGTTGAGCCTATCATTTTCTTGGAGAGTAACCCTTTTGCCCATTCTCTATACAGCTTAGCAGTTTATTATTTTATATACGATCTCTAGTTTTCTTTTGAGTTAACCCTTAAAAAAAAATTGTTGTAAAATAAAAAAAAAGAAAAAAAATGTGTGTTGCTACATTTGGAGGCCCATCTAACTAGTAGATATGGACGATTATTTAGAGCCCTAAAAGACGATGGAAATGCCATCTTTGATCCGTTTGAGCCTTTCTAACCATCCATTTTATTAAATATCCATTGATTACCCTTTTGAGCCTTAAAAAAAAAACAAAAAATTTCTTTGTCAACTTATCATCTTGACCCACTCCGATTTGGAGTATTACCCAATTTCTTATAAGTTCTATCACCTATTTATGTTTGAGAAAAATGTAAATAAGTATTTTTTTTTCAGTGAAGTTATGCCAAAAAAAAAAAAACAACAAAACAACAAAACAAAAGTTGTTGTTTCAAAAGAAAAATAAAAAAATAACAATAAAAGGTGAAATCCACCTTGCAACTTAAAAAAAAAAATTATCTGCATTTATTCTCAAACATACACTTTGTTTTCCTTATTTCCCTTTTTTGTTAGCCATGTCCTTAGCCTACGTTACGTCCTAATAAAAGTCCTTCTTTATTTTAGGGAACTATAGTCTGAAGTAGAAGCTAGTTATATGGGCTAAAAGATGTAGTAGTGCATTAAAAAAATATATAAATAAATAAATAAATTGGGTTGACTAGCATTTTTTATTTGACTTGAGATCGTGCTATTTCTAAGCTGAGCGCATATTTCTTTCATCTTGGTGAGAGCATGTGATATCATTTCTTTATTATTTTCTCTATCAAGTACCATTCATTGGAGTGACTATTTTTATTGGGTTTAATTTCTTTGTGAGAGTGTCACTATTTCCAGTGAGAATTTGGGGTTTGACATGTCATTCTTAAAAGTAGCTATAACAAAGTCTACTGGGCTGATTCATGTGGATGGTTGATGTAGATGTGATGTTTCTTTAGATTGGAGATAATGCTTATACTTTTATTTGATCGCTATCATTAATCTGATTGAATAAATACGAGTGTTCAAAAAAAAAAATCATTTTGTATTTGAATTTTGTTTTCGCTTTATTTGCTAGGGACTAGCAATAAGCTGGTTGGGGGGTGTGTTGAGTGTTAAAAAATGCATATGTATAAAGGAGAAAACCATCATTTTATATTTCAAGTCTTACTAACAACCCTTACTTTTATGTATTTAACATTCTTGTGGTTTAATTATGTATGTTTTATTTTAATTAAGTAATTTATGTATTTTAGGGGCATTATAGTCATTTCACAATAAAGGAGAGATCAGATGGCAAAACGGACATTACTTTTGAACTCAGGACGGTCGAAAACCTTAGAAGGAGTATAAAAGGAAAAATAGCACTATTCACATATACGGTACTATTCACGGGTACGGTACTGTCTACGTTACTGTTCACGACACTGTTCACATAGACGGATCGATGACGTGGCATTGACCGATGATGTGGCATTGACTGATGAGGTGTCATGATCCTGTTGGACTAAAATTCTTATATACTGTTGATGGTGACGTGGCAGCATATCAGTAGACGAAAAATCTCGCGTACGGTGCATGCATCACACAGGATTATTTTCAACCAAACCGTGTTACTGTTCTTCCAGGTCAAACCACGTTACTGTTCATCCGGGTCAAACCGTGTTACTGTTCATCGGCGTAGTCAAACCGTGGACTGTTGACTGATGACGTGGCGCAATCCTGAGCGTCCAAACTGTTTTTAATCCGATGGCCATGATTTACTCCATGTATCTATAAAAAGGGGGCCTTCCCCCCCTAATTTGATATCTCTGAATCCATTTTTGGGATCCATTTTCCGTAATTCCCTCTCTATCTTGTATTTTCTTCGTATTTTAATAAATTTCCATTTTGCCCCTAATTCAATTATGAGTGACTAATTTTCTTTTAAGCTTGGGTTGAAGGTGAAGTCTCAACATGTGTCATGGGCTTTATTTGGTAAATTTATTTTCTCTTCCCCTCTAGTTTTTGTGGATGTTTTGACTTCTCGTCGACAAATAATACTAATCTTGTCTAGTACCGCCTTGGTTTCACCAGCCCTCTAGTACAAGATTATTATTATTTGGCACGATAAGCCCTTAGCACCATATTTATTAGAGTGTGGTTCATGAGGTGTGGATTCCCCCCTCATGATTTAATTGGTATTAATACGGATTATTTAGCCCATGATGCATGTTGATACGGTGAGTGTTCCTCAAAACCTTACAAAAAACATTACAAATCTAAGAGCCATAGGAAATCCTTTCATGATTTTAGAGAACTTTCTTATAAGAAACCCTCGATGCCTTATAAGAAGCCTAATTTCTCTAAAAAGAAAGAGTTTAAAGCCAAAACCAAAATCCCTTTCAACTACAAAGAAACCATATGTTATAAATGTGGAAAGAAAGGTCATACTGCAAAATATTACAGAATGAATAAGAAGCTTCATGAGCTTGGCCTTGATGAAGAAACCCTCTCCAAAGTTGCCTCTTTACTTATTGAATCTTCAGATTCTGAGTCTTTCATGACGGGAGATAGTGACCCCCTTCAAGTTGATGAGTTAATTGATTTAGAAACCTCTGCATCTAGCGGAAGTGACTCTGAATCAGACTCCTTTTTAAAGAAAATCAATGTTTTGACTAAAGACCAAGAGACTTTTCTTGAACTTGTTAAACATATTTCTGATCCAAATCTTCAAAAAGAATATCTTGATAAACTTTTAAAAATCCTGGATTCTAATAAAGCAAAAACTTCTAAAGTTTCAATTATTAAAAAGAATTCTTATGATCTCACTGAGATTTTGGGTAATAAGAAAACAAAGAAAACAATCCCAAATATCCAAGACCTACAGAAAGAAATTAAAGAAATCAAACTAGAGATTAAAGAATTAAAAGAAAAGCAAAAAAATGATTCCGAAACTATTCAACTTCTTTTGCATAAACAATTAGAAGATAATTCTGATAAAGAAGATGAATCTGATGGTGATAACGAACAAAATCTTGAAAACATTGAATTTGTTCCCAATGATTTTCTATTTGTTTTAAAACAAATCACCACAAGAAAATATTTAATTAAAATCACCTTGATTTTTTCTAAAGATTTTGAAATTGACACCATTGTCCTTTTTGACACTGGTGCCGATTTAAATTGTATTAAAGAAGATATTGTCCCCAGAAGGTTTCATGAGAAAACTAAAGAAAGACTTTCTGCCGCCAATAATTCAAAATTAAATGTCAAATCTAAAGTTGATGCCTCAATACATAATAATGGTTTTGAATTTAAAACTTCTTTCCTTCTTACAAATGACATATACCATGCTGTCATTTTAGGAACCCCCTTTATAAATCTAATTACTCCATATACTGTCAACTATGATGGTATATCCTTTAAAGCAAAAACCAAAAAACTTGTTTTCCCTTTTATTGAGAAACCAAAAACAAGAAACCTGAATATTGTTAAAGCTTGTTCTGTTTACTAGAATGAGATTAATGCTATACTTAAATCTAAACAAAATAGCTTGTTTTGTTTAAAAAAGGATTTAAGTCTACAAAGAATTGAAAATCAGTTACAAAATGACTTCATACAAAGAAAAATATTTGATTTTAAAACTCTCATTGAAAAAGAAATATGTGCTGATTTACCATCTGCATTTTGGAACAAAAAACAACATTTGGTAGATTTACCTTATGAAATTTCTTTTGATGAAAGACAAATACCCACTAAAGCTCGTCAAATCCAAATGAATATGGAATTAAAACAACATTGTAAAAACGAAATCAAAGATTTAGAATCAAAAGGGCTAATCGTAAAGTCAAGATCTCCTTGGTCATGCGCCGCTTTTTATGTCAATAAAAATTCTGAAATTGAAAGAGGCACACCAAGACTTGTAATAAATTACAAACCCTTAAATAAAGCATTAAAATGGATTAGGTATCCTATACCTAATAAAAAAGATTTGCTCCAAAAACTGCATTATGCTTTCATATTTTCAAAATTCGACATGAAATCTGGTTTTTGGCAAATTCAAATTCATCCTAAAGACCGTTATAAAACCGCTTTTACTGTTCTATTCGGACAGTACGAATGGACTGTTATGCCATTTGGTTTAAAAAATGCACCCTCAGAATTTCAAAGAATTATGAATGACACTTACAACCCTTATTATGAGTTTTGCATTGTTTATATTGATGACGTGTTGATTTTTTCTCAAACAATCGATCAACATTTCAGACATTTAAAGACTTTTTATTTTGCCACTAGAAAAGCTGGTTTAGCAATTTCTAGTTATAAAGTCTCTTTATTCCAAATAAAGATCAGGTTCCTAGGTCATAACATTTCTAAAGGAACTATCACTCCTATTGAGCGATCTCTTCTGTTTGCTGATAAATTTCCTGATAAAATTTTAGACAAAACCCAGTTACAAAGATTTTTAGGAAGTTTAAATTATGTTCTTGATTTCTGTCCTAATATCAATTGGATGTCGAAACCCTTGCATGATAGATTAAAGAAGAATCATGTTGCTTGGACAGATGAACATACTAAAGTGGTTAAGCTTATAAAGAATTCTGTGAAATCTATTCCATGTTTATTTCTTGCTAATCCTGCATTACCTAAAATAGTTGAAATCGATGCATCTGACTTAGGTTATGAAGGAATATTAAAGCAAAAAGAAAATGATAAAGAACAAATAGTACAGTATGTTTCTGCACATTGGAATGATTGCCAAAGAAATTACTCTACTATCAACAAAGAAATTACTCTACTATCAAAAAAGAAATTCTTTCTATTGTTTTATACATATCTAAATTCCGAAGTGATTTATTAAATAAAAATTTTTTACTTAAAATAGATTGCAAAGCTGCAAAACATGTTTTAGAAAAATACGTTCAAAATATTGCTTCAAAACAGATTTTTGCACGTTGGCAAGCAATCTTAAGTGTTTTTGATTTTGATATTGAATTTATTAAAGATGATACAAATTTTGTTCCTGATTTTCTAACTAGAGAATTTCTCCAAAACAGATAATGCCGCCAAAGTGTAAAGACAAAGGTAAAGCTGTCCTTAAAGAAACCGAACCTCAAACAACCCCCTCTAAAGACAAACTAACCGAACCTCAAACAACCCCCTCTAAAGACAAACTACTTTATTCTGCCATGCCAATTAAATCCTGGATCGACATGATAAAAGATCAAAAAGCCCAATCTAAAGCCCTTACCTCTCATGAACAGGTAAATGAATGGATGAAATCCATTTCTAAATCCCCTGAGCTTCTGCTCGCTTTACAAAGCTTTTCTCAAAGCCAAATTTCTTCTAAAGATGATATTGATAAAGAAAAATCTATTTCTAAAGAAATTTCAAAACCTTCTTCTCAAAATGTTGTTCTCTCTGGTGAAAGTTCATCTTCACAAATTGTTCTTTCCCAGCCAATACTTTCAAAGAAAACTTCCGATTGGTATGATAAAGCTCATTTTCAAAATATTTTAACTATGGAAGATGGTTTTTACCACACTGATCCTTTTCAAGTAATTTCAAAGTTTTTTCCCAAAGGCTGGTTTTTCAAACCATGGGATTTGACAAAACCTCAGTCTTATTACTAAAGCATTTTAGAGGCCACTGAGTCTGTAAAATTTAAACATTTCTGTATCAGTGAATCTCATTCTGAGCCGGCCTACTCCACGGCCACTATCCTAAAAGTCTTGAATCCAAACCAGTGGGGTGACCAACTTCACAAGCCCAAAAGTTTCCCTCCAAATTTTCAAATGCGTTTACCATACTGTTTGACCTATTCCTACTGGGATTATCAACAAGCCTGGTTTAACACATTTTTCATACAAAACCCAAAGAAATCCCATTCATGGTTATTTTTCTTCAATTAAAAAATATCTGTCCAAAGCGTTCCAAATTGGTTTCAACAATGGTGGAACTTTTTCAGTCCATTACCACAGATTTTAACTCCAAATGCCACTCATTGTTTAAACCTCTTCAAATCTCATTATAACCCCTCTCCATCAGAAAAAATATTTTCTCTTTTCCTCTGTTTTTGTACAAATTTTTTCTTCCCTGGGTATGGATGTGGAATTTCAGATTTCATACCCAAGAAACCCAACTTATTTTACAACGAACCTTCAAAGTAAAATGGTGGTCAAAATTTGACGAACAGACCAAATTAACTGATACCCTTATCAGAAATTGGCTTTGTTCTAAAGGCTTCTTACCCACAACCATAAAAGATTCCAAAGCCCAATCTCTTCTTGCCAGCGCCAAAACTGAAGAAGAATATTTCAAAGTTATGGAACAGCTCCTCACTTCAAGATCAGAATCTTCAGTCGTAGATTCCTCTGAAGATGAAGAAGAAGAAGAAGAGCCATTTATTTCTCTTGGAGACGAAAATGAAGACGACTGTTTCAGAATTTTCTCTCTGATAAAGCATTGTAAATAATTATTGTTTGAATTAAAAAAAAAGAGTATTTATCTATGTATTTGTATTTCTTCTTGTACCTTCGGGTGGTCCCTTGGACATAAGTGAGAGCGCACATGTCTCTTCACCCGGGCCTTATTTGTATGAACATTCTTGTATTACAAAGCTACCGTATTTCTATGTATAAAGCAACAGTTTCGCTACAGTGAAGAAGCTACAGTTTCGCTACAGTAGAGAAGCTACAGACTCGCTACAGTGATAAAGACCCAATCGTTGTATCTAAATCTAGAGGAAGACTTAGACTCCTCATATTCGAATTTTTAGATTTCTCTTCCCCTCTCTCTCTCTAGTTTTTCCTCTTTCTCTCTCTCTCTTTCTCTCTCTCTGGGAATCCGAAATCGAAGGACATCAAGGAAATATTTCCTATCTTTAGATTATTTTCTCATTCCTTCTGTAATACTTCAAAGCATCAGATCAAGAAAAAGCATGTGTAAGAGTTGTAATCTTGTAATTTAAAGCAAAGCTTTCAATTTTCATGTATGTTTATATTTCCGCAATTTAATTTTAAAGCAATTTATTTTAAAGCAATTTTGCAGACTGATCTGTATCAGATCTGCCATACAACTGCTACATTCCTCCAAGGCATAAAGACCGGATCTCTCCCCTTGGTTGTATTCTCTTCTTCCCCCATTCCTTCAGAGCACTATTTATGGGTAAGCCAGATCTGGTATTGTGTTTGAACCAAGCCTTTAGATGTATGATTGTGGCTAGGCTTGCTTAAAGAATTTAATTCATATTTGGTAAATTAAATCATTTTGGTAAATCGGCTGAAGACTTGGACATGCGGGATATTGATTTGTTCTAAGTCAGATCTGGTTCCAAAGGCAGATTACTGCATTGACCGGCTTAAATGATGCCACATACCAACTTGAAAATTAATAAAATCTGACTAACCGCGTTCAAAAGCAAAAGCCATATCAGATCCATTTATTTATTTTACTTTTATTAAAGATTTGTAGTATAAAATTTGGTAACCAATTAAATTTATTTGCTTTGTTTAAATCTGAATTATAAATTTTTCTAAAAATACACCCATCCTTCAATCCTATTTCCCATATGGTATGGGCTTCATATATATAAGATCGAAGGAATTGAATACCAGAAGGAAATAAGATCGAAGGCAGAAGGAAATAAGATCGAAGGCAGGGTGTGTTTTCAAAAACAATTCTTTAGTGATTGCTTTAATAAACAAATTGAATCGAGTTGAATAATTGAATCGAGTTGAATCGAGGTTGATTCCTTTTAGTAGTAAACTTTACCAAATTTGAATTAACTCAGGTTTAAACAAAATAATTAAATTTAATTGGTTGCCAAATTTTAAAAACAATTAAATCAAGTACGTGGCATCATGTAAGCCGGCGACGCTGTTCATACAGCCTTTAGACAGATCCAACTTAGAATAGATCTTATCTTTAGCACGCCTGCGAGTTATCAGCCGATATACTAGATTGATTTAATCGGAGGGTTTAATCTTTATTAGGGTTATGCTTTGGAACGCGGTTGTCCGATTTTAAAAGCTTTACCAAATATAAATTAGGTTCTTTTTAGCAAACCTAGCCACAAACATACATCTAAAGGCCAGGGTGCATACACAGTACCAGATCCGGATCCCGGAAATGGTGCTCTGAAGGAGGAGGGAGAAGAGAATTACAACAGAGGGGAGAGATCCGGTCTCTATGCCTCTGAGGAACGTACAATTTGTATGGGAGATCTGATAGGGATCAGTCTCCAATGCATGCGTAAAATTTAAACGTGCATACAGAAATTAAAATTGCTTTAAATTAAAATTGCAGAAAATAAAATTGCGGAAAATTTAAAGTACAGAAGTTTAAACGTGCATGCTTTGAATTGCTTTTAAAATAAATTACAATGCTTGAAAATAAAATTAAAATTAAATGCTTACATTGATTGTGTTTTCTTTGTAGAAAAGAAAGGGAAATTATGGGAAATTAATCCGAAGACAGGAAAAGTTTTCCTTTGTCTTCTGATTCCAAATTCCTTTTCCTAGAGGGAGAGAGAGAGAATTGTAGAGAGAAGGAAGAGAAGAAGTGAGAGAGGAGAGAATCCGAAATCTAGAATCTGCGGAGTCTTTAGTCTTCCTTCAGATTATATACATAGGACTTTGAACTGTAGACTGTAGCGGGATTTTAAGTGCACAGTAAACTCTGGAACCTTGCACTGTAGACTGTAGCGGGATTTTGAGTGCACAGTAAACTCTGGAACTCTGCACTGTAGACTTTGTAGACTGTTGCTTTGTACATACAAAATACATATGTATGAAATACACAATACGGGTGAAGAGACATGTGCGCTCTCACTTGTGTCCAGTGGACCACCCGAAAGAAACAAAATAAATTAAATTTTTATTTATTTATTTTTTTTAAGTACAAAATTGTACATACATTTAAATAAGAAAAACTTTAATTCTACTTTAATACATCTTTAATGCTTTATAGGAGAGAAAATGCCGAAGCAGTCATCTTCATTTTCATCACCAAGAGAGATAAAGGGTTCTTCATCTGCCGAGGTGCTTGAGGAGGAACTTGCAACTGACGTCTCTGATCTTGTGGCGAGGAGCTGTTGCATGACTTTAAAATACTCTTCTTCAGTTTTAGCACTGGCTAAAAGAGATTGGGCTTTGGATTTTTGGGTAAGGAAAGTTTGTTGGGCTTTGGATTCTTTGATGGTCGGGGGCAGAAAGCCTTTCTTTTGTCTTTTCATGAAATCTTTTCGGAACAATATCTTGTCTGATACAATTTAAATCTGCACCAGTGTCGAAAAGAGCAATGGCTTCAATTGCAAAGTTATCCGAAAAAATTAAAGTAGCTTTAATCAAATATTTTCTAGTAGTAACTTGCTTTAAAACAAAAAGAAAATCATTTGGAATAGACTCAATGTTATCAACATTTTGCTCAATATTATTATCACTATGAGTTGACTCATTATCTGAATCATCCTGTAAATGCTTTTGTAAAAGAAGTTGGATGGTTTCAGAATCATTCTTTTGTTTTTCTTTTAAATCCTTGATTTTAGACTTAATATCCTTAATCTCTTTTTGGAGGTCTTGGATATTAGGAACCGATTTTTTGGTTTTCTTTTTATCTAAAATCTCGGTAAGATCATAAGAATTCTTTTTTACAATTGGGACTTTAGAAGTCTCAGCTTTGTTGAAATCCATGGTTTTCAAAAGTTTTTCAAGATATTATTTTTGAAGATTTAGATCAGAAATATGCTTTACAAGTTCAAGAAAAGTTTCTTGGTCTTTAGTCAAAATATTGATTTTCTTTAAATAAAACTCTGATTCAGAATCACTACTGTTAGATACAGAGGTATCCGAATCAATTAACTCATCGACCTGTAAAGAGTCACTATCCCCTGTCATAGAGGACTCAGAACCCGAAGATTCAATCATAAGAGGGGCAATTTTGGAAAGGATGTCATCCTCAAGGCCAAGCTCATGAAGTTTTTTGTTCATTCTGCAATATTTTGCAGTATGGCCTTTCATACCACATGTATGACAAATGACTTCTTTGTAATTGAAAGGAGTTTTTGGTGTAGCTTTAAAATCTTTCTTTTTAGGGAAGATTTATGACAGAAGAGATTTTTCTAAATTTCCTTTCTAATGAAGGAATGCTTGAGCACGACTCTTTATCAGAAAATCTGGATGATGTAGACCTTCTGAATGATAGTTTAACTTTACCATCGGAATACTGAGTCACATTTTGCAACTCTGTATTAGGTTCAAGTTGTTTTGGAATTGTTGGAGGAGCGGCTCCTTCTAGGACCCATTCCTCTGGAAGATTGATATCTTTCCATTGAATCGGTTTTGGAATGACAGTGTTTGCTTTGGACAAGTCAGTCTGCAAGAGAAGTGGTTCATCTCTTTTTGACTGGAATCTATGTTGTGTACTAAATGCAGAGACCATAGCCTTGTATGAAATTTTAAAAATTAAGGCTACTGGAATAGACCATTTTATCATTTTGTAATTATGGGTTTTAATTTGTAAAATCATACTTTTTAAAACATTTTTGTCTTTAAGAGAAATTGTTATATTTGGATAACAATCAAAAGAAATTGGACCTTTATAAAGACTAGATTCGATGCTACTTAACAATGAATCATCAAAATAGATGAACCGCCCATCTCTTAGAACGACAAGAATAAAAGTATCAAGACCTTCTTTCGTTAAAGGCTTTATTCCTACTTGGATTAGACCAATGTGAATATATTTGAAATTCTTTTCTTTTAACTTCTTTAAAGACTTTTCTGAAAACAAATGAATTGTTTCAAAAGGTTCTGAAAGAGTTATGTCACGTTCTTCAGTCTTTATAATATAATCATTTTTTAAAAGATCAAGCATTTTTGTTTTGTAAATCTTTTCTTTGGAAATTTTTGGAAGTTCCCAACAATCAATTGCTTTATCAAAGTTCTCAATAATGAATTCTTCTGAACTCACAACATGCTTTGAATCACTAGTCTTCCTGGAAGAAGAGCTAGAAAAGGATGATGTCCTACAGAGTAGAGGGTCCATGGTTAAAACCTTATGGTTTACTTTTGGTTTGGTCAGGATGGCTACAGGTATGGGTTTACAGCCCTCAGCGGAATCCTTATCCTAAAACGGGACTTACAACCAGTAAAATTTCACCACAAAAACAAAACTTCAAAATAAAACACAAGACTTTAAAACACGAAAACTCTAAACAATAAAACTCTTTTACAAAACTCAAAACTTCACCAGAAGGAAATTTTACTGGTTGTAAAATTTGAAGGGGAGGAAAAGTGTTTTATTGTTTAGAGTTTTCGTGTTTTAAAGTCTTGTGTTTTATTTTGAAGTTTTGTTTTTGTGGTGAAATTTTACTGGTTGTAAGTCCCGTTTTAGGATAAGGATTCCGCTGAGGGCTGTAAACCCATACCTGTAGCCATCCTGACCAAACCAAAAGTAAACCATAAGGTTTTAACCATGGACCCTCTACTCTGTAGGACATTATCCTTTTCTAGCTCTTCTTCCAGGAAGACTAGTGATTCAAAGCATGTTGTGAGTTCAGAAGAATTCATTATTGAGAACTTTGATAAAGCAATTGATTGTTGGGAACTTCCAAAAATTTCCAAAGAAAAGATTTACAAAACAAAAATGCTTGATCTTTTAAAAAATGATTATATTATAAAGACTGAAGAACGTGACATAACTCTTTCAGAACCTTTTGAAACAATTCATTTGTTTTCAGAAAAGTCTTTAAAGAAGTTAAAAGAAAAGAATTTCAAATATATTCACATTGGTCTAATCCAAGTAGGAATAAAGCCTTTAACGAAAGAAGGTTTTGATACTTTTATTCTTGTCGTTCTAAGAGATGGGTGGTTCATCTATTTTGATGATTCATTGTTAAGTAGTATCGAATCTAGTCTTTATAAAGGTCCAATTTCTTTTGATTGTTATCCAAATATAACAATTTCTCTTAAAGACAAAAATGTTTTAAAAAGTATGATTTTACAAATTAAAACCCATAATTACAAAATGATAAAAGGGTCTATTCCAGTAGCCTTAATTTTTAAAATTTCATACAAGGTTATGGTCTCTGCATTTAGTACACAACATAGATTCCAGTCAAAAAGAGATGAACCACTTCTCTTGCAGACTGACTTGTCCAAAGTAAACACTGTCATTCTAAAACCGATTCAATGGAAAGATATCAATCTTCCAGAGGAATGGGTCCTAGAAGGAGCCGCTCCTCCAACAATTCCAAAACAACTTGAACCTAATACAGAGTTGCAAAATGTGACTCAGTATTCCGATGGTAAAGTTAAACTATCATTCAGAAGGTCTACATCATTCAGATTTTCTGATAAAGAGTCGTGCTCAAGCATTCCTTCATTAGAAAGGAAATTTACAAAAATCCCTTCTGTCATAAATCTTCCCTATCAATCTACAAAGAGTCAACCGAGGTTTTCCACCTCAGATATACCCAGTTCTTCAATACGTTCTGTTGACTATACTACTGATGTTCCACACCCTATTTATACTAGTAGTCAACATGTACAAAGTCAGGAAGAGAAGGAACCTTCTCCTCCAACATCTCCTACGTTTTATGCTGTTACAGAAAATGTCATTAATGTCATAGAAATGGAATTTGAATTAGATAAAACATTTCTGCATAATGATTTTTATTCTGATTCAAACAAAGAAAAAAGACTTTGGTTTTTCAAACATTTTTTGAATCAAAGAAAAGAAATCCAACAAATTTATTATGAATTTGTGAATTTTCATAAAGTTCATATACTGTTTTTTGATTGGTTCGAAATATATTCTTCTGAGAACAACATAAACTATCATTTCAAAGAGTCAAATCCTATTACTATTAGGAAGAAGATTCCTGAGTGGAAACTTTCTGATTGTGATAGAACCATAGAGTCTGAACATCCACCTCTTCAGAGTCTAACCGTTGATCACGGCGAACCTCCTGTCCAAATTAGAGCCTCACCTTACAAAATTCCAAAACCCAATGATTCTGATGCGAATTTAAGTAGTATTATCCAACATAATAATTTCTGTAATACTAACTTAAATACCATTGGAAAGCAGTTGACTAGGATAGAAAATCAATTTCAAAAGTCAACTATTACTGTTTCATCCACTTCTCCTACACCATCAAAATCGGATTCTGACAAAAAGCTTAAGGAACCTATTTTCAAACCTTTTCAGGTTTCGAAAACTAGTCAAAAGCTTGTTCAAGAGTCAAAATCAGATTTTGCAAAAGCCATTAGAGAACAACTAGATAGGATAGAATCTGCTTCGTCCTCTTCTAGTAAAGTTCAAATAGCTCCTGATACTCCTCAATCTAGCAAGATTGGAGTATTAGAACAAGATGACCAAACTTCTATAGCCTCTTCTGACTTAAAAGCCTTCAAAGAAGAACCTATTCCTAAAGCCAACAAAATCCATTGGGAACTTGCCCTTCCCATTGTCAAATCCCCTCCTGATTTGACTATAGACAATAGGCCTAGTGCATTAAATCAATCTCGGTATAATGCATCCTCTGTCTATGAATGGAATATAGATGGCATGTCTGAATACAACATCTTAGGTGTTTTACAACAAATGACCATGGCAGCCAATGCCTACAAAACTCAATCGGGAACCTCTGACATGGCTATTGCAGAGATTCTCATTGCAGGATTTACTGGTCAATTAAAAGGTTGGTGGGATCATCTTCTCACTAGGCAGCAACAGATGGATATCCTTAATGCTATCCAAATTGATGAAAATAGAGCCCCTATTCTTGATCAATTTAATAATCCTATTCAGGATGCTGTTGCTACTTTAATCCTTACAATTTCCCTTCATTTCATAGGTGACCCTTCTCACCTTAGAGACAAAAACGCTGAGTTACTACATAATTTGAGATGTAGGAAACTTAGTGATTTCCAAGTTTACAAAACCACTTTCTTTACCAGACTCTTTCTTAGAGATTATGCAAATCATACCACTTGGAAAGAGAAATTCTTAGCAGGTCTACCTACCCTTTTAGGTGAAAAGGTTAGGAATTCCATCAAAGCCCTTCATGACAACCGAATTCCTTATGATGAGCTCACCTATGGTGAACTTGTCAGCTTCGTCAATAAGGAAGGTTTAAAGATTTGTCAAGACTTGAAGTTACAGAAACGACTAAAACAAGAGCTTAGGCAGTCTAAGCGAGAACTTGGTAGTTTCTGTAAGCAATTCAATTATGACCCTTTTAAAGCTTCCACCTCCAAAGATTGTAATGGTAAGTGCTCTTCGAGACCCTACAAAAAACATTACAAGTCTAAAAGCCATAGGAAACCCTTTCTTGGACATAGGGAATCTTTTTATAAGAAACCCTCGAGGCCTTATAGGAAGCCCAAATTCCCTAAAAAGAAAGATTTTAAAGCTACACCAAAAACTCCTTTCAATTACAAAGAAGCCATTTGTCATAGATGTGGTATGAAAGGCCATACTGCAAAATATTGCAGAATGAACAAAAAACTTCATGAGCTTGGCCTTGAGGATGACATCCTTTCCAAAATTGCCCCTCTTATGATTGAATCTTCGGGTTCTGAGTCCTCTATGACAGGGGATAGTGACTCTTTACAGGTCGATGAGTTAATTGATTCGGATACCTCTGTATCTAACAGTAGTGATTCTGAATCAGAGTTTTATTTAAAGAAAATCAATATTTTGACTAAAGACCAAGAAACTTTTCTTGAACTTGTAAAGCATATTTCTGATCTAAATCTTCAAAAATAATATCTTGAAAAACTTTTGAAAACCATGGATTTCAACAAAGCTGAGACTTCTAAAGTCCCAATTGTAAAAAAGAATTCTTATGATCTTACCGAGATTTTAGATAAAAAGAAAACCAAAAAATCGGTTCCTAATATCCAAGACCTCCAAAAAGAGATTAAGGATATTAAGTCTAAAATCAAGGATTTAAAAGAAAAACAAAAGAATGATTCTGAAACCATCCAACTTCTTTTACAAAAGCATTTACAGGATGATTCAGATAATGAGTCAACTCATAGTGATAATAATATTGAGCAAAATGTTGATAACATTGAGTCTATTCCAAATGATTTTCTTTTTGTTTTAAAGCAAGTTACTACTAGAAAATATTTGATTAAAGCTACTTTAATTTTTTCGGATAACTTTGCAATTGAAGCCATTGCTCTTTTCGACACTGGTGCAGATTTAAATTGTATCAGACAAGATATTGTTCCGAAAAGATTTCATGAAAAGACAAAAGAAAGGCTTTCTGCCGCCAATAATTCAAAATTGAAAGTCGATTCCAAAGTCGAAGCTTCTATTCATAATAATGGTTTTGAATTTAAAACTTCTTTTATTCTTACAAATGATATTCATCATGCTGTAATATTAGGAACTCCTTTTATAAATCTTATAACCCCATATACTGTTAATTATGATAATATATCTTTCAAAGTAAAAAGTAAAAAAATCATTTTTCCTTTTATTGAAAAGCCAAAAACGAGAAATTTAAATATTGTTAAAACCTGTTCCATTTATCAAAACCGAATTAATAATCTTATTAATTCAAAACAAAATGATTTAATGTTTTTACAAAAGGATTTGAGCCTACAAAGAATTGAAGACTATTTACAAAGTGATTTTATTAAGAGAAAAATTTCTGATTTCAAAACTCTAATTGAGAAAGAAATCTGTGCTGATCTACCTTATGCTTTTTGGAATAGAAAACAACACCGGGTTGATTTGCCTTATGAAAATTCTTTTGATGAAAAACAAATACCCACTAAAGCTAGACCAATCCAAATGAATATGGATTTAGAACGACATTGTAAAGAAGAAATTAATGATCTTGAGAAAAAAGGTCTTATTGTAAAATCTAGGTCACCTTGGTCATGTGCCGCTTTTTATGTTAATAACAATTCTGAAATTGAGAGAGGCACACCGAGACTAGTTATAAATTACAAACCTTTGAATAAAGCTTTAAAATGGATTAGGTACCCGATACCTAATAAAAAGGATTTGCTTCAAAAATTGCATTCTGCTTTTATATTTTCAAAATTTGACATGAAATCAGGATTTTGGCAAATTCAAATTCATCCAAAAGACCGTTACAAAACTGCTTTCACTGTTCCATTTGGACAGTATGAGTGGACTGTTATGCCATTTGGTTTAAAGAATGCATCATCAGAATTTCAAAAAATTATGAATGATATTTATAATCCTTATTCTGATTTTTGTATTGTTTATATTGATGACGTGTTGATATTTTCAAATTCGATTGATCAACATTTCAAACATTTAAAGACTTTTTATTTTGCCACCAGAAAGGCTGGATTGGCAATTTCTAGTTCTAAACTTTCTTTATTTCAAACAAAAATCAGGTTCCTAGGTCATCATATTTCTAAAAGAACCATTACTCCTATTGAACGATCACTTGCTTTTGCTGATAAATTTCCTGATAAAATCCTTGATAAAACCCAATTACAAAGATTTCTAGGAAGTTTAAACTATGTTCTTGATTTTTGTCCAAACATCAGTAGGCTATCCAAACCTTTGCATGATAGGCTGAAAAAGAAACCTGCTGCATGGACTGATGAGCATACAAAAACTGTTAGATTAATAAAGAATTCTGTAAGAAGCATTCCATGTTTATACCTTGCGAATCCTGCATTACCTAAAATAATTGAGACAAATGCATCTGATTTAGGATATGGAGGTATTTTAAAGCAAAAAGAAAATGATAAAGAACAAATAGTTCAGTACGTATCTGCACATTGGAATGAATGTCAAAAGAATTATTCTACTATCAAAAAAGAAATTCTTTCCATAGTTTTGTGCATCTCAAAATTTCAAAGTGATTTATTAAATCAAAAATTTTTACTTAGAATTGATTGCAAAGCTGCAAAACATGTTTTAGAAAAAGATGTTCAAAATATTGCATCAAAACAAATTTTTGCACGATGGCAAGCCATTTTAAGTGTTTTTTATTTTGATATTGAATTTATTAAAGGAGATAAAAATTCTGTTCCTGATTTTCTAACTCGTGAATTTCTTCAAAACAGATAATGCCGCCAAAGCGTAAAGACAAAGGTAAAGGCATTGCCAAACACACTGATTCTCAAAAAACCTCCAAAGAACCCCAGTCTACTCCCTCCAAAGAAAAATTATTATCCTCAGCCATGCCCATTAAATCTTGGATTGAAATGGTTGAAGAAGAACAAGGAATCCAATACAAATCCATCTCCTCTGAACAACAAGTCAAAGAGTGGATGGAATCCATTACAAAGTCCCCTGAGCTCATGCTTGCCTTACAAGACATTTCAAAATCTAAAACCCTTTCTCAGATCCCTGAGGAAGAAAAACCAATTTATAAAGAAATTACAAAACCCTCTTCCCAAAGCCAAAATGTTGTCCTTTCTGGTGAAAGTTCATCTTCTCAGATTGTCCTTTCCCAGCCAACACCATCAAAGAAAACTTCCGATTGGTTTGATAAAACCCATTTTCAAAATGTTTTAACTATGGAAGATGGATTTTTCCATACTGATCCTTTTCAAGCAATTTCAAAGTTTTTCCCTAAAGGCTGGTTTTTCAAACCATGGGATTTAACAAAACCCCAGCCTTATTATCAAAGCATTTTAGAAGCCACTGAGTCTGTAAAATTCAAACATTTCTTTCTCAGTGAAACCCATTCAGAGCCGGCCTACTCCACGGCCACAATTTTAAAAGTTTTGAGTCCAAACCAGTGGGGTGACCAACTCCATAAATTCAGATCTTTTCCTCCAAATTTTCAAATGCGTTTACCACACTGTTTGGTTTATTCCTATTGGGATTACCAGCAAGCCTGGTTCAACATATTTTTCTTACAAAACCCAAAAAAGTCTCATTCATGGTTATTTTTCTTTAACTAAAAAATAACCGTCCAAAGCCTTCCAAACTGGTTCCAACAATGGTGGAATTATTTTGGTCCAACACCACAAATCTTAACTCCAAATGCCAACCATTGCCTGAACCTTTTCAAAGCCCATTATACGCCAACCGACTCAGAGAAAAGATTTTCTCCCTTTCTCTGTTTCTGTACCAATTTCTTCCTTCCATGGGTATGGATGTGGAATTTCAGATTTCATACCCAAGAAAAACAACTCATTATTCAAAGAACCTTCAAAGTAAAATGGTGGTCAAAATTTGATGAAAAAACCAAGTTATCTGAAACCCTTGTCCAAAATTGGCTTGGTTCAAAAGGCCTTCTGCCCCCGACCATCAAAGAATTCAAAGCCCAACAAACTTTCCTTACCCAAAAATTCAAAGCCCAATCTCTTTTAGCCAGTGCTAAAACTGAAGAATAGTATTTTAAAGTCATGCAACAGCTCATCGCCACAAGATCAGAGACGTCAGTTGCAAGTTCCTCCTCAAGCACCTCGACAGATGAAGAACCATTTATCTCTCTTGGTGATGAAAATGAAGATGACTGTTTCGGCATTTTCTCTCCTATAAAGCATTAAAGATGTATTAAAGTAGAATTAAAGTTTTGCTTATTTAAATGTATGTACAATTTTGTACTTAAAAAAAATAAAAAAATAAAAATTTAATTTATTTTGTTTCTTCCGGGTGGTCCACTGGACACAAGTGAGAGCGCACATGTCTCTTCACCCGTATTGTGTATTTCATACATATGTATTTTGTATGTACAAAGCAACAGTCTACAAAGTCTACAGTGCAGAGTTCCAGAGTTTACTGTGCACTCAAAATCCCGCTACATGTACAGTGCAGGGTTCCAGAGTTTACTGTGCACTTAAAATCCCGCTACAGTCTACAGTTCAAAGTCCTATGTATATAATCTGAAGGAAGACTAAAGACTCCGCAGATTCTAGATTTCGGATTCTCTCATCTCTCACTTCTTCTCTTCCTTCTCTCTACAATTCTCTCCCTCTCCCTCTGGGAATAGGAATCAGGAATCAGAAGACAAAGGAAAACTTTTCCTGTCTTCGGATTAATTTCCCATAATTTCCCTTTCTTTTCTACAAAGAAAACACAATCAATGTAAGCATTTAATTTTAATTTTATTTTCAAGCATTGTAATTTATTTTAAAAGCAATTCAAAGCATGCACGTTTAAATTTCTGTACTTTAAATTTTCCGCAATTTTATTTTCTGCAATTTTAATTTAAAGCAATTTTAATTTCCGTATGCACGTTTAAAATTTACGCATGCATTGGAGACTGATCCCTATCAGATCTCCCATACAAATTGTACGTTCCTCAGAGGCATAGAGACCGGATCTCTTCCCTCTGTTGTAATTCTCTTCTCCCTCCTCCTTCAGAGCACCATTTCCAGGATCCGAATCTGGTACTGTGTATGCACCCTGGCCTTTAGATGTATGTTTGTGGCTAGGTTTGCTAAAAAGAACCTAATTTATATTTGGTAAAGCTTTTAAAATCGGACAACCGCGTTCCAAAGCATAACCCTAATAAAGATTAAACCCTCCGATTAAATCAATCTAGTATATCGGCTGATAACTCGCAGGCGTGCTAAACATAAGATCTATTCTAAGTTGGATCTGTCTAAAGGCTGTATGAACAGCGTCGCCGGCTTACATGATGCCACGTACTTGATTTAATTGTTTTTAAAATTTGGCAACCAATTAAATTTAATTATTTTGTTTAAACCTGAGTTAATTCAAATTTGGTAAAGTTTACTACTAAAAGGAATCAACCTCGATTCAACTCGATTCAATTATTCAACTCGATTCAATTTGTTTTATTAAAGCAATCACTAAAGAATTGTTTTTGAAAACACACCCTGCCTTCGATCTTATTTCCTTCTGGAGATTCTCTCCTCCCTCACTTCTTCTCTTCCTTCTCTCTACAATTCTCTCTCTCTCCCTCTGGGAATAGGAATCAGGAATCAGAAGACAAAGGAAAACTTTTCCTGTCTTCGGATTAATTTCCCATAATTTCCCTTTCTTTTCTACAAAGAAAACACAATCAATGTAAGCATTTAATTTTAATTTTATTTTCAAGCATTGTAATTTATTTTAAAAGCAATTCAAAGCATGCATGTTTAAATTTCTGTACTTTAAATTTTCCGCAATTTTATTTTCTGCAATTTTAATTTAAAGCAATTTTAATTTCCATATGCACGTGTAAATTTTACGCATGCATTGGAGACTGATCCCTATCAGATCTCCCATACAAATTGTACGTTCCTCAGAGGCATAGAGACCGGATCTCTCCTCTCTGTTGTAATTCTCTTCTCCCTCCTCCTTCAGAGCACCATTTCTGGGATCCGGATCTGGTACTGTGTATGCACCCTGGCCTTTAGATGTATGTTTATGGCTAGGTTTGCTAAAAAGAACCTAATTTATATTTGGTAAAGCTTTTAAAATCGGACAACCGCGTTCCAAAGCATAACCCTAATAAAGATTAAACCCTCCGATTAAATCAATCTCTTTTTGACTGGAATCTATGTTGTGTACTAAATGCAGAGACCATAGCCTTGTATGAAATTTTAAAAATTAAGGCTACTGGAATAGACCCTTTTATCATTTTGTAATTATGGGTTTTAATTTGTAAAATCATACTTTTTAAAACATTTTTGTCTTTAAGAGAAATTGTTATATTTTGATAACAATCAAAAGAAATTGGACCTTTACAAAGACTAGATTCGATGCTACTTAGCAATAAATCATCAAAAGAGATGAATCGCCCATCTCTTAGAACGGCAAGAATAGAGGATGCTGTTGCTACCTAGATTTTACAATAAGACGTTTTTTCTCAAGATCATTAATTTCTTCTTTACAATGTCGTTCTAAATCCATATTCATTTGGATTGGTCTAGCTTTAGTGGGTATTTGTTTTTCATCAAAAGAATTTTCATATATATATATATATATTTTGAAATATATATATATTTCAAAACAACATTCTATCCCCCAACCTATTCTAAACTTGAAAGGAAAATATGCATGCAGAAATGTGAAAATGATGCAGAAAAACTAATTAGAAAAAGTACACTTAAAATGATAGAAAAAGAAAAAAAAAATTTTAACTAAGAAGATGCGTTTCTAGAGGCACTACACTTCATATTCAGCTATCTTCGACTCAAAGATTTGAAAATGTATATTTATAAAGGAGAAATTAAAAAGAAGAAGAAAAATGAACATCAAAACTTAATAAAGAAAAAGAAAATGTCTGAATTTTTTATTTTTTTAAATTTTTTTTGTTTTTGTTTTTTTTTTCAAACGATGAAGATGCGTTTCTAGAGTCACTACACTCCATATTCAGCCATCTTCAACACAAAAAAATTAGCAACAGTTAGTTTCTACAACAAAAACTCAGTAAAAACTTAACTAAGATTCTACAATTGTCGACTATTCCCTCCCCCCAACCAGAACAAAACATTGTTCTCAATGTTTTAAAGGAAAGAAGTAGAGTTTAGAAAACATCACCTGGGCGGTGCAACACAGAAGAAAATATTCACAAGCGGAGAGTTAAATCTAATTTATACTTCTTACTGCGGCTACTATTACCATCATTATTTGGACGCTCCAACACAAAGGTCTAGGGGTCTGACTTCGGTCTATAAGCTTGTAACAGATTAAGTAGCTCATTAGCAGTGTGAGCACAAATAAAAAGTTTTTTCACATTGGAAGGAGTGAAATAGTTTTTTATTGTATTGTTAAGAAATGTGATAAAGTCATCATAAAAGTTATTGACATTTAACAAACCGATGAGTTTCTGGTGAATGTGCAGATGGGCCCAAGATGCTAGTGTGATAAGTGCCTCTAGTGTTGCAAGATCTCCTGGAAGGAAAATGAAAGCATAAGCATGATTAAGCATTTCAGTTATTCATTCTTGCATATGTGAGACGACTAACTCTTCTCCAGTCGGTGAGTCAGACAAACAGCCTAATGGTTTTAGGGCTCTTGGGATGATGCCTAACACTTGACTTACTCTAACAAAAGCAGCTTCTGAGACCAATTTTGATAACCTTCGGTTACCTCCTCCATACACCAAGTGTAATTTTCTCTCTGCTATGCTTCAACCAAGATCTATGGCTGCCTCAACGAACTCTTTATGTTTGCCATAGTTAAATCCAGAAAGCATACAAATGTTCTTGAATTGTCTATTGGGAGTACCTGCCATTGTGATACTTCTCAAAAATAATTTGTGAGTGCTTGACAATAAAAAATCACATCTAAAAATCTTGGTGACAGTGAGTTACAGCTGTGTATGAGGTAGTATGTCAGTGTCAAATAAAGTGTAAAGCACATGGCTCGAGAGTCAAAAAGAAAATAGTAAAAAAATGATAAAATAAAATTATTAAAGACAATAATGCAAATGATAAAACAATAGTGAAATAAAATAACAGTGAAGTAAAATGATATTTACAGGTAGTTGCGACTGTGGTTCACATCTTCCTCTGGTTTTACGTCAAGAAATGGCTTGAACGCCCTCTATGGGTCGAGGATAGGCTTCCCATCCAGTTTTCTTATAAATTGGCAAACATGGTCGTTTATAGTCAGATTTCTGAGACTATATCGTGCATGCTCTTTCTGGAATAATAACCATAACTGGAGAATCGCTCCTTGCACATATCCACTAGGATGTGTTTCAAGAGACAAAAGGATATCATCCAATGACTCCTTATTCAAGTCATCCCTAATGAATTGAATCTTATCTTCCCTGTTATCATACACCATTCCTAAAGAACATATTTTTTATCGCAACTCATTCTCTCACACTTATGACAAGCAACAAAAATTCTTCGAGCTCGTCATTTTCTTGCATAATTTCCTTTACCACAATCAGGCATGTATGCAATAAATTTTGGAGGTAACTCACTTGTCAATCGTACTTTATCCTCGATTAACCAATGGATGTCAGCAGGTATGTTATTCCTCATGAGCAATCTCACGCGTTCGGACCAAACTTTATAGATTGTAAGGAGGGCATTCTGAGGAAGTGAAGGGAATCGATTGTGAAGCTTTGCTAGAATCTCATTTCTGTCCATACTTTCGCCTCAGAATATCAGTTATTATGGGAAACTGAAGTAATCGACTTGATTGTCACAGAGTACCGTTATCCGCCACTTTATTGGGGTAACAAACTAAAACACACAAAGAACATTAAAATTGATAAGTGTATATTTTCCATATATTTTGCTTTTAATTTCTCCATCTTTTTCTTATTTTGATCTTAAATATTCTAGTTATTTTAGTTAATTTTTAATTTAATAGGGAATTAATTAATATACATATTTTATTTTTTTTATATATTTGCTAGTTATTTTTATTTCTTATTTTTAATTCATTGTATTATTTTATTGAATAGGGAATTAATTGGAGATTGTGGATAATAAAAAGGCATGAAGAAATTCAAATTGAGAAGAAATGAAGATTAAATTGGAAGACAAAAATCAAAGTAATTAATCCAATTGAGAAATGTTGAATAATTAAAATATTTAATTTTCTCCAATTGGCAATTGGAGTACACGTGCATGGCATTGCAAAAGTGGAAAGCATTTAAACGGGCCCGCAATTGACTTTCAAAAGTTGGAATTAATGGCTTTTGGTGGCGTTAAATTGGACAAGGATTTCAATTAGAATGGAAACAAGATTTCTTTATTCTTGTTGGAGAAGAATTCGGTCAACTAACATTATAAAAGGAAGCCAACAGCCGCTGGATGGAGGGAGAAGAGGGCAGACGCAATTGGAGCAAGAGAATTTGAGATTGCAGCCGCAAGAAGAAAAAAAAATAAGGAAGACGCCAGCCGGAATTCAATTAAAGAAAAAGGCAGCCGCTTGAATTAATCTCCATAATTGGTTTTGTCAATTCTCTTATTCCCAATTCAATTATGTTAGGCTAGATTTTTATTTGGTTGAGGGTGAATTCAAAACCATAAACATGCTATGCAATTAAATTTAAATTCTATCATTCAATTTATTTAATTGAGATTGTTTATCTTCTTCTATAATTAATGTTCATGGTTTATTCTTGTTTTGTTTGAGTGGCCAATTAGATAGAACTTGAATAAATTTTATTGCTAGATTAAAATTCTTGATCCGTAATTGTCTTGATATTTTAATCATTAGTAGCATGTTGGAATTAATGATTTCAATTGGAGAACATAACCTAGGTTAAATAATCCGAGCTTGTGTGTTTATTGCCTAGATCAACCTAATATCTTTCTCTGTTTAATGCTTCCATTATCTTAAATTTAAAGAGCTTGTTTTAAATTATTTAATGGTTAGAGATTAGGTGAAGAGCTTATTTTACCTAACGACACACTAAGGAAAGATTGAGACTAACAGAGCTTATTGTTGTCTACGGTTGATAGTTTCAATATAAATTGATAATAGAATTGATATATTATGTGCATGTTTGGTGGTGGCGAATGATCCTTTAACCAAAGTTTTCATCATTATTATTTCTTTTTCCTTTAATTAGAGTTTTTATTAAATTCTTGCTCGTAATTTTAATTTCTTTATTTCTTACTATTTAGTTAAAAATTCATAAACCCCCCTTTTATTTTTAATTGGCATTTTCTTTAGTTAGATTAACTTATATTATTATTACCATTATTATTATTATTACTATTACTATTATTTTATTTTAAATCTTGCTTTGGAGTTAATAATAAATATAACTAGCATAGTTTCTGTGGGATCGATCCTTACTCGTTCTGTACTAATTATTTATATTAGTGGTAAGGTTTTAAATTTGGTGCACCTTAACGACACTACCAAATTTTTGGCGCCGTTGCCGGGTACTAGCGTCTAGTTTGTTTATTATCACTCCTTTTATTTATTTATTTTTATTTCTTTTCTCATTTTTTTATTTATTTTATTTTAATTAGTTATTTTGTTTTTGTTCTATATTTAGATTTTCATGAGCATAGAGGACATTTGATTCAAACTCGAACAACTTAGAGCAACCTCATCATATTCAGAACTCGATTTTGCCATCCACATTCCACTCCCGAAGACTGAGCCAAGCAGCCCAGAACCCGAACCAATGGCTCAGAATAACAACCGAACACTTAAAGAGTTGGCAGCTCCTAACTTGCACCAGCAACCCTTATGCATTGAGAATCCAAAACCTCAGGTAAACTTTGAACTCAAATCTGGGATGATTCATCTTCTTCCTACTTTTCATGGTCTTGCAGGAGAAGATCCAAATAAGCACTTGAAGGAGTTCCATGTGGTCTGCTCCACAATGAAATCAGCCGGAGTTTCGGAAGAGCAAGTTAAGCTAATGGCCTTCCCACTCTCTTTGGCGGATTCAGCCAAGGAATGGTTGTACTATCTTCCCTCCGGTACTGTCACTACATGGAATGAGATGCGTTAGCTATTTTTGGAGAAATATTTCCCAGCATCAAAAGCTGGCAGCATTCGAAAAAAATTTGTGGAATCCGACAGTATAATAGAGAGCCGCTTTACGACTATTGGGAATGATTCAAAAATCTATGTGCTAGTTGCCCTCACCATCAGATAAGTGATCAGCTTCTTATTCAATACTTTTATGAGGGTCTACTACCTATGGATAAGAGTATGATTGATGCCGCTAGTGGAGGAGCACTCGTGGATAAGACACTAGAAGCAGCCCGAAATCTCATTGCTAACATGGTTGTTAATTCCCAACAGTTCAACACTAGAAACGATCTACTGCCGCCACCTAAGCGAGTCAATGAGGTAAGTACTACTTCTGTAGAAAAACAAGTTTCGAATCTTACTTCTTTAGTGCAACAATTAGCTCTAGGGCAACAAATGAGACCGTGTGGCGTATGTTCTATGGTCGGGCATGCGACTGACATGTGCCCTGCCATCCAAGAGGGTTCACATGAGCAGGCCAACGCAGTTGAGGGGTTCCTAGGCCAACCAAGACAAATGTATGATTCATACTCTAATTTTTACAATGAAGGTTGGAAGGATCACCCTAATTTTAGATATGGGAACCAACAACATGGCATTTCTAATGTGGCACCGTCTTGACCACCGGGTTACTCTCAACACCGGGTACAACAGCCTTACCAAGTTCGGCCACCTCCACCTCCTCAAAATCAAGGTACGTCTTTGGAAGATCTTGTAAAAGCTCTCGCTACTAACTCTATGCAATTCCAACAGACTACCCAGACACATCTCCAACATTTAGAGAATCAAATTGGCCAACTGGCCACATCTATGAGTAGGATAGAGGGTAGAACTTCAGGAAAGTTACCTTCTCAACCAGAAATTAATCCAAAGGAGAATGCTAGTGCTATGTCTCTTAGGAGCGGAAAGCAATTGGAACCATTATTAGCTAAGCCATCAAAAGTATCCATAACATCATCGCCCTCTGTGATCAATTCCTCCCCTGAGGCTTTTTCTTTAACAAGGAAAGATGATTCCCACGCGACATTGCCAGTCGATCTATCTGGCCAGGTAAGTATCCCCTCACCTCGAATTAAGACTCTCTATTCCTCCACCATTTCCTAGCAGATTTAAACAATCCAAGAAAGAGGAGCAAGAAAAAGAGATCCTTGAGACCTTTCGTAAAGTAGAGGTAAATATTCCTCTACTTGATCCTATTAAACAAGTGCCGTGCTATGCAAAGTTTTTGAAGGAATTATGCAGCAACAAGCGAAAGTTGAGCGGTAACGAAAAGGTAAGTGTTGGAGAGAATGTTTCTGCTGTACTTCAAAGAAAACTTCCGCCTAAGTGCAAGGATCCAGGTACTTTCACTATCCCCTGCACTATTGATAATACCAGATTCGAAAGATGTATGCTAGATTTAGGGGCCTCAATTAATGTTATGCCATATTCGATTTATAACTCCTTGAATTTAGGTCCAATGGAAGAAACTGGTATAATTATTCAATTGGCTGACAGATCTAATGCTTACCCGAAGGGGGTTATGGAAGATGTTCTTGTGCAGGTAAATGAATTGGTCTTTTCAGCTGATTTTTATATCCTTGAAATGGAGGATGAGTTGTCGCCCAATCTCACTCCTATTCTGTTAGGGCGACCATTTCTTAAGACAGCCCGAACCAAGATTGATGTTCACGATGGAACCCTCACAATGGAATTCGATGGTGAAGTGATCCGCTTCAATATCTTTGAGGCAATGAGGTATCCTAGTGATGTTCATTCTGTTTTTGCCATGGATAATATTAATACTTTGGTGCAGGATTTCTTTGAATTATCCGGTAATGACAGTTTTGAAATTACGATAAGCAAAAATCTTACGAAAGATGATTCTAAGGAACATGCAAATTTGATAAAGTTGGATGATGAGGTAGAGGAAGCTATGGTGATCTTAGATGGAGCAGTCACATTACGCACCCATGGGTATAATGTTTCTTACCTTGAATTGCCTTTATTAAACGAGAAACTTTTACCTTCAATTGTGCAGGCACCTACCTTAGAACTTAAACCACTCCCAGAACACCTGTAATATATTTACTTGGGTGAGAATGAAACACTTCCAGTCATAATTGCTAAAACCCTCACCCCAATTCAACAAGAAAAATTAATTAGGGTGCTTCGGGATCACAAGACGGCGATTGGCTGGACCATTGCCGACATTAAGGGAATTAGTCCTTCCATGTGCATGCATCGCATCTTGCTAGAGGAAGGGTCTAAACCAACGAGAGATGCACAACGCCGCCTTAATCCACCAATGATGGAAGTCGTAAAAAAGGAGATACTGAAACTCCTTAATGTGGGGATTATTTATCCCATTTCTGATAGTAAATGGGTGAATCTTGTGCAGGTAGTTCCAAAAAAATCAGGCATCACAGTGGTCAAGAATGAAGAAAACGAGCTTGTGCCAACTAGAGTTCAAACTGGGTGGAGAGTTTGCATTGACTATCGTAAACTGAATGCAGCCACTCGCAAGGATCATTTTCCTCTACCATTCATTGATCAAATGCTTGAAAGGTTAAGTGGTCACTCTCATTATTGTTTTCTTGATGGTTACTCAGGTTATAATCAGATCGTTATCGCTCCGGAAGACCAAGAGAAAATGACATTCACATGCCCCTTCGGAACATTTGCTTAACGACGCATGCCGTTTGGTCTCTGTAATGATCCTGCCACTTTCCAAAGATGTATGATGAGTATTTTTTCTGATTATGTGGAGAACATCATTGAGGTATTTATGGATGATTTTACAGTTTATGGTGATTTTTTTGATAAATGTTTAGATAACCTTACACTTGTTCTTAAACGATACATTGATACTAATCTTGTGCTTAATTGAGAAAAATGTCATTTTATGGTTAATCAAGGTATTGTACTAGGCCATGTTATTTCTGAAAAGGAGATTGAAGTTGATAAATCTAAAATAGATCTTATACGCTCCTTACCACCTCCCACTAGTGTGAGGGAGGTTCGTTCTTTTCTTGGTCATGTAGGTTTCTATCGCAGGTTTATCAAGGACTTCTCCAAGATAACTTTACCTCTCTGCAACTTACTTCAAAAGGATGCAACGTTTGACTTCAATGAAGAGTGCGAAAGAGCTTTTAAGAAGTTAAAAGAGGTTTTGACATCGGCCCCTGTGATTCAACCACCGAACTGGGATTTACCATTTGAGATTATGTGCGATGCCAGTGACTATGTTGTTGGAGCCGTGTTAGGCCAGCGTGTGGGCAAGCTTCCTCATGTCATTTATTATGCCTCTCGTACATTGAATGATGCACAACTTAACTATTCCACTACCGAGAAAGAATTTTTAGCAGTTATTTTTGCCTTAGAGAAATTTCGTTCTTATTTTAATTGGATCTAAGGTGATCGTTTACTCTGACCATGCAGCTATTAAGTACTTGCTCACCAAAAAGGATGCCAAGCCGCGCCTTATTCGATGGATACTTCTATTGCAAGAGTTTGACATAGAGATTCTAGATAAGAGAGGTTCTGAGAATTTGGTGGCAGATCATTTGAGTCGACTTATCCATAACGAAGATGAACTTCCATTGCATGAGAACTTTCCAGATGAGCAGTTATTACAGGTAGGTACAGTTACTCATTGGTATGCAGATATTGTCAATTACTTAGTTACCAGGACAGTACCAGAAGAGATAACCCGTGCACAAAAAGCCAAGATCAAGAGTGATGCCAAGTACTATGTGTGGGATGAGCCATACTTGTGGAAGCATTGTTCTGATCAAGTTATTAGAAGGTGCGTACCCGAAACTGAATTTACTTCTATTCTCACCTTTTGTCATACTTTGGCTTGTGGAGGACATTTTGGACCAAATAGAACAGCCCTTAAGGTACTTGCGAGCGGTTTTTATTGGCCATCACTATTTAAGGACGCATATTTTTTTTGCAAATCTTGTGATCGTTGTCAGAGAACAGGTAATTTAGGACTTAGAAATCAGATGCCGCAATCCCCCATTCTTATAGTTGAGATTTTTTATGTTTGGGGCATCGACTTCATGGGACCATTTCCTTCATCATTTGGTAATCTCTATATTGTTCTTGCGGTTGATTATGTTTCAAAATGGGTGGAAGCAAAAGCCACCCGAACTAACGATTCTAAGGTTGTGGTAGATTTTATAGAGAGTAACATCTTTACAAGGTTTGGAACACCAAAGGCAATTATCAGCGACAGAGGCACTCACTTTTGTAACAGGTCAGTAGAAGCCCTCTTTCGAAAATACAACATCACTCATAAGGTATCTACATCTTACCATCCCCAAACTAGTGGGCAAGCTGAGGTGTCTAATAGGGAAGTGAAATCAATTCTTGAAAAGACAGGTAATTCAAATAGAAAGGACTGGAGCGTACGGCTTGATGATGCACTTTGGGCATATAGGACCGCATACAAAACTCCTATTGGTATGTCACCCTACAGGTTGGTATATGGTAAGCCTTGTCATCTTCCAGTGGAACTTGAACATAAAGCATGGTGGGCTGTGAAGCAATGTAACATGGAACTGGACGCCGCTGGCCAACACAGAAAGCTCCAATTGCAAGAATTAGAGGAAATTCGAAATGATGCCTATGAGAGTTCACGAATCTATAAGGAAAAGACTAAGGCTTTTCATGACAAGCAGATCTTGAGAAAGAATTTTGAAGCTGGACAGAAAGTTCTGCTATTCCATTCTCGCCTTAAGTTGTTTCCAGGTAAGTTACGTTCTCGATGGGTTGGGCCTTTTATTGTTATTAATGTTTTTCTTCATGGTGCAGTTGAGATCAGAAGCTTAAAGACAGGTAAAGAGTTCAAAGTTAATGGTCATAGGTTGAAGCCTTACTATGAAAATTTTCAAACACTCAATGTAGAGGAGGCTCCACTTTATGAACCTGTGTACGTTGGTGAGTGAAACTTGAGAACCAGGTCAGGCTGAGGACAATAAACCAAGCGCTTATTGGGAGGCAACCCAATGACTGGAGAAAAGATTTTGAGAGCACGCCATAACAGATATGATTTTTCTCCCTCTCATTCTCATTTACTTTACCTACGTTGTGTTAAATTTTGTTTGTTTCTGTTTGTGTGTCTCATCTCATTTTCCCATGTTTAATTCTGTCTTTTGTTAGGTTAGGCTTACATTGAGGACAATGTAAGAATTAAGTGTGGGGGGTGGATTTCAAACTTAGTTTTTGTTGCTTCGTCTTTTTCTTTTTATAAAAAAAAACCAAAAAAAAACATTGTTTTAAATATTAGCCAGTGATAAGAATTTGATTGACAATGAATATGGTTCTTAGAAATGGTTGAATATTACCTTAATTTATACTTGATTCTTGTGTTAATTTCCTCTTAATTGAGATTCTTTAAACCATGAGCACTAATATCAATTCTTTCATAATTTTGACTTAGAATTTGAGATTGACGCAGTCTGAGTTGAGAATTTTAGATTGAGTAAATGATTGTTTGTCTTGATTCTTATCTCCACAATGTAGTGTAGTATACACAGGCACCATAGTTAGAAATAGCTACCTATAACCCTTAAGAGTGAAGCTATCCTTGAGTAATTTGGGCCTATGTACCACCAGTATGTAGAGGATAATCTACCATGAGAAGAAGACTACCTTAAGGGATAGAGTGAAAGCTCCTGACTATAAAAAAAAAATTCAATCAAATCAAGTGCATGTACTGAAAAAAAAAACAAAAGAAAATGCACATAAAAGCCTGTGAGAGAAAAAAAAAATTTGGAGATCAAGATGATAAGATTAGTTTGACCTATTCTTTTCTTTGTTTGAGGCAAAGGCTATTGATATTGAAGATTTTGGGACCCATTCAGAGAATCTTTCCCTTTGAATTGTCTCCAAAGGAAACATCTCCACCGTTTTTTATTTTGGTAAAACTTGAAAACTATGTATAGTTTCCAGTCATATGTCTTGAGCAACCACTATCCAAGTACCATTTCTTTTTCTTTTTCTTCAAACCTTATAAAGAAAATCTTAAGTCTTAGATACCTTAACCTTTTTGGGTCCTTGAGTGTTAGCAATGGTTCATTTTGGAACCCAAACACATTTTACACCATAATATGTTTTTCTTTTCACTGGACATCTATATTTCATATGACCATTTTGATTGCAATAATGGCATATAGTATAATGATCAATTGTAAATGTGGCTTTAACAAAATAATTCTTATAATAATTTTGTGTCAAGTTAGGCTTATACCCAAGTCCTCATTTATCAAACACACATTTTTAAGTGCTCAATAATTGTTCTAAATTCTTTTTACCACTTGTAAATTTTAACACAATTTCATTGAGCTCATTACTTTTTTTCTTAAGCACTTCATTTGCTTTCATCAATTTATCAACATGTGATTTTTTATGATCATTTGAGATACTTTGTTTACCTTTAAATGATGCAATTCTGTCATGTAATATTTGATTATCTAACTCTACTCCTTTAATCTTTTCATTTAATAAATCATTGCATTTTTGTAAAGTATCAATTGAAATTTGAAATTTGTTGCATTTTCTTTTTAAGAGAGATATTCTTTTTACTTATTCTTATCTAATAATCAGGTAATTCTTTAAAAGCATCATGTAACTTATCATATGTTGGAAGATCATTTATCTCATCGAGTTCATCAAATGATTCTTACCTGATTGCCACGAGAGCTAGATTTGTCATCTCTTGTTATTATTCATCATCACTTATTTCCTCATCGCTGTCATCCTATGTGGCTACCATTGCCTTCTTATTGATTTTGTTGAGAACATGACACTCCGATCATATGTGTCCAGGCTTCTTGCATTCATAGCAAGTAATTGGCTCATTCTTCTCCTTCTGATTCTTGTAGTTTCTCAACTTTATCTGCTCACTTGTTTTCTTATACAATTTTCTGAATCTCGTAGCCAGCATAGCCAACTTTTATTATCCAGCTTGCTTTCTTCATCACTCTCATGTTTTGAGGCTTTGAAGGCAATGCTTTTCTTATTTTCCTCATTATTTTTTTTACTGCCAAGTCATAAGAAATAAGAGAACCAATCAAATTATTAATAAGTAAGGCATTTAAATCTTTAGCTTCCTCAATGGCAGTCCTCTTAGGTCTTTATTCCTTTAGTAGTGACCTAATAATTTTCTTAACTTTCTTGCTATTCGAAAGGGTCTTTCTTAGGACTCCTAAAGTGTTCACTATATCTGTAAATCTAATATACATAGAATACACACTCTCATTTTGTTTCATTTGGAATAATTCATATTTTCGAGTGTATCTATTAATTTTACACTCTTTTACTTTATTTGTGCCTTAATAAACAACTTCAAGTCTGTTCTAAATTTCATGAGCACTTTCACAACTAGACACTCTATGAAACTCCTTCTTGTCAAGTGCACAAAACAAGGCATTCATATCTTTGAAATTATAGAAGTTTTTCTCTTTTCCAATTCATTCTATTCCCGTGAAGGTTTTGAAATATCTTCCTCTACTTCAGTTTTAGTCATAGGCATGATTGGACCATCACATACAACTTCCCAAATTTCATAATCTAGTGCTTGCAAATAAATTCTCAACCTAATTTTCCAATAAGAGTAGTCATTACCATCAAAGAATGGTGGCCTGGTTGTGGATTGTCTTTCCCTAAAGGTAGAGTCATTTTGGTTGCCATGAATCTTTTACTCTAGACGGTTAAGTTGTAATAAGAGAATTAAGCTCTGATACCAAATAAAATACTAGTTATGCAACCCAAGAGGAGGCGAATTGGGATTTTAAAACTTAAGCTAAACAAACCACACAACAATTTAATCTATTGCCTTAATGAAATAAAAAATGATAAATTTAATAAAGTACAATAATAAAGGGGTAAGGGAAAAGAGAGCAAACACAATGATTTTTACGTGATTTGGTAATCCTTACCTACGTCCACGCCTCCAAGCTTACCGGGCTTGAAAATTTCACTAAATAAGCCTCCAAGGCTTCAATAACGCTTACAGTTGACTTCCAAGGTGTCAATAGACCTTTACAACAATAGATTATCCTAAATCTCTTAACTTAAGTGTATCGCAACACTTACAATCACTCAAAAATAAAGATTACAAATGAATTTTCTCTCACACAATATTAATGATTACAAATGAATGCTCAAAGTGTGAATGAATGAAACAAGAACAATTTTAAGGCTCAATGATAGTTGTATTCTCAATAGTAAGCTCAATGATAACTCTTGGATCACTTATTATTTGAATTTGATTGAGCCATTTTATAGTTAGAGCTAAAAACTAGTCGTTGTTGACTTTCTTAGAGAAATCAGATCGATGTTAACTGCTATCGGTTAAATGTTTTGACTAGTCCAAATGACCGTTGAGTTGAATTTCAAATAATCAGTTAACCGTTTGAAATTATCAGTTCACCGTTAATTTCCAAAATCCTACAAAACAAATTTGACTTGACCATTTTTGTTAAATAGTTCAAGGTTAGCATGTAATTCCATTATGGAAATTATCTGTTAACCGTTTGACATTAACGGTTCGCCGTTTAATTCTAGAAACCAGCAAAATAAATTATGCTTATCCGTTCTTGCTAAATGGTTCAAGATTAAAAGTTAATACTCCTCTGGAAATTATCGGTTAACAACTTGCAGTAAACAATTCACTGTTATTAATCTTTTTATTAAAGTTAACGATTTCCAAATGTCATCATATCTAGAAATATTATACACAACTTTTAAGAAATTATTTATTAAAGAAAGCTCCAACATTTTTAATCAAAAACATATAAAGTTTGTTATCATCAAAATTAATATTATAGACATATGCATGTTACCATATAATAGATGATGTTGATAAACCACTTAAGTTATTTTGTGACAATAGGTCAGTAATGCTGTATTCCAATAATAACAGGAACTCGTCAAAGTCAAATGTTGAGCTCATACGGTTATTTTTTGCAAAACATAATTATAGAGTTACACATATAGCACAAGTTAGAGATTGTTAGATTTTTTAATCCAATATTGTTGGATCCTTAATCAAACGTTGGGCTTATTTGTGAATAATTATGTGTGGCAAACTATCATATAAGCTTAAGTTCAATTAAAAGTGATCCATTAAGATGTTTGGTATTATGGGCTTTAATGTATCTAATAAGGTGTGAGCTTTTAATGTATAGAGACCCAATGGTATTCTGATTCTATGATGGGTAGAATTAGGAATACCTAATGACAACAAGAAAATATTGTCCATATAAGTGGTTATGATCCCCAGGTCACACGTATCTTTCTATTCTTTTTTATGTCCCATCATCAGAGAGAGAGAGCAGTGAGAAACTTAAAGGATTCTCTAGGAGAACATGTTGATCTGGAAGGCCAACCACACCACCTTAAAGGACAATTAAGCATTATCAATTTTAGTATGGTTCCATATATATTTTGTTATTGATTCTTGGTGATACAACAAAAATATTCCTAGGCTATAGATGATGCTTTTCACCAAAGGTTTTCTTAGTCTAACAATTTATACTTTCGTTAACTAGGCTAGATTTCTTAATTTTTTGAGCTAAATAACTAAAAACTAAAGAAATTAAGCTACTTTCTTGGTAAGAGCTTGCTAGTTCTTGTCTAAAGGATTGCTAAATGTTGATGAATAAGAAACTTTTATTGATTTTTATTTTTGATTACAAAGTATTGACTTTTATTTACACATTTGCTTCTTGTTATCCTCTCTCTTCTTATTGTCTTGAGAGTCCTATATATATACAACTAAAGACTCGATATAATTATTGATACGATTAATGACTATGTGTACAAAGGATAAAAATTTAAAGTTACACTTTATATGTGGCAAAAAGCCAATGATTAATGAAAAAAATGAAAAGTAAAAGATTGCCTAGCTACTGTTCTTTTGTAATGACTCATTGTCGACAAACAGTGACTAGCTACTATTTTCTCAGCTAGCTCATTGTCGGTAATAAAAACAAAACGAAAAAGATGCCTTCACAATTTTTCCCTTATATGGTAGTGAGTAAAAAAGGTCGTCTGTTAAGACACATGACTCTGCCTACTTTTGACCTTTGACTAATGCTAGCTGTCGATTGTTGACTAATTTATTTTTTGTTGTGCCTCATATCTGTCCATCATTTCGTCAACAGCTTCAGTATATCCTCATCCAGAGATTAATGACTCATACCTTCTAATATGTCACCTAATGATGGCATGTTAATCATCTCAATTAGCGCCTCCAAATATTTTTCACGTTGTCTTAGATTATCAATATTTATCTATAGTGAATGAATGAGTAGTTCCTCACAGACAAGATGCTTTTGAGCTATAATAATATAATGTTCTGCTTGGGCTATAATCTTGTAATGAATATTTACCCATTCATAGAAGGCTGCTATTTCATGTGTTCGTTTGTATATATCTTTTGCAGAGAAGCTGCATTTGTCATAATAATTTCTTCTTTTGAACTTTTTGGCTCCTTCGCATATAAAAATGATATCATATGCAGGTAAATTGACACCAATTTTGGTTTTATTGACTATTTGAGGTCTAGGTGGTATAGAACAAAAAATTATTATTAAAGGTGCAGGTTTTAGAATAGATAAGGCTCTGTTCAAGGTAGGTGGAAAGAATTTAAATCAGTCTCGGCCCAAAATATAAATAGTACGTATTATTCCAAAACTAAGAGCTTTGTATAATATGTCTTCATTGTCTAATGTTTTGGCTAAGGAGTAATCAAAGGAAATAATAGGAAAATCATGTCTAATTGAAGTAATGTTACTTAATTCTAACCACCCAAGTCCAAATTCAAGTAAGAAATTTAACAGGCTATATAACAATTGATTGGCTAAAGAAACAAATTCTATGTATAGGGTAAGAAATTTAACAGGCTATATAACAATTGATTGGTTAAAGAAACAAATTCTATGTATAGGTTTTCTACTATTTTTTTCTTTTACAATGCCTATGGTATCACCAAGGAAAGATGAGATTTGGTTGATTTTAGTTAACTGTCCTACTGGACTATGGTAAAATAAATTTTGTAATGGTTGGTTTTGTATTTGAATTTTTTTGGGTTTTTTGGTTTTTTAGTAATCTGCTAACAAAATATGATATTTATTTTGCAAAATAATATTATGTCTAATTAACCCTTCTTTAGCACTTTCTTATGTAATTATTTTCTCTCTGCATGCTTTAACTATACTATCTAAATTATATCTAGTTTCATTAAGCTTTCTAACTGTCTACATACTTTAATTATACTGTCAAAATGATATCTAGTTTCATTAGGCTTTCTAATTATGCATGTCAAGGCTTCACAATGGTTGCAAAATTGTATAAATGATGATGAAGATGTATTGTATAAAGAATTATTTAACAGTCCATTTGATTATGTCTATGCACTATTTAAAGGATTAATTAAATTACTAACACGATAATTTGGTCATATTCTCTGTCTAGCAAATTCTATAGCTTCATGAAATGTGTAAAAGTCTTTATAGTATAGAGAAGGATAATTGATTATTAAATCAACTACTCTCTCCATTGACTATAAATGTCTGGTTGTCTAACTGACACAAAAAATGCAAAGTGATAACTGTCTACACGTTCATTAATCTGTCTAAAATTATGCATGAGTGCATAAGCTACTTTAAATTTATCTTGTGGGTTATTACAACCACAAAAAAATTTTAAAATGCATTATTGATTGTCTAATGACTGAATTTTTTTTAAAACTTAAATTCGTTCCTAAAAGAATCTGTCTAAGTTTTATTGAACCGAATTTCATATATCGCTCCATTCCAGTAAAATAATTATTGATTAATTAGTTTTGAAAGAACATCAGCCAAAGTATTATCTTTACCTACTATGTGCTCAAACTTTGCGTTATATGCTCTACCTGTTATTACTTCTAAAAGATATATCCACCATTTGCTAATAAAAAAATTTTTCTTATCAAAATTTTTCTTTTGTACTTTTTATAAAATTCTAGTATGTTCTTATTGTCAATGTGTCATTTTTTATACAAATGAAATGAATTTAAAGAATTTACTATTCCTAAAATGTGAAATTTTATGTAAATGAGTAATACGCATAAACTTATTTTGAGTAAAAACAAGAATATCATCAATATAAACTGCATAGAAGTTTAAAAAATGCTTTAATACTCTATCCATTCTACCTTGAAAAAACTTGTGAGAAATTTTTTAATCCAAATGGCATTACTAACCACTCAAAATGTCTTTCTGAACAATTAAAAGTTGTCCATTGAACTGACTCTTCATAGAGTCATATTTGCCAAAAACTACTTTTACAATCAAATTTAGACAAATATTTAGCATTTTGTATACAATTTAGTAATTCATCTTTATTAAGTATTTTATAATTGTTATCTAGAGTATTGTCGTTTAATCTTTTCTAATTAATTATCATCCTACTCTTATCTCTTTTTAGCTCACTATGATTATTTACAATAAATGCGAGACTTGTATGTCTGCTTGTACTCTCTCTAATAACTTTTAATTCTAATAATTTATTTACGTGCATTTTCAATTCTTTTCTATCTTCTAAATGATAAGCTAAATCTTGTGTTTTTATTGTTATATATGCATTAATGATTTCTAATTTATATACTTCCTTATTATATTTTCTAATTGGAATGTTACCTATTATCTCTAATTTTTCTAATTCTTCTACTTTTTTCCTAATTTCTTCAGGCCACTTTTCACATTCTAAACACTCTACTTGTTTTTCTACATTCATCACATCTTCTAAATTCTTGTCTATTTCTTTAGCATCCAAAATTACTACTTCATACATATCACTTTTTACTTTTAGCTTACTTTTGTTGTCTAGTTCTTTTGATTTTTGTACTTCTAATAAAGAATAAAAGAATTCTATATCTACATCTTTTTCGATCATTAAAGTTTTCTTTTTGTATAGAAAAATGTGCATATTTAGGTTGAATAAATGTTGATTTTTTAAAGAAAATCACTCCATTTGGAGTTATTAATATGCAAGCATTATTTCCTAATATAAAGTGCATTCGTAAAATAAATTTATATCCAACTTTTTAATTAGAAATGACTGTTTGTGGTCAAATGTGCTTCTCCACTTATTCTTATGGGTATATTATTTATACACTCTGTTATTTGCATTAATTCACCATTAAATTGCCTAATATTTACTGAATTTCTAAGCTTATTCATATTCTCTTTAGGTACTAAACTATGATGTATAATATATTTATTCGCACATGTGTCATCATTGCTTTAGTATAAACTGTTCCTTTTTTAAATAATAATTCTACATAATCTATTTATTTCTATTGTATTATCTTCTTTTTGTTTATCTTTACAATTATTACAAAAGAATTTTCCTGTGTTTGTATCTCTATATCCTAATTCAAATTTTTTTATCACAGTCTGTACAATTTTCACCAAAAAATGATGTGTAAGTTTCCAGAACATTAATTTATAAGTTTGATTCTATTTCTGAGTTTGATTCTAAACCTGAATTGCTGCTAGGGCCTGATTCACTACCACTAATAATACATATACTATCATTATCAAATAATTGCTACTAGTGTCAGATTCCTACTACTAATAATACATATACTATCATTGTCAAATAATTGATTTATATTAAAAATGTTATTATTTCTAAAATATGTTCATTTGTATTATAACTGTCTACTTTTAACTTTTAACTGATTGACTTTTTAATATGTCGTTCTGTACTGCATAAAAAACATTTACAAGCTTTATTTCTTTTATATATTCCTTCTCCCTTTTTAATGTTTCTCTAACTTTTTTTTTATTATTACATTTAGTAAGAGATTGTCGTTAATGAAAGTTTCAATCCTTTTCCGGCATAAAGCCAGTTAAAGCCAGTGGTTTGATGCATATACCTCCCTGTTTGATGAAATGTTTCACCAAATCTATGAGTACTATAACCCGAGACTAATCAAGCGTTACCGATGAATTAATCTGCTTTCACCAAAAAAGAAGCCATGACATGCAAATCAGTAGCGTGTATGATAATTAAATACTATTGACATTGCACACCTGGACGCTCTCCTAAAGTTGTTCAATACTCGAACAAGGCAATTCAAGGAAAACAAGTTTCTCCCTATGAATATTTGAAGCCAATGATTTATATATGGGAAGAAAAGAATTAAAGAAAAGTAATAAAAACACAGAAGGAAAAGAAACCAATCTAGCAAAACAAGGTTTATGAATATAAGATATATTAATTTACTGAAAAGTAGCAGCTACTATGATGTCTTAAGGAATATTTCAATCGAGAGTACTCCTTGGATCTTCTGTGGGTTCCGTAGAATCAGGGGCGTGCAATAAATGAATCCCACATTTTTTCACCGGGCAACAATCCAAACGTTCATGTTGATTATGAACATCCTCTAAATAGAACTTGACTGCCACATGATCGCAATTGTGTTTCCGGAAAGCACTAAAATCATGATCGCCAAAGAAATGGTACCCCAAAAGTAAGTGATCTGCCTCTACATAATTAAACCCCCATAGAAAACTCCGTCTGACCAGCAGCTCAGTACAATCTTCGGGTTTGGCTTTCATGAATTCACAGAACAAGTCAAACCGCCTCTTCTCTTTGACATGATGGTCTCGAAATCCTACAACAGCGCTATAAGCAAAGCCAATCACTTTGTTCTTACTGAACCAACTAGCAGGTGGCATCTTCAAGGTTATAGAAGAAGATCCCAGACTTTGAAAGCTAAACCACTTCGGAATTTCATTCCCAGGTAATAATACTCGACCTGAACTTTGAAAAAAATCTACCTGTACCAAAGATTAATTTTAAATAAAAAATTAACAAAATAACATTGAAGCGATAGTCTAGTAAATACTAGTGTCCACCATATGGATGAGCATTTGAATGTGTGGCAGAATTCTACAACTCCCTGTGAATAACGTTAAGGCTGTGGATTAATTAAGCAATCCGATGTGCCACTCTCACTCTCCATAAGATGAGCACTATCACCCACTAGATCATTACTCAATAACATTGTATAGATTAAAAGGATCATAAAAGATACTCCATACCATTTCCGGTAATTGTTTCCAACGTGTTATTGCCATAACCTGAATTTCCTGCAGAGCATCTTCGAGAATTTCCCTGATCTCGTTGCGATCCAATTTCAAATTATTTCTTAGGTTAAAATACTGAGGATCAGGACTTGGGAATACTAAACCTGGTGATGATTCCAGTGCCGTGCAATGATGTGCATCTAACTCACTTAGATTGCATGGAAGCTTTGGTAAGGATCGAAGCCTCTCACAATAACTCAATTTAAGATATGCCAACTTAGAAAGATGTATGATGCTCTCTGGTATCCTCTCAAAATTGTTTTTCTCTAGATACAATTCACGTAATAAGGATAACTGACCGAGATTTTCAGGTAACTCCGTGATGCGGCAATCAGTTAGATATAAAGACGTTAGATTTTGCAAGCCATCAAAATTGTTCAAACCAACAATGGACAACGGCACTTCTCTTATAGCAGTTCCTTCAGCATTCAAACTGTCCAAAGCTTCTAAATTTCCAAGTTCATTGGGCAAACTCTTAAGACTTGAGCACCATCTGAGATAAATAGAAGTCAGAGATTTCAACTTACATAGGCTGCTTGGGAGACTCTTCAGCCTTTTACAATGATCAAGGTATAAGGCCGAAAGCCGAGATAGACATTCTATGGATGAAGGCAGTTCTTCAATTGCAGTTTCATTTAAATACATCACTTCTATATTACCAGCTGATGAGATCTCCGGAAGCGTTTTTAGTTTTGAGCAACCCCAAAGATCAAGTTCTTTAAGAAATTCCAAATGAAATATTTCACCTGGAAGAATTCTCAAGCTTTTGCAATTGTTTAGATTTAGGTTAACTAGCTTGTCCAGATGCAGAGTCAACGAGTGGTTTGGAGGTTTGGTGAAAAAATTGGAGGCCCGGCTTATTATCTGCTTTAACTTACCATTATGCTGCTCCAAAAAAATTAGAAGCCCAGACATGCAAATTGTTAGCATTTAAGTACGATAAATAATTAAACATTATTACTGAAACATTGCATAAATATTTGGATTTTACATACCTCGACATCATCCCAAAGTTGTTGAATATTACCGTGAGGCATTTCAATTGAAACAAGTTTCTCTGGATGAATATGTGACATCAATGATTTTAGTGGATATCCATACCAGTGAAGATACCTCACTTCAGCAAATCCATGTCCTACCAAATAAGACACCTTACATTTGTTCTCTCCATCATCTTTAGAGTTATAGAATTTCAAAAATCTCAATTTACACATCTTTGTGAAAGTATCTGGATGCAAATGAATCTCTTTTATTCTAGACATATCAAAGCAGATACCCTCGACTTTTTCGGTCCCCTAACAATCAATGAAAGACCAGGAAGTTAAATTCAAATTTAGATTAATGTTCAAGCTAATTGAAAGCCTACGTACAAAAGAAACATTGTAATATAAACAATTCTAAGCATATAAAGTATCCATGTTTGTTTGCCATACTTCTAGATGTAAATTGACATGTCTATGTACAAAAGAAACATAGTAGTACAAACAATACTAAACAATAAAGTATCTATGTTTGTTTGCCATACTTTTACATGTAAATTGACACTGTAATGTATCTATGTTTGTTTGCCAGACTTTTACTTGGAAATTGACATTGCAATATTTTTTTTTCCTTTTTTATTATTGCCGGTTCTTCTATTGATCTTATATCCCATCTACTTATACATAATTATAAGTAAAGTTTACATATCCAATAGCATTCCCAAAATAATATAATCTCAAACAAAATGCTTACCGTATTAAAGGTCAAAACTTCAATAATATCATCATGGTGCCACAGCCGACTGCGTTCTCCTGGATTTTTCACAGATTCTTGCCTGACAATTTCCCTACCCATTTCTTCTAACAGATCATGCATTGTTATTCCGTTTTTGTGTATGACAATAAGAGACTTATTCACAAGATCACTTATTCCTATTTGTGCATCAAAGCCACAAGCATTTAGAAATTTTATAATGAAGTCTTTATCTTTCCCTTTAAAGAAAAAAACAATCTCTAGAAAAATATCTTTCTCTTCATCATCCAGATCATCGAAACTTACTTTTAGCACATTTTGTATCTCCAGATTAGGAATTCTTTTCAATTTGTTTATTGCGCTTTCCCAAACTTCCTTTTCCCTTCCAAACAGATAGCAACCCAAAATTTCCAGTGCTAAAGGAACACCTTGAGCATAATTTATTACAATCTCTGACAATTCCTTATAACCTACTTCAGGAGGACGGTTTTGTTTGAAGGCATGTCTACTAAAAAGCTCAAGTGCATGATCGTGTTCTAATTCTTTCATCTCGTAAATGTCTCTCTCTTTCACAACCCAATTCTTAAGGACTTGTTGATCTCTTGTGGTTATTATGAGACGACTTTCAGGCAGAAACCAATCAGAAACTCTGATTAAGGATTTTATTTGTCTAAAACTAGTCACATCATCGAGAACAATGAGAACCTTCCTGCGGCTGAGCCTTCTAAAGTTGAAGTCAATATCAGGAATCACACTTACATCCTTCAATACTTCTTCAAAAAGTTTCTGCTGCAACCTAGCTAATCCACCAGGGCTCTGTGATTCTTCTCTTACATTTTGAAGGAAGCAAGAACCTTCAAAATTTCTGGAGATTTTGTTGAAAATCACCCTAGCAATTGTTGTCTTGCCTACACCACCGATGCCCCAAATCCCTAGTATAGGTGCAGCAGCTAATAGAGACTCAATTTCCTCAACTCTTGATTCTACTCCAACTAGCTGATTTTTGTTATCAAATGGAACCACTTTAGGCAGCCTCTCCAAAATCTCATCAACAACTGTATTTATAAGTTCAGCGTCCTTCCTAGCAAATACAAGAAACATAGTATTAAGTTCAAAAAGAGATCAAAAGGAGAGTTTTTAATTAGTTCGAATTTGAGACGCATTTTTTTGCTTTTAAAATTATTTATATAACACTAGAACTTGGGTAAATAAAAATAATTCTAAAATTGGTAATAAATTGACTGTTACCTGAAGACATGAGAATCAAAGCCAGAGAGATTGGCTGCTTCAGTTAAAGCACTCCCCCAACTTTGCTTCTTGTCTGGAAATCTTTTTTCAAGCTCCGAAAATGAAACCCCAAAACTCCCAATTTGCTTTCTCACATGTGATGGATCGACCCGATAGAAAATTGGTATCACAATCTGTGCATACTCTTTCCTGCAATCGAGGATCTTTAAAAGTTCATCGAGGCACCATCTGGAAGAAGCATACCCTTCAGAGAATACGATAACTGATATGCTTGATGCTTCAATTGCATCAAGAAGAGACTGTGAGATTTCATTTCCTCTGACGAGTTGGTCATCAACGAAAGTTTCGATATTCGTTTCACACAAAGCTGAATAAAGATGGCTAGTAAAGCTATCACGGGTTTCCTCTCCTCTGAAACTCAGGAAAACATCATACTTATTGTTTCGAGGATTATTCATCGAACTCAAACTGCTGGATGGACGAGAAGAAGAAGAAGAAGAAGCCATAACGACTTACAGAAACAGTTCAATTGATATTTTGATGATTAGAAAATTGATTTGGGATATGATAATAATTTTGCAAAGTAGATTACTATCAGCTATTTATTGTTTTCTTTTATTGTGTATGTCAGATTTAGCATATTTTGTATTTTTTTTTAATACTGAAATTTTAATTTCTTATTTCCATCGGTAAAATCTAGAATAGTTTTGTATGCAGATTTTTTAGACTATGGTTATAAATTTACATTTGAATCACTTAATTTAATTTTTTATCTATTGTTAAAAGTGCTTCTTTTTTTTTATATTTATGATTTTAAATGAGAAAACCTATAAAAAAATTTATTGGGTACTATAGGTTGGTTTGTTAATTGTTAAAACCCGGGTTCGGGCCTGGCTTTGATATAATTTTTAAACACCCAGGCGTTTTTGTACCCCAGATTTTACACTTTTTTAATATTATATATGTATTTTTTTTAATTTTTTGTAATTTTATAATTTTTAAATTTATTTCAATGAAATCAGATATGAAAATATAAACTTTAAATGTTTAAAACTTTAGCTATATGTAATAGATGAGTCAAATAAATATAAATATTTAAAATAATATATTTTTAAAAATTTTTTTTTAATAAAATCCAAGTTTCTGACCGGGTCTTGGGTTTATAAAGTGATGCCAAAGACAGTTCTGGCTTCATACCCAAGCTTAGTATTATTCGACCCACATCGCTCAAGTCCGAATCGGGCTGGTATTTTTGCCACCCCTAAAATCAGCAATAGATGGGCTTTTTAAAAAAAAATTAAAACCTGCTACCGATTGTGGGTGAGTTTAGTATTTTAAATTTTTTATGGGTGCGGGTTAGGTTGTATTTATTAGTTCACTACCTGCTCTATTTATTTGTATTGTGTTGTCTTCTTGTTGTTTATCTTTACAATTATTACAAAAGAATTTTCCTGTGTTTGTATATCTATATCCTAATTCAAATTTTTTATCATAGTCTATATAATTTTTACCAAAAAATTATGCGTAAGTTTCTAAAACATTAATTTCTAAATCTAATTCTATTTATGAGTTTGATTCTTAACTTGAATTGACTTGAATTGTTACTAGTGTCTGATTATACTATCATTGTCAAATAATTGATCTACATTAAGAATTTCCTCTAGATCTAAAATATGTTCTTCTATATCATAACTGTCTACTTCCGATTGATTGACTTTTTTATTCTCAGGGCAATATGGTTTAATGTCTTCCTTTATCGCATAAAAAGCATTTACAAGCTTTATTTCTTTTTTATATTCTTTTTCCCTTTTGAATGTTTTTCTAACTTTTTGTTTACTATTATATTTAGTAAGAGACTGTTATTAATGAAAGTTTCAATCTTTTACCAATGAATTAATCTGCTTTCACCAAAAAAGAAGCCATGACATGCATATCAGTAGCGTGTATGAAATTTAAATATGATTGACATTAAACACCTGGACGCTCTCCGAAGGTTGTTCAATACTGCAACAAGGCAATTCAAGGAAAACAAGTTTCTCCCTATGAATATTTGAAGCCAATGATTTATATATGGGAAGAAAAGAATTAAAGAAAAGTAATAAAACCAGATAGAAGGAAAAGAAACCAAGCTAGCAAAACAAGGTTTATGAATATAAGATTTATTAATATACTGAACAGTAGCAGCTACTCTGATGTCTTAAAGAATATTTCAATCGAGAGTACTCCTTGGATCTTCTGTGGGTTCCGTAGAATCAGGGGCGTACAATAAATGAATCCCACATTTTTTCACCGGACAACAATCCAAACGTTCACGTTGATTATGATCATCCTCTACATAGAACTTGACTGCCGCATGATCGCAGTTGTGTTTCTGGAAAGAACTAAAATCATGATCACCAAAAAAATAGTACCCCAAAAATAAGTGATCTGACTCTACATAATTAAATCCCCTTAGAGAACTCCGTCGGATCAGCAGCTCAGTACAATCTTCAGGTTTGGCTTTCATGAATTCACAGAACAAGTTAAACCACCTCTTCTCTTTGACATGATGGTCTCGAAATCCTACAACAGCACTGTAAGCAAAGCCAATCACTTTGTTATTACTGAACCAACCTACCGGTGGCATCTTCAAGGTTATAGAAGAAGATCCCAAGCTTTGAAAGCTAAACCACTTTGGAATTTCATTCCCAGGTAATAATACTCGACCTGAACTTTGGAAAAAATATCCCTGTACCAAAGATCATAATTTTGAAGAAATGTTGTTAAATGTAATTTTAAATAAAAAATTAACAAAATAGCTTTAGAACAATGATCTAGTGAGCACTAGTGCCCACCATATGGATGAGCATTTGGATGTGTGGCAGAATTCTACAACTCCCTGTGAATAACGTTAAGGCTGTGGATTAATTAAGCAATGCGATGTGCCACTCTCACTCTCCTTAAGATGAGCACTATCGGCCACTACATCATTACTCAATAACATTGTATAGATTAAAAGGATCATAAAAGACACAACATACCTTTTCCTGTAATTGTTTCCAACGTGCTATTGCCATAACCTGAATTTCTTGCTGAGTATCTTCGAGAATTTCCCTGATCTCGTTGCGATCCAATTTCAAATTATTTCTTAGGTCAAAATACTGAGGATCGCGACTTGGGAATACTAAACCTGGAGATGATTCCAGTGCTGTGCAATGATGTGCGTCTAACTCACTTAGATTGCATGGAAGCTTTGGTAAGGATTGAAGCCTCTCACAATAACTCAATTTAAGATATGCCAACTTAGAAAGATGTTTGATGCTCTCTGGTATATTCTCTTAAAATTGCTTCTCTCTAGATACAATTCAAGTAATAAGGATAACTGACCGAGATTTTCAGGTAACTCCGTGATGCCGCAATCAGTTAGATATAAAGACGTTAGATTTTGCAAGCCATCAAAATTGTTCAAACCAACAATGGACAACGGCACTTCTCTTATAGCAGTTCCTTCAGCATTCAAACTGTTCAAAGCTTCTAAATTTCCAAGTTCATTGGGCAAACTCTTAAGACTTGAGCACCATCTGAGATAAATAGAAGTCAGAGATTTCAACTTACATAGGCTGCTTGGGAGACTCTTCAGCCTTTTACAATGATCAAGGTATAAGGCCGAAAGCCCAGATAGACATTCTATGGATGAAGGCAGTTCTTCAATTGCAGTTCCATTTAGATACATCACTTCTATATTTCCAGTTGATGAGATCTCTGGAAGCGTTTTTAGTTTTGAGCAACCCCATAGATCAAGTTCTTTAAGAAATTGCAAACGAAATATTCCAGCTGGAAGAATTCTCAAGCTTTTGCAATTGTTTAGATTGAGGTTAACTAGCTTGTCCAGATGCAGAGTCAACGAGTGGTTTGGAGATTTGGTGAAAAAATTGGAGGCCCGGCTTATTATCTGCTTTAACTTACCATTATGCTGCTCCAAAAAAATTAGAAGCCCAGACATGCAAATTGTTAGCATTTAAGTACGATAAATAATTAAACATTATTACGGAAACATTGCATAAATATTAGGATTTCACATACCTCGACATCATCCCAAAGTTGTTGAATATTACCGTGAGGCATTTCAATTGAAACAAGTTTCTCTGGATGAATATGTGACATCAATGATTTTAGTGGATATCCATACCAGTGAAGATACCTCACTTCAGTAAATCCATGTCCTACCAAATAAGACACCTTACATTTGTTCTCTCCATCATCTTTAGAGTTATAGAATTTCAAAAATCTCAATTTACACATCTTCGTGAAAGTATCTGGATACAGATGAATCTCTTTTATTCTAGACATATCAAAGCAGATACCCTCGACTTTTTCGGTCCCCTAACAATCAATGAAAGACCAGGAAGTTAAATTCAAATTTAGATTAATGTTAAGTTATTGAAACCTTAATTGTATCAAAATCTATTTATCCTGTTGTTGCTCTTAGATGTAATTGATGGCAATAGTTTTAAACAATGTCTGTTTGTTGCCATACTTTACAGTAACTTGCATTTACTGTATCTATGTTTGTTTGCCATACTTCTAGATGTAAATTGACATGCCTACGTACAAACAAAACATAGTAATACAGACAATACTAAACATGTAATGTATCTATGTTTGTTTGCCAGACTTCTAGTTGTAAATTGACATTGCAATATTTTTTTTCCGATTATTATTGCCATTTCTTCTATTGATTTTATATCCCATCTATTTATACATAATTATAAGTAAAGTTTACATATCCAATAGCATTTCAAATAATATAAAGTCTCAAACAAAATGCTTACCGTATTATAGGTCAAAACTTCAATAATATCCTCATGATGCCACAGCCGACTGCGTTCTCCTGGATTTTTCGCAGATTCTTGCCTGACAATTTACCAACCCATTTCTTGTAACAGATCATGCATTGTTATTCCGTTTTCGCGTATGACAATAAGGGACTTATTGACAAGATCACTTATTCCTATTTGTGCATCAAAGCCACAAGCATTAAGAAATTTTATAATGAAGTCTTTATTTTTCCCTTTAAAGAAACAAACAAGGTCTAGAAAAATATCTTTCTCTTCATCATCCAGATCATCAAAACTTACTTTTAGCACAATTTCCAGTGCTAAAGGAACACCCCGAGCATAATTTATTACCTTCTCTGACAATTCCTTATAACCTACTTCAGGAGGACGGTTTTGTTTGAAGGCATGTCGACTAAAAAGCTCAAGGGCATGATCATGTTCTAATACTTTCATCTCATAAATATCTCTCTTTCACAACCCAATTCTTAAGGACTCGTTGATCTCTTGTGGTTAGTATGAGACGACTTTCAGGCAGAAACCAATCAGAACCTCTGATTAAGGATTTTATTTGTCTGAAACTAGTCACATCATCGAGAAAAATCAGAACCTTCCTGTGGCTGAGCCTTCTAAAGTTGAAGTCAAAATCAGGAATCACATTTACATCCTACAATACTTCTTTAAAACGTTTTTGCTGCAACCTAGCTAATCCACCAGGGCTCTGCGATTCTTCTCTTACATTTTGAAGGAAGCAAGAACCTTCAAAATTTCTGGAGATTTTATTGAAAATCACCCTAGCAATTGTTGTCTTGCCTACACACCGATGCCCCAAATCCCTAATATAGGTGCAGCAGCTAATAGAGATTCAATTTCCTCAACTCTTGATTCTACTCCAACTAGCTGATTTTTGTTATCAAATGGAACCACTTTTGCAGCCTCTCCAAAATCTCATCAACTGTCTTTATAAGTTCAGATTCATTCGTAGCAAATACAAACGACATAGTAATAAGTTCAAAAAGAGATCAAAAGGGGAAGTCAAATCAGGACTCACATTTCCTGTGGCTGAGCCTTCTGATATGCTTGATGCTTCAATTGCATCAAGAAGAGACTGTGAGATTTCATTTCCTCTGACCAGTTTGGTCATCAATGAAAGTTTCGATATTCGTTTCACACAAAGCTGAATAAAGATGGCTAGTAAAGCTGTCACGGGTTTCCTCTCCTCTGAAACTAAGAAAACATCATACTTATTGTTTCGAGGATTATTCATCGAACTCAAACTGCTGGATGGACGAGAAGAAGAAGAAGAAGAAGCCATAACAACTTACAGAAACAGTTCAATTGATTAGAGATTTTGATGATTAGAAAATTGATTTGGGATGTGATAATAATTTTGTAAAGTGGATTACTATCTGCTATTTATTGCTTTTCTTTTTTATTTTGTAAAGTAGATACAACAATTTCAATGAGGCGATGGCATCGAGTAGCCCACAATCATGATAAAAAGTAAAACGCGGAGATTAGCGCGAATATGCCGCGAAAATTAGTAGGAAATCAAATGAGATTTCAAGACGGTGGGTCCAAAAAATTTCTTTTTCCTCTTTCATGTCCCTCCAATAATTAGTTTACATGTCATAAGAGGTTGTGAGTATTCTATTAATTTTGTTGATGAATATTTTATTTATGTTTGTCTAAATGCATCATGATTCCATTGTTTTTTTAAATTCAAAAGAGTATGTGGATAATATAGAAGCAATTAGATAGGAACATAAAAAAACTTCGATATGATCGAAATAAAGAATATTTCTATGGAGAATTCAAGCTCAATTTGGTTGTCAAATGGGATAAACTCCCTCATATAATGAACACTATGATACAATAGTGTAATTAAATGGAGAAACAAGATTCTTTTAGATAAGTCAAGATATATACTAAGTGGTTTATCATTTACCTTTTTTGATTCCAGATACTAGTATTTAAAACTGCAAAGTTTATTGAACTTAATTTCATCTATCTCGGTGTCTACTACTGCAAGAAATTATGAAAAAGTCACTAACATGGTTTGAGACACATTTATATTTGGAGTTTACTAGTATTTCTACTAGAATCAGAGGTAGAGAAAATGGATTCGTATTCAGAAGCTTGCATGTTTTAGGTATCTTAAAGGAATAAGGGAAAGTCTGAATTATAGTCCTCAAGATAGGAATGTATTTATAGACAAATTCTGTACTTTCTTTGAGAAATACTATATAATGACTTATAACCTAAGAGTAAGGTAATACTTGAAAAACTGTCAGGTGATCAGGTTGATGCTCAGCTTTCAACGCCTGTTACAGAACTAGAAGAACAGCAACAGCTAGATGATCAACACAAGATTAACCCTGAACAACCATCACTTTTAGAACCTCGTCGTAGTGGGAGGGTAATTAGGTTACCTGCGAGATACATGCTTTTTAGAGAAATCTATACGGCTATCTCATATGAATATGTACAAGATCCCACTAGTTACAACGAATCTCTAATAGATAGAGATGTTGAATTTTGGAAAAAGGCCATGAATCAAGAAATGGAATCTATATATTCCAATAAAGTTTGGGAACTTGTAGAGGCACCAAATGGGGTAAAATCTATAGGGTGCAAGTGGATCTACAAGAGAAAAAGAGGAGTAGACGGAAGGGTGGAAACATTTAAAGAAAGATTAGTAGCCAAAGGGTTTACTCAGAAAGAGGGAATCGATTATGAGGAAACTTTTTTCTTCGGTTGCTATGCTTAGATCCATCAGGATTCTGCTCTCCATTGCTGCAGTGTTAGATTATGAAATTTGGCAAATGGATATCAAGACTGCCTTTCTTAACGGGCATCTGGAAGAAAACATCTACATGCAGCAACCAGATGGATTTATACAAAAAAGGCTGAGAACACATGGTATGTAAGTTGCAGAGATCCATTTATGGATTGAAGCAAGCATCCCGGTCATGGAACATTAGATTTGATCAAGCAATTAAATCGTTTGGATTCATTCAGAACATTGATAAACCATGTGTATACAAGAAAATTCAAGAAAAATTTGTAGCCTTCCTAATTCTTTATGTAGACGATATTCTCCTAATTGGAAACGATATAGGAGTATTGGCTACAATAAAAAGTTGGTTAACAAAACAATTTGATATGAAAGATATGGGAGAGGCAAGTTATATTCTTGGTATCAAGTTACTACGAGACCGGAAGAATAAAACTTTAGCCTTGTCTCAAGCGGTCTGTATCGATAAGATATTAGCTAGATTTAGCATGGATAATTCCAAGGCTGGTTTATTACCATTCAGACATGGAATTACATTCTCTAAGGATCAATTACCTAAAACATCTGAAGAGATAGAGAGAATGAGACGAGTTCCCTATGCAGAAGCTGTGGGAAGTCTCTTGTATGTCATGCTTTACACTAGGCCAGACATTTGTTTTGCGGTAGGGATGGTTAGTAGATATCAATCTAATCCTGGACCTGAACACTGGACTGTGGTCAAGCATATAATGAAGTATCTGAAAAGAACTAAAATAATATATATATATATATATATGCTTGTGTATTCTGATGATGAACTCATTCTAGTGGGTTATACTAATTTTGATTTTTGTCAAATAAGAATTTTAGAAAATCAACTTCCGGCTATGTGTTTATATTAAGAAGTTAGCTATTAATTGGATGAGTGTGAAACAATCTTGTATCACAGACTCCACAACTGAAGCTGAATATGTGGCTAATTTGAAGCTGCAAAAGAAGCTATATGGCTCCGCAAGTTCCTACAAAATCTTGAGGTGGTACTTGTTGTAACTACACCCCTTAAACTATTTTGTGATTATGGTGGTGTGGTAGTTCAATCTAAGGAACCAAGGAACCACAAGAAACAAAACATATTGAGAGGAAGTATCATCTTATAAGGGAATAGTGTAGAAAGGTTATATGACATTACCACAAATGGCATTAGATGCTAAATGGCAGATCTTATTACAATTGCCAATAGTGGAAAACCTTTATAACCTGCACTTAGAGCCCTAAAGCATGTGCAATATGCCAGATATGCTTTGAGAGCTAGTGGGAGATTGTTGGAAAAATATGCTCTTTAAAAGCATATGTGTTTATTTAATTGTAATAAACAATTTTTCTAATTAATAAAATAAATGAGGTATTTTATTCAAATATCTTAATTGCATTAATATTTGTATTATAGTCCATTTAATCATATTATATGTATTTATGTGATCGCCATGTGGATTCACAGAAGACATAAATACAAGTTATCTTATGATTAAATAAATTTAGTTCGCAGTTGATAAATAAAGTTGGGCACTTTATTTAGGTATAGACTATAGTGAATTCATTGAATGATTTGTCTTAATCATGTATGAATTTATTGATGTAGTATGACTACATTGAACTGGATCACATATGAGATTTAATTAATCTTGAAATGACTGTCAGACTTATTAAATCTCATAGGCATTGATTTTACTGTAATCTTAATCTTGAGTTAGTTATGATTTCATGATTGTAATTGTTATTCTATTTGAGTTACCAATAGGCACGACACACAATTGTGTCAAGATTACCCGGTATCTTGGTGGGAGCAATTATGAGTATTGGAGTTATGGATTAACAATATAGAATTTATACAACACATCTCTTGATGGGTTTTCGGCACTTGATCATAGAATTCTCTAGCCAGAGTGTGTCAACATATTAAGTATGTTGAAAATGATCATTAGAGAAAACCAGTAAGTATTAAGGAATAAGATGTAATTAAATTGATTGGACAGTTGAGATATCGATTTAATTAATGATGTGGTACAAAGGATTGTACAGTAAAGAAATCAATGTGGCTTGAGACGAATTATTATTCGAGCATACAATTATGGAGGTCAATTCCAATCTTTTAGTAGCGTAGATTTGAAATTAAATAATTAGGTTAGTTTAATTACATACCTAATTGTTATAGCCACTATTGTATGTTCCCAAATGATCCCCGAGTTAGCTCATTTAATTGACTGCACCACTACTGGACTAATAAGTAAGATAACTAGCTATTTGAGTCATAAGACTAAATATATCTTTTAGTGGGAGGCTCCATTTAATTAGCTTGTATGTAAAGTACCTTATGTTATTTTACAAGATGGGTCCCCTATAGAAAAAGCAAGTAACGTAAGTTTTTTTTTTTTATTATTTGGAACCTAGGGTTTTCACTAAAAGGAGATTTAAAAGACTTATTTTCTCTAAAGAAAATAATTGAAGCCACTTTATATAGATTAGAGAAAAAGATTTCTCTCTCTATTGTTGAGAGAAAAAATTTCTCGTGCTAGTTGCTTTGGTAGTGATAAAAACGCCCACACGTCAAGTGCAGATCGAACCTGAGTCATAACCTGAAAGATCATTGGCGACAGTTCGTGATCTAACAAGCGTGGTGGTGACGGATCGTGATCTAACAGGAGTGGTGGTGGCGGATCGTGATCTAGAAGCCTAAATCACTTCAATGGAAAAAGCCAAATCAGATTTTTAAAGTACGATTTTTAGATTATAAATTCCTATATATTATATGAGAGCGGTTCTTAAAAGGTTTTATAAAAAATTTTAAAAACCTGATTTTTCCCCAACATCACTTACTGTGTTTTGTGACAATACATGGCATATGTCCGCTTCCTCCCACAATCTGCTGCGTTTTCCAGGCTCCTCTGGGGACTGTCTCCTAACAATTTATCTACCCATTTCCTGTAACAAATCATGCATCCATAGTTTGTTGTCCTCACATACTGTTAATAGAGATTTTCAATAAGAACACCAATGCCAATTACTGGTTCAAAACCACAGCTGTCGAGAATTTTCGATACCTGATCTCTTTTCTCCCCTTTAAAGAAACATGCAACATCGAGAAATATTTCCTTCTCTGCTTCCTTCAGCCCATCAAAACTTATTTGGAGTATATCTAGAATCTCATTTTTCAGGTTCTCTTTTTAATCTTTCCAAGGTACTTGTCCACTCGTCCACAGGTCTACTAAATAAAAATGAACCCAAAACCTTGACAGTTAATGGAAGACCACTAGCATACTTTACAACTAGTTGAGATAGATGAACATATTCTTCCCTAGGCTTCTGGGTTTCAAAGGCTTTCAAACAAAAGAGTCGGAATGCCTCATCACAAGTTAGTGCCTCAAGCTTATAAACTTCCTCGACTCGATGCAACTTCAACAAACGTTCATCCCTCGTTGTTATTATGATTCTGCTGCCCAGACCAAACTAATCACGCTTTCCAACTAATCTTTGTAGTTGCTCAACATTAGCCACATCATCGATTACGAGAAGGACCTTTTTTTGTCGCAGCCTACTTCCTATCATGTTACTACCATCGTAGACATTTCGTATGCTATAAAATCCATATTTTGTGTGAACGAGGTAAAAGATCAATTCCATATTATTTATAAAATCCAAACCACACAATACTCGTTTCATCAAATAGAAGTCACATAATCAAGTAACATGTTATTATTACGTGGGTCAGAAAAAACTAGAATGAGAAAATTCAATTTCTTCTGCTGTTTTCTTCTCATGTACATTTTATTTCTTTCTATAATTAGGTAAATTAGATTAAAAGAGAATTTATATCAATTTTTTATAAGAACATTTATTACACACATGAAATCAATTAGATGATGATGAAAGACATCCTAAATTATGTGGCATTCATTAGGTAGTTGATAATTCTTTAGAAGATTCAACTGAGATAATTATTTTATCTCAAGAACCAACTGATTAACAGAGCACAAAGCATCACAAGATACAAATGTACCATCTTCAAAAGTTCAAAACACAATAATTTAACGTATCAACGTCTGTAGCTATTCCTTTGCAAATATTAGTTCATTTATAGCACTACTACTTTTATAACGACACATCATATAATATACACACGTATTAAACAGAAGCTGTTTAATTGAAAACAATGTTGAATCATGAATACTAAAATTTGTTTGTGGTTACTTATCATGCCGAACAACAACAAAAAATTAATAATTGAGAGTAAGAATGATTACCTATCCTTCAATTCCCAACCAGATTTATTGGCCACCACTTTTAAAGCGTCTCTCCACTTTTGCACCTTTTCTATATTATCCTTAAAAATTTCTTCGTTTTGCAAAATCTTTTCCAAAATTTGCTGTTTTTTTCCTCACCACAGTTGGTTCCACATCATAGAAAATTGGAAAATTTTGATCTTCTTTGTTTTTGCATTCAACAATCTTAGTAAGTTCATCCAAGCACCAAGTGGAAGAAGCATAATTTTTTGAGAGAACAATAATAGAAACTCTTGATTCTTCAATTGCTTTAAGGAGTTCTGGTGAAATGGATCCTCCTTTCTGTAGTTCTTTGTCATCCCTGAATGCATAAATCCTTTTATTTTTTAAAGCAGTATAGAGATGACCTGTGAAGCTTTTACGAGTGTCTTCTCCTCTAAAACTTAAGAATGCATCATATTTCCCATAAGAGATGGTGTGGATGCTCCTGAAAGCCATTACATTTGTCCTGAAATTTAGAATAAAAAATGTGACATTCTTGGAACAATACAATGCAGACAACATGATTCATCCAAAATTATGGGCACCCGAAAAGGATAATTACATATCAAGTGATAATTAATTTCGGATGTTTTTGGTGCGCCATATTTTATTACATAAGCTGTATTTGCATTAAATAAAATATTTTCTATTAGAATTTTGATATTTTATACTATTACTTACATTAAATGTGTTATTTAACTTTCTCAATAAAATTTTTGAAAATTATCAAGAAAGTAGTACTTTTTATTTCAGTATATAATAAATTATTAATTAATGAAAGTAAAATAAATAAAATGATCTTATATAACTAAAAAAAATAGTGTGCCCATATGTCGTTTAGAATGAATTAAGAAGAACATTAAGGTTACAACTAATATGCATTGACATTATATATAAGCAAAGAACCTGGCGAATACTTAGTCCTAATAAATTATTTGCGCATAGATCGTAATTTTCTAGTTAAATTTTGAGAGAGATTGAGAGAAGCTGACAGAAACTGAAAATTTGCCCTTTTTCAATTAATTAAATTAATTGACAACAAATTGTATTTAAATATTGTTTGAAGACAAAAAAATTACTAATATTAATTAAAAGTTAATAACAGAGTGCTTCTGATTTCGAAATCAATGATCTTCTTCTTAAACAAAATAAACAGGTCCACAGCTTCTTATTTACTTTCTTTACCAAAAAGAAAAAAAAATTATACTTAATAAATCCCAAAATGTAATTAGAAATTTTTTTCAGATGCTGATTGGAGAGTGTGTGTACACACCTCTACTTAAGCAAATCTTTTCTAAGTAACTATAAGGAAAGGCAAAGAATTCATATAAAATTAACATTCAAGCTTTCTTTCAAAATTTACACATACAGGATATGCAAATTAGTTCTGAAAATAAAAGAGAAATGTACAAGATAAAACTTAAAGCTTACTAGAACTCCAATGAAGTATTTGCTCAAAGGAAAGAAGTTAATCAAATCATGCAACTTCTAGCTCCTCATCCTCAGCTCTGTTATATGATTGTATTCCAGATTAAAGCAAGCCTTAGTGTTGACCGACTTGCATAATTAATTATTCGATATAAACTTCCACTTGCGTAATTAATTATTCGTCATAAAGTTCCACTAGTGTTAATTAATTATGCAAGGAATTGTTAATTATCATAAAATTCTTCACATGGCAATCACTATCATAGAAAATAATGTGCTTCCTTAGTTTATTCAATAGGCTAGAAAACTGCCCTTCGAGCATCTTCCAAGAAATTGTTTATGAAATAGAACTATAAATAAGTATATATAAATTGGCAACGACTACGTTGCATTAGGGTAACAAACCCCATGATTTGTCCTTTAGTTAAACAACCGCTGGATATTAATATCCAACGATTGAAATTTGAGAATGAGAAATATAGCACATGGAAGTGACTAGAGTAGTCGGTAATAGGTCAATAAAAATTACGACAAATTGGTGAAAAATATATAATTTAGAATAAGTTTAGCTGAGTCGTTTTGAACAATTTATCAGCCTGAACTTTTTTACCAATCCTATGTAATTTAGAATAAGCTTATTTGACCTACTAAAAGAAAAATATATTCAGTCAGATTGCAATGGTAATATTAGTTTATTGTTCACTCATAGCTATGCAATTCACCAATTATGACCCAAAAACTCGCACGCGTAATAATGGATACAAAATGAGAGAATGCTGCAACGAAACAGAGATTCAATTAGGGAAACAAAACAAAGGATTGCTTCAATTTGGTCGAACATTATATAATTTTGTGATCGAGATTCGAGCAATTCTGCCAATGCTATTGATGAGCATATAATACATACATATATTTTATCCTTAATTATATAATTGTTAAGTTATGTTTATTTATTATTTTTAATTAATTAAATTATTTTATTACATAGGGAATTAATTGGAGATTATGGATGAAAAGTACGTAAAGAATAACAATTGAATAACATTGAAGATCAAATTAATTTGTGGAAGTAATTAAGAAGATGTGCAAGAAATTCTGTTAAGAGAAAACAAAGCCAATAAATTGAATTTTCCATGCTCGTGCAAACAAAGAAGAAGGATAAAGCTAAAGTGGGCAGCACATAAAACAAAGCTTTTAATTAAGCCTTTGAATGGAAAGTCAAAGTAGAATAAAGGAAGGAAATCAATAGCTTTTGGCTTTTATGTTTTCAATTACGTGGCAAGCTTAGGGCTTTATGTCACGGACCGCAATCGTGACATCCAAGATATGCGCTTGTACGCTAGTGTCGAAGATGGTTGTGTTGATTGTTGGAGAAGTGATTCAGGAATGTGTGGTGTGGCGATACAATGCCTAGACTCTTTGGAGTTCAGCAGGCCGACCGGTTGAGTTTGAGGAGCTTGTCGCTAGTCGAGGACTTAACGCTTTGAAGAGGAGTCTAGGAAAATCCTGAAGCACACTGGTTGGGAACTGAGGACCGTTCTCCTGACAAGCCCAAGCCAAGGCGAAACCAGTCGACATTGTGCCACTTCCTCTAGGTTTACTCTCGTAGTATGGGATGCGGGAGTGCCGCACGGGCTCGAAACCTCTCGTCCCGTGATAAATGGCATCAGAGCCGCGCTTGTCATCTCGCGAAGCCCTCGTTGCGAGCTCGCCAAGTGCTCCAATGCCGCACTACGCAGGTCCCCACCCTTTTGAGCGCAAGGGTCGACAAGCGGGGCGAACAGGCGGGTTCTCACACCCCCAAGCGTTCGCACTAAGTGGATAGTGTCTGCACGCGGGTCCTCTCCACGGATCGAGGACGAGTAGGCAGGGAGTTCATGGGTGAGATTGGCAAGCCGATCTTCACGTTTTCGCGCGGAAGTGCACACTTGCGAGGCGTACTCCTCATGCACGAGGACGTGCATGGTTATGGCGGTGGGAGAATGTCACGGACCGCAATCGTGACACCCAAGATATGCGCTTGTACGCTAGTGTCGATGATGGTTGTGCTGATTGTTAGAGACGTGCTTCAGGAATGTGTGTGTGGCGATACAATGCCCTAGACTCTTTGGAGTTCAGGCAGGCCGACCCGGTTGAGTTTGAGGAGCTTGTCGCTAGTCGAGGACTTAACGCTTAAGAGGATTCTAGGAAAATCCTAACGCACACTGGTTGGGAACTGAAGCCGTTCTCCTGACGAGCCCAAGGCAGGGCGAAACCAGTCAACATTGTGCCACTTCCTGTAGGCTTACTCTCGTAGTATGGGATGCGGGAGTGCCACACGGGCTCGAAACCTCTCGTCCCCTGACATTTAGCTTGTAAAAGTTGGTTTAGTTATTAGAATCACAATAGGATTCGGTGCCCAAGAACATTATAAAAGGGAGTTTTGCTTTTGAATTGAGGGCAGCGATGAAGCGAGAGCTGCAGACGCAAGACGCAAGGTTGGGCAGTAGCAGTTCGGCTGCCATGAGTGGTTTTATTTCTTGTGTTACTCCTAATTTAAGTATGTCTAGCTAATTTTCTTATACTGAGGTTAAGGATGAAATCCTATTCAATAAAATAATTATCTTTTTATTTATTTAATTCCTTATATATGTGCTTTAATGTTTATGGTTTTTATTTCACATGATTAATTGGATGTTATTAAAATATTTTCATCAATTCTGTCATGCATTATTGATTGTTAGGATTAATATTCGATTAATTCTATGCTTAGATCTATAAAGTTTATATATGATTGTCTTTGATTTTATGTTTTTCATTAAATTGTTTACATAGAGTGCTTAGGAAAACTTTGACTCTTTGCTATTCAATATGTTTACATGGGATGCTCAGATGTCATATTATTAAGCAGAAAAAGAACCTACATTAGATTTAATTACTTGGGTTTAATTGTTATATCCATGAGATGACATAGATTGATTTCGAGTTGTCACTCTAAAATTGGGGATTAATTAATAATTAGATAATTACTAGTTGAATAGTGGTGGATTCTGAAACTTTGGTAATTCTTATCTTATTGAATTCTCCTTTATTTTAATTGCTTCCTTAGTTTAATTGGTTTAATTTTCTTAAAAACTCAATTTGGTCAACTAAGTTAGAATTAAATATTAATTTTAGATTTAAATTAGACTTTTCAATTTATAACAATCCTGTGGGATCGACTTCGTTACCACTATTCTATTTCTAGATTCGTGCGCTTGTGAGTATATTAAAATTTTCACAACAGCTATCTTCAATGGTCAAGTAAATTGAGTTAAACTCTCAAGTCACTGATATTTTAAATATGAGACTAGAGTTTTTTTTTTCAATTGCTTGGAAAAAAATTCAGCTCGGAAAAAAATTCAAGTATACATATAGTATAAATATCAAAAGTTATCTTAATACCATACACGTAACGTCCTAATGTAATTTAATATTAAAAATTGTAATATCAAGATTACATATAAAAGTAATTTTTCAACTTTTTTTCCTTATAAATCTGTATAAAACATGAACACCTTTTGGTACTTGTGATATCTAATTGAATTTTTATAAAAAAGTTCTGTACTTTTTCAATTTCATTCAAACATTAAATTTTATTTTAAAAAATAGTATATACTTTCTTTAAACCTTCTACGATGCTTCGAGACAATATCATGTTAATTACGGAGTATCGAGAAAGCACAGTTTTTAGTTCTTTGAAACGTGAAACGTACAATTGTTTATTGTAAATTTCAATAGATTGACACCGGATAAGGGGGAGCATACTTTGCCATAGACCATAGTTCTCTAGGAACAATCACATTCTTCAAAAAAGAAATTAAAAAGTAACAAGTTAGAGAGCTTCAGGTTGAATGGTAATAATTAAATTTCACATATAAGAAAGAACATTAAAGATTAAACAATAATAGTTAAGTATGAACAAACATACCATCCCCAACACTCTAGAGAACTAATGGAACTTAGCAAGAAGAAGAAGTTCAACAAATCTAGCATACCATTGCATATCGATATTCCTGGAGTCAAATGGAGATCAAATTCTGACAAAGACAAGTCATTTGATGAGAAGTGTAGTAAATCACAAAAATATCTAAACAGATTAGAATCTTCTCTTAATCTGAGTTCCCCTAAATTTTTAAAGATCTTATTTCAGGTGTCATATAATAATAGTGTATGGATAGAATTTTAATTTTTTTAACTATCAATCAACGTGTGAACTTCTACTCGGTAGAAATTCATATCAGAAGAGAATCTTAAATATATATAAACACGCTTAAAATGGAAGTCTCAATCGTTTGCGCAATGTCTTGAGACAGATACTTGAATTTTGTGATTTCTAGTAAATGGTAGTCTCAATCTTATGCACTGAAAAAAAAAATTATATATATATATATATATATATATATAAACACTTACTCATCTTTCTTTTATGTAAAAGATGAAATATATGTAAAAACTTACAGTCCCAAAGTCCGTCTTGAAAACAAGTTCACCCCAAACCCTGTTAACTTTTAGGAGAATAAAAGAGAAGTACAAAATTATATAATATCAATTGATCATGAAAATTGACCTCCATTTCATGAAAAAAAAACTCCTCATCTCCATTCGAATTGCTAAAGTCCAAACTCAATAATCGGTAGTTATCAAGGACAGCCTTTAGATTTATAACAAAGTATTCTGGTTAGCAGCAAATGGCATTGTGTTTTTCACAATTTGGGGGCAGCCTAACCCCGCTTTTTGTTATATTATTCTTCTTCTTTGCTCCTAGTCTCCTGCAGTCTCTTCATCTGCTATTTTGAGAACGAACTTCATATGGAAACCAGTTAGGACAGTAGAAGACAATGAGTGAACTCTAAAGCAGTGGTATGGGTTTTAGTTGAAACATTTTGATTATATGTTAAGATATATACAAATAAAGAAAAGGATCACGGAAATTTCATTAAGCAATCCGACGTTTTCCCCTAAGTATATTCCTTGGTACCACCTCCAGTGGGAATAAGTTTGCAGACAAAGAAACTCTGAAACAAATGTGATATGAAACAATGTAATGTGATTGCTGAAATCATCGTTCAGAAGATATAATAATGGCAAAACTACTCAACAACCATAAACAGTCGCCAAATTTTCTTCTCTGATTAAATACAAAGCGTTATGTTACCTTTGGTTGAGTCCTAGCATCAGGTTCCTCCGCTCGAGTGTAAAAGGACCACCCATTGCTCACTTACCTACATAGCACCTGCGAATGAATCATAGGTTGTAGCCTTTAGTGCTTAATTATACATGTTAGTAGTAATTGTGAGGCTACTACAACAGTTATAGAAATCGGAAACAGGACCAAATAATGCATAGCTTGCCGTTACTTCTACAACTATGAAAACATACTCAGATACATCTCACGAGATATTTATCGCCTTTTGATGATTCATTTGCTCATTTAGGGAAGATCTACAAGATTCTTAGCCATTAGACTTGCAAGGTGTTCGTTGTTAGACATACGCACATTTCCTGCGGCTTTGCCTTCTGGACATTTTGGAATAGACGAACCCATTGCTTTTGCTTTTTGGACTTTTTTAGTACTCTGTTACCCAGTTCAAAGAAAGAATTAGTTACTAGAGAAGTGTTTGGCCATCAAGAAAATGAGGGAAAATAAAATGGAATGAATCTAATAGAGAGAAGATGAGAACTTTAACAGGCTATCATAAATTTATAGCAGTAACTATTAGCTTGTTTGTAACCAACTCATCAGCTCATGCTTGCGGTCATGCTTCTGATTCTGTTGTACTGTTATGCATCTGTTGATGCTTACTGCCACGCTGGCAGTTTGTTTGTTACACGCTGAGCATCTCAAGCAGTTATCGGCTGTGTGCATCCTCATCATAGCACCAGCTATGCTGCTGCTTTTTGCTTCATCAGCTATGCCTAATGAAAGTGGGTTAACAACCCCCACACTAATGGGGTCCTTATTTATTATGTTTCAATTTTTTTTATTAAGAATATATTTAAGTTTTTTCTTTTTTTTTTTATCTTAATTTTACTGCATATTCCTGTTTTATCCTTGTTTATTGCTTCAAATGATGTGTCACATTTTATATAAAGGATCATAATTACAAAGTGTTAGACGTTGATTGATCGCATTCTTCATATTAGTGGTATTGCTTTTTCATGATATAGACAAATTGATGTGTTTAATCAATTAGGAGGTACTCAATGTCAATCAATTTTAAGTTTGAAGGTTTACAAAAATTCCAGTGTAATGAGAAGATGAAAGTTTATTTACACTTTTTAAAGCTTTCTTCATTTAATTGTTAGTGATAGAATTATTTTAAAAATTACTATAAAAACAATAAATATTTATTATATTTATAATAATGATGATAAAATAGCACGCCCATTAGAGTGCTGAACTGCTGCTATGAGACACCCGATTCCTCCTACCCCAAGTAATCAAATTTACCCCATGTTACAAACTCTGTAGCTCAAATAAATATTTCATATTTTACCAAATCAATTTCACCTGTAGTTAATTTATCAAATAAAATCCAAAATTTAGTCTTTTTTGCAATGCATCAAAAAATAATTCTCAAGTTCAATTTCCATTGACAAAAGGATAGTATAAAGAAAAAAATAAAGTTTAAAGAAAGGAAACTACAAGGCCGGACTAAATATAGACTTATTTATGCTTTTAAGTCACTGGATAAACTTTATTTTGAAAGTTCGAAAGTTCCAAGACGACTAAGATACGTAATTACCAACTCAAAACACTATCATCATCCAGCAGATAAAACTACCAATGCTACTGCCTCAAATAACCAAAAAGAGAAGGCTAAAACCAGACTGAAAGGCATAGAAATTGATACACTATGATGGGGCACCAAGATATGAGGCCAGCCGCAATATATTGCTGAAGATTCCACCTGCTGTGACTTGAGCTCCGGCACCAGGTCCATGGACGATAAGTGGCTGCTCCTTGTATCATTTTGTTGTGAAAGCTATGATGTTATCGGAACCAGAGAGCTGTGCGAATGGATGATCTCTCTTGTATCTTCGCAACTCTACATGCCTCTCTTTATTGATAGCATTCACCACTCCCACATATCTAAGGACCTGACAAATACAAGTTTGGATAACAGAAATAAGAAATAATGTTCCTAAACATAAGCTACACATCAAGGAACCAAATCATAATCAAGAATTTATTGCAGTAACATGTAAGATTGTAAAGTTTATTTTCCATAGTATCTCTGAGTACATCTTTCATAGCTAAAATTTACTTCATCCCCTCAAATGATTGACAAGAATTCAAAAACGATATCTCATAAAATCATTTTTTGGGTTATTGTAATTATTATATCAGCATCTACTAGCTCTAGTAGAAGTTAAACCAGCAAAGTGTCTTATCAAAAACTCACTTCCCCTGCATCCTCGGCCTCTTGTCTTTGCTTGGCCAATTCTTTGTCAAATTGTGGTAATTGCTTCATAAACTCTTCAGCAAATGCACAAGCCTGTAGCAAAAATAAAAGCATTACATTAGGGATGAAGTTGACCCTCAGTGGAGTGTTGGATTGAGCAAAACTGTTTTCTTACTTTTAATGGTTCTGGCACAAGACTTCGAACAGGGAGATCAGAAAGTTCCAGCTTAAGACCGGATTCTCGGGCAAGAATTATCACCTGCAGAAGGAAAGTTTTTTTTAGTCTGATTCTCATCGAATTACATTCAGCATTCAGACACGGGAATAAACCACAAACAAATATGGAAGCATCAACTGTGGTCAGTTTCTCTGACAATTCAAAATGTTTGGTCATGCCTGTGAACACCATTCTGCAATAACCGATTATAGAATTTTTAAAAGGTAAGAACGCTCATCTGCCAACTTTATGTCACTTATCTGACACATGCATTGATGTGCAAATTTATAGAATGGCAATTGAGTAGATGTCTTAATGAAATCCTAGGCATTTACCAATTGCTAACAGCTGTGGTAGAATGCAGAAACTAATTCGACACTCCGAATTGTGGTAATCTATAGGAAAAAAGGAAAAAACAAGAGAGATAAAGCTATAGAACTTTTCCTTATTATTCAAAATACAGGTGATCGGTAGAAATAAATACGAAAACTAGAGAGCAATTCTAGGGCTAATTTTTAGGACCATAAAATCAGAGTGTATCTACTTTCCTGATTTATGGTATCACAGCTAAGAATTCCTAAATTATCGACACTCCCCCTCAAGTTGGCGCAAAGATATCAATCATGCCCAACTTGCTAACTTGAAGTTCAAATGGCTGTCTCATCAAGCTCTTGGTGAAGACATCTGCAAGCTGCTTCACAGTGGGAACAAAAGGAGTACAAATTATCCCTTTGTCAAGCTTCTTTTTTATAAAATGTCTATCAATCTCAACATGCTTTGTCTTGTCATGTAACACCGGATTATGAGCTATACTAATAGTTGACTTATTATCACAGTACAGCCTCATAGGGAGACTAAATGGCTGTTTAAGTTCTTCTAGAACCCGTTTTAACCAAAGTACTTCACACACTCCTTGAGCCATTGAACGGAATTCAGCTTCTGCACTATTTCTAGCAACAACACTTTGCTTTTTGCTCCTCCAAGTAACTAGATTACCCCATATAAAAGTGCAGTATTCGGATGTTGATCTTCTTTCAGTGATTGAACCTGCCCAATCTGCATCGGTGTAAACTTTAATTACTCTTGCTGATTTTTACCAAAAAACAGACCTTTCGCCGGAGATGCTTTTAAATAATGAAGAATTTGAAACACAGCTTCAAAATGTTCCTTACAAAGAGAATGCATAAATTGACTTACCATACTTACAGCAAAAGCTATATCAGGTCGAGTATGAGACAAACCAACTAACTTTTTGATATCTGCCAACATCCACATGAACTCCTCCTTTCACTTCTCCAAGCTTCACATTTGCTTCAATTGGAGTATCAGCTGGCTTACACCCACTCATACCAATTTCTTTCAAGAGATCTAAGGTATACTTTCTTTGTGACACCACTATCCCTTTTTTTGATATCGCAATTTCCATTCCCAAGAAATATCTTAATTGCCCCAAATCCTTTATCTCAAACTCCTTAACTAAACACTGCTTTAATCGGCTCATTTCTTCTGTATCATCTCCTGTCAGAATTATATCATCTACATAAACGATTAAAACCGAGAGCTTGTCTTTGGTGGAGACTTTTGTAAAGAGAGTATGATCTGCCTGTCCTTGACTATAGCCTTGCTCTTCACAAACTTTGTAAACCTTTCAAACCAGGCTCTAGGTGACTGCTTAAGATCATATAATAATCTTTTAAGTCTACATATTTTGGATCCAAACTTCTCAATAAAACCCGGTGGAGGCTCCATGTAGACTTCATCTTCAAGATGACCATTAAGGAAAGCATTATTTATATCTAACTGATTTAGAAACCAGTCAAGGTTTGCAACAATTGACAAAAGAACACGAATAGTGTTTAGTTTAGCCACTGGAGAGAAAGTGTCAGAATAATCTATTCCATAAGTTTGTGTATAGTCTTTTGCTACCAATCGAGCCTTGTATCGTTCTAAGGACCCATCAGAGCTATATTTCACAGTGAATACCCATTTACAACCAACAGCAACTTTTCCTTGTGGTAGATCAACTTTTTCCCAAGTAGCATTCTTCTCCAGAGCTCTCATCCCCTCAAAAATAGTCTCCCTCCATTCAGGAACCTTTAGAGCTTCCTGTACATTATTTGGAATAACCACACTAGAGACTTGTGAAATAAAGGCACGAAAGGAAGGGCTCACATTGGTATAAGAAATAAAGTTGGATAAAGGATGTTTAATACAAGACCTAACACCTTTCCTAAGAGCAATAGGAAGATCTTTTTGATTTAAGGAATTTAACTCAAAATTTAACACCTTTCCTCAGAGCAATAGGAAGATCTTTTTTATTTGAGGAATTTAACTCAAAATTACCTGGAGGATTCTTGTCAGAATTTTCATGATCCAACCTCTGGTCAGATTCTTGGTGATGCTGTAGGACAGTGTTCCTCTTCTTTTTTTGTTCTTAGTACTCCTTTGAATACACAAGACCTTTATACCGTTTCGTGCACATCTCTAACATTCCAGAATTTTGGTTATGTGATGGCATTAACGGAGTTTGTCCAGAATTTTCAACAGTTAATTCATTTGGATTCCCTTTCTCATTTTCTTTAGACAAAACATCATTATTAATACAATCAAATTCAATGTTTAAGTCAGAATCATTTAAACACATATCATTTTCACTATTGTTTTTCTCCCCCTGAAAATGAAAATTGTGAGAGTATGATTGTCCTTCGAAGAAAGTGACATCTATAGAAACAAACATTTTTTTCAAAACTGGATCAAAGCATTTATAACCTTTTTTATTTGTAGGATAGCCTACAAAAATGCATTTATGTGCCTTTGGATCGAATTTTGTTCTTCTAGAGTCATGGTCATGAACAAAAGCAATTCTGCCAAAAATTTTTAATGAAATACTTGTTATTAACCTTGAAGCTGGAAAACATTCATTGAAAAGATTTATTGGTGTCTTAAACCCCAAAGTTCTTGTAGGCATTCTATTTATCAAAAATGCGGCTGTCAAAACAATTTCTCCCCAAAGATACTTTGGAACTTTAGTTGTGAAGCTCAAGGCCCTATCAACTTCAAGGAGATGCTCATTCTTCCTTTCAGCCACTCCATTTTGTTGTAGAGTATTGCTACAAGAACTTTGATGTATAATTCATTTCTCATCAAAAAAATTCCCTAACACATGATTAAAAAACTCTTTGCCATTATCACTCCAAAAAATCTTAATCTGAGTCTGAAATTGTGTTTGTACCATGGTATAAAATTTTTTAAACACACTTTCAGCATCAGATTTATTTTTTAGCAAAAATACCCAAGTAACTCTAGTATGATCATCAATAAATGTAATAAACCTGCATTTTCTAAAAAGGTTGCCACTCTAGAAGGGCCTCATACATCACTGTGAATAATAGTAAATGGTTTTGATTTTTGGTATGGTTGTGGCAGAAAAACAACACGATGGTGTTTAGCTAATTCACAAACTTTGCATTGAAAATTGAAAGCATTTTTATTCATGAATAATTTGGGTAATAACTGCTTTAAATATTGAAAATTTGGATGTCCTAACCAAAAATGCCATAACATAATCTCATTGTTAATTAAAACAAGTCTGCTAGTCTTACCTTCCAAAGTTCGAACCATTATTAAAGAGGTAGAGGCCACCGTCTTGCCTAGCATCTCCAATCGTCTTCCCCGAGGTTAAATCCTAAAATTTACAATGAGAAGACCAAAAATTAATTTGACCGTTATGATCACGAGTTAATTTACTGACTGACAAGAGATTATAAGACAAATGAGGAACATGAAGGACATCTTTCAAATTAAGAAGAGGAGAAATAATAATTTTTCCTTTCCTTGCAACAGTTGCAAAGGAACCATCTGCTATTTTGACCTTTTGATTTCCTGCACAAGGTGAATAAGAAGAAAAGAACTGCAAGGACCCAGCATATGATCAGTTGCTCCAGAATCTAATTCCAAGAGGTGTTTGAATTGATACAGGTAAAGGCTGTGGTGAAAAAATTACCTGATTGGGCTAAAAAACAAGATGAACTAGAATTTCCTACGGATTGTGATTGAAACATCTTGTATAGGTGCTCCATTTGTTCCTTAGTAAAAAGAAGAGATTCTGAGGATGACTGTTGCTCTAGATTAGTGGTGCTAACCTAGAAAGCACGAGTATCTCCTGCTAGCCGAGCATCGTCACCTGACTTCTTCTTCCAATTGCACCTGACTTCTTCTTCCAATTTGCAGGTCTTCCATGGAGTTTCCAACAACTTTCTTGTGTATGCCACAGTTTCCGACAATAATCACACCATGGCCTTTGTTTGCCTCATCGTCTATCTCCTTGTTGCTCATTACCACAAGCTACAAGGGCTGAACCATTAAGACCAGTCTTTGGTTCCTCTACTCGTTTTAACATCACATGTCTCTGAGCTTCCTCACGACGAACCTCTAAAAATACCTCTCTAATAGAGGGCAGAGGTTTTCGCCCCAAAACTCATCCTCAAACCTCATCAAGATCTGTATTTAGTCTTGCCAAAAATACGAACACTCGACTTTGCTCAACTTTTTTCTTGTATCGAGAAATATCATTTGGACTCTCCCATACCTCAACTTCAAACATATCCAATTCCTGCCACAAAATCATCATGTCATTATAATATGCAGTTACATCTCTATCACCTTGTTGCGTCCGCCACATCTGAGTGTTAATTTCATATAATTGAGAATGATTCTCTAGGTCAGAGTATGTCTCTCTAACAGCCTCCCAGACATCACGAGCAGTTGGCAAAAACATGAACTGCTTTCCCAAAGTAGGTTTCATGGAATTAATAAGCCAAGCGGTAACCATTGAATTTTATGATCGCCACCGTAGGAATTTTGGGTCATCAGCAGCTGGTGGTTGAATTTCTCCATTTAAATATCCGAGTTTGCCTTTGCCATCAATCACCAAACGCACAGACTGCGACCACTCTAAATAATTTTTACCATTTAACTTGTGAATGGTTATTTGTAAAGTGTTTTCACTAACGGGCACAATTGGGGATGGCTGGAAAATCCCTTCAGAGGATGTCACAGTGCTGTTCGCGTCGGAGGAAGCCGATTTAGAGCCAACCATGGCTGCTTTGTAATTCATGGCCGAACCCTAAAGCTCTGATACCATGTAGGAAAAAAGGAAAAAACAAAGAGACAAAGCTATAGAACTTTTCCTTATTATTCAAAACACAGAGATCGGTAGAAATAAATAGGAAAACTAGAGAGCAATTCTAGGGCTAATTTTTAGGACCATAAAATCAGACTGTATCTACTTCCTAATTTATGGTATTTTCCTATTTTATTCAAATAACAAGAAACTAGCTAAGAATCCCTAAATTATCGACAATTTGAATAACAAAACAAACAATTACTGCATACAGTATCTTTCTGGCAACATCTGCTCCAGATAGATCATCCCTTGAATCAGGTTCAGTATAACCTGCTTCTTTCGCCTCTGCCACTACCTCACTGAATGATCTTGCACCTACAAAGCTGTTAAAAAGATAACTCAATGTCACAGCAAAACACACAGGTGAGCACTTGTCAGAAGACGCATGAGTCAGCTTAAGGAAAAATATTTCAGTACACAACGAACATATTGATATTTCGTACTTTTTCCGCATGAGGGTCTTTTGCAATATGAGCCAATACATATGACCAACCTGAAAATGCCTTCAATGCGCAATATATGGTCCCCGGTTTCCAGCAGACCCCTTAAAGTGCTGATAATTGGAAGACCAGCTCCAACAGTTGCTTCATAGAAGTAATGTGTATAGGATTTCCGTTGAAGAGACCTCAGCTTTAAATACTAGATTTATGCAGAACTACATTAACAAATCTCCCAACGGAAGGATCAGAGGTAAAAAAAAAATCAACAGTAATTTCGTTACCTGGTCCAGCGGTCCGGAATTTGCTTTTTTGTTTGGGGTGATTACATGAATTCCTCTCCGCAACCAATCATGGTAACAGCTGGCAACATTAGAGTCTGCTGTACAGTCTACCAAAACTGTATTAGGGATAAAATGATTTCCATTCACAAGTTGAGTAAATTTCTCCAGATCAGCCACTTCTCCTTTCTCCTTTAGAAGCTCTCGCCAGGTTGACAAGTCAATCCCCTACAATGAATAACTAATGAGACGAAGGGTTGCAGTAAATTTGACTACATTCGAAAGTAATATTCTTATAATTAATGAAATAAGCATGCTCATTCATAAATTAAGAAGTCCCACTGTCCCAGCATATATCAAAAGGAGAAAAAAAGCGTAGCTTCACAATATTTATTAAAACCACAGGAAAGGCAGGAAAAAAGAATACAATTGAATAATGTCTTCAGTCAACAAAGAAAAGCAAAATAATCTCTGATAGTTAAGCCCAAACAGACAGGTCCCAATAGCAAATCGTCATGATCTTCAGATTATACAACTCGAATTTGCGCATTCATTTCCCAAAAACTCAACATAATATGTGAACCATGTGCCCCAAACATATAAAGTTGTTGGTGTCAACCTATGGAAAGCATGTGGGTAAAAATGGGCCTATGGAGTTCGGTTTATTGTACTTTCTACAAAAGCAGAACAATGAATTTCACTTCATTATAGTCTCCAGTGAACTGTTTTGAAGACATATTCTGTCTTCCTAGGAACTGGAAAAGTGTTATTTAAGGCTGAGTTCCTTCTTCCTTTGACTTGATATATTGTTTTTCTTTAATATGGTTACCTGAGCATAGGATGGCCTGCTGATCCCCTTTATTTGACATTCTATCCTCTATTTCTGATATAATTGTTTCTTATTAAGAACAAAATAGTCATTACCAAGGTGTGAAACAAGGAATATAAGATAACATGTTATAGAACTTATGATCGCTTCATATTGATGGATACTGAACTCCGACAGAGCTCCCAACAGAAAAATAATCATATGAGCAAATTTTTGTTAGTCTGAATAATGGTTATGTTTATGCTCAGCTCAGCAGGAAGAGCAGAGTTACCACGTCTTTTTTAAACCCATCTGATGCAATGATATCAAAGAGCCATGAATACTCGAATAAAGCTTCTAACTTACGTATCACTCAAGACCATTGTCCTGGAGCCAGTGATTCCCATGACCCGCAAATCAATGTTAAAATCTTCCTTCAGGACCTGCTGCCTGCCAGAGTAAAACAGAAATTTCAAAACTTGTTCAACTACCAACAACAAAGCACATTTTGCTTCAAAGTTTGAAAACCGTTTTCATATTTTTGTCTCCAGTTGCTATATTTCGAGAAAAGACACCAATATGGCAACCAGATTAATGAACCCCATGCTCGCTTAATGGCTACAGCATGCCTAGTCATGTCAATTAATTGTCCCTAATTTGACTAACAAATAGCAGATCTATTTTCTTAATGTCCAGAATAGATTTCTTTAGTATAACACAAATCAATAGTATTACAGCTGTTGATATTAGATTTCCAACAATTTACAACTATTGACTGTATTCATATTGACCAAGACTAAGAACTCCATATATTCTCAAACTCCAGCATTGATTTATTCATAGATGTTATCATACAAACCAAATACGAAGGGAAACTGTCTAATACTGCACCTGATCCCTGAGCTGGTCAAGTAATGTGGCACCTATCAAACCAGGGCCAATAATCCCCATTGCTATAGTGGTTCTTGAAAGATAACACCTTGAGTGGACAGCCCTCAAAGCTGTAATGCAATCTTCACGCTTAAGTACTACAGTAATATTGTACTCAGAGCAACCTTGAGCTACTGCACGGATGTTGATATTAGCCTGCATTATTGATACTTCAAACACTTATCACACAGATAATTAGAAATTAAGATCAAAGCAGAAATAAGGGATTATCAAGAGATGATATTTTTACCTTGGCCAGAGCATTGAAAAGCGTGGCACTAACACCAGGAGTACTCGCCATTTTCTGGCCAACTGCTGCTAGAATGCTACAGTTTGGAACGATTGCCACCTAAGAAGATTTGCCTTGAGATAAAATAGAAGCAGAAAACTGCATTTGCATTGAACTTGGCAAAATCAGAGCTTTAATGTAATTACAGGAAAAGGAAAATATGAAGACGCAGCTTCTACTACAGATCTCACAGCACAAAAAGCGAGCTAATAATTTGGACCATGATAAATCACAGAGACATGAAATGCATTAGCTCTCAATTATTGCAACAGAGTAATTTTCCGATGATTTAATACTTCAAACTGTGTGGTACAGAAGTGAAAGCTTAATAATTATATTCAGCCAGAGTCTTGATATCTTTATCAAGTCTAGTCTAGTCTAGTCTAGTCTTGTACAAAACAAAGGAATGATGATAAAAGGAAGTTAAAATAAAAGATTACTAAATTAGAACAAAAATCTTGTGCATAATATTAAGTAAGAGACAACCAGATAAGCAATTGCAGGACAAAAGTCAGTATAAATTGTTTCAGTTTGAAAATTTGTAAGATTATCAAGTATAATCACATAACCAAAATGACAAACATACCTGGGAAAGACGTCCAGCATTTAAAGCTTCACGAAATCTAGACTCCAGTGCCTCAGCAACAGCTTTTACTTCCTTCTCGGGCACAGCAAAGCACACAGAGTGCTCACTACTAGCCCACACCATAATCAGTCACTAATCATCTGTGTTTATTAAAGAAGACTGTCCCTTGAACTTAAATCAGAGGACAAAATTACCTGGGAAATTATGATGACATTAGCTCCAACATCTTTCACTGCACCAAAAATCGCATTTGCAGTGCCGGGAACACCAGCCATTCCAGTACTACCAAAATAAAAATCAAAAGAAGCAATACAGGCAGATAAAATTGATTTAAAATAAAAAAAAAATATGATCCAAAAAATAATAGAGCCGAAACTGGAACAGGCAGCTCACCCCTCAACATTTACGAGAGCCAAATTGTCTATTGTTGCAAAACCTTTTACGGGAGAGTCTATTATTTGCTCATCTTCATTTTCATCAACAGGAGGCCGGCATATCATTGTTCCAGGTGCAGAAAGATTGAAAATGTTCCGTATCACAATTGGAATGTCATATCGCATTACTGGTATAATGGTTCGTGGGTGCAACACATTTGCTCCAAAATATGACTGCAAATACACATGAATATAGTGTAAGAAATGTAAGTCTGAATTCTGCACAGCTTTAGCAGGCATAAGAGTAGTGGTCAATTCACCATTTCCCAGGCTTCTTGATAAGACAGTGTCCTCAGTATCACAGCTTCACTAACTGCAGAAATTCGAGTTACAACAATATCAAAGTTATGATCCATTAAAATCCCAAGCAAGCATCCTATTCATTGTACTGAATTTTCAATATACAAGAATATTGAGGATCTTCTGAAAATGAAGGCATACATATAATGCTCTATGCAAACCTTTTCTTGGGTCAGCACTGTAAACTCCATCCACATCTGTCCAAATTGTGACTTGATGCGCCCTGAGTAGAGCTCCCATTATAGCTGCAGAGAAGTCACTTCCATCCCTCTTCAAAGTTGTGGGAATACTATCAGGCGTGCTGGCTATAAAACCAGTTGCAATTATTGTATTTGATGGACTCTGAGAAAACCATTTCTCAAGTCTTTTTTCAGATTCTGAGAAATCAGGATCAACTTGGTTAGGGCTAGTTGGATTTACAATAAGGACTTCCCTTGTATCCATCCATTTGCAATCAATGCCATTCTGCACGAGAAAAAATAAGTTCAAATAGCTTCTAAAAGTTATAGCAACTTCCAAAAGCTAAAATCAAGAGATATTTCTAATAACAAAGTGCATATAACTGCTGGACCTTTCTGACAACAGCTGCTAACATCTGAGCAGACCACAACTCTCCATGTCCGACAACAAAATCTGTAAAAGATTCTGTGGCATGGCCAGCTGCAAAAATAATAAAATGATTAAAAGTGGTTTCCAACAAATTGTTAAATCAAAGATTAGATTCCCATGACCAGTTTGCCTCAAAAAGAAAAAGGTTGATGACAGAATATGCCATGGAAATCCCATCCGACCAAACAAGAAAATCAAATCAATGTATCAAATATATACAAATAAACAATTAGTAAACACAGTCCACATTTGACAAGAAATTATATGTAGACCTTATGAACTCATATGACAACTCAGAGATAAAAACATAATTCCTCACCTAAAAGTAGAGCAAATCCGATATAAAGGATAACTTGTAACCAACATCCAAGTAGATATTCAACTGATATGAATGATATACAAAACTTGGAACATGAATGCATGACTTGTATAGCTCAGAATAGAAACTTAAATATCAAACTGTTAAAGCTATATGCAATTGTTTTGTAAAGAAAAAGATTAACAAGTAAGAAACTCAATTTGTAAAGAGGGACTTAGATGAAGGTACAAACTCATGATAAATTGCAAGCAAGCAGTATTTTTATCACTCATTGTAAAGATAGATCCACACAAATGGAAAGAGAATTTTCTCCACCAAAAAGTCCCATGAATATGCATCATGCGAGCACTCTGTTACCGATGTATATAGCACGGAGCATTGCTTTGAGGTTGTTTATGTCATGGTGCAACCGAGACAAAAACCCAGCAAGTTCATCTCCATCAAGTAGATCATGTGCTGTTAATTGTTGCTTTTCAAAAACAGCATCCAGGGCAGATAAGTAGGAATCATTTCGTGACTGAGCTTTGCAGATGAGGTCATACATCATATCTGTCACTTTTGACATGGCTGACACAACTATCAACTTCCTTTTTGTATCATCATTAACTATTATCTCACCAACATTTTTTATTCTTTGGGAGGTTCCAACACATGTGCCACCAAACTTATGAACTGACCACATTTGTCCTTTGGGAATCTGAGCTTCTTCGGTTAATTTGTCCACTGAAATATCTGTAAACATATAAGAAAAAAAAATTAAGATGGAATCAACTGAACAAACATTTGTCAATTAGAAGATGGTAACAATTTTTATAGATTTCGAAAATAGATAAAGCAGCTAATGGACCTGTAACTGAAGCCAATATGTGCTTATTCAATGACTCCCCTTTTCGCCTCCGAGAGACATAACTCAATCTGAACCATGAAACACTAATATTACGTAAAACAAAGTATTGAACTTAAAATCATCAAGAAATGTTAAGAAAGCTATATCATACACGAACTCCAGGTTGCAGCTTTTAAAGCCTTACATAGAAGGAGCTCAGCTGCCAATTGCCTTAGGAAACCAATCGAAATGTAAACATAAAAATAAAAACAGTCTAGAAAAGGCACTAGCAAACAAAAGTGCTTGCTATGAAAGCACATCAAATTCCTTTGCAACTTGTAAAGCACTTCTCAAAAAAATTAAACATAAAAGTGCTTTTGTTTTGATTCCTGAAGGCAGTTTTATCCATTTCAACTGAAAATAGCAAGAAAGACACAAAAGCAGTTTACCGGAAGCACTTTCAAACACACAACAAATAGCAAAATAACAGAATCTCAAATTTCCAATTTTTTTTTCATTTTAAATGGAGCATAAGAAAGAGAACTAGACAAGTCACATTTACATACACAAACACACACCGTTGGATCGTCATTTCAAAACCAACTCCAAGACCTCGAATCAATTCAAAGCACCAAAACGCATCGTTTTTTGTGACATGCTCACATCAATTATAACTAGACAACAATCGTAAAGCAAAAGTTGATTATCAAAACGCATCGTTTCCAAGCAGTGCGGAGCAAATGAACAAAACAAAAAGCACCTGGAAATTAAAGGAAGAGGAGAGAAAGAGCGGCAATGAAAGATCTTCTTAATGTTTTGGTTGTTGTTGAGCTTTGATTGGTAAGCCAATGCCGCTGGGGAGTGAATCATACGCGAGGAGGAGACGCTCGAAGAGAACGCCATTGATTTGTTTCTCTCTCTTTTTCCCCCCGTTCTCTTTCTTTATCAATGAACTAATAATTTGGCGGCTTTGGTTGCTGGAACTGATGAGAATGAAAGTGAGTCACTTGCTGTACTGCACAGATGATGAATTGAAATTAAACGGAGGAGGGAGGCATCCGATGTCTGTCAGTCTAAGAGTATCTTTGAGTATCACCAATAGTAGGATGACACGTAGTCCAGGAAATGTTTAAGTTCGGCTCGTCACAAGGTCACGTGTGTTAACAAGTACAATAATTACTTTCGAATCCCTATTTGTTTACTTATTCTCTAAAAAGTATATTTATTTTTTATTTGTAATAAATAGGCCCCTTTCCAAGAACCCTAATGAACCGATCAAATTACCCATAGGCTTTTTTTGGAATTCGTGGTGTCATGCCTTTTAAACTGTAGTTATTAAAAAAATAAAACCTCTAATGTTAAATAAAAATTGATAATATTTGAAAGTATGATCTTTAAATAATTATTTTGAGAAAAAATAATAAATATAGTATAAGTTTTTCACCAAATAATTGTTGCATAAAATAATCTTAACTTGCGAATCCAAATCACAATTACAAAATGTTTATTAATATTTAAGAATGGTAATTTAAAAGCCACTGTTGGTATACAAAAATTCTAAACGAAACCTTATATAAGTAACATAATTATGTAATAATTTGTTAATAGATAAGAAATGTTGAATTATAAGGATGGTGATATTTCCATCCCACCATTTTTTTAAACTCACCCGGCTCACAAAAAATAATTATAATAAGTTACATTACCTTTTATAAAAAATAAATAACAAAGAAGTTTAGAAATTTATTCAAATAAAACTCAATACTTAAACTATTGTATACAAGAGCTTACGTTCTTGGGGTAATTTGATTATTTTATATTATTAGGATAAAATAGTCAAATAAAATTAATCTTAAAGCAACTTTAATAGTAAAAAATATCTAAGTAAAAAGCTTATAAGAAAGATTTGATTGATTAATTATCAAATTTTTTAGTTAATTTTTATATTTTAAAAACAACATGAACTTATTATAATTATTTTTTAAAAGTAGAATGAATTTACAATAATCATGGGATGAAAATATTCTTGTCTGAATTATAAAATGATTCTAGATAATACTATCAATCAGTCCTTATGAACTTAATGATTAAACTTTGTGGTGTGAAATTTATATTGCATTGTAATTAGACATCATCAGAGTGTATATAATTAGATTTGCTATAGAGAATAAACTATGATTTTCTTTTTTTTTTCTTTTTTGGAAAAGGGACTACGGTAAATTTAGAAGGTTAGCATTTCAGGAAAAAAAACAAATTAAAACCAAAGAGATACAGGTAAACAAAAATAAGAAATTTGTGACAAGAGATTTAATATTTTAGATTTATAAAACCCCAATTTAATACCATTTTACTTAACAAGAACCAAAGAAAACTCACCTACCACAATTGGCTTGTCACTACCACGAAGGGGCTTTTTGTCATCTTTTGAAATTAAAATTAAAAAATTCAAAATGTGATTGTAGCCTGTGTAGGTCCCGCGCAAAAGACAAGAACGCAATCGAAAGGATCAAGCTGGGGATTGGGTCACATGTCCATTTATCACCATTAAAAAAAAAAAAAAAAACCAGCATGCCTTTACAAAATGCTTCACGCATCCTATAATTGAAAAATGAGGATCCGCACCCATTTTGCACTATGCGAAAAAAACAAAATCAAATTTGTATCATTAGATTTTTTTTAGCTCTTTTTTTTTTTTTAAGGGTCCCAAGCAACAAGTGACAACAGCAATCTAAGGTATAGCAATCATCATTGTGATAATAAATGCGTGGAGTCCACCCATTATTATTATTATTATTTTGTTGATTATTGATGTGTAATGTATTAGTTAGTGAGAAAATAAAAATTTTGGCTTTCGGCGAGGAAAATTAAGACCGTATGATAACTTAAATACATCAACATAGTTGTTATTTGTTAAGAAGATGGTAAATACAAATATTCCACCAAAAAAAACAAAAGAGGTAAGGACAAAGAAATATAGTAAAATAGAAGAATAGAAACTCAGTTCTTGTTTTTGCATGTTGAAATGTAGAGATAAATATGAGAAAGGGGCATTCAAAATTTAAAGTTTTACTATACTAAAAAAATAAAATTAACTCCATAAACCCATTTTAATATTTAAAATACCCTTGATAAGTTAATTATATAAAAAATATTTAATACTTGTATAATTAAAGAAAACAATTTTCCATTTGTATATTCATTTATCTTGATGTTGTTTCTCGCAAATTTATTGCTGACGATGTTACAAAATTTTAGCTTTTGGCATTACATTTTTTTTTTCCTTGGTATATTTAGGCTCGGGGACAACCATATAGAGAATTTTCTTAATGATGCTGTATCATTTTTTATAGTGTTGATAATGGGTCTAGACCCTTCGATTTAAATTTTTAATCGCTATCATTGACTTTATTTTGGTGGATATATAATTAGTTAATTAATAATCAACAAGTAACCTTTTAAAATTAAGTTGATGAATTTGAATTAAATAAAGAGACTTAATATAAGTTTAATTTAATTATTTTACCTTTGTGACATAAAATGAACCAATTGCCCCAAAAAATATGTGTTCTTATATCCAATACTTTTGTAACTTATAATCTAACTTTTTAAACAATTTCTAATAATTTTTAATAATTTACATGTAAATAACATAAATTTGACAGTCTAAAAATTTACATGGGTGTTGTCTCATAAAGAGATTATATTATTTAATTAAAGGTTAATAATCATACTAGGCAAGTAGAATTGATGATTAAAAACAATCAATTTTGTATAAAATAAAAAAATATTGAAATTAAAGTCAATTTTTGGTATTTTTACCTTTAAAGGAAAAATAGCTATTTTAGGCTAAGGCAATCTTAGTAGTTAAATATAATGAAAAAATTTAAGTCACAAAAAAATAAATTAAGATATTACAAAAAACTAAATTAGAATAGATTTAATTGATTAATTCTTCAAAATTCTTCTTTTTTAAAAATTTTAAAAAATAATATGAGCTTTATATAATTATTTTCTCAAAGTGGGGTGGATTTACAAAATTTATGGGGTGGAAATATCACCACCCCTTTTATTTATTATACTTTAGCTTGTAAATAATCCTCTAACCGATTTGTTAACTAATTACAGTATTTTTAAAATTTTATATCTTTTTATTCATACAAATATTTTACACCATTGATTAAAATCCAAGTATTTACATTTGTTACATTATTAATGTCGTAAAAGAATAACGGGAACATAGAATGATCCACAGGTTTTTGCTTGCTCTTTCATTACGAGATCGACCTTAGAACTTAAGAAAAGAATTGAAAACCCATACAAAGAAAAGGAACTAAGCTAGCAAATCAAGGTTCAATATATGTGTGTGTGCATATATGTATATAGGAAGATTAATTAATTTACAGAAAAGTACACTAGCGACCGCATGCATGGGATGGATGATGGCTAGCTTCAAGAGTATTTCAGTCTTTTGCTGGGGTGCTGTGGTTCCTCTTCTTCTTCGCACTTGAAAATTTCGCTTGGGTCTTCCGTAGAATCTGGGGCGTAGAATAAATGAATCCCACATTTCTTCACCGGGTAACATTCCAGACATTCAGAAGCATCATCATACATCTTATAATAGAATTGGCCCGCCTCAAGAACGCAAGTATATTCCCGAAAAGCAATTAAATATTGATCGCCAAAGAAATAGTACCCCATAAGTAAGTGATCTCAGCTGACTCTAAATTTCTAACCACCGCTACATATCTCAGTTACTGAGACTAATTATGATTATGAGGTTAATTAATATTTTCAAAGTAGATTTTGCAGCAAAATCTACTTTAACATTCATTGTTTAACATGAATTTATATGATTAATGTATTTAGGTCCAACTACATAATATGAAATTATTAATTTGTTGAAATTCTGAATATTTAAAATTATTAATTTTTTTAAAAAAATTAAATGGGATCAGGTCACTGTTTTAATCCCCACTTAATTTGGGAATTTTCGGAGGTATATCCGAACTATCCCCAATTATAATTTTTTAGGTATGGGGGCGGGTTTGGGAATTGCTTTCAAATCGGGTGCGGGTTCAAGGATCATGATCCCCGATCCGAACCCGTCCCATTGCCATGACTCAGTATGACCTGCAGATTGCAATCTTCCGATTTGACTTTGATTTCACAGACCAATTCACATAGCCCTAACTTTTTCACGTCATGATGGTATCGAAATGACACAATAACGTTCAAAGCAAAGCCGATTACTTTACTATGGGTGTGTTTGGGAGTGAGGTGCTGTAGCTTTTAAGATGCAGCTGCTGTGAAGTAAAAGCTACAGCTGTAGAGGAGAAATTAGGAAAAAATTTTTACTAAGCTGTCAAAACTCAGTTACAAGTGTTACCAAACACTTTAGTAGCTGAGCTTCTACCTCATCATACTCCCAAACGAGCTATATTACTGAATCAATTATTTGCAGGTGGCGACAATATCTTCAAAGTTATCAAAGATCCAACACTTTGAAACCTAAACCACTTTGGAATTTCATTACCTGGTAAATTACGTTCTGGGTAAGATATCTTTACGTTCCACAAAATTCATTATTTTAGAGAAAAAAATATTTGCTAACTAAAAACTTAAAAGAAGAGAAATTATCCCCAATCCTCTCAAGAACATCGAAAGTATAAGTAACCACCACAAGTTTATGGTAATATCTTTGTACAATCTCATGTGTTAATACCACACATCATAGTAAATAATATACTTAAATGAACTCATCCAAATATCACCAAACATCTCCAAAGTATCGAAATAATATATCATAACTAATGCTAACATACATTAAACATCAGTAATCATCAAATTATAATATAATTATAGAATTCAAAATAAGGTGACCAAAATGCCCTAATAATATCATGTACGTCTCCTATCATATGGCCAAAACTCAAAATAATTGCAGTCGCTCGGTCGACTGGTGTACCTACAACCTCATGTGAGGAAGAAAAGTACTGTAAAGTGGAGATAATATAAAACTCATTGAGTGGATAATAAATTTTGAAAGTAAATTTTTTTAGAATAATTATATTATTGAATATACAATTTCATCAAGCTATATGTAAAAACATAAGTAAAATGTTTAATCTTTAAATCAAGTAATTAGAATTAAAAAAGAATACATAGACACTGCACTTAATAATTTTGGAAATCATATCAAAAGATAATATAATTAAATACATGATTCTAAACTTGTCATTAAACAAATACCCAGAGGAATAACCTTATCATACCCGAACCTTCTACAGGCAGTGCAATAATGTACCGAAAGTGTACTATCATGCCCGAAGCTACAACGGGTAGACCAATGATGTGCCATCTTATATGTCTCATTATATCTCATCATACTGCATGCATAAAATAGTCCCAAGAGATCAGAAGCATCCAAGCATATGGCCCAAATCCTAGTGTATGCTCATATGAAGGGCCTCTATCTCAACTGTATCTCTGTAACTGAATCTCTATACTTATCTTTGTATCTAAAGGGAAAGGATACTGTCTAATATTTTTGAAAAATAAACTTTTACGTACATATATATAAACATTTTCAACATACTTTAAATTTATATTCATTTTCAGTAAAATACTCTCACGCATTAATTTATAATCAAAAGAGGTAAGAAAAATTGGAAAACCAATCAACATATACATTTAATAAACATATCAACATGTAAATAAAATTTCTATTTCTAGAAAAAACTTAAATCGGACATTGTAAAAATACTTTATTTACTCAAATTAATATCATAATAAAAATATAAAAGACAAGTTTAGTATATTCCACTCACAATGACGATGATCAAGCTCGACTATCGTCGACGTTAGCAGGTTGACTCACGTTCACGGCTCCTCCTAAATTAAGGAAATGACATAATCACTTTCCAAAAATGTGAAATACAACTAACTTTATGAGATATAGCTCGCAATTAATATTTACACCATAACATACAACTCTTGAAATCATACTTGTAAGTTCAAAATTACTATAACACCCTCAAAGCCATAAATTATAACTTATGCTCAAAATTCCATACTCCACCTCAATAATTAAATTTCCATATCTTATAGTACTAATAAATCATCCACATTATCAAGAATCTCATTACTAACCATAAAGTACCTAAACATAATATAAAACTATAAGCTAATTAGATACTAAATGGAAAAATTGAAAGGGCTACATGTCTCCGGCTCTACAATGCCTTGTTGGTGCTCTTGTGCACAAAAAATAATGCACCTAAAATAAACCACCAATTACAAAAATTAGCTTGAGACTAACTTTGCCCATTTGTTAGAAACCCTAATTATAAATTAAGTATACTAATCTTTAAATTAACTTCATTCCCATGAAATCCAACTTCAAATAAAGATAAAATGATAGAAATCTTACTCCGTTTGGTGACAAAACCAACTTGAAAGCTTGAATCACCTTCTACTCACTCAATTCTTCCCTCTACACTTCCTACATTTAAATTCCTCTCTAATGGGTGTTTCTAGATGAATTTAGGGATGGAAATACTCTAGAATAGTTCCCCAAACTCAATTTTTGTTAAAATTCCCGACTTGAATATTTTCCCATTTACTTCCTCTCTTCCTCGTGAGTCTTGCAAAAAAATGGTAACTGATTCCTTTTTTTTTTTTTTAAATTTGCTTTCTATATAGAGCTGATTATTTATTTGCGTTATTATTAGTTCAAGCCCGACACCAATTAACCTATATATTTATAAGTTATGATCAAATTAACTAATACAAATATAAATTAAGGTGTTACAGTCCACCCACTACTTTCATTTTTGTTGTTAATTATTAATATGTACCATATTAGTTAGTGAGGGAATTAGAAATTTGGTTTCGGTGACGATAATTAAGATGTAAAGAATCGTTTAAGTTCAATTATAGTGAACTTAGTCATATTTAAACTTGAAATATAAGAGAATATTTTTTTATCTCAGCAATAAAGATCAATGACAAATTTTTACCTAATTAATTTTATCTAAATAAAGACCGTACAATAACTGAAATACACAAAAGTAGTTGTTATTTCTTAACAAGATGGTAAATACAGATATTAAAAAAAATTACAAAGAAATATATATAGTAAAATACAAGAGTAGAAACTTAGGTCTTTTTTTTTTTTGCAAGTAGAAATGTAGAGATAAATATGAGAAAAGAGCATTTAAAATTTAAAAATTTCTCCATAAACCTATTTTAATACCTAAAATAATCTTAATATATAAATTAAATTATAAAAAAAATTATTTAATACATGTATAATATAACTAAAACAAATTTCCATTTCTACATTATTTAATACATGTATAATATAACTAAAACAAATTTCCATTTCTACATTCATTTACATTGATGTTGCTTCTCACAAATTTATTGCTGAGGAATTTTAGCTTTTAGCATTGAGTATTTGTGCCCTAGTATACATAGGAGGCAGCCATTTTTTTAGGAGTTGAACTATTGGCACCCCTTCATTGATCTTATAAAACGCATGTGATATTATAATTACATTTAAGGACAAATATAAATAGAACTAGTCTCATTTATATTTTCTTTCTCTCTTCAATTTCCTTTTGCTTGCACAATATAAATTTTTGTAATCGTTAAAATAATCTGAATTTAAGAAGCAATCTATAATTTTTTTAATCATTAAAATAATCTAAATTTAAAAATTAATTTTTTAAGCCAAAATAATACTCTTGTAATACATGTAGCAACAAAATTAGGATACAATATTGTGAGAAAATAAATTAAATAAAAATTTTATCTCACTACAAATAATTTTTTAAGGATTCTCAAACTAATTGTTGCATTCAAAATTTATATGTACGATAAAATTGTATTGGACCCATAAAATATTCAATATTTTATAAGGGTTTTCTTACTTTTTCTTTTAGATATTTTTTTTAAAATTAAATAATAAAGAAAGTTTGAAGAGAGGAATGCAATTATTAAGACTGAAAAAGTGAAAAAATTATTAGAAATTACAAGATTTATAAATGAAAATAATGTTTATTTAGAAAAAAGGTACTTTTTGCATTAAATAGAATATAATTGAAAAAGGAATTTTAAAAGGATCTTGAAGAGGTGCTAATAGTCAGACTCTTTTTTTAGGCAGGTAGATATTGGTGGATGTTACCATATGCACTGGTGGCTCAACTCATGATGTACAGGCTCAAGCCCCCCATGTTGAAAATAAATTCTAAAAATTAAGGAAAACATTACTTAAGTTTTTAATTAGTCTCTGTGAAATTTGTTAAAATAATTCCATCGAATCTCTAAAAATAGCCCCATAAATTTATAAATCCATAAAATTTAAACCTTAAAAATTATAAAAGTCCACATTTTAATTAAAAAAAAGAAGTCCACAATAAACCATATTAAATGATTTTACTATTATTTAATTTAGCCCCAGTTGAATCTATTAAAACAACCTCCATAAACTCATAAATCCATAAAATTTCAATTTTTACATCTAGTTGTTATATAGTTTAGCCATGATAAATCATTTTTTTTGGGTCTGCCACCACTGATTCATTATCTTGGAGAATATGAAGTGTGTGTTTTTTGCTTGCTCTTTCATTACTCGGCACTTATTATTTAGGTTAGTAATTAATTGTCTTTAGAAACTGTAGAAAAGAATCGAAAACGCATACAAAGAAAAAGAAACCAAGCCAGCAAAACAAGCCATATATAGGAAGATTAATTAATTTACAGAAACGTACCAGCTGCATGCGATGGATGACGGTTCAAGACTATTTCAGTCATCTGCTGGGGTTGTAGTTCCTCTTCTTCTTCATTATTGAAACTTCCGCTTGGGTCTTCCGTTGAATCTGGGGCATACAATAAATGGATCCCACATCTTTTTAGCCCGCAACATTCCAAACGATCAGAGTCATCATGATCTTTCTTAAAATAGAATTGGACTGCCTCAATAACGCAATCCCGAAAACCATTCAAATCGTCATTACCAAACAAATAGTACCCCAAAATTAAGTGATCGGACTCTACATAACAATACAGCTCCAGATATATCTGTATAACATGCGGATCACAATCTTTGGGTTTGACTTTGATGTCACAAAACAATTCAAACACATCATCATAATGGTTTCGAAATGATACAATAGCGCCAAAAGCAAAACCCATTACATTTTTATTATTGAACCAACCTGCTGGTGGCGTCTTCAATTTTATCAAAGATCCCATACTTTGAAAGCTAAACCACTTTGGAATTTCATTCCCAGGTAAAATGGCAAAACCTTCAAATTCTGGATAAGATATCTGTACCACACAAATCATTATTTGAAAAGAAAAATTTTGATAACTAAAAGTTTAAAAGAGAAAAAAAAAGAAAAAATATATGACATTGTATGATTAAATTGAGATGACAGAGTTAAAGACACACCTTTTCCTGTGCATGCATGTGTTCCCAATGTGCAGTTGCCACATGCTGAATGTTTTGCAGAGCATCTTCAAGAATTCCTCCAACAACATTCCGATCCAAGTTATAATTACCGTTCAGCTCAAAACGCGGCGGACAAGATTCATAACTTTTTGGGAATAAACCTGATAATGATGCCAGTGCCGTGCAATGATGTGCATACAACTTATGTAGACTGCATGGAAGCTTTGGTAAGGATTGAAGCTTCCCACAATAACTTAAGTAGAGACATGACAACTTAGAAAGTTGTATGATGCTCTTTGGTATCCTCTCAAAATTGTTCTTTGATAGATACAAATATTCTAGAGAGGATAGCTGCCCAATATTTTCAGGTAACTTTGTGATGCAGCAATCAGATAGATCTAGATACGTTAGATTGTACAAGCCATCTAAAGATATTGTGATCGGCAATGATAAACCCATCTGCTTATGACCCTTGCTCCTACTGAAATTTATATCACGAACATTGTTCAAACGTACAATGGATGAGGGTACTTCTCTTATAGCTGTTGCTATAGCAGACAAAAACTCCAAAGCTTCTAAATTTCCAAGTTCCTGAGGCAATCTTTGAAGATTTGAGCACCCATTGAGATACAGACTCCGAAGAGATTTCAACTTAAATAGGCTGCTAGGGAGACTCTTAAGCCTTTTACAATTTTGAAGGTCCAAGTCCAAAAGCCCAGAGAGACTCCCAATGGACGAGGGCAGTTTTTCAATTGCTGTTCCATTTAAACGTACCTCTTCCACATTAACAGTTGATGAGATCTCTACAGGAAGCCTCTTCAATTTTGAGCAACCAATTAGATTGAGGCTAACTAGCTTATTTAGACGCGGAATCAACGAGGGGTTTGGGGTTTTGGTAAAAGAATTCAAGGCAGCAATGACCATCCGGTTGAACTTACCATGATGCTGTTCGGACAGAAAAGAAGCAACGATGACAAATCATTCAACAATCAAATGTTATCAATAAGGCATTGAATAAAATATAAGATATACCTGGACACAGTCCCAAAGTTGTTCAATATTGCTATGAGGGATTTCAAGAAAAAGAAGCTTGTCTGGATTAATATTTGACGGCAATGATGTTAATGGATAACCATGCCAGTGCAAATACCTCACTTCAGCAAATATAGAACCTTGGAAATTAGACACCTTACATTTGTTCTCTCCCTTAGAGATTGAACTATAGAATTTCAAAAATCTTAATTTACGCATCTTCGTGAATGTGTTAGAATTTAGACAAATGTGTCTCACCTTAGACATATCCAAGTATATGCCCTCAATTTTTTCAGTTCCCTAATAATCAATAAAAGACATAAATTAAAATCAAATCTATAAATTTAAGTTGATTGTTATCATTTGGCAGTAAATGTAACCCTACGTACAGGGAATGATAATAATAATAATAATCTATTTATGTATAATTATCAGCAAAGATTACACATCCAATAGCATTCCAAAATAATATATATATATATATATATATATATATGTCTCAAATAAAATACTTACTGTATTAGATGTCAAAACTTCGATAATATCCTCATGATGCCACAATCGACTGCGTTCTCTTGGATTATTTACAGATTCTTGCCGGACAATTTCTCTACCCATTTCTTGCAGCAAATCATGCATTGTTATGCTATTGCCATGTATGATAATAAGAGACTTATCAACAAGATCACTTATTCCTATTTGTGCAGCGAAACCACAAGCATCAAGGAACTTTATCACAAATTCTTTATCTTCACCTTTAAAGAAACAGGCAATGTCCAGAAAAATATTTTTCTGTTCATCGTCCAAACCGTCGAAACTAATTTTTAGCACCTTTTGGATTTCCATATTAAGAATTCTTTTCAATTCGTTTATTGCATTTTCCCAAACTTCCTTTCCTTTTCCATATAAAAAGCAACCTAAAATTTCAAGTGCTAAAGGAACACCTTGAGCATAGTTAATTATCTTTTCTGACAGCTCCTGATAACCTACTTCACTAGGAAGGTTTTCTTTGAAGGCATGTCGACTAAAAAGCTCAAGGGCATGACCGCATTCTAATGCCTTCATCTCATAAATGTCTTTCTCTTTCACTCCCCCATTTTTAAGAACCTTTTGATCTCTTGTGGTAATTATGATTCGACTCTCAGGCATAAACCAATCAAGACTTCTGATTAAGAATTTTATTTGTCTGAAACAAGTCACATCATCAAGAACAATCAGAGCCTTCCTGCGGCTGAGCCTTGTAAAGTTGAACTCAATATCAGGAATCGCATTTTCATCCCTCAATACTTCTGAAAGAAGTTTTTGTTGCAACCTAGCTAATCCTCCTGGGCTTTGTGATTCTTCTCTAACATTCTGAAGGAAGCAAGAACCTTCAAAATTTCTAGAGATTTTGTTGAAAACCGCCCTAGCAATTGTTGTCTTGCCTATACCACCCATGCCCCAAATCCCTACTAGAGGTGCAGCAGCTAATAGAGATTCCATTTCACCAACTTTTGATTCTACTCCAACCAGATGGTTTTTGTTATTACATGAAAGTACTTCAGGCAGATGGTTGTTTTTATTACATGAAAGTTCTTTAGGCAATTTCTCCAAAATGTCATTAACAACTTTCTTTATAAGTTCAGATTCATTCCTAGCAAATACAAAACATAGTATTAAGCTTAAAAAAAAAAACAAAAACAGAGTGTCTTTAATTAGTTCCAGTTTTTGATTTGATGCTTAATTGTTTGCTATTAAAGTAGTTACATAAGACTAGAACTTGAGTTGAAAAAAAGAAAAAAGTGTAACATAAGATGTAACCTAGTAATCTTCATCAATTGATTTAATATTTAATATTAGAATGTTTCATATCTAATAATAAAAAAATTATATAATTGGCGATAAATTGACTGCTACCTGAATACATGAGAATCAAAGCCAGAGAGATTGGCTGCTTCCGTCAAAGCACTCCTCCATCTTTCCATCTTCTCTGGAAATCTTTCTTCAAGCTCCAAAAATGAATTCCCAAAAATCCCAATTTGCTTTCTCACATGTAATGGATCAACGCGGTAGAAGACAGGGATCACAATCTGCCCATAATTGTGCTTGCATTCGAGGATCTTTAGAAGTTCACCGAGACTCCATCCTGAAGAAGCATATCTTTCTGAGAAAATGATAATTGAAATGCTTGATGATGCAATTGTATCAAGAAGAGACTCTGAAATATCATCTCCTCTGATAAGTTGGTCGTCAATGAAAGTTTCAATGCTTTTTTGGCACAAGGCAGAATTAAGATGGCTAGTAAAGCTGTCACGGGTGTCCGCTCTACTAAAACTAAGAAAAACATCATACTTATTGTTTCGAGGATTCATCAAACTCAAACTGCTGTATGGATGGGAAGGAGAAGAAAAAGAAGAAGAAGCCATTAGAGAAACAGTTCAATTGTTAGAGAGATTTTCATCAGAAAATTTGGGATGTTATATGAATTGAATGTCACTGCAGGTGCAGGGCTTATACTGATGCTCTGGCTACTTCATTCCTTCCATGGAACCTTACAAAATAGTTGATGACAGCTAAGAAAAGATACTTTAATTTCTGTCAAAAGTTGTGTCGTGTGTGTGTATGTGAAAAAAAGAAAAGAAAAGAAGATAAATGAAAAGGAAAATGAAAAGGAAAATGAAAATTAATAAACGTGTAAAAGTTTTTCTTTTTTAATATAAAATGTAAAAGATTAATTTCATGGTAAATGATTGGCCGATTGCTTTGACTACTTTTTTTTTAACCTTCCGTGAAGTGAACTTTTAAGCTAAGCAATCTTCTTTCCCCTTTTTCATGTCCATTCAATAATCGCATGCGAACTGCCTTCAATTGGGATGGCAACGGAATGAGACGAGCAAGGATTTGACGATCTTGATTATGTTTCAATCGACAATTGAGTTGTGTCTCAAATCATGTTTCGAGCAGTAAATGAGGATAAAAATATGCTGTGATTTTGTCTCAATCAAAATCTCAAAATTTGATCAGATTTCAGAATTATCATGAATAACATAATTTTTTTTAATTATGAATTAGTACAAATTTGAGTTTCAAATCTTAATCTAAATAGTAAATTAAGATAAAATTTTATATCGAATCCCATTTAAAATAGACTTAAATTCTAAATTCAGATCAAGATTCAAGAAATTTTGCCAACCATCCCTTCAATGGTCGTTGAGTAACTTGAGTTACACTCCCAAGTTGATGTTTTAAATATGAGATTAGAGTTTCCCTTTTTTTTTTTAATTCTAATTGCTTGGAAAAAAATTCAAGTGTGCACATAAATATCAAAAGTTATCTTAATACCATACATGACGTACTAACGTAATTATTTACTATTAAAAATTGTAAGATCAACATTATATATAAAAGTAATTTTTCAACTTTTTTTTTACCTTATGAATCTGTATGCCACATGAATACCTTTTGATACTTGTGATATCTAATTGATTTTTTATTAAAAAGTTGTACAATTTTTCATTTTCATTCAAATATTAAATTTTATTAAAAAAAACACTAACGAATACTTTCTTCAAACCTTCTACGGTGGTTCGAGACAATTTCTTGTTATTTATGGAGTATCGAAAAAACACAATTATGAGTTCTTTGAGATGTGAAATGTAGAAGTGTTTATTGTAAACTTCAATTGATTGACACCACCGGGAAATGGGACATACACTTTCGTTAGGGGGTGGGTGTTTGGTTCGGATTAATTAAACATATTACATCTTTTAACTCGAAATCGATCTGATTAAATGCATGCAGAAAAAAATAAAATAAAATGAGCACAATGCACAATAGTGACCCTGTGACAGCTTACTCTGCATGTGCGTACTTTTTGTGTAAAGAAACAAAGCATTAGCATTAGGTTTCTTATATGATACAATTGTTGCCTAAGGCCCCAAGAATGCCTATGATGAATAGCTATTCCTATTCCTAGTTAAAATCTCCAAATTCTGCTTATGACGATTTTGTTGCAGACATTCCCTTATTGCCCCAAATACGAAATAGCACTAAAACATAATTTTAGTTTGTTAGGTTTGTGTGTTCATGATTTGGAGGAATTGAAGAGCAAAGAGCATATGCTTTAGAGGAGAGCAGCAAATTATAATTGATAGGTAATGACAAGTTATTTGTTGTGTACTGTATTATGAGAAGGATGATGACATTGAAATTGACCCTTAATTCATGAATCTTATAAGTTGCACTCTATCGTACCTACCACTTGATCGAGTTTTCTTTTCTTCTCCACATCTTGCGTGGGTCACTCTTAGTTTGGAAATTTTTCATGAAAGCGGACAATTTCATTTTATATTGTTTATCTGATAATTAAAATAAAAACAGCTCTTTTGTGCTTTAAAATAAATGTATCTTAGGTTAAGAAGTGTTGATACTTTCTATAATCTCTTTAATGAAAAATTAATGTTATAACCATATTAACGTATTGAAGCTAGAAAGAACTAATCAAAGTAAGCTAATTAAGAAAGAACTAGAAAAGAACTTGAACATAGCACAATTTCAAGTACACAACTTGTAGAAGAAAAAAACTGCTCTTTTATTGATCTCCATAATCGAATTATAAGCAAATTTTGTAAAAGAAATTACAAGGGTCACAAAGAACGAAATAACTAGCTAAATGACCAAGAAATGAGGAAGATTATAGTCACATATCAGAGGCTAAAACACATGTCTTTCTATTCTGGTATTTCTGGGAAGCCATAACGAATTGATAACTAATTCTGCCACATCAGCTTTAATATTTCAACTAGACCCCTCCAGCTGAAGTCAATCTGCACAATGCCCTCAGACTTCTTCAAATATTTCATTTAAACCCAATGACGAGCAGTTGACCAGCAGTTTATTTCCTCACACTCTCTACCTTGCAGACTCGATTAAGCTGATCATCTCAATTAAGTAGCATAAAAAAAACCTTCAAAACACATGTTTCAGGAACTAGAGCTATTATCAACACCAATTAAGTCTACACAAAACTTAAATTTTGATGTTGGTAGCACTTTGGTTAGCATATCAGCAGGGTTGATATTTGTATGTATCTTGATCACTGCAACTGACCCTTTTGCAACCTCATCTCTGATAAAGTGCAATTTCACATCAATGTGCTTTGTTCTCTCATGATAAACCTGATTTTTGATGAGCTGAATGGCACTCTGATTATCACAAAAAATTTCCATTGTTTTTTGTTTCAACCAGAGTTCATTTAGCAGCATTTTCAACCACATTGATTCTTTCACTGCCTCTGTTGCAGCAATAAATTCTGCCTCAGTAGATGACAAAGCTACTATGTGCTGTAGAGTAGCTTTCCAACTTATGAGACAACTATCCAACATAAACAAATATCTCGAGATAGATTTTCTTCTGTCCAAGTCACCTGCAAAATCAGAGTCAACATACCCTCTAACTTCATAGACCTCATGCTTGGATTTACCATACATCAGACCATGATCTAAGGTCCCCTCAGGTACCTCATGGCCCATTTCACAGCATCCCAGTGAAGCTTACCGGGGTTACTCATAAATCTGTTCACCACACTTACTGCATAAGTTATGTCTGCTCTGGTGCAAACCATTGCATATATTAAGCTTCCTACAGCTTGTGAGTATGGTATATCAGCCATCTTTACCTCCTCAACATCTGATGTTGGAGACATGTCTTCAGAGAGTTTGAATTGAGCTCCCAGAGGTGTCAGTACTAGTTTCGAGTCTATTATCTGAAATCTTTCCAATACTTTGCTGATATACCTTGACTGGCTTAGAAATAAGGTACCAGCTGTCCTATCTCTGACAATATCTATCCCAAGAATCCTCTTAGCACTGCCAAGATCTTTCATTTCAAATTCTCCCTTCAGCAAATTCTTGAGCTTTTTAATGTCACTGAGATTTTTACTAGCAATGAGTATGTTATCAACATACAATAGAAGATATACTGCTCCACCTGCGTTTCCACTTGAGTTTATAATCTCATGATAGACACAACTATCATATTTGCTCATGTGATAGCCATTGGAGATCATAAACTGGTCAAATCTCCTATACCATTGCCTAGGAGATTGTTTCATTGAAATCAATCCCCTCCTTTTGTGTGAACCCTCTTGCCACCAGTCTTGCCTTATATCTTAAGTCTTCACCTCCTAGAATGCCCTCATTTTTTTTAATATCCACTTGCAACTGACAATCTTCTTATTCCCTAGATTTGGGACCAGAATCCAAGTCTGATTCCTTACCAGAGAATCCATTTCCTCCTTCATATCTTTAATCCAATTTCTGTTATTCTTGCTATTCATTGCTTTTCTATAGCTATTAGGCTCTTCAATTGCAACATCTTCTGCACTCATCAAGGCATATGCAACCATATCAGCATATGCATATCTTGCTGGGGGTTTGGTATGTCTTCTTTCTCTATCTCTAACTAACTGATATTGTTGTAAGTTAGTTGCTTGTGGCACTTCACCTTCCGTCACTTCTGCATCTTGAGACTCAGCTTCAACAACCTTTGGTTGTATTTCATCTTCATAGTTTTTAGACAACTCAACCTTAATCTTTTCACCTTGATCAATTTCTGTGGTGGCTTGTGTGTCACTTGTACTGATGTCATTAGTAGAAATGGCTTGATCAAAGTTATTGATCATAGCCACTTCATTAAACTGGACATCTCTACTGATCAAACACTTATTAGCCTCTCTACACCAGACCATGTAGCCTTTAACCCTATCTGGATAACCAACAAATACCCATTTTATAGCTCTTGCATCAAGCTTCCCTTGTCTGACATGGACATAAGCAGGGCATCCAAATACCCTTAGGTGTTCATATTTTCCAAGTCTTCCAGACTAGAGTTCTTGATGTGTTTTGAAGCCAATTGCTAAAGATGGACTTTTGTTTACTAGGTAACTGGCTGTAGAAACAACTTCTGCCCAAAGACTCCTAGGAAGCTTAGAATTTATCAGCAAACATCTTGTCTTGTCAATAAGTGTTTTGTTCATCCTCTCAGCTAAACCATTTTGCTGAGGGGTAAATCTTACTGTTTTATGCCTTATAATTCCCCATTTTTGGCAGCATTGCTCAAATTCTTTATTACAGAATTCAAGTCCATTGTCTATTCTTAAGCATTTCACATTGAAACCAGATTGAGTCTCCACCAAAGTCTTCCAAATCTTGAACTTCTCTAAGGCTTGGTCTTCGGTATTCAATACGTGGATTTATACTTTCCTGAAGTAGTCATTTATGACTGACATAAAATATCTTCCCCCACTCAAGAATGGTACTTGGGTAGGCCCCTATAAATTAGCATGTACATAATCTAATGGTTGTTTAGATACATGCATGCCCTTTGTGAATTTGGACCTGTGTGCCTTGCCAAAGATGCAGTTTTCACAGAAATCTAGCTCATTTATATTGTCACCACACAGCAGCCCTTGCTTACTCAGCTATTACATTCCCCTAATACTCAAATGGCCTAGTCTAAGGTGCCATAGCATGGTTTTATTAACATCAGAAACAGTAGGCATTGCAGCTGCCCTAGACACTGATGACCCTTCCAACACGTACTTGCCATTCTTCTTGACTCCTCTCATTATCATCTTAGTCTCATTCATAATCTTTAAACCACCATTTTCAGATTTAAAGCTATATCTCATACTATCTAACATGCCTAAAGAGATCAAGTTTCTCTTTAGCCTAGGTGCATGCCTTACATCACTTAGAGTTTGAACAGACCCACCAAACATCTCTATTTTGAAAGACCCCGTACCAACAATCTTACACACATTGTTGTTACCCATCAACTCTCTACCACCATCCACAGGTTTATATGTATGGAAATTATTTTTATCAGGACACAAATGAAATGAACAGCCTGAATCAAAAACCCACTGACCTTTAATATTGCTGTTTGAAGCCACCAATAAATCAGCACTATAGTATCCATCATCAAAGGAGTCGTCTGAGGCCACTGTTGCATCACATGTTCTTTCTTTTTCATAAATCTTTTTCCCAGCACAGTCTCTGATGTAATGACCTTGTTTCTTGCAGTAGAAACATTTTCTTTTCTTCATTTTTTCTTTTACAGATACATCATCATTTTTAACTTAGCTCTTGTTCTTCTTCTTCTAATTTTTCTTTTCTGTTATGGCAAATAAGCCTTCACCATTACTAACTTCATGCCCATTATTCTTCTAGATCTCCTTAGAGCTTAAAGAGGCTTTCACATCCTCTAGAGTGAGAGTAGTTCTTCCATACAACATGGTGTCTACAAATCCTTCATAGATTTTAGGCAATGAACTCAGTAGAAAGAAAACTTTATCCTCATCTGTAATTTTCACATTTTCAACTCCTTCAAGATTAAGAATGCTCTTGTTGAAGTAATCAATGTGTTCTTGAATCGAGACCCTTTTTCTCATAGAAAAAGTATATAGCATTTTCTTCAAGAACAATCGATGTGCCAGAGACTTTTTCATACATAGGGCCTCCACCTTATTCCAGATACCAAGGGTAGTCTTCTCTTCAGAAATCTCCCTTAGAATTGAGTCACTGAGACTCAAGATCAAGGTATTGTGAGCCTTGTTATGTATTTGTCTTTTCTTCTCATCAGAGACTGAACTTGAAGCATCCCCAAGATCATCTTCTTCCAAAGCTGATTCGAGACCTTGATGAACAAGGAAAGCCCTCATCTTCATCTTTCAAAGTGAAAAGTCACCACCAATGGTGAACTTTTCAATATCGGGTTTTGGAAGAGACATGTTTTTGAACCACCACTGGCTCTGATACCAGTTGTTATAACCCTATTAACGTATTGAGTCTAGAAAGAACTAATCAAAGCAAGCTAATCAAGAAATAACCAAAAAAGAACTTGAACAGAGCATAGTTTCAAGTACACAACTTGTAGAAGGAAAAAACTGTTCTTTTATTGATCTCTATAATCGAATTACAAGCAAATTTTGTAAAAGAAATTACAAGGGTCACAAAGAACCAAATAGCTAGCTAAATGACCAAGAAATGAGGAAGATTACAATCACATATCAGAGGCTAAAACACACGTCTTTATATTCTGGTATTTCTGGGAAGCCATAACGAATTCATAACGAATTCTGCCACATCAGCTTTAATATTTCAACTAGACCCCTCCAGCTGAAGTCGATCTGCACAATGCCCCCAGGCTTCTTCAAATCTTTTATTTAAACCCAACGACCAGCAGTTGACCAGCAACTTATTTCCTCAGAATTAACTTTGCAACTAAAGTAATCATTTGTTGTTTTATTGTTTATTTTTTCATAATTCTTACCCTAACCCAGATTATCAACTTGAATTATTAACTTAAATTGTTTTGCAACCCAAAATTAACAACTCAAAACCAAACCTAATTATGAACATGAACTAAACCAAACTGAATTTGAAACCAAATTGAACTAAACATAAATACTTTTCCAACCCATTTGAATTGAATTCTTAAATCCGAACGTACTGTAAACCAAACTGAAAGTTGAAAAAAACCGATCCAAAAATCGAAATGTCGACCCCTTCACTTTGTCATATTTTTGTAGGAACAATCACATTCTACAAAAAAAAAATTAATAAAAAACAAGTTAGAGAGCTTCTGGATGAATAGTAATAATTTAATTTCACATATAAGAAAAAACACTAAAGATTAAACAATAATAATTTTTTTATTACATGAGACTATTACTCAAGACTACAATTCATATTATATGAGACTGTAACTGATATTTACAAATTAGACTATTACTGGCACAAGAGTACATAATATCATATGAAACATTGCCTAGATTTTAACCCTTATTAATAATCGAGGGATGTCTATTTTAACCCTCACTAATAATCGAGAGATATCCACTCCACTCATATTTCGCAAGGGAAAAAACCAGCTTCCACCCAAATTTTTTGAGAGAGAAATTAAGTCCCCATATTGCTATATGGGAACTCAAACTCAAGCTCTTTGACCACTCAAAGGCCGAGTGGCTGATTAAACAATAATAGTTAAGTATGAACAAACATACCATCCCTGTTTTACTTTGCAAATTCAGCACTCTGGAGAATTGATGGAACTCAGCAAGAAGTTCAAAAAATCTGACATACCACCGCATATCGATATTCTTGGAGTCAAAATAGAGATCAAATTCAGACTTTTTTTTTAATTCATTAACCACTTATTAACTCATGAGAAGTGAGGATCCCAATCCTATCTAAATATATTCAAAATGGGAGTTTCAATCCTATGCGCAATGTTCGGAGACACTAGACAGGATTTGAAGCCTTAAAACTCTCCAACTTATCGCATTGCCATATGGTCAAGAACTCAAGTAGGGGAAATTTAGACAGTTGTTTGAGATATAAGCGTTTGAGGTTCGTACAATAAGCGACAATGATCTCAAATGAACATTCATTCATTTTTCTAAATCAAGAGATGTTGTATGTATCAGATAATCTCAAGCTTCATGATACTCTCCACAAGTTATGGACAACAATCTCTTCCATTATTCTCCTTGATACTCTCATGTATAGTTTCCTTTATTTTCTCTTTATTAGTTACAAATGATGTATATAAATACATGCATTACAGTTGATGAAAAGGTGTGAAAAAATACTTCAATATATATTTTGTTTTTTGTTCTTTTATGGTATCAGAGCTTAATTGCTCCTACAAGTAAACCTATAACATGGCTTCTAGCTTAACCTTAATCACCTCTTCCTCTCTTGTGTCTGCTGCCCTTTTTTCTTCTGATGGCACATTCAATTCTGTAGGCAACCTGATTGTTATAAATATATCCTCACAACTTCCTCTCAAGTTGAATCAATATAACTTTATAACCTGGAGAGCACAATTAAACACTGTCCTAGTAGGATATGGTCTTCTTGATTTTGTTACAGGTGCAATAAAGTGTCCCCCTCCAACAATAACCGGTGATGATGGAAAAACAACCATTAATTTAGCTTACACCATGTGGCAGCGCCAAGATCAATTTATTCTAAATGTAATAATTGCATCAGTAGAACCAGAAATTGCTTCTCTGATTGCTTCAACTGCAAACTCCATCGGTGCCCTTACTACACTCACATCAACATTTCAAAGCCATAACAGAACCCATGTAGTTAATCTCAAAGGTTGTATGTCAGGAATGAAGCAAGACAACAGGCCTGTAGTAGAGTATTTACAGAGTATGAAAACGATGGCTGATGAGCTTGGATTGATTGATACTTCGGTCTCCGAAATTGACCTCACTGGTCTGATTCTTAATGGACTCAAACCTGAATTCAAAGGAATTACTGCAGCTATTTGAGCTAGAGACACACCAATTACTTTCCCTGACCTACGTGACAAACTCGTTGATGTCGAAGTATCCTTGCAATCCTCGTAAATAGAAGAAACACCACACAACCCCGTCATATCAGCCCATGCTACACAAAGAAATTATAATAATTTCTCACACTATTCTCAAAATCCTCAAGCACCTCTTCAATTATTTTTTCCATCAAGACCACCCAGTTTAAATCTACCTCAAACCTTCCAAAATAACCAAAGATACTCAAGTCCTAATCCTTACCCATCAAACAATTGGAATCAACAACCAAATCGCAGGAAAGGTTACCAAGGCACTTGTCAAATTTGTCACCAAAAAGGACACAGTGCAAAGAAATGTTCTGATGGATATAATTATTATGCAAGATTGCAAGCTCAAACTTCCAACCTAAAAGCCAACTTTATAGCAACATCAACAAATACATAGATACCTTATCTAGGTGTCCCAATATGCAACTACAGCAGTCCGTCTATGAATCCAAACCAAACCTGGCTTCTTGATTCTGCAGCTTCACACAACGTCACTACTGACGTTAACAATTTATCTCAGCATGCTCCTTATACAGGTTCTGATGAAGTAATAATAGGCAATGGTTCAGGTTTGCCCATCTCTCATATTGGTTCGCTTACATTCTCCTCTACCTCAAAACCCATTACTTTATCAAATGTACTATGTGTTCCCAGTATCCAAAAAAATTTGATCTCTGTATCCGAACTTTGTAAAACCAATAAAGTCTCAATTGAATTTTTTGACTCGTGTTTTCTTGTGAAGGATCAGCTAACGGGAACAGTTCTCATGCGCGACCTGAATAAGAAAAGAGTGTACGAATGGCCTTCATTGTCTTCTTCAATCAAAAGTCCTTTAGTATTTGCATCAAGATCAACTTCTACTTCTACTTGGCATCAACGACTAGGCCATCCTTCATTTTGGATTCTACAATATATTCTTAATAAAAATTCTTTAACAGTAACACCAAATAAATCTGATTCCTTTTGTAATTCATGTGCTTGTTATAAAAGCCATAGACTCTCTTTTGTTGAAAATTCTCTTTCAAGCTCTAAACCTTTAGAGCTTATTTACATAGATGTTGGGGTCATGCGCCTATTACTTCACATGATAATTTTCAATTTTACGTTGTATTTGTGGTTCATTTTACAAAATATATTTGGTTTTACCCAATGAAACAAAAATCTGACGTGTACAATATCTTTATCAATTTTAAAATCTTAGTTGAAATTTTTTTAAGACTTCCATTGTTTCTGTTTTCTTAGATAGTGGTGGAGAATTTATAAAATTGAAACCATTCTTCAGTAAATGTGGCATTTCACATCTCACATCACCTCCATATACCCCTGAGCATAATGGTACTAGTGAACGGCGTCATCGTCACATTGTAGAAACAAGTCTTACCTTACTACATCAAGCATATCTTTCTATACGTTTTTGGACTTATGCTTTTGCTACTGCTGTATATTTGATTAATCGCTTACCCACTAATATTCTTCAGTTAAAAGTCCTTATGAAACACTTTTTGGTGATGCACCTAATTACAATAAACTCAAAATTTTTGGATGTCAGTGTTTCCCTTGGCTACGTCCATATTCCACTCATAAACTTACACATAGGTCTAAACCTTGTATCTTTTTAGGATATTGCACTTCACAAAGTGCCTATAAATATTTTGATCTTGTTTCTAATTGTACGTATATATCACGTCATGTTATTTTTTATGAATCTACTTTTCTTTGTCATGGTTTAGATTTATCTCAAACTCGTGTTTCCACTTCTTCTTATTCTAATTGGACTCCATCTATGGCAGCCAATTTTTCTCCACTTGTATCTTCTCTTAACATGTTTGATGCAGATAATGGTGCCACTCAAAATGCTTCCTTGCAGGTTAATGCCAGAACTGATTCTCCAGCGACTAGTCCTTTACCCATCGAGACAGATCCTTTGCCCACCATGCCCACATCACCTTTATCCTCAAACTTACCAGAACAAGATTCCAACTCAACCAATTCAACATCGCAAACTAAGCCAAACCACCCTATGATAACTTGAGCGAAAAATAATATCTTCAAGCCTAAACATAAACTCACTCTCATTACCACTAAACATCCCCTAGTTAATACCTTCGAACCAATATCAGTTGCACATGCTTTACAAGATCCCAATTGGAAGGCTGCAATGATATGTGAATATAAAGCTTTGATCCAAAATCATACATGGGAACTAGTTCCTTATTCACAATCGCAAAACATCATTGGCTACAAGTGGATTTTTTGCATCAAACGACATCCAAATGGCATTATAGAGCGCTATAAAGCTCGCTTAGTCGCCAAAGGTTTTCATCAACGAGCTGGTGTTGACTACTCCAAAACTTTCAGTCCCGTTTTCAAGCCTACAACCGTGTGTCTCATCCTTTGTCTTGCTTTTGCTAATGGTTGGCCGCTCCAACAACTAGATGTCAACAATGCTTTTCTCCATGGCACACTTTCAGAAGCAGTTTACATGTCTCAACCCCCTGAGTTCACTAATCATCATTTTCCCAATCATGTTTGCAAGTTACGAAAAGCATTATATGGGTTAAAGCAAGCACCTCGTGCCTGGTACCAAGAACTATATTCCTTCTTGCATCAAATCGGCTTTCACAATGCTATCTCCAATGCTCCCTTATTTATTTACAATCACGGGGGCATCAATGCATTCTTTTTGGTCTATGTTGATGATCTTATCCTCACTAGCAACAATGGTAATTTTCTATCTAAATTTGTTCACTTGTTAGCAAAGAAATTCTCAATTAAGGACCTTGGCCATCTACACTACTTTTTGGGTATAAAATGTTAACTTAAATATTTCTTTAATTGATTTTGATGATAACAAACGTGATTAAAATATATTAGTCTTTTCAAATAGTTCAAAATAGTTTTCATATACTTCTCAATCATTCTTATTTTAAAAGACATTATATTTTGATCAATGGTTTCAAATTGAAAAAGCTTTATGATTTTGTAAATGATAACATGTATTGCTTGAAATCATGTTAATAAAACTAATTAACAAGTTTTTATAAAGCCTTTGAACCATAGTATAAAATTACAAAGTTTTGGAGTCAAACGGAAATTTTGCAAAAACGTTTACTGTAGCAGTTACTGTAGCAAACGGTTCGCTGACAATGAGCAGAATTGAAAGTCAGTCTCTGGACACTAACGGCGATCTGACTTTTGGTTAACGGTTAACCGATAACGAACAAAAGATCCGACTTCTGGTTAACGGTTAGCCGATAACGAACAAAAGATCCGACTTCTAGTTAACGGTTCGCCGACAATGAGCAGAATTGAAAGTCAGTCTCTGGACACTAACGACGATCCAACTTCGGGTTAACGGTTAGCCGACAACGAGCAGAAGTTCTGACTTCTGGTTAACGGTATGCCGACAACAAGCAGAAGTGAAGATCAGTCTCTGGACACTAACGACGATCCGATATGTTGTTAACGGTTCACCGATAACAAACAGAATTCTCTGGACACTAACGGTGATCCGACATCCGTTAACGGCGAGCCGACAATTTGAAAATCCAGCCCAACGGTCACATTGTCCAGACAAACGGCGAGCCGACATCCATTAACGGCGAGCCGACAGTGAGTGAAAAGTGAATAACGGCTAGGTTTTCAGCTCCATCTATAAATAAGCTCATTCAAATTCAAACAAGGTGGATCACAACACAATCATTGAGCTTACATCTGAGAACACAATCTTCATAGAGCTTTAAACACATTCTCTCTTCATCTATTCACACATTGGGCATTGATTTGTAATCTTAAATATTGTGTGAAAGAAAAACAATTTGTAATCTTTTACTTTGAGTGATTGTAAGTGTTGGGATACACTTGGGTTAAGAGATTGGGGATAATCTCTTGTTGTAAAGGTTCATTGACACCTTGGAAGTCAATTGTAAGCGTTTGAATCCTTGGGTGACTAGTTTAGTGAAATCCTCAAGCCCGATGAGCTTGGAGGCGTGGACGTAGGCGGGGATTGTCGAACCACGTAAAAATAATTGTGTTAGCTCTCTCTTCCCTTATCTTTTTATATTGTGATTGATTGATCTGCTATTGCTTTAGATTTGTGTTGGATTTGCATTGAGTTTTGCTTTAGAATTGAATAATTTTTTAAAATCTCAATTCACCCCCCTCTTGGATTTGCCTAGTTAGTATTTCATAGAAGTCATTCCAACAACTACTGGTCTGTTTTTGTCACAACATAAGTATATATGTGATCTTTTCTCCAAAACTAATATGTGTGGAGCTAAGCCAGTGTCAACTCCTTTATGTTCGACCGCATCGTTGAAGTTATTTGATGGTGCAGCTTCTGCAGATGCTATAGAATACAGGAAAGTTGTTGGTGCTCTTCAATATCTCTCCTTCACAAGGCTGACATTTCATTTGCTGTTAATAAGTTGTCACAATTTATGCATAGCCTGAGTGTTCTTCATTGGCAAGCAGTTAAATGTGTTCTTTGTTACTTAAAGAGCACTACTTCTTATGGCTTATTTCTTAAACGGAATTCACCATGTCTTCTTCATGCTTACTCTGATGCTGATTGGGGTGGGGATGAATCTATGTATTCCACATCAGCCTATATGCTTTATCTAGGCGGCAATCCTATCTCATGGCACTCAAACAAACAAAAATCAGTAGCTCGTTCCACAACAGAAGCTGAGTACTTGGCTGTCGCAAATGCAGCCTCTGAAGTTCGATGGGTTCAGAATCTACTTCAAGAACTTGGCTTTCAATTGAGTCAAACTCCTACTATCTATTGTGATAATATTGGAACTACCTATTTATGTTGCAATCCAGTCTTTTATTCAAGGGTAAAACACATTGATCTTGCTTATCATTTTGTTCGTGATTGGGTCAACAAAGGGTTATTGCGCGTATCTTATGTATCTATAGCACATCAACTTGCTGATAGCCTAACCAAACCCCTCTCTAAGCGACCATTTTCTAAATTAAGGTTTAAGATGGGTGTCGCCAATGGCAACACCCTCTTGCAGGGGCATATCAGATAATCTCAAGCTCCATGATACTCTCCACAAGTTACGGACAACAATCTTTTCCATTATTCTCCTTGATACTCTCATGTATAGTTTCCTTTATTTTCTCTTTATTAGTTACAAATGATGTATATAAATACATGCATTACAGTTAATGAAAAGGTGTGAAAAAACACTTCAATATATATTCTGCTTTTTGTTCTTTTAGTATGAACATTCATTCCTCTGATCTTCAGTCGTTTAAATTCACTACTGTTTTTGTCAATTGCTAACCTAATTTCCTTCATTTTGATAAGACTAGGTAACTCCGGACTTTCGAGCCCTTTGCAAAACCAGATATCCAGACTCAAATTAAGTCAGGAAAAAGACATGTTTGGAGCGGACCCACCACCTCCAATTAGAATTCGAGTGGTTAGTATAGGCAATCAGAAACAGCCAACGTCAAATAGATTGTTTTCGTAGACTTTTTTTTTTTTTTCAAATTTGTAATTATCATGGCATTAAAGTGAAATGGTCTGTGTTACTGCTGATCCCACCATGCGACTAGGCGACGTTGTTTGACAGATCCGAAGTGTTCGCCCGTTATGGCCTTGTGAGCTTGACCCATAAATTTTTTTTTTTGAAAGGCATCTATTTACCTATCAATGTCGGTAATTCCAATAAAAAAATGAAAACGAAAACTTAAATTTTTAATAAAAGTCAATAATTTGTTTCTATTTTCTAACGTATAAAAGAAATATTTTTATTAACCACTAAATTTGTTCAACTTTTTTCAAATCTTGATTTTGTTTAAAAATTCAAAAATAAAGTAAAAAAATCAAAAGCTTAAATTTTATTATTAAAGTCAGTGATTTGTTTCTATTTTCTAACATATATAAGAAATATTTTTATTAACTACTAAATTTGTTCGACTTTTTTCAAAAAGTGATTTTGTTTTATTTTTTTATTTTTTAAGGTAGGTGGGTAAAACCTAAATTGATTGTTTATCCTTACCTACTTCATCAGTCAAAGAAAATTGATTGAAAACCTAACCATGCTGCTAGGGACCTTTTGGCATAATTTAGGTAGTGTTATTGTTTTGTTTGAAATTTGAATTGATCTAAATTTTTTTAATACGAATATGTAAATGAAATTTTTTTAATAAATGAATACAAGTGGTATCTCATTTGCTTTTATAAATAAATAAAATTCTAAACATGGTTATTTGATATTTATGCCCTTTCAAATTAAAACAAAAAAAAACGAGTTTATAAAATAAATATATGTTATAAATATATTTTTACAATATAATATTTACTTCTCATTCAAACTTTTTTCCATTTACATAAAAGTTACAAAATTTATTTTTTTTATTCAAATGAAAATTCTAAAAATCATACATGAGTTAAAAAATAATAATTAAATTTTAGAAAAGGTTTGAAATTAATAAAATTTTAGATTTTAGATACTTAACAAATAACCCTTAGTAAAGGTTTGTCTTATCAAATGATTGAAAGTTCATTTTATTGACTAATTAATAGTGATATAGGAAATTTATAGTTAGCCGGATTAAGGCCAATTCTCAACGTATTTAATTATTTTTATCACTAAATTTTATGACATTACTGTACATGGTTTGCTTTTTTTTTTTCTTTTTCTTTTTCCCTCTGTATGTACATTGCTTGCTTCTTAAAACGTGAAGATTGGTGAAAAGAAGTGAACTCTTTATACAGCATTATCATTTATAAACTTATCATGTTTATATTAACAAATGCGATTTTACAGGATGCAGCAAGTCATATACATCATAAATAATTTTCCATCATTCGTTTGCCTTGATGCTATTTCTCACAAACAAGTTGAAGTCCAATGTATTTGATGCCTTACAGAGAATTTATATCCAAATATGGTGGAAATGCTGTTGAAATTTTTTGTTCATACTAATTATAATTACTTTGCGGTACTTGATATACAGTGTGGTTGAACGGCAGGTGTGACTACGTGTTCTGTAATTAATTATTTGTGCTATAAAATTTGGATTTTGATGGGTGTTATAATTTATCGAGAGTTGTGCAATCGTTGAGAGGTTTGATGAAAATAGAAGTTGTGTAATCTTAAAGGATTTTTCATTAACTTGCCTAATTTTAGAGAGACAATTTTTCCATTTATTCCTTTGCCTCGATGCTATTTATTGCAATCGTTATTTAGACCCTATTTGAATTTAAAGTTGAAATATTATAAGCGGTTTATTTCATAAATTTTAATAGAAAAAAAAATTTGATAAAATTTTTAAAAGCTATTATGTTATAAGGTTCCGTTTAAGATTAAGATTGAAATTTTATTTTTTGACAAAAATATTGTTTGGTAAAATTTTTAAAAATTCTTTATTTCTTAATTTTTTTATATTTTAATAGTAATTTTTACAAGCAAGTAAAGATTAACTTTCTATTAGCAGTGTATTAAATAAGCTACTACATCTTTTCAAAGTTCCTATTATAATCTTAATATTTTAACAAAAAGTTAATTATATCTTTTTTTTATAAACCCTAATATATAAACTATTTGATATTATATTACTGCCACAATCACATTATTGCCATATTTACTAAAATTTTCTCGAGTATCAAAGCTTTGATCCAATAAGTTTAATAATTTTTTGAATTTTACATTTATTTTTTATCATAAGAATCAATAAGGTTGTGTATGATTACATAAAATTTTCATTAAACTATGAACTATTTTAATGAGAATATAATACATATAACTTTTTATTTTATTTGGATTTATGTATTAGTATGATTTTTTTATCATATTTTATGTAACGATTATATAGTTTATTAGATTTCTTTTAATTGAATCTTTTTAACTTTTTGTGATATAAGCCATGTCTACCAATTTTATTAAACTACTCTAAAAAATAAAAAGAAGTTTTAGTTACTATATAATGAAACAACGTTTTCGTAATAAAATTTATAAAACACCAATCTATTTGTATAATTAACAGCTTTCTTTCGTTCGGACAACAGAAACAACTTATTCCATTAGCCACTATGATCTTAAATTGGCCCTAAGTCTCTCTATTTTATCAGCAACTCTTACAAGTAAAGAGGGTGGATGGTTAGCTTTTCATAAATAGCTCATTAAATAAGTCGTCACATTTTTTTAAAGTTTCCATTATGACTTTAATATTTTTAAAAATAGTCTTATTTTCCATAAACATGAATATATACATAAAAAACAATTTATATTTATGTCTGTTTTGATCATTATATAATAATAAAACAACACTTTTATAATAAAATTTATCAAATACATATGTTCTACTTTTTAAACTCACAACAATTGCAACAATACAATTTATCAAAGATTACTTTTTTAATTATTTTATCCGTATAATAAAGTTAATTTATTTCATTAGCCACCGTAATACTAAACTAACCCTTAGTGTTGAGAATATTAATGTTTCATATTTTGCACTTTAGCATTAAATATTTGTTGTGCCTTAGTGTCTGAGTTATATTTTAAATATTATATAGAACACAACCAAGGCCCAATACATTGTATAAATATGAGTGGACCTATTCGCATTCCCTTTTTTTTTTCTCATAAAACTCCTCTTTTAAATACACCTACTAATTAAATTTTATTCACTACCAATAACACCGATTTTAATTCCACAAATATCCTTGTACACTTCTTTCATAGTCATTTGGGTACAAAAAGAGAAAAAAGAATGAACGATTTTTTTCATATAAGAAAAGATTGATAGATGCTAATCCAATTTTTTTTTACACTCTCAATGTGATAATACTACATGATTCTATCTGAAGATAGAAATCAATAACAAACTAAGGAGAACAAATCACTATAACATTAGAAGAGATCAACCATCTATAATTTTAAAATAAATAAATAAAAAATTCAGTCCAATAAAAACTACTAATTTAAGAATAAAAGTAAAAAAATAATATTATCGCCATAACAACAAATTGTGTTATATTTAACAAAAAATAAAAACTCAATTTTAAAATTTAAATTTACAATATATGGGTTTTACAAGAATTTGTTAGGGGTGCTAATAGTTCTACCGTATAAGTATTCATTCAAAGCCCAACAAATAATTGAAGCCCACTAAAACAAAAAATAAGAAATCAAAGACAATACTCTCAAGCCACCGGAGATATTCAAACTTTCCTAAGACATGCCAACCAACCAAGGAATTGTTAGCCTATACATTTATGGTGTGTTTACTTTATGCAATGAGAATGTGAATGAAATTTTAATGTTTATTTAGTAAAAATAAATAAGAATAGAAAATGTGCTGGAATGTCATTGATGTGTTTACTTGGCAAAATAAATAGAAATGAGGAATGAGAATGAGAATGAGAATTAATTTACCAAAATACCCATAGTATTAATAATTAATAAAAATAATTAATTTATCATTATTAACAATATTATCATTATTGTTGTTATTATTACTATTATTATTATTAAAAATAATATTATCATTATTAACATTTAGTTATTATTAATTACTGTTAATATTAGTTTTAATAATATTATCATTATTAATATTTATTATTATTATTAAATTTTATTAACTTTAATATTTTAGTTACTATTAATTATTGTTATTATTATTTTTATTAATATTATCATTTATTATTTTTATTTTTAATTAATATAATTTTTATAATAATATTTATACATGTATCTAGATAATGAAAATTACATTATTATTATTATTAAATTTTATTAACTTTATTATTTTAGTTATTATTAATTATTGTTATTATTATTTTTATTATTAATAATAACAACAATAATGATTATATTGTTATAATGATAAATTATTTATTTTTATAAATTATTTTTATTGTTAATAATGATAATATTAATAAAAATAATTAATAATAACTAAAATAATAAAGTTAATAAAATTTATTAATAATAATAATAATTATTATTATTATTAATCACATTTAAAATAATAAAATTAATTGTGATTTGAATGAGGATAATTTGGAAAATATGAAAAAATTATAGGGATACAAAAGTAAACATCTATTCAATTCTCATTCTTTGATTTTCATTCCCAACCTCCCCATGGAATGAAATTCTCATTCTTTATTCCCAAATTGTGTGGAATCCACACATTTTATTCTCATTCTCAAATTACATTTTGCCAAGTAAATGTGAGTTTCATTCACATTCCTCATTCCGTGAAGTAAACACACCATTAGGTTTGGGGACAACAATTTATTTCAGCCAAAGATAGGTGGAGGTTATTAAATGATTGATTGTTTTGTATATAAAGAAGTGTGTATTAATATTTGCTTATTCTTTCATAACTTGTCCTCGTGATTTATTAATTGTTTTCGAGAATTAAAGAAAAGTAATGGTACATATCCTAAAATTTCATCTTAAATGATGTGATATTCATTAATTGAATGATAAAAAAATTTAATTAATTCACTTGAACATTGTCAAAAATTCTCAACAACTCAATAAATAACACATCACATATCACATTATTTGAGATAAAATTTAAGATAAAAGTTTTGGATGTCTTATCATTATTCAAAGAAAAGTATTGAAAATACACCTACAAAGAAAGAAACCAAGCAAAAAAAAAGTTTACACAAAGACACAAATATGTAAATAGGAAGAGATATTTATTTACCGAAATGTATCAGCTGTGATTTCTTCATTATAGCTAAAACTTCCACTTGGATTTTTTGTTGCATAATTCCATTAAAGCTAGGGCTTAAAATAAATGGGAAATTTACACTAATACCATAAAAATTTTGGTTTTTTCCATCTTAACCCCCCAAACAAATTTCTATCAACATTAGCCATAAAAAATCCTTTGAGACCAAAATACCCCTCTCCATCATCTCTCCCCAAACACTCCCTTTCATCCATCTCTCCCAAACCGAACAAACTCCATCCCTCATCGGTGTCCGATCTATCATCTACAGCCTTCAACAAAACCTAGGTTAGTCATTTTACTTATTTTGATTAATTTAAAATGAAATTTTAGAATAATAATGGTTGTAGTTTGAGAATAATGGTGGTGGTGGTGTTTGTGGTGGTTGTTGTTGTTTTGGGAGTATTGTTTTTGGGAAAAGATTTGGGAGTATGTTGTTTTAGGCAGGGGCGTGCACGCCCCCCGCTGTCGCACCAAATCAGTGCAACAACACGGCTCTGTCGCACCAAATTGGTGCAACAGACCTGCCTGTCGCACAATTTTTGGTGCCACAGACAAGCCTGTCGCACCAAATTACAATTCTTTTTTTTGTCAAGTCAATTTATTTTTTTGTTATAAATGCAATGTAATAATGTTATAAATATTACAGATACATAGCGAAATCATAATCACCGGATATCGAAGTAGGCAAGATGTATTTTCGTTATCCCGATCACTTTTCTAGTCGAATTTCGAGTATGTGTAAGTTATCTTCGGTCGTAAAAACCATCGATGAAAAATTAATAAAGCGGCAGTTGAATTTGTTAAAAAATGATATATTTGGGCATTTCTTAGAGTGTCGAAGTTTTCCATTTAGTGGGGTAATTATGCACAATCTTTTACTGAGGCAAGTGGCCTATGAAGAAGATAGCCGCGAGGATCAGTTATGGTTTCAAATTGGTGAGCATTTGATTCGCTTATATTGTAGAATGCTGTCTGGTTACTGGACTTTCATATGGTGTTGATACCAAACTAAAAAATAATAAAATGGAGCATAGGCTAAGAAATACGTATTTTGGTGGTGTGCATCATAAGATCAATGTTAAGAAATTCGATGCATTATTTAAGAAGTTGAAATTCGAGGAAATGGACGATATGGATGCATTAAAGATTGTGCTCTTTTATTTTGCGGACAGAGTACTAAATGCAAAAAAAAATCACTGTCAAATCAATTTCGAATGGCTTAATGAAGTTGATGATATAGAGTACTTCCGAAAGCGTTCATAGGGTCTTTTGTCGTGAGAAATGATTTATGAGAGTCTTGACAATGCACTGTTCGAGAAAGACAAGAAATTTAAGATGACTCGGTTGAAAAACCCAGATTATAACATTGAAAAATACAATCTTTACAGCTTTACGTCCGGGGTTCAGGTGCTTTTTTTTTATTAATAAGTTTTATAGTATTAAATATTTGATAGTTGTTTTAATAGGTTTTTCACTTTGGTTATTGTAGGCTTGGATTTACGAAGCGATCAGAGGTTTGCCATTCACATGGGTCGTGAAAACGAAGAAGAATATTCCCCGCATCGTGCAATGGAAGCCTATGGCGTCTTCGAGAATCAACTTTACCGAGGTTTATTCGTTCTTCAACGACGAATCTCGTCTTGTAAATAATATGTATTAGTTATTTTTTTAACTTTACTAAATTTAAGTTATGTATACTTACTTAAAATTTTCAATTGAATTTATGGTAGGAGGACGTTTTACAAACCCTTGAGCTAAATTCAAAGGAGAGCAGCAAAAAATATTGGCTTACTGTGAAGGATTACATGCTAAGCATTCCAGATTGGGTTCATAAGGTCGGTATACTCTAAGTACTATCAATTTTTTAATCGAAATTTTTGACTTTTCATTTACTAATTTTAAATGATACTTTATATAGCACCAACCCTCAATCAACGCGATATCGTTGGTTACAAGGAAATCAGACCACATACCAAACCTAACACCAGAGCAGCGTCATGACACTTCTGAGGATGAGGTGGCTGTTGATGACCACCAGGAGCAAACAGACAACTCTGATGACGCACATGATTATAAGGTTAAAAATAATATACGATATTTTTCCTTTATAAATCATTATTGTTTTACTGTTATTCTAAAATTTTATTTTTTTCTTTTGTAATAGTCGAGGACAAAGCAGTTTAATGATTACATGCGACGATGGCTGGATAAAATTGATCGTAATGTGTATGAATTAAAGTCAGAATTAAAAGATTTTAAAGAAACCGTGGTTGGCTTTATCGACACATTTTCTAAACGTTCAAATAAGAATTCTCTCACTGCACGCTCGTATGCGATGAGCAAATTTAAATTTAATAATTATTTTCGTTTAACTTTTAATTTGATAGTTGTTTAATATGTTCATCTTGGCGAATGGACAAGCCCTAGATGACTTTTGAGTGTATACTGACGTGGGCAATCAAAACTTGTCTATGCCCACGTCATTGTATAGTTTCTACGGGGATGTTAGTGGGGAGAGCGTGCAGGTGTTCACTAAGGTGTCTCCGGTTGTTAGTAAGTTCGGCCACGCGTACATACTATCGTATGTTTATAATAGTCTTTACATGATTCCTCCAGTCAGGTGAGGAAAGAACGTCTGGTCTTTACCTCAACCCTAAATCATGGAGCATGCGATTGACATGAGTACGAGTGTGGATATAAATCCACTAAGAGGATTGGAGGACTCTAGTCTGTTTGCTGAGTTTAATCGATGGTTCGCTAGAGATATCACAGTGGATCGAAGAATCCAGCACCCGCAGTCATTCTTTTAAATAATTTTGGGTACAGCTTTGATGGGATGGCTAGGCAATTAGGTAATTATATTTTTGAAATTCTTTGAGTGTTGTGAATTTGTGTATACATTTTTTCTTTTAAATCGTAATGTTTCTGTTTCTTTACAGCATATTCACGAGTATTTCCGCTTGATTAGCGAGAAACAACGGTAATATCCAAATGTACTGCATAAAACTCTTGATGGAAAATCCGAGTGCTACAAAATAGTAAAAGAAATTTTCATCTCCATCCTACTCGAGGTGAGTGACTGTACCATCATTCGCTGTAGTTAATACGTGAGAGTATTTAGAGAGCAAGTTGTATGATTCTGCAAGGTTGTCTTGAACTATTTTAAGACCAACTTCTCTCGCCCAATATGCCTGCTCCTGCTGGTATGTTAACTGAACACTATATTCTTGTTGCGTATCTGCTCTTATGTTATTTAGAGTATAAATCCTCTTATCTTGAATATATTTTTCTGCGATAATATGACCGACAACCCGACTCCTTACTTGATGACGTCCATCAACCAATACCTCATTATGACAAGTGTGTACATTGTCAATTCTCCGCACCACCCAAGGAATATTTTACTCGTTCGAACTTCTAGTTGCTCGAATACGCTATTTATATGATTCTGAACAACAGTGAGCCTCGAAACGTGTCGTTGTAGATCGTGCAATCTTGAAATCAAACTTATCCCTAAAGATAACCTTGTGTAGTTGTAATATAAACTCATTCTTCTCAGCAAATAGCTTACCCACACTGATATCATCTGAGTCACAACTGCTAATAAAGCTTGGAGCAACCATGTTCGAAGGCAAAGTCGGAGTAAGACTTGTGAGGGGGTCAATTCTCCTTCTCGATCAAATCATAGGAGGAGTAGGTCTATTGCCTCTGTTATTCACATGAGTATTATCTTCACACTCATCCTCATGTTGAAATGACGGAATATTCGAAGGACCGGCTCCTTCATCATCACCATCATTATTGAAATGAGTGCCCCTCATATTATTAGAAGATTCTGCACAAACATTATCCCCTTCAGTCTCATCATGAAAATCATTATTGTCCCGAAAATTATTGTTGTGATACAGAGAATACCATTACTCCAACAACATCGTTATTGAAAATACCGTTGCTCCAATATCCTATAACGTAATGTCATTATCATCAATGTTGTCATAATTGTCGTGGATTGGAGAGTAATATTGTCGCAGCGATATTGTCCTTGGCAACACCTCTTCTTCATTATCGAGGCCAGACACATTTGCTCTAAACGAAGTTTCTGTATCGACATGTGGCTTAATACATTCGCTCGGAACTCGAAGTGATGTGGTCATGAATATAGGAATGCATCCAAAATTGGCTACGTTGGATGCCATATGTAACACAACTCTCACCATTTCATCATCAATTATATACATGGGCAGTGCACATATACAATATAATGTATTACTAGACTTCAAAGTTGTTTTTATTGTGATACTATATTTATTAGGGTTAATTTGTAACATACCGTATACTCTTGCCAATAACTGATCAAATAGATAATTTTTTACAACCAAAAAAGCTCTATTTTTACAATTGACATACTCCATACGGCCATCCTCTAATATCTACCACCAACTGTCGCAACACAATTCAAGTACAACTGAATCCATTAAGCCTGAAATTATTAAAAAAAAATTATTTGAGCCCTATCAAATTAATAGTTAATTGCAATGAATCTGCATTTTCGTGCGACAGGCTGACTGTCGCATGAAACTTGGTGTGACAGGCCTCCTGTCACTCTAAGTTTTGGTGCGACAGGCAAGCAACCTGTCGCCAGATTCACCCATGAAACCTCGCAGTTCACTCAAACTCTTGAATAAGTTCAGAAAATAACTCATACCACTATGGGTGCCGATTACTATTGGATCTGGATAAATTATAATTGGATTTCACTTTTTATCGTTGTCCTTTGCCGTTGCCATTAGTTGATGATTTAAGAGTGGGAAGCTGCATTTGGTTTGACGAAAGGGGAGAAAGAAAGTTACTTTTGGTTTGTAAAGAGGGTAATTTAGGGAGAAAAGCGTGTGTTTAGCTAATATTGATAGAAAAAAGTTGAGAGAGTTAATTATGAAAATAACCAAAGTTTTATGGTTATTTTTATAAATTTTCCAAAATAAATAATCCCATATTTTTTCACCAGGCAACACTCTGAATAATCATTAAAAATCCCTTCAAATAGAACTGGACTTCCACATGATCACCAAAGAAATAGTACTCCATAAGTAAGTGATCCGTCTCTACATAATTAAATCCCCTAAGAAATATTTGCGCGACATGGAAGTAAAGGAGTGACTCTAATATCATATTATTGGAATACTTAATTTGTATTTTAACTGAAGTGTTATCAATAAAATTTTACTATTTAAATTAAAAATGATCGGACTAAATAATTATCTATATTTTGATTTATTAGTATTATAAGATATGAAAAATTTAATTTTGGAGGTGAATTATAAAAATTTGAGCATAAGGTGTAATTTATGGCTTTGAGGGTATTATAGTAATTTTATTACTTTCAATTATGGATAAAGAAGTTATAGTTTATAGGGTTAATATCCACTTAGAGTAATGTTGCATAAAGTTAATTGTATTTTCTCATTTTCAGAAAGTAATTATGTAATTTCTTTGGCTTAGGAGGAGCTATGAATGTGAGTCAATCTATAAATGTTGACGATAGCCGAGCTTGAGTGTTGTCATAGTGAGTGAAATATACTTGTTAAGTCCATTATTTATAGAGATGATATCTTATGACAAATCTAGTTAAATTAGAATTTTATTTATTGAATATATTGTAATAGGGTTTAACTTATTAAATCCTTAATTTAGTGAAATTTCAATTTAGTAGGAATATTTATTTTTTAGTTTAATTAGATGTCTAATTTAGCAAGTCCATTAGTGACGAGATTTTATAATTGATGCTTGGGATTTAGAGAAAGAAGTTGGTTCAAACAGGAAGTCTATTAAATGCTTTAAATATTTTTTAGAAGACAAGTAAGGCAAGAATATTAAATTTATTCCTATTAAGATTTATAGGATTATCATACTAATTGTTGTCTTGCCTATACCACCAATTACCCCAAATCCCTAATAGAGGTGCAGCGCCTAATAGAGATTCAGTTTCTTCAATTCTTGATTCTACTCCAACTAGCTGGATTTTGTTATTACTTGGAACCACTTTAGGTAGTTTCTCCAAAATGTCATCAATAACTTTCTTTATAAATTCAGATTCATTCCTAGCAAATGCAAAACATAGCGTTAAGCTCAAAATTGAGACAAAAAAAAAAAAAGAGTGCAATTCCAATTTTTAATTTGATGCTATTGTTTTTAAATTGGTTACATAAGAATCAAACTTGAGTAAAAAAAATGAGAAAAAATGAGTAATATGTGATGTAACCTAATAATCTTCATCAAATGATTTAATATTTAACTTTAGAATGTTTGATATTGTTGATTACCCTAATAATAAAATAAAGGTAAGTTCTTATATAGTCTCTATATTTTGACTTAAGTGTCCGTTTATTCTTTATATTTTAATAGAGGCCTCAAGACATCATTACTGTTAAATATGTTACACTCCTACCCTATATGGATGACAAAATTACATACCAACTAGTAAATCCGCCCAAACTTACCCGCAAAGACCCACCCACTACAAGTAATTTTGCAGGTTGCAGACATGTTTGGTATTTTAAACTTAAACTCGCGGGTTGCAGGTGGGTTTGGTATTGAGAAAAAAATCATTTGGATACCCACATGAGTATTCGCCAACCCACATCTTTATTTTAATTTTTTATATTTTTAATTTTAATCATAAAAATTACATTAAAAAATTTAATCATAAATATGTGTAAATTAAACTTCATATATATATATATATATTATAATTTTTAAGCTTAATATTACTAATATTTTATTTTAATTTGATTGATTTTGTTTGTTTTGCTCTAATGACTTGAACCTAATGATTGCTAATTAAAGTTGAGTTTTTATTTATTTAATTAATTGTTAACGATAGTTATACAAAATTTACTTATTAGTATTTTCGATAATTCTTATATATTGATTAAAAGATAGAGCAAGGCATTGATATTAGTGATGATGGTTTGGCTGCAACAGAAATATTCTATATCAGATTTAATATATTTTGTATATTCATTTTAATGTTGAAATTTTAATTTCTTATTTTCATTAGTAAAATCTAGAATTGAGTTTTGTATGCGGAATTTTTAGGCTTAAAATCTAGAATTGAGTTTTGTATGTGGATTTTTTAGGCTATGGTTATAAATTTATAGTTGAATCACTTAATTTAATTTTTTATGTATTATTAAAAGTGTTTTTTTTAATTTGTGATTTAAATGAGAAAACCTATAAAAAAAAATTCAATGGGTGCTATAGATTGGTTTGTTAATTGTTAAAACCTGGGTCTGGGTCCAAGTATCGAAATGCTTGAACCTGACCCTGATGTAATTTTTAAACACCCAGGCCGGGGTTTTTATCCGGGTACCTGGGATTTTATAAATTTTTAATATATATATGTAATTTTTAAATTTTTTTATAATTTTATAATTTTTAAATTTTTTTATAATTTTATAATTTTTAAATTTATTTCAATAAAATTAGACATGAATATATAAACTCTAAATGTTTAAAAATTTATATATATATATATATAAATATTAAAAATAATATATATTTTATAATTTTTTAAATAAAATTCAAGTTTAAAGCCGGGTCGTGGGTTTATAAAGTGGTGCCTAGGACTGGTTTGCCTTCATACACAAACTTAATATTATCTGGCCCACATCCCCTGAGTCTGGACCGGACGGGTATTTTTACCACCACTAAAACCTGCAATAGATGGGCTTTTTAAAAAGAAAATAAAAACCCGCTGTCGATTGTGGGTGAATTTAATAATTTAAAATTTTTATGGGTGCCAATTAGGTTGTATTTATTAGGTTCACTACCTACTCTATTTATTTCTATTGTATTATCTTCTTGTTATTTATCTTTACAATTACTACAAAAGAATTTTCCTTTGTTTGTATCTCAATATCCTAATTCAAATTTTTCATCATAGTCCGTATAATTTTTACCAAAAAAACCTGATTCTATTTATGAGTTTGATTCTTAACTTGAATTGTTACTAGTGTCTGATTCACTACTACTAATACTGCATATACTATCATTGTCAAATAATTGATCTACATTAAGAATTTCCTCCATGTCTGAAATCTGCTCTTCTATATTATAACTGTCTACTTCTGATTGATTGACTTTTTTTATTCTCAAGACAATGTGGTTTAATATGTCCTTCTTTACCGCATAAAAAGCATTTATTTCTTTTATATATTATTTTTCCCTTTTGAATGTTTTTCTAACTTTTTGTTTATTATTATATTTAGTAAGAGACTGTTATTAATGAAAGTTTCAATTTTTTTTAAAGCCAGTTGTTTGATGAAATGTCTCACTAAATCTATGAGTACCATAATCAGAGACTAATTAAGCGTTACCAATGAATTAATCTGCTTTCACCAAAAAAGAAGCCATGACATGCTCTCCGAAAGTTCAACACTGCAACGAGGCAATTCAAGGAAAACAAGTATCTCCCTATGAATATTTGAAGCCAATGATTTATATATGGGAAGAAAAGAATTAAAGAAAAGTAATAAAAACAGATAGAAGTAAAAGAAACCAAGCTAGCAAAACAAGGTTTATGAATATAAGATTTATTAATTTACTGAAAAGTAGCAGCTACTATGATGTCTTAAAGAATATTTCAATCGAGAGTACCCCTTGGATCTTCTGTGGGTTCCGTAGAATCAGGGGCGTATAATAAATGAATCCCACATTTTTTCACCGGGCAACAATCCAAACGTTGACGTTGATTATGATCATCCTCTAAATAGAACTTGACTGCCACATGATCGCAGTTGTGTTTCCGGAAAGCACTAAAATCATGCTCACCAAAGAAATAGTACCCCAAAAGTAAGTGATCTGACTCTACATAATTAAATCCCCTTAGAGAACTCCGTCTGACCAGTAGCTCAGTACAATCTTCAGGTTTGGCTTTCATGAATTCACAGAACAAGTTAAACCACCTCTTCTCTTTGACATGATGGTCTCGAAATCCTACAACAGCGCTGTAAGCAAAGCCAATCACTTTGTTATTACTGAACCAACCTACAGGTGGCATCTTCAAGGTTATAGCAGAAGATCCCAAACTTTGAAAGCTAAACCACTTCGGAATTTCATTCCCAGGTAATAATACTCGACCTGAACTTTGGAAAAAATCTCCCTGTACCAAAGATCATAATTTTGAAGAAATGTTGTTAAATTTAATTTTAAATAAAAAATTAACAATACAGCATTGGAATGATGATCTACTGAGCACTAGTGCCCACCATATGGATGAGCATGTGGATATGTGGCAGAATTCTACAACTCCCAGTGAATAGCGTTAAGGCTGTGGATTAATTAAGCAATGCGATGTGCCACTCTCACTCTCCTTAAGATGAGCAGTATCGGCCACTACATCATTACTCAATAACATTGTATAGATTAAAAGGATCATAAAAGACACAACATACCTTTTCCTGTAATTGTTTCCAACGTGCTATTGCCATAACCTGAATTTCTTGCTGAGCATCTTCGAGAATTTCCCTGATCTTGTTGCGATCCCATTTCAAATTATTTCTTAGGTCAAAATACTGAGGATCGCGACTTGGGAATACTAAACCTGGAGATGATTCCAGTGCTGTGCAATGATGTGCATCTAACTCACTTAGATTGCATGGAAGCTTTGGTAAGGATTGAAGCCTCTCACAATAACTCAATTTAAGATATGCCAACTTAGAAAGATGTATGATGCTCTCTGGTATTCTCTCAAAATTGTTTTTCTCTAGATACAATTCAAGTAATAAGGATAATTGTCCGAGATTTTCAGGTAACTCCGTGATGCCGCAATCAGTTAGATATAAAGACGTTAGACTTTGCAAGCCATCAAAATTGTTCAAACGAACAATGGACAACGGCACTTCTCTTATAGCAGTTCCTTCAGCATTCAAACTGTTCAAAGCTTCTAAATTTCCAAGTTCATCGGGCAAACTCTTAAGACTTGAGCACCATCTGAGATAAATAGAATTCAGAGATTTCAACTTACATAGGCTGCTTGGGAGACTCTTCAGCCTTTTACAATGATCAAGGTATAAGGCCGAAAGCCCAGATAGACATTCTATGGATGAAGGCAGTTCTTCGATTGCAGTTCCATTTAAATACATCACTTCTATATTACCAGCTGATGAGATCTCTGGAAGCGTTTTTAGTTTTGAGCAACCCCAAAGATCAAGTTCTTTAAGAAATTCCAAACGAAATATTCCAGCTGGAAGAATTCTCAAACTTTTGCAATTGTTTAGATTGAGGTTAACTAGCTTGTCCAGATGCAGAGTCAACGAGTGGTTTGGAGATTTGGTGAAAAAATTGGAGGCCCGGCTTATTATCTGCTTTAACTTACCATTATGCTGCTCCAAAAAAAATAGAAGCCCAGACATACAAATCGTTAGCATTTAAGTACAATAAATAATTAAACATTATTACTGAAACATTGCATAGATATGAAGATTTTATATACCTGGACACTATCCCAAAGTTGTTGAATATTACCATGAGGCATTTCAATTGAAACAAGTTTCTCTGGATGAATATTTGTCGGTAATGATTTTAGTGGATATCCATACCAGTGAAGATACCTCACTTCAGCAAATCCAGGTCCTACCAAATAAGACAACTTACATTTGTTCTCTCCATCATCTTTAGAGTTATAAAATTTCAAAAATCTCAATTTACACATCTTCGTGAAAGTATCTGGACGCAGATGGATCTCTTTTATTCTAGACATATCCAAGCAGATACCCTCAACTTTTTCGGTCCCCTAATTAAATTCAAATTTAAATTAATGTTCAAGTTAATTGAAAGCCTACGTACAAAAGAAACATTGTAATACAAACAATACTAAGCATATAAAGTATCCATGTTTGTTTGCCATACTTCTAGATGTAAATTGACTTGCCTATGTACAAAAGAAACATAGTAATACAAAACAATACTAAACATATAAAGTATCTATGTTTGTTTGCCAGATTTTTAGTTGTAAATTGACATTGCAATATTTTTTTTCCTTTCATTATTGCCTGTTCTTCTATCGATTTTATATCCCATCTATTTATACATAATTATAAGTAAAGTTTACATATCCAATAGCATTCCAAAATAACATAAAGTCTCAAACAAAATGCTTACCGTATTAAAGGTCAAAACTTCAATAATATCCTCATGATGCCACAGCCGACTGCGTTCTCCTGGAATTTTCACGCATTCTTGCCTGACAATTTCCCTACCCATTTCTTGTAACAGATCATGCATTGTTATTCCGTTGTCGCGTATGACAATAAGAGACTTATTGACAAGATCACTTATTCCTATTTGTGCATCAAAGCCACAAGCATTAAGAAATTTTATAATGAAGTCTTTATCTTTCCCTTTAAAGAAACAAACAATGTCTAGAAAAATATCTTTCTCTTCATCATCCAGATCATCGAAACTTACTTTTAGCACATTTTGGATCTCCATATTAGGAATTCTTTTCAATTTGTTTATTGCGCTTTCCCAAACTTCCTTTTCCCTTCCAAATAGATAGCAACCCAAAATTTCCAGTGCTAAAGGGACACCTCGAGCATAATTTATTACGATCTCTGACAATTCCTTATAACCTACTTCAGGAGGACGGTTTTGTTTGAAGGCATGTCGACTAAAAAGCTCAAGGGCATGATTGTGTTCTAATACTTTCATCTCATAAATGTCTCTCTCTTTCACAACCCAATTTTTAAGGACTTGTTGATCTCTTGTGGTTAGTATGATACGACTTTCAGGCAGAAACCAATCAGAACCTCTGATTAAGGATTTTATTTGTCTGAAACTAGTCACATCATCGAGAACAATCAGAACCTTCCTGCGGCTGAGCCTTCTAATGTTGAAGTCGATATCAGGAATCACATTTACATCCTTCAATACTTCTTTAAAAAGTTTTTGCTGCAACCTAGCTAATCCACCAGGGCTCTGCGATTCTTCTCTTACATTTTGAAGGAAGCAAGAACCTTCAAAATTTCTGGAGATTTTGTTGAAAATCACCCTAGCAATTGTTGTCTTGCCTACACCACCGATGCCCCAAATCCCTAATATAGGTGCAGCAGCTAATAGAGATTCAATTTCCTCAACTCTTGATTCTACTCCAACTAGCTGATTTTTGTTATCAAATGGAGCCACTTTAAGCAGCCTCTCCAAAATCTCATCAACAACTGTCTTTATAAGTTCAGATTCATTCCTAGCAAGTACAAAAGACATAGTAATAAGTTCAAAAAGAGATCAAAAGGAGAGTTTTTAGTTAGTTCCGATGTTTAATTTGATACAGAATTATTTGCTTTGTAATTAGTTATATAACAATAGAACTTGAGTAAATAAAAATAATTATAAAATTCGTGATAAATTGACTGTTACCTGAAGACATAAGAATCAAAGCCAGAGAGATTGGCTGCTTCAGTTAAAGCACTACTCCACCTTTGCTTCTTGTCTGGAAATCTTTCTCCAAGCTTCGAAAATGAAACCCCAAAATTCTCAATTTGCTTTCTCACATGTGATGGATCGACCCGATAGAAAACTGGTATCACAATCTGTGCATACTCTTCCCTGCAATCGAGGATCTTTAAAAGTTCATCGAGGCACCATCTGGAAGAAGCATACCCTTCAGAGAATACGATAACTGATATGCTTGATGCTTCAATTGCATCAAGAAGAGACTGTGAGATTTCATTTCCTCTGACGAGTTGGTCGTCAATGAAAGTTTCGATATTCGTTTCACACAAAGCTGAATAAAGATGGCTAGTAAAGCTGTCACGGGTTTCCTCTCCTCTGAAACTAAGAAAAACATCATACTTATTGTTTCGAGGATTATTCATCGAACTCAAACTGCTGGATGGACGAGCAGAAGAAGAAGAAGAAGCCATAACAACTTACAGAAACAGTTCAATTGATTAGAGATTTTGATGATTAGAAAATTGAGTTGGGATGTTATAATAAGTTAATAACTTTGTAAAGTAGATTACCATCTGCTATTTATTGCTTTTTCTTTTTTTTTGTAAAGTAGATACAACAATTTCAATGAGGCGATGGCACCGAGTAGTCCACAGTCATGATAAAAAGTAAAACACGGAGATTATCGCGAATATGCCGCGAAAATTAGTTGGAAATCAAATGAGATTTCAAGACAGTGGGTCCAACAAATTTCTTTTTGCTCTTTCATGTCCTTCCTATAATTTCTTGGAAGCTCCTTATATGAATACTTGCGGAGGAATTTCAAGATATTGTGTTGATACCAAATTACTTATTTTTTTGGTAATAAATTAATTAATTAAAAGTAATTATCTGAACTTTGACTAAAAATTGGGTATAAAAATAGAAAAACTCAAATTTTGGTACCTCATCAATATTCAATACCGTTTGGTACCATTTAAATATTTAATTTCCATTCAATTAAATTAAGCATTGGGGGGAACCAAAAAAAAAAAAGGTAATAGCCAAACACTTTCTTTGATTCTTCCAGGAAAGCGCGTGGCAATTTCACCGATTTTTTTTCCCTTCATCTTTTTTAAAGTTGATAGAATATTTTCACCTTTCAGGTCATCCTCCTGTGCAGTGCTGTATGACATACAGCCTGCTTTTGCGACCTGGAGAGCCGGTATTTTACCGGTTGTACTTATCCATTCAATTAATTTGTTTTCGCTGCAAAAATATATTAGAAAACAGATTAAAATAAAGAAAATTATAAATTAAGATAAGATATTGAATGATACAAATATATTAATAGATTTTATTTAAATAAAATAAAATAAATTATGAAAATATTATAACATAGTTATATTCCTACACTATTGGTTAAATACCAATGTATTGAGTAGTTGTTCTAAATTAGTTTTATCAGTCTCTAATTTTGATTAAACTTCTCATTTTTGGGTTCTAAAGTTCCAATTTTCATGTTCTGATTCTTTTTTATCAAATTCTAACATTATAGATAAATATTTAGTTTTGTTTAAACTTTCTGACATACAGATTCTAAAGTTCGAACTAATTAATTGCTAGTTTTGAGATTCATGTTTCTATTTTTTTGGTCAAATTTCAACATTAGACACAAGTCTCTAGTCTTGGTTAACTTTTTGATAGTTAGTTTTAAAGTTCCAACTAATTTAACTATAGGTTTTGGGTTTCATGTTCCCATTTTTTCATCATATTTCAACGTTATAGATATGTATTTAATTTTAGTTAAACTTTTTCATATATGGTTTCCAAAGTTCCAATTAATTAACCACTGGTTTTGGGTTCATGTTCCTATTTTTTTGGTCAAATTTAAATATTATATATAAGTCTCGAGTCATTGGTTAAACTTTCTCATATTAGGTTCTAAAGTTTTAACTAATTTAACCACAAGTTTTAGGTTTTATATTCCTAATTTTTTTTAATCAAATTCTAACATTATTGATAAATCTCTAGTTTTGTTTAAACTTTCTCAAATTGGATTCTAAAGTTCTAATTAATTGGACCACTAGTTTTTGTTTATGTTCAATTTTTTTTTACATTCCAACATTATAGATAAGTTTCTAATTTTAGTTAAATTTTCTCATTTTTGAGTTAAAAAGTTCCAACTAATTAATCACGAATTTTTTGTTTCAGATTCCTATTTTTTTGGGTTAGATTTCAATATTATAAACACGTCTCTAATTTTGGTTAAAGCTTTCTCATCTTTGGGCTCTAATATTGCAACTTTCATGTTCCCCTTTTTTTTTAATCAAATTCCAATATTATATATAAGTATTTAGTTGTGTTAAAATTTATCATTTTTCGGTTCCAAAATTTCAACCTTCATGTTCCTTTTTTTTTCCCCAATTAGATTCCAATAATATATACAGGTGTTCCAAGTTGATTTTTTATTTACAATAATATTGATAAGGTAAAATATATTTGAATCCCATTCTATTTTATGAAATATCAACTTTCTAAAAAATAATGAAAACATATTGTTATAACCCCCAATCTTTTTCATCTTGCTTTAAAAACATTTTATTATTACAAAATAAAATAAAAAAGGAAATTTATAAATAATTAGCAAAAATATTTGAGTGAGAAATTAATT